>OX453275.1:21095690-21415690 GCA_949710005.1 Ricordea florida | reverse complement strand
TTACTTTCCTATACAAGGTAGTTTGCTTAGCTCTTCTTTGACCTTTCAATTGTGTGTGTGTGTGTGTGTGTGTGTGTGTGTGTGTGTGTGTGTGTTGGGGGAGGGGTTGGGGCTCAAAAATCTGCGGCTGACGCCCAACTGAGAACGCCTAATTGGTTGTGATTATGTATATATTTCTTTTTTTCCCCCTCTACGAGGTGAAAAAATTTTCTCTGAATCATGACCTGCTTAGTGCCTGTTTGACCTGTTTAGCAAGGCGGAACCAGTCGACCCACCCGAACCGTCACTTCCTGGCTTTGACAAAGCTATTTTTACCTTTGTTATGCATTATTCAGTGTCTTTTCAATGTTTTATTTGTCGTCTTCTGGTAATCGCAGCTTCCGCAACGCCAAGAAACCTTCTAAGCGAACGAGAATGCCACCCGTTTTCCTATTGACCTGCATCCCGCTAACAGCCTCAATTCATCCTGCATCCTCGACCTTGTTTCCCGCAACCACGCGCGAGTTTCTTGGACTGAGTCCTGAAACTTGTGGGAACGTTATTGGGGCAAAATATTTGGCATACTTTAGCTTGATACCAAATACGTTTCTGCGCATCAAATTCTACCAGAGAAGAAGACTTTCAAAATATATTTAAAGGGCAAATTTGTAGAGTCGTTGCTTAATATTTTTGCACATAGTAGAGTTTGTTTCCTCTACTAACGATGCTTTTCAATTGACTATTTGGTCTTTTTTAGCCTGCGTAACAAGCGTTTCCGTTGTTTCCGTGCGGTTTTGAGAGATTTTCGATGTTTCGGAAAAAGTTTACTATCGTCCCATTTTTCGCGCGACCGAAACATCGAAAATCTCTCAAAACCGCACGGAAACAACGGAAACGCTTACTACGCTGGCTAGGTCTTTCTGGGTCGGAAAGTTTACAATGGGGCTTTCAAAAAAGAGACGGACTAACCAGACCCTGGCAAAAGTATTTAATTTTTGCATCCAAATAGGAGGTAATAATAAGATCCAAGGCGCGTCAGACCTTTGTTTGTAATGAAGAATTATCGGTTTTCAACGTACGCTCTTCACCCTGTCAAAGACATATTCGAAATGTTGCAATTTTTCCCGCCTTATCGCGTGTGGGTCGCGTGTACGCGACTGCTTGTCACTCAACTTTGCAGCGGTTTTTCATAGCGAGCCTCATTTTGGTGTTATAGTGAGTGTAGGCCGAGAAGTTAGTGACAACTTCAAGAATTTTGCGTGCCGTCTTGTCATTCAGTCATTCATTGCAAAACCAGTTTTCTCTGTGGGTTAAAGTTAACTGGCGTCCGCCTACCGCACCCTCTAGTCGTGTTTTGAAAGGGAAGGTTTTTCCTCTGCCTAATTGAAGATGTAAAGTCTTATTTCGATCAAGGAAGGTGCCAAAACTGGCAACTCGGGGGTTGTTTTAGGGACGTACAGTACCCCCTGAATTATATGCCTGTTACTGAGTTTACGCAATATATAACTGAACAGTCCGACATGGCGATTTGCGTTTGAACAAGATGCTGACGACTGCCAGCCAACGAAAGTGAAATCAGTTTATGGTAAAAAGCGAAACTTCCTTCACGATGGTAAGTGAGTGTAGCACGTAAGGTATAGAGACAATTTTTTACTCGGTTTATACTCGACGAAGCTTTCTCGCATCCAATACGTCTTCTGTCCTTATATTTCGTAGTTTTAATCTATTTTGGCTGGCGTGCGATCAGCCAATCTGTATCTGTCCCCGAATACTGTAATTCTTGACGATAGTTAGCTTGATCATGTAGCTTGATGGATGCGAGAGCAATGACATCACACCCTGAAATATCCAATTATGCCGGTTCATAGCCATGTGCATTTTGGAGGCTATATTTCCGTATAACTCCATACTCGTTATGCATGCTTGATCTGTATTGTCTAGGATAATTAACGTGCAAACATTTCGTGTTCACGAAGAACGAAACAGTACGACAAAAGCATGCATAATGAAGTATGGAGTAATACGGAACCCTACCTGGACATGCGTCAAAAGTCGCCATAAGTTAATAATTTGTCAATAATTGATGTTGTTATAAGATGTGGGAATACGCGATGCGCTTTAACACTGTCCTTGACCTCTAGGTCTGTTTTAGTAGCTGAGAGGCAGTGAGATGTGAGGTTTGGGTGGGGTCGGGGTAGGAGGGGGGCACTCAGAAACAGTATTCAGAAGAAATTTGGGTAAGATTTCTGCACCAGTCCCTACTTCATTTTGCATGCAGCAGGTGAATTGTTTAGGGTAATGCACATGTTAACATTTCTTGTTATTGCAGAATGAAACAGTATGGCTACAGCATGCATAATGAAGTAGGGACCTTTGCAGAAATCATTCCAATAGTCAGCGCATTATTTTAAAGATCCTATTATTGATGTTTAAGGTGCTTAATGGGCTTGAGCCAAGGTATATCACTGATCTGTTGGACAGATGTGTACAACCATGGCCACTATGATCAAAAACAGTACAGCCAAATAACACAGATGGATTGCAATGAAATCAAACGAAACTTGATAAAAAAGAGTCTTATGAAGGTTCCTTGGTCCAGTACTAACTATAGCAACAGATTGTTTTCTGTCTTAGCACCAACACTTTGGAATAGCCTACCTGATCATTTGAGACTTGCAGCTGACCTCTGTTCTTTTAAGCGTGATCTTTATACTTACTTGTTTTGTGAGTCTTTTTATTTATTTGTTCATTGTTCTACAGTTTCACAATAAGAACTTGCAGGAACCCATAAATACCTGTTGTGAAGGTTAGGGTGCCAGTGTACAATAGAACTAATGTTACATGAAACCTTCTAATTTCTGTATCCTTTGTACATGTACAGTCTTCAGATTCGGCATCTCTCCACGCCTTGGAGTTGCTTATGAATGAATTCTTTGATGGATCAACTAGTAACCAACGGAAAAGAGAAATAGGTAACAAAATATTTTACACTAAAGACATGTGTAGGCACTGTAGTACTGAATTTTTCTGCCCAAATACTGGGTCAACAGTTACCAAAGGAACACTGTCAGAGTATAGTGTAGTGAAAAGGACTGTTGGGGAAGTTGTTATGAAACATCTCCAAGTTGTTAACCTTGAGGGAGTAGTTGAGGGTATGAATGGGATCATTAATTCAAACCTGAAAAACCTGAAAAATATCTCTGACTTGAAACAAAATCCCGCAACAAAAATGAAACCCTCTGGACTTCCATGCAGTGGATGATAAACAAACACAATTTAACAACAGAGTAATCCATAAGCACACAATATCAATATGCAAAGGTTAACGGTTTCTTACATCTTCCTTACACTAGTTGCATGTTATTGTATGAAGCATCACACCTTCCAGTGTTGATGCAGCTGCAGTTCATTTTGTCATTGTCTCACGTTCTACTTTCCTTTGTTTTATACTCATCATGATTACATTATGGAAAAAAAAGAAAAATTGAAGAAGGGATAACATTGAATAACAACAGCACTATTTGCCTTTCTGCTTATATCATTTTCAATTTCTCTCTTTTTTTTTTTTTTTTCAAAGAGCAAGTTCTGCACAACTTCAGTCAGCAGGCTGGGGCGTGGCACCATTGTAGCCATTTCATGAACAACTGCACAAATCATTACGTTCTGATGTATTCTGTGTCAGTCTTTGAGGTATGAAAATGGATCGTTCCTTTACCAGTAGTTTCTCTTTGCTTACTGTTTGTGATGTATAGTTATGTGTGTTATTAGCCTTCTTAGGTAGGTCGTTTTGCAGTGGGTGTAAGCAGCTGGTGGAGGGAAGAAGGTGGTGCACCCTTTCTTCCCCCCCCCCTCCCCTTCTCCCCCTACCAACATTACCTTGGGAGCATAATTTTCTTTAACTCAATAAGCACATAAAAATAATGGAACAATGGCGTTGTGGCATAGGCAGTGATGATGTAGGAAGTAGCTGGCAAAATTTACTGGTTGTCGGCTTCTTTTGAAACCCTCGCCTATGCAGATCATTATTACTCCCTCACATGGGATGCTGTTCCATTTATGGTTACTCTGGAAAAATATATCATTCTCACCCATTTATACACTATGAAGAGAGACAGTATGGATTTCAGTTCTGTTCAAAGATTTTGACAACATACTGTATTTCCATCATCTAGTTTTCAAATCCTGGACCTTTTGATCTGACAGGGGCAAAGAGCAAACCAAGAGCAAACAATGAAAGATAAATTCAGAGTGGCAGTTTTAAATGTTAATGAACTTCAGATGAAAAAATGTTGCTCTGGACAAAAAGAATAGAAAGCAAAGCTCAAGGGAGATAATTTGAGCTTTCCTATTAAGAATTATTGAATATACTGTTATTCAGTGGTTTAATTTACTTGCAGAATCTCATCAATAAACAGTGGATTGGGACACAGCCTGATGATAAAGCAGAAATCCGCAGATTTCTCAATGGTTATCTTTTGTCACACCACAAAACTCTGCCAGCATACATCAGAAATAAACTTGTCAAAGTAATTGTGGATATTGGAAGAATTGATTGGCCTCATTTTTATCCTAATTTTTTCTCTAATATTATTGAGGTAAGATTTGTATGTCAACTTATTGTATGTTTGAAAAAGAATAGAAAGCAAAGCTCAAGGCAAAAATGAAAGCAAATAGTTTTGACCACCAACCTGGTGTTGGCATACCATCATATTAATAGTGAACAATCAAATTTAGTGTGTCATCATAATTAGTGATTTTTCTGATAAGTAGAAGCAAAGCTTGCATACCATCTCAAATCCAATCTTCTTATTGGTTAACCCACTCACTAATAATACTCTAATAACAACAATATTAATAATGATGATAATGATAATAATATATGTAATGATAATAATAGTGATGTAAGGTTTGTATATAAATACCTACAGTATATAGGAAAGTTAATGGGGTGCTGTAACTAGTAGCTATAATCTTGTCAGCCAAGACAGAATAAATTATCTTAAAGCCATGGAAAAATTGGCCACAAACTTACTCTTATAAAAAAACTGATTGAGATAAAAATTGATAGGATATTGTTGATAGGACTATCTAGTCACAAAAACAGTTTAGAGAAAATAGCAAAAATGGAAAAAAAAAGACATTTATCTGTTAAGTTAAAGTCATAAAAAGTCAAAGGTAATCTCACCTTCCCAGTTAGTTTATGCTGCTGTAGTTGGGAAGAATTAGATCATCAGCAGTTACTGTATGCTTATTTTTCTGTGAGTCAAAGAGGCAACTTTGAAATGATGATGATAAACTGTCATATTAGCATTTTATTATGATACAGTTAGACACAAGCTAGATAAGGCTTCCCTCAATTATAATTTTTGTATTACTTTTTTTACTGCAGCTGCTACACCAGCCTGCCACAACAGCTTTAGGATTGGTATTGCTTCAGACAACATCAGAAGAAATGGCTTCTCCAAGGGAAGACTTGAGCATTGCGAGAAAAACAGAAGTACATAGACTTTTACTTAATGAAGTACCAGGAATTCTGTCTTTATTGACACACCTACTGGACAGAGTCTTAGAAAGACACCGTAGACTTGCTACAACTGTCACTCCCCCGCCTTCACCTACACATGGCATGTCACCTGCCAGGAGTACAAGTCCCACAGTTTCGGGCACATCCAGTAACTCTCTGACTATGTTTGCATCAGCGACTCAAAATGATCAAATTCTTCAGCATCCTGGGAGCAGTAGTCTCGTTGGGAGACTTTTGAACAATCCGCCTATAAAGTCTCGTCAAAATTTAGGACATCCTTTGCCTCCACTGGACCCTGATTCAGAGGAGATCAGTTCTCTGGCACTGAAGTGTTTATGCCATTTGTTTAGCTGGATTCCTCTTTCCACCACAATCACGCCTTCGCTAGTATCTACAGTGTTTTACTTTGCGGAGTTCGGTTGCAATGTTGTGCCTACCAGTTCTGGTGGTAGTGTTATGGGTAACACACAGTTAGGTGAGTAGAAAGCAGTCTACTTTTTAAAAATTTAGTTACACAAGGTTCATTGACGCCTCTTACTCTCCCACTGCTATAGAAATGGAATGTAATGACAATAATAAGAACTTGTGTGTAATTAATTTAAAAATAAGCCTTTCTATCCCAAGATCCAAGTAATAATTCCGGTACTAAGACCACACACTTCCCTGTATCTCATTTGGTATAATGTGGTGTTCAGTTACAGGTACATGTAATTCAATATCCTTGAGTCAATGATTTTCTAAATTCTCTTTAGCATCTTGTTTCATGTATGGAGAAGACTCATGTTGGGCACTTGCAAGTGAAAGGGATAATGGAGTCCGGATCATAGTAATAAAATATTATTATTTTTCTCTTAATTTCTTGCTCTGGATTATTCCAGGTGTCCTAGCCATGTCATGTATCAATGAGCTTCTGTCCAAAAACTGTGTTCCTGTCGAATTTGAAGAGTTTTTGTTGAAGCTTTTCCAACAGACATTTCAGTTGCTTCAGAGGATTACCAAAGACACTGGAGCACAGGCAGTCGATAAGCTTCTTAATGAACAAGACGAGAGGTAGATTACAGTGTACTTGGCATGTTGATCTTGCTTTCATTCAATGAAGGGGACAAAGGTCTCAGAATTGTTTTAGTTCACATAGTTTTCTCTAGAGCTCACTAAAATGTTATGAGAACTAGAGTATAACATACTGTACTCAATTCAAAAAGCCACACGCATGTTGTCAGTCTGTATAATTAGGATAAGGGCCCCTTGTCATTATCCTTATCATTGTTATCTCCTCTTTAACAAGTGAATAAACAGTTGAATTCTTTTTTTCTTTTTATCCTTCAGCTACCTGAATAAGTTTACAGAGTTTTTAAGATTGTTTGTCAGTATTCACTTGCGGAGATTTGAGAACAGCTCACACTTCCCTGTTCTGGAGCTGCTAACTCTTCTTTACAAGTACACATTCAAACAGGTAACTGACTGCTTTTATCTGCTCAAGTACATGCATGCACAATAGCGTTTGAAGTACTTAAATTTAATGATCGATATATAATTATTGTTATGATTGAGTTACATAAATTATTATTATTATTCCCTAGTTATCCTCCTGATTACCTTGTGTCATTCATTTAAGCCTTTCCCTCCTAGAGTTTGAGAATCTTCTTGCCCAGGAACTTGTTTTTAGATCTATTCATTAGCCTTGAGTTGATAATTTTCATCTCCTGGTTGTTTAATATTGTGCTAGCGTTGGAAGAAATTTTATGTTGGCTGCTTTTAGGAGTGACATGATGAAAGATTCAGTAGTAACATTTATAAGTACTGACATCCAGGCAATATTCCTATCCAGTTGATAAGGCACTGTGAGCTTTTTCTCATTGATACTTACATGTATTACTGGGTTAAAAGTTAATGGAAGCTAAATAGAACAAACTGCATGGTAATATGAACATAATGTTGAATTTTATTTTATTTTCACTATTGCACTACCATCCTCTCTAGATTAGATAATTATGATCTCTACAAGTGGTGTATTTTTTTAGTGAAGTAAATATTATTACTCTCTGTTCCTTGTTTACTGGGCAAATTTACTGCTGGCAAACAATCATCTATTTGCCCAGATGCTTCACACTTCTCTACTCACTTGTAATAGAAAAAAGTAATAAGAATTTGTCAATTTTGTTAATTTGATTTGCAGCCCCAACAGGAAGGCTTCTTTGCCTGCTTAGACATCTGGACAGTGTTTCTGGATTATCTGATAAGTAAAGTTGCTAATGCAAGGAGTGATAAGCTAGCAGAAGCAGAGGCAACTGTTAGCAGGTTTGTAAGTTGCAAAGCACCTTATTGTTACATATTTTCACTTGAACTTAATCTTGTGAAAAAGAATAATGGGCATATTTGGCAGAATTTAAATTTCGTGATTTGTCCTAACAAATGAGTTCTGAGAGTACTAAATTTTGTGAAAATTGTCAAAATACTGATGTACATTAGAAAACAGCTAGTCCTAAAATTGACATGACCAATTTTCATCTTCTATAGTGATAGTTTCTATTCCATTGAAAAAACCATATAACAAGACAAACAATTTGACATCTACCTTTGCAACAAAGTAGAGCTACAGAGGAGAACTTAACATATATAACATTGCTAATTTCTTCAAAGTGGTACCCATTAAAATTGATTATAAAACAAATCACATAGCAGGGTACTAAATGTTACGTGGCTAATTTTCACAAGCATTTTTTTCGTGGGACTTTATATTTCCAGTTTTTTGAAAGTCCCACAAAAAGAATTAACAATAAGGGACATACAAGTTAGTTTATTCGCGTTCACATACATATTGTGTATTGAAGAATCCTCAACACAAAGAATTAATAGTGTAGTATGTCAGTACTTTTGCAATGACTTTAATCTTATATTGTCAAAGTGTCATAGTCAGTCAGTGTTAACTGCAATAGTTCTTTCCAGAGCTACATGTACCATCACACAGACAGTTGAACCCAATAAACGGTGTAACTACTTAGACTCCTAATGGTTCAACCCATTTATATTGTCATTAATAATACTGCCCTGCAGTTTGTTTCATTTGATTTTCCTTCACCTTAAAGAAATAATGTGTTCAGAAATCAAAGCCTTCCTTGAGCAGGTCCTTCTAGTGAAAGTTGTTAAATAATTATTGTAAGATAATAAGGTCTCTGGCCTTTCTTTTGTTAACTGTGTTACTGATACCTGACTGAGTGACTTGACATAAAAATGTTATGCTAACAATAATTGAGATAATATTCTTCATTTACATTATTTTCTTTTCTTTTACACAATGCTTCAAAATACTTCCTTTGCTGTTAGTTCATATTGAATTTTAAGATGGTCTCTCGTCACAGAGCTACCAAACATTTTAAAAGGGAAACACCATTTCTTTTTAAAGGCGCTTCTCATTCAACTTTCATTTGTGCTTATTGATAAATTAGTGTAGCTATTTTATTTTTCTTTCATGTTGTAGATATAAAGAGGTTTTAATGATGTTGCTGGCAGAGTTGTTAAAGAAAGTTCAGTTCAGGCATAATCAAACTCAGCTTGAAGAGCTGGATGACGAGACCCTGGATGATGACGTATGTACATGTATGGACATTACGGAGTGTTAAGGGAACTTTCCAGCTGACCATGAACACCTAAACACCTTTAGTTAGTAACTGTATTTGAAAGCAGAATTGCTGGTGATTTTACATGAAACATTTTGACCTTGCTATGACAGTGTATCATTGTATGAATTGTGCCTTATGAAAAGGACATTACAAACAGTTTACTTTTTTTTCTATTCCACAAATTCAATTAAGTTTTCTCATGTGTTTGTCCTATTTTTGTTATGTACCTAAATTATGTTCAAATCTGGTCAAAGTACATATAAAATTATTGTAAATCTACTGTACAAGTTACAAGTTGTCTGCTTCATAAAATTAAACAAAAAACATAAAAAATGTAATAAACTAATCTTGATTTGAATAAAGGGAATAGTTCAAGTTGTCATTGCAGTGCGAATCAGATTGTGAGAAAAATAGATGTCATAGTCAAATTGTTCACATTACTTCAGATAGTTATCCCACTGGGATTATATGTGTGTATAATAATTTAATATCCTCAGCCATGGTTTGCCTCCTACCTTGAAGAAACAAAAGGCAACCCAATAGTGATGCATGTGTATTGACCTTAGTTAGCTACACTGTGAATTACATTACAGTAACAGTTAGTATGAATGTTCTGAATTCACTTTTGTAGTCAGAGACAGAGTGGCAAGCCTTCCAGAGGAACTGTTTAGAGATTGTTGCAAAATTAGCTGAGCTACTACCTGGAGAAACCTTCTCCCTTCTGGTAAAGATTTTGTCCAAATGTACTTTTATGTCAATGTTATCATGTACATATATTATGATAATAAGTACTCATTTGAATGTCCTCTTTTTTTAGAAGTTAATGTTTTGATGTTTATAAGGCATACCATAGAAATTTTTTATCCTTTTGACATTGTGTAAACTTTTAAACTTCCAAGTCATTATATAGTGTGTGACTTTCAATTTCAACATATACATTTCAGCTTGCGTTATTTTGTGAGATTAATATTGAATATACACCGATTTCATAAATGGCGGCCAACCTGGGGCGAGCTAGTGGTCAAACGTGAAATCGAGGCGTTTTAGGATAGAACATTCAGAAAATGTAAAGAGGGAAGGCAAAAAATGGCCACTGAGCTAACAGAAAATGACATTCCCGGGTCATCTTTAAATGGCAGAAAGCAATTGGAACTAAAAAATGACGACTTACACTTTTGGCTTAAATGTCGGAACGATTCTGCTAAAGGATTACGTACAAAAGCTCAACTTGTAAAGTGGTAAGTTTACAACTTTGCATCACTTGATCCAGGGTTCGCACAGTCTTGAAAAGTCCTTGAATTTTAGGGGGAGTCCTTGAAAAGTCCTTGAACTCAATTTATCCTTGAAAAGTCCTTGAATTTCTTTACAAGTCCTTGAAAAGTCCTTGAATTTTCTCAACCTTCGAACGCGGTGGAGTCGAAAGCAAAGTTGCTTTGCATTGTTATTCTTTTTCTGATGTCAAGGAACTTGCAACACAGCAAAATAAGCTAACTAAGGATAACAGCAAGTCAGACGGAGGTGGAGCAAAAACTTGTGGCCTTGAAAACCTGTTAGTTTGGAATATGCGTACATGTATGTCTATTTGTATTTGCCATCCCTGAAATTAAATTCCTGTTTGGGGTCCTTGAAAATCACATTTGATCCTTGAAAAGTCCTTGAAAAGTCCTTGAAAAATGGTTGCAATTTTTTGTATGAACCCTGTTGATCATTCGCGATCGATCGACATTGTAAAAAATAAAGTTATGTTTAAAGTAATAAAAATTTTGCTCTCTTCTTTCTTTTTTGTCAACGCTTGTATTAGAGTCGAAGAATATATCCGCCATGGAAACCTCGAGGGACATGCTCCTTCGTTTAAAGCCATCTTTTTACCTCCGATTCCTTTCTTGATGTCACTCTCGTAAAAATGTAATGAGCATACCTTTGTTGTCCCGGAGGGCTTAAAATGTGGGCCAACATCTCGCCGTATTTTTACTAGCCATTGCTGTCGAAGCTTTTGATCATTCGGCAGGCCAAAAAATCCAACTCGATTACCTTTTGGATCGACCGTTCCCTTCTGCGTACAACCGGGTACACAACAATAAATATTCAATTTTGAACTCATATTGAGTTCAACTATTTTAAAATCGAACGAGAAAAATGAAACAATGCCTTGTTCAAGGAAAAATATCTTCAAAACTTGATAAAACGCACTAATTCTCCCAAATCGCTTGTTACACGAAAGTTGTTTATCCTAAAACGCCTCGTTTTCATGACTAGGTACCAGTTTTTTACCGTGCATCCGCCATTTATGAAATCGGTGACTGTAACTGTAATTGACTTCAGGGAGAAAAAAATCAAAACATCTCATCCCTTGGGTTGCAAACATTAGCACATTAGATGTTATGGCAGCTGCAATGTGGCCTATTATTAATTTTATGATATTTTATGTGTTATTTTCCAGTTTCCTTTGTTCTGTGAATATTGCGATGTGTACTTTGGTCTCAGGGAGTATGTAACAAAGACCTCACAGGGTGATTATTATCAGGTTTTTGTCAATGTGTATATGCCTTTTTCCAAAATGGCCACCTTTTATATATTCTTTTGTTTTTATTTAAATTAGACCTTGATGCCTCGTTCAAGGTAAAATATTCTTTTGAATTTTAGCTTAAGAATGAGACATCAAGGGATAATTTGAATAAAAACGAAAGAATATTTAAATGGAAGCCATTTTGGAACAAGATGTATAACGTCTAAGTATAATGTATGTGTTCACATGTACTTTATTTTATATAGGGGCAGATCTACAGGGGGTACAGGGGTGCGCTGGGATGACCTCCCTTTTAAAATTTGTTCACATCACCTGGCAGTTAGGTCATTCCCTAGAGTTGCACCCCCTCCTAGAAAGAAAAATCCTGGATCTGCCCCCTCTATAAATGTCATTTTCTTTCAAAATGAAGTGGACAACAGGTTGACTGTCATTGTACAGCCTTAAAACCACTGTTGATTCAGTAAAGAGATCTTCATGAAAAAGCTTTATGGAAGAAAAAACTGAAAGGAAAAGTAACAATGGTAGAAACCCAAGCAATTATAACAAGTGGTGCTGAAGAAAATGGTTTCAGTATACAAATATACTAACTGATTCAGATTCTAGAACTAAAAATAATGTAAGGAAATTAATATAAAAAAAATTTGTATGCATAGTGTTTGCAACTTGTGTTCTATGACATAAGTGCTAGGTCCTGTACTTAATAGACTTTTTTCCAGAAATATGAACACCAAAATAACGTTTTCTGTTTGTTTATGGAAACACCACTGTGGAGCCTGGTTGTGTTTGCTCCTTACAACAACAACAACAACCACAACAACAACAACAATAATCTTTATTTTTGTTTCCTTGTAAATTTAAAATACACCTTGTCTGTCCTGCAGATAGGAAAGACTAATCTGGGTGGGCCAGTAAATATATAAGTAGTCTAAACTATATCATACATTGGTAGACATAATAATAACAGAATATTATAGTAAATGTTACTTTATAACTACTAGAATTAAGAGCAGAAGGGAACAAAGACTAGCTTTGATATAAGTTATAATTACATATAAGATTTCAATTTACGAATGATCTCGTGTGTATCAGGAAAAGCATTTTCTTTGTTCAACATACTCAGCAATGAATTTTTTATTTTTGATCTGAAAGACCTTCGTGGTAGCTCTCTAAGAGTACATGGTATCTCATTCCATACTCTAGCACCGATTCTTGAAAAGGCGTTCCTCTGTACTTCAAGTTTTGACGCATTTATATAGAAATTACTAGAAGTAGACGAGCGAGTGCTATATGAAGGAACATCAGATGTTTTCATAAACAAACTACGAATTTTCATTGGTGCTGAAGCAGTGTTCACATCATGCATTAATTCACATAGATTCTTATAATATAAAAAATGTACAGGTACTTTACCTTAGTCCTGATAAACAAAGGAATAGAATGATCAGTTTTCTTCCCAAAACACATGAAACGCACAGCACGTTTCTGTAATAACAAAATTTTATTTAATTAAGTCTTTCAAGCTTGACCCCAAACAGATAGTCCGTAGGTAGTATAAGGAGAGATTAAGGAGTTATAAATAGTGAAAAGAGTATAAAGAGGAACAAAGTGTCTTAATTTTGCAATTATGCCTTCAGTATTACTAATTTTTAAAGCAACATATTCAATATGGGTCTTCCAAGAAAGATTGTAATTAAGTAACACTCCTTACATTAGAGACAGGCTGTAGAAACGCAAAGAACATGAAGCTGTAACATGCCAAAAGTTTTCTGTTGTAAGTAGGGTCATCCAGCCCAGTTGGCTTTGTTAGACATTTTGATTCAAGGTTTGACTTTGGAAATAATGGCAGACAGAAGCATAGAACATAGGCACATAGTAACTTCTTACTTGAGATATTGCCAATATTGCTTTACCTTTACATTACTGGTGAACACGAGTGCCTTTAAAAAGATACGTTCTTGTGTTGTGTTGTTTGTTGTATGTGGTGATATCCAGTTAACTATAGCAAAAAAATGGCAGATATTGTTGTCATGGAAGCTTTTTGCTTGGTCAATATTGTCAATAACTTCATACAGGGCTTCACATTAGCATTACTGGCGAACGCGAGTGTCGACAGTTACACTGTTCCCTAAGAGACTTGTCTACAATGGAGCGAGCCCTGGGGCGTTTATCAGAGCATTTTATTGGAGAAGTGAATTTTGCCAATCGGTTTAGTGATGGAGAAGCTATAGTTGAAAGACTTGGGAGACTTTCCATGTTTGGTACACAAAGTCAGTTGTACACTGCTCAAACTGCCCTTCCCACCGTTCTGGGACCTGACTTGATTGAAGTGTAAGTACAATACTACCGTTATCTGCTCTTCATACCTGATTTCAGCCTTTATTACATCCATTTTGAAATCACAGGTGATCCCTGCAATTTGATTGGCCCATATCAGTGTGGTTTATTCACAGTCGGTGGTGTGCTGAGAAGACGGACAAATAAAAATCAATGGTGATCTTTAACCTAACACCATAAGGCCTGCTTTTCTGTCACGCGTTCCAGGCAATCCTGACAGCGTTGTTCAAACCAGATCGTTAATCAGCCGCCATCTTGGATGATATTACATAGAGTGGATTGAGACAAGCACTATTTGCGGCATTTCTAACATGGCGGCCAAGTACGATTTTATTACAAGCACAAGCACTTATACACCACAAAAGGCCTGCTCTACAGGCTGTGTTCAAATATTAAAACAAGGATATTGTGGTGATTCCTGGTGGATCTACTTCTCTTCTACAGCCATTTGTCTTTCAATACATGATTTCACAAAGATCAACTGCTGGTTTTTTTTTTGCGCAAAACCTGTGTTTTTCCAAATTATGGTCGAAAATATAGGGTGCGTATTATACACGGGTAAATACTATGTATGTTATTTACCGGGCGGGAGGTTCGTACGGAAAAAAAACTGTGCCCGAGGTCTTGAGTCGGCTGAGGGCCGTACTCGAGACCAAGGGCAGAGTCCTTTTCCCACACGGACCGACCTAGACAGATAAGAGTAAAGGAGATGACGTGACTTCCCGCGTGCTTACAAACCAACAAAAACCAAAGAAAGCAATGTGAGCATTATTTTCAGCCCTTAACTTTTATTTTAACTTGTATTAGCCAATCAAATTCAAGTATTTAGGATTCCTGCCCGCTCAGATGCTTGAGACAAAAATAAATTTGAATATTGAGTATTTGATCCTCACATGATTGCCTGCACCCAGTGTAGTGGGTAGTTTAGCTCACCGATTCGAATTCCGTTTCCCCAGTACAGTGCTTCAAGTGGTTTGCAATAGAGCATCATTTTCGTTCAGGATATGACACTTCCTGTTAAGTCGTTGATTTTGTCTTATCAGTCCAAATAATCGATTAAACATTTTTTGGTTGAAGTTACGTATTCGTTGTCTTCCTTCGTGTATTCACTGTTGTCTAGGTTTCTGAAGTGTACTGGTTTAAATGCTCACACTTTTACTTACTCAATTGTTGGCAACATAATTATTGTACAGTGCAGTTGTAACGATGTATCTTCCATGTTTTGTCTTTTAGACATGCCCAGGGATTGGCTGCACTGCAGGCATACTGCCACTGGATGTCTCAATACTACCTACTAACACACAGACAGCATCAGCATCAGGATGCTTTTTTGACCCTGATATCAAATGCCGTGGATGCTCTGATACCCTTATTAAACCAGAAGGTTAGACATACCTGTACCAAAATTCTATGTTATTTGTATATGCCAGGCTCTGCAAGCAGGCAAGGCGACCCGAATCCCGGACTGTGATTGGTCACGCTAGTGAGGCCCTGTTAGGGGTAAATTCCGACAAGCGACATGGCCTTGAAACGGTGACACGAAGGAGCTGAAATGACGACGAACGACGAGCCGCTCACGCGAAATTACGACAGCGACCTGCGAACCTTCCGAAATTGCGACGTGAAAAGGTTTGAAACTCAGACGCGCGACATAATGAACCCCCCTAACAGGGCCTCCTTAGTGGGCAGTGTTGACGTAGCTTGCCCACTCGGGACTTCCGCACGTTCCCGCAAGAACGGTCTATCAGCACATCGCCCTTTTCGACCAAGATTCTTCCGTCAATATGGTTAAACATATTCGTGTCGAGTTGAACAATGGTAAAAGTATATTTTATTTTATCTTCAACCGAACCCTGGATATAATAAAACAATTGTTCCACTCAATCTCGGCGTACATGAGCTATAGCCAACTCGGCGCTACTAGCCTTGCTGGCTATTAGCTCATGTATGACTCGATTTCGTGGAATAATTGTTAAATATTCGGAACCTTTCTTCTCATCGCCGAGTCGACAATTCAACAATAGAAAGCGAGAATGAGTGGTCTTATTGCTTCAGTTGATACTATCTCGCATACAACTTTCAGTTTTATCCTAATACTTATTGATTTTTTAACTTTTAAGGCGCTTTGTTTTTTTCCAAACGCGGGCGTTTTCTGTAATAGATAGCGAGTACCTGAGTCAACCAGATTTCAAGATTCATGATAGAATGCTAGTTGTTTTTTTCTTAAGTTAGTTACAATGATAGAATTTTGTTCGTTTTCTGTAGGTTCCTCAGAGAATTTCCCTGCCTGCCTCCCACCTCCTCAATTCTCTAACAGCTACAGTGCGTCCATCATTCATGACGGCACTGGATAAAATACAGAAACTCTTCCATGATGTCAGTCATGGAGCCATGTCCAACATGCCACTGGAGGTAAAGTACATGAGCTAATGAAATTCTCTCGCGTGCTCTGATTGGCCCTCTACCCGTGTTTGCATTCGGCTTTGAAAACAGCTTCAGCTTCTTTACGCTGTCTTCATTTTAGCAAAGTAGAAGGCAATGGCTGCTTTGTGTTGCCACAATTTGATGCAAACGCTGATCGTAATATTTAAAGCAGGATGCTGCTTAGGTATAGCCGGCGAAATCTGGTCTCTTGTAATATTAGATTTTGTTATAAATCTTTTGTAACAAGAAAGTGCATGTGTTGTGGTCAGGCCTTTGTGAATGTAATTTCACACACGTATGTATTATGAACGAGCTTGTACAGCTCCTCGACTGTTACGTGTATAAATAAATGATTGATCTATTGATTGATTGACTCCATAATTTTCCTTAGGTCCAGACACTGGTTATTAGATCTCTCTCAAATACTTTGGTATTACCTTGGCCGAGCAAGGCTGACAATGAACAGGTATGCAATATTACTTTTATTAAGTGAAAGATCATGGCATTTGTGTGCGCGACTTAAGCAGTTACAAAGACAAGGCCTGAAAAAATTCAGGCTTGAACGTGATTCGAACTCGGTTTGATAGATCAGTTGCTTAGAGCATTGCACTGGTATGGCAAGTTCATAGGTTCGAATCCCGTGCAAGCATGAATTTTTTAGGCGTTACCTGCGCAACTCCTGAACTTGTGTTCATAACTTCAATGATCTTTCACTTGTGAAATTCTTTCCCTCCCTTTATTTTCGCGACACATTAATTTCGCGATTTTGTGGATGGTCATATTTCGCGACACATGTAGAAACTGACTCACTTACGCTATTTCCTCGATAAATCATGTTTCATTGGAAAAATGGCACTTGATACAAAACCAGCCTTTTCTATGGCAAATTTTTAAAGAGCCACCACTTATATCCTTTAAAAGAGGATAATCCCTCAAAGACGTGCTTGTGAGAGCGAACTTGAATTACGTCAGAGACTGAAAATACGCTACAAAAGTCTCAACCGTTAAGGGGTTGTGTAGGCCTGTCAATCCGTACTACTCCCTCCCAGCCATTGAAATGTTCCAAGTTTTTGGTTGAACTCAATTATAAGAAACCTTCAAATGGGAATTTCACCGACCGTACGAGCGAAATACTCAAAGAATCTTGGTGCAGAGGAGATTAATGATGAGGATGACGGAGACACTGAATAAATGGACTCAGAACGAAAATTAAATGGTTTTTAGTCTGTATTCATGGTCGCTTGATTTTCGCGCATGCAAATTTTCTCGACACTTAAATTTTCGCGACATCAATTGTCGCGATTTTCCTAGAAACGCTAGAATCGCGAAATTAAAATGTCGCGAAAATAAAGCGTAATTATGCATATAAAACTTTATATGTTCATATTTAAATAAAACTTTCACTCTTAAATCCCGTTACTGACGGACATCTCCACCAAGTCTGTTCGCGCTTTTAACTCGGTCAAACCCTGCCGCGAGCCTTGATTTCCGTGACAGTCTCGCCGCTCACATTTGTCCAGACTCCACGCGGGCAAGGGGATAAGAGAGAACCCGAAGGGACTCGGCTCAGTTTGTTTTTCATTGTTTAGTTGGCCGGTATTACAAGATTTTAGTATAAATACTCAGGTGTTTATACAAAATCGTGCGCTCTGATTGGTTCGCTATCTCGGCGAACAAAATGGCTGCCAGTCGTACAATATGTGTGTTTTCGTGTAGTACAATGCTTTTTCTTTTCTTTTTTTTAAATTGTCACCTGTGTATTTATACTAAAACAATTATTCGCCTCAGGTGAATCACTTCGCCTTCAGCGAGAAATTGTTAAATACACGAATTTATCTTATTGACAAGAAAACATTCCACTGTCTTCCTCTCTACACACAGAAATCAATGGTACGTTAAATAGGCGCGTGTAGCATCATACACAGCTTAGAATTGCCTCTGAGTGTGAACTAAAGGATGTTTTGTAAGATAAGAAAGATGGTATGATTGTGTTGAGTCTGGTGAGTAAGTGGAAGTATGTATTTTTGACACATGTCTCAGGCAGACTCGGAAGAAGGAAATATGAGTCCTGCCAATATAGAGTCGAACCTTTGACCTTACTTTGCAATATAATTATAGTAAAATCTTTGACCTTACTACAGTGGAACCCCGCTATAACGAAGTGCCGTGGTACCGAAAAAATGTTCGTTATAACGGGGTAACTTGGTTAACAACAACCACCCAAAACTTCAATACTGTACATGTACGTAGAAAACATTATTTTTATTCATTTGATACTGTAAACTGTGAGGGTAGCACGCTGACCATCAAGATATCAAATTCGAAAACAATTTCAATAAACTTTAAAATTAATTAAAGACTACAAGTACACGTAGTACGGAATAAAGCAAGCTATGTTTTCTACTCAAATCTGTCGTCTCTACTGACTGCTGCGAGCGATCGGACAAAATATTCGTTATAGCGGGGTAAAATGTGCGTTGGGGCCATCTAAATCTGTTCGTTATAGCGGGAATTTCGTTATTGCGAGGTTCGTTAGAGCGGGGTTCGTATCCGCATATTTTACTGTAATTCTGCCGGGCTTTCAGATTTTTTTCGTTATAACGGAGTCTTCGTTATAGCGGGGTTCGTTATAGCGGGGTTCGTTATAGCGGGGTTCCACTGTATTACAATACTAAGCTTTAGGTCGGTAGAGTCGTTCGAGCAAGGCCATCTAACTAGGTTCACGGGACAATTATCCTGTACATGGATACTGCTAGTATCTGAATGTCAGAGTGAATGAGTTGTGAAATAAGGAAGATGATAGAAGAATTTGTGAAAGTTATATTTTTCGGCGCTTTCACCGGTAAACTCGCAAAAAGGTTTTATGAGTTCTTCCAATTAGAGTAGAACTTGCGACCTACCGATTACTAGATCGGACGCTCTACCACTGAGCTATAGGACAGTCGTTGTGGTCAGGTGATTGAGCCATTGAAGGTTCATGACACAAACATGTTGCATGCTGTTTGGATTTCAATTTTAAGGTGAGTGGGTTGTGAAGTAATATTGTATATTTACTAAATGTGTATATGATGTTTTTTTTCTTTGTTAGGAATGGGAAATACGCTCTCAGAACCACCTCAGCTTCATGCAGAGTATCAAAACGCCTTTCAAGAATGTGGTAGAGATGCCAGATTTTGCTGAAAACAAGCAACTCCAGGAAAATGGTTAGCATTAAATCGCGTTAATTGCGGACTTCATGAATGAACTCCCTCCCAAACACCTCGTGTTGATATTTATCCCTCGAAAGTTGAACTGTTGCTAAGTAAAAATTGCTCACCAGGTAGATTGTTTGAGCCTTAAGCAAGACATAATTCGAAACTTAGCAAAGTGTTTTGTTTTTTATCCTTGAGGAATACGGATCGAACTGCGTTCGTTGTAGTTCTTATATCACGTACATTAACACGAATTCACTTTCCACTACGTAATGTCCGGTACAATAAGCCAGTTCGGAGTTTCAAAAAACACTTGCGCGCGTCGGGATAAAATCAAGCATATATTAAAAATACAAAAGATTTTGAAAGCAAATTCGTGCAAGTATTTTGCATGACAAAAGAGGAAAATTATTTGCTTCTTTTTATCCCGACGCGCGCACGTGTTTTTTGAAACTCCGAATTGGCTTATTTGTAAAACATCTAACAGCGGGAATAACTGTAAGGGCACATGCCTTGTTAAGGATATATCTCTTACTAACAGAAATGGGGCTACAGTGGGCAATATTGGCCCGAAGTTGTGCCAATAAGTCGACCGAGGACCAATATTTTCCAATGCGGCCCGAGCAGGCTAGGTTACTAAGTATTGGTTGTTTATCATATAGTAATTGAATTTTAAATGAGATTTTGACGAAGGGCTAACGCTCGAAACGTCAGCACTCCCCTCTTTTACCTTACGGTGGTACAAATCACTTTATCAACTTCTTTGATTATCCCAATTTCCTGTGTTCCAATTCCCCACCGACGCAGCACCAGTTTCTTTAGAAAATACCCACAATACTTGTTAACAGATACATGGCCTACGACCGTTTCCATAGAAACAGTCCGTGTGGCCAAATCCCTACCAAAAACAACCAATCAGAACGCTCGAATTACACCCATTACTGATGTATTTTTTTTTTGTTTTCTGTCTATTTTTGAAAGCCAAGCGACATATCCACTTCACACTGCATGTGCTCAGAGATTTGATGAATGCCGTGGCTGAAGACCAGGTTACAAAGACCAAAGTCATTTTGTACCAGTCCATCACAGATGTTGTCCAACTCACTCTCACCATTTTCCCGATATTTATTCATCACCCAGGTAAGGACACGTTTCTTTAGGGTCAGTTGTAGTAGCTCACACTTCGCCTTTTCATGGATTCTTTCAGCAGCGAGTGTATGTGTTTGACTTTCATAGAGCAGGGTTCGCACAGTCTTGAAAAGTCCTTGAATTTTAGGGGGAGTCCTTGAAAAGTCCTTTAACTCCATTTATCCTTGAAAAGTCCTTGAATTTCTTTATAAGTCCTTGAAAAGTCCTTGAATTTTCTCAACCTTCGAACGCGGTGGAGTTGAAAGCAAAGTTGCTTTGCATTATTATTCTTTTTCTGATGTCAAGGAACTTGCAACACGGCAAAATAAGCTAACTATGGATAACAGCAAGTCAGAACGAGGTGGAGCAAAAACCTGTGGCCTTGAAAACCTGTTAGTTTGGAATATGCGTATGTCTATTTGTATTTGCCATCCCTGAAATTACATTCCTGTTTGGGGTCCTTGAAAATCACATTTGATCCTTGAAAAGTCCTTGAAAAATGGTTGCAATTTTTTGTATGAACCCTGTAGAGGATCTTGCAATTTTTGTATGAGTATAACAATGTTTACGGAGGTTTACGGCAATCAATGGTGCAGCAATATTTCACGTTACTATTTTTGGTAATCAAAGTAGACACAGTTGTTTCCTTGTGTGTACTCATTAGTACCAATGGGCGATGTAACTCGGGGAATAACTCTGCAATGGACTTGCATTTTATCCGGGGAGGGCGTATGATGAGAGGATAAGTGTAATAACGCTCATTGGTGCCTCGGACAATTCACGACTAGATTTGGCCGTGTTTACCTCATGGGCAGTGGGCGCCTGTGTTCACTGTTTACATTTAACCTTCTTATCCTTTTTACCAGTAGCCCCAACAGCTGTGCATCATATTTCTATAGATACTACAGATGAGATTCTTGGCTTCTTTCTCACACTGTTTGAGAGCCTCAAAGTACAGTTAGGGCCTGCGGTGACGGAACAGATTGTACAGCAGCTACTTCATACCTTTACACGTCAACAACTCTCGGAGACGCTGCTGCACGAGAGCAGTGCGGGCTCACGGGTCATCATCAAGTTCCTTAAGATTCTTCAACTTTTGGTTCAAGAGCCCTCGGCATCTTTTAAAGCTTTTCTTCCCAATATTATCGGTCTGTGTATGGAGCAACTACATCCAATCTTGGTTGAGGTTGGTCAGATTATCTGGAATTTAATTGCCCATGAAATTTGTTTGCAACTGATCTATTTAGCATATTACACGGCGGCGCAAATATATAGATTTCTTTTTTAGAGTGGTACAAACACCAACGTGTAATTTTCTCTTTATCGCATAGACATATCGGTAAATACTGTACATCATCGCTGACTTTGAAAAACCCGATGTAGCTCCGTATGAACATTACAACTTGTGTATTTTCCAGTAAAATACTCATGTCTATATGGTAAAATGTGTTTCCAGTTAACTTTCCGCCAGAGGAATTTACTGTTACCTCTGACTCGGTTACAAAATAAGTATCTACGTTATATTAATGTATTAAGTATAAATTCAGTATGTGCTATAGTGTTTCATCACATAATAGCTAGGAAGAGAATTCGAAGTAGTAGGCGAGAGATACAGGTGGTCAAACACACGTGTTCATCTTCATGGAAATGTCTTTTCAAAATAAATCAGTTTAATAGAAGGAGAGATATAAGATGCCAAACGAGCTGCGCTCCATCTGATTTCCAAACTCGTCACGATGCTTCATTTCCTTCGCTTTCTACGCATCATTAATGGGTTGTTTGGGTACTCTGTCTGTTTTTTTACAGCGGCCGGGTCCTGATGTAAAGTGTGAGTTTTATGAGTTACTCCATCAGTTGTTGCTTCATAACTGGCGCTATTTCTTCCGAACGTCTCTTATCGTGCGACTAGCAGCGGGAGAGGAGACTGTGGAGAACCAGCCCCAGTTCACCGCCATAATGCAGGTAGGCCAAGAATGAAACTGTTTCCTTGGAACAAGCATCAGTTTGGTGCGATTTTCGCGATCGGAACGAAAATGAAAAACCAGTGATTGAATCACTGCAAACCGCAGTTAAGGAATGAACTAGTTATCAAAACTTGTAAGTTTTAACAGACTTTTTTGAAGAATCATATCGTCCAGTCATTTCTTTTGATGTTAACACTTCATATTAGCACCTGAAAATAGCGCAACACTGATTATGGAAAACATTGAATGGGATTGCGCAAAGAGCTAGAGTGTCACGCAAAACTTCACGCCCTCTCTAACCTTGTGTGACGGCCTATAGGCTGTGTTGAAAACCATGGAATTCAGAGTAAAAAAGTCAACAAATCTTACTAAAAATTTTTCACAACTTGTGCCCTTTTCATTGTAATATCTTGCTTTCTTTATCTCCGTTCTATAATGAAATGATCGTTTCATCAAATATCTAAAAGCATGCTTTGTTAATAAAGCGTTATTACCGATATTCTAGTAGTTGACGTGTTTGAATGTCTATTAGTACTAATCCAGGATTGAACGTGCCAGGTGAAGTAGTTACAAATTCTTAATGTGTAACCCTGAATTAGCATTCATCGGAATACTAACAACCCGAGCTACTTCTTTCTCTTCTGTCGAATATCTTGCAGTCAGGAATCAAACATGTAAAGTGCCATGTTTTCTTTGCTGCAGGCCTTTGGACAGTCCTTTCTCCAGCCTGATATCACAATATTCAAACAAAACCTGGAAACATTGGAGGATCTCAATTCCAAATGTAAACTCTATCAAAAGGTGAGTGATTCAACAAATTCATGTTTTACTATACAGTATGGTTCTCACGTTTTCAGCTGTGGATCAAGCTATGCAACGTGACCATTCTTTGGAAAACCACTGCACTGCATAGTACTGTACTGTGGTACTGTTTGTTTTACTATTCCGTGTGGTTCTAACTTTTTCATCTGTGGATTAAACCATGCAGTGTGACCATTCTTTGTAGAACTACTGAACAGTACTGTACTGTGGTACTGTTTGTTTTATTATACAGTTTGGTGCTAACGTTTTCATCTGTGGATGAAACCATGCAGTGTGACCATTCTTTGTAAAACTACTGAACAGTACTGTATTGTGGTACTGTTTGTTTTACTATACAGTGTGGTTCTAACTTTTTCATCTGTGGATCAAACCATGCACAGTGGAACCTCGATTTAACGAACCTCTATATAACGAATCCTCGATATAACGAACGATTTTCTTCAGCCCGGCCAAAACTACAGTAAAATGTATGGAACAAAACCTCGATGTAACGAAATCCTTCTTATAACGAACAGAATTCAGAAGCCCAAAGGTGGAAAACACCTCGATATAACGAATAAATGTCAACATGAGACGAAAGATGAATGCGAAACAGACAAACAAGGATGACATTTCTTTTATCCTGTAACACGAGGGCAACAGCCCATTACAGCTGTTTACATAATTTCATTCAAACATAAAAGCATCTAAAGATCCACTTTATCCTCTTTGTCTTTTATAAGTTTTATTAATTTTTTTTTTTATCTTTGATGGCTTCTTGTGGTAAAAGGAATAAATTTCTGGAATTTCCAGTCCAATGCCCTTATTTCTTCGTTTTTTTTTTAACGTTTTGTTTAATATACCATGCTCATTTTTCTTAAACGGAGGACGCATGACAAAAAAACTTCATTGCAAGTAATCTTTCATTAGCGTCTCAATATATATGTATTTATGTTTTTTTTTGTATATATGTAGTTTTAAGCAGTTTTATTTGACTGAACAGTTTCTAGTGCCGTAGCTACGTACAGATCTGTACAGTACATAGCTACACTGACATTATAAAACGAGTGCCTATTAGTAATTGTTCAGATCCGGAATGCTGGGTGGTGCAACGTGACACCGATGAAAATTAATTAAAATTAAATTAATTTTTGTTTTTTTTTTTCCGAAAATTCGTTAAATCGAGGTTTTCGATATAACGAACCCTCGATATAACGAACAAATTTCCCCAGTCCCTTGGCACTTCGTTAAATCGAGGTTCCACTGTAGCATGACCATTATTTAGAAAGCTTCTGACCAGTGCTGTGTTGTGTTACTGTTTGCTTTGCAGTACACTGTGGAGGTAACTCAGATGTTTCCCTGTAATTTAATTTGATTTGGAATTTTTGCGCTTTTGGCAGTTCCACTTTCAATGACAGATTTCTGTTTGTTGTTTCAGGTGCTGTTCAAGGACAGCATGCTGGTACAGTTTGTTAATGTTCTTCTTCAGGCCTTGGTATTCAGGTCACATGATCTTCTTCAGGAGGAGATCACTATAACTCTGTACAATATGGCAGCTGTTGATTTTGATTCGTTTTACTCGGCGTTTCTTCCTCCGTTTTTGGCGGGATGCCAGGGTCTCACTGACTCACAGAAATCCGAGCTTGGAAAAAATTTCTCTGCAGATAAGGTAAGTTGACCTCAATTTGTCATTGTGCGCGTTATACATGATCCAGAGAAATTGTCACAACTCTAAACAATTCAGTTTACCCGACGGGTCATATGTTGAGTTTTTTTCTGTTAGATACATGTATGGTCGCCGGTTTAAGAAAACAAAAAGTTCACTGTGGCATTTAATTCATAGCAGTATGCAGAATGTTTGCCCCATGAACCTAGTTTAATGGCCTTACTCCCACGAGTCCCCTATAGCTCAGTGGCAGAGTGTCCGAATACGTAATTGGAAGGTCGAAGGTTCGACTCTTATAGGCAGAAATCGCATTTCCTTTTTCCGAGTTAGCTGTGACAGTGCTGAAAGTTGTAGTCGAGTTGTCAACGGCTCGTTGAATTGTCTGGCTGGGCTATTATGATTCCACGCTAGCTGCACAGCGAATCACGTAAAACCTTTCAATTGACGTACTTTGGGAAGTAGCCGATAAGAAGCACGCGTATGATACCAACTCGCGCGAGAGTAAAACCTTAAAATGCATTGACGAACTTGGGAACTCTTGTTTCCTTGAAGAAGGTAGCGTTTCCGAAATGTGTCGTGACAAATCTGCGTTGGCCCATTTTGTGTCCATTTGTTACGAACGTTAATCACTCTACTGTTTTTTAGTCCATTTTTACCTTTTTTGCATTTTAGGATTTGCCTTCATTTACACAGAGTATTCACCGATTTGTGGGAGACCTGCGATATTACAGACTTTGTAACAGTAGCTTACCCCCGGGAACAGTGAAATTCTAATACTATGTTTCAAAACATTACGGTCTGGAAAATGAACTTCTAGAAGTCCTTTTATAAATACTGTCTCTTAAAAAGCAATTACGGATTTAAAGAAGTTGTCTGTTCACAGTGACTGCGGTAAAGCCTTCGAGTCAATGAAACCTCGCTTGATGAGCATTCTTTAAAGGGACCTGTGAATTTATACACTCGATTGGTGGCTAAGCTGTTTTATTCCGCGTGAGGACGACGGAGTGCAGTAGGATTCTTTAAACAGAGGATATTACAACGAACGAGCGCAGCAAGTGTTTAAAATCCAAGCATATTTTCAAACCGACATGTTGTTCTTTTTACCCTATAAACAAAACAAAAATTCATCATCAGTGACTTAAAATTGACCTTCCTCTCGCCATCGCAAAAATGAGCGGGAAAACCTAGGCCTTGACGTCACCATCATGTGTGAGGATATAGAAAATACGTTACTCAGTTCCCTGATGTAGTTTCGTATATTTATATTACATACCTCTTACTAACCGAGTTCGAGGTCTGTACTGTAAGTTACGGACCAAGTTTTTTCCTCTTTCCTTTCCGTAACTTACAGTACGGACCGAGAAAGCGAGGTTTGCAAGATATTTAATATATCTCAAAACAAACTTTTAAATAAGTACGGCCCGCTAAATTGACCAATCACAGCGCGCTTACTAACTCAGAGATATAATAAGTGTGGGTATTGACCTCGTTATTAGTTTTGGCGAAAAGAAGGAATTTGGCCAATATGCAGCGACCTTGACTCCACGCTTGGTTTATATCGCAGATATATTTTCAGATTAACAGTACGTTCAGCCGTAGAAGTATGTGAAATATGTATATTTGTTTTTAGTCGTCAAGTAATTGCTCAGAATGCTCGTCACGAGAAAGTTATGTGAAAATACGTTTATTGAATAAAGTGAATTGAGTTTTGTCAAGCCGTGGTCTAATTCAGTGATGGGGAATTAATGTTGAGTGGCATCTTTCACCTAATACTCGGATCGTCCGGAAGACCTTTTTTGCACCTCTTGTTCCAGCTGCGTTTTGAGGACTCACGTATTGCTATGGTTAGAATGAGGCAGTTTTCGATGGGTATTTTTGAGGGTTAAACGGGGCATTTTTGGGTGGTTATTTGTATGGTTAACAAGGGGTAATCTTGGGTAGGTATTTTTGAAGGTTTAAAGGGGTAGTTTTGGGTGGTTATTTCAAAGGTTATTTAAAAGGTGCGGCTTGGATTGCTATTTTTAATGGGTAAAAAGAAGCAGTTCTGGAGGATTTTGAAAACAAAGCCAGGATTTGGTGGTTATTTTAGTGGTTAAAAGTGGCAGGTTTGAGTGGCTACTTGAAATGAATGAATAAAACGGGGTAGCCTTAAACGGTTAAAAGGGGGAAATTCTACTGGTAATTTTGGATTGTAATGAGAAAACAGCAACGGGGCCATTTTCTGGTGCTCATTTTTGATGGTCAAAAAAGGGGTGGTTATGGGTGGGTATTCTGATGGTTAAATAGGGGAAGTTGGTGGTAATTATATTAAATGTTTTAAAATACGGTGTTTTGGTGGATATTTCTAATAGTAAACATCAGGCAATTTGGCGTGGTTGTTTTGGCTGATTGAAAAGAGCAGTTCTTGTCGCTAGTAGTGGATGGTTTAAAATGGGATGTTTAGGCTTGGTATTTGTGATTGTTAACAAGACGATCTAAGATCGTAAGTCGGACAACAGGTAGACGTGCTGTTATGAGTGTTGACCACTTATGGTGCGGAGTGGTCCAAAAAAGAAATGCTAAGGGTACCAAGGTCCTGATTTCCAACGTGGCACCTTTGTTGTCGTTTCCTCGAGGTTCATCGCGAGGCACCTTGTCTTTATCAGCAAATGCTCTTCTGTCACTCTGTCCACATTTTCTGTTCACTGGTAACTCGTTTGACAGTTTCTGGTTTGATTCTAGTGAGACATTCGCTAAATTATTTGATTCTTTTGCTATTTTTAGTTCGCGGAACGACCCGTTTCGAAATATACGCTCATTACACACGCCATCTTTTAGAGTGGGTCTACCGCGAACGGTTTGTGGGTCTGTATGTTTGAGCGTAGAAAAGATGACACCATTTGTTTTCAACATATACGCCATCGACTTCGACATCGTAGAAAGAAGTTTGCGCCCGTATTACGTGTGTGCGGTATTCCCCATTGCACGTGGCTGCGATTTGCGATGAAACTCGAGGGTAAACCTATAGTCGGTTGCCCGACTAATAATGGCGTTTGGTGCTTGTTTTGGACAGTTAAAAAGCGCAGCGTTAGTGTTTATTTTGAGTGGTTAACGAGTGACAATATGTTTGTTTTGAATGTTCAAAAGTGGCAGTTAGTAGATGCTTTTGATATTAAAAGGGGGAAATTTGAGTGGTTATTTTGCGTTGTTAAAATGAAGAATTTTTTGGTGGTTATTGTAGATGGTGAAAAGGGAAATTTTTGGGTGTTCATTTTGGATGATAAAAAGGGGTAGTTTTAATTGGACGGGTAATTTCCATGATTGAAAAGCTGCAGTTGTAAACCGGTAATTTCAATGGTTAGCAGGGGGTAGTTTTGACGGGTATTTCGATGGTGAAAAAGGAGTTGTCTTGGACGGGTAATTTTCATAGTTAACAGGGGGTTGTTTAAGAGGAGTGATTTTGATGGTTAAAACTGGGTTGTTTTGGGCGGGCGATTTACAGAGGTAAAAAAAAACTGAGTGCAGTGCAATTTGGTCTGAAATCATACGCGTGATTTCAAATCACAAGCATGATTTCAGACCAAAATTACACTCCACTCAGTTCAATTACCACTTTATTACATCCAGTTTTGAAATTGCACAATTTAAGAATCCTGGTACAGGATTTTTGTTAGTCAAGTGCCAATATTTTATTGATCTTGTGCCCGTTTTTTTAGAAAAAAGCTGAACCGGAAACGCTTTTACATTTCAACTCAGTTTATCCTGATTGGCTGAAAAAAAAGACGCAAATTAAGGCCTAAGATAGTGCGATTGGTGAGTAAATCACACTGCTATGGGCCAATGAAATTGCAGGGATCACCTGTGTTTTCAAAATGGATGTAATATAGATGGTTAAGAGGTACTTTGGACCCGATGATGGTTTAAAGGGAGTTATTTTGGAGGGGTGATTTTGATGGTTAAAAGAGTTTAGCTTTGGTCGGTTTATTTTAACAGTTGGACACTTTTGGGTGCGCGTTTGGAATGGTTTAAAAGATGTAGTTTAGTCGTATTTTGGAAAGAGGCCATTTCATTGTGACAGTTAATTTAAACGATTAAAAACAGGACCTGTTTTGGATGGTTTACTTTGAAGGTTGAAAGGGCAAGTTTTGGATGGTTAAAAAGACTGTTGTTAATTTTGGTTGTTATTTAGATGAGTATTTTGGATTATAAAAACGGGCAGTTTTAGATTGTTGGAAAACGCTGTTTTTTTTTTTTTTTTTTACATGGGGCAGGTTTTGTGTTTATTTTGGATGGTTAAGGGTCCCCCATGCTTTTTATTTTTGATTGTTAAAATGGAGCAGTTTTTGGTCGTTGAATGGTTATCTTTGATGGTTAAAAAGGCTTTTTAGGATCGTTATTTGGATAATAAAACTGGGCAGTTTTGAGTGGAGGGTTGTTTCGTGTTTATTACCTCCGCTAAGGAGGTTATGTTTTCACGCCTGTCTGTTTGTTTGTTTGTCTGTCTGTTAATCGTTTTACGCAAAAACTAATCAACGGATTTGCACCAAATTTGGTGGAAAGGTCGCAAATATACCCAGGATCAATCAATTAAAATTTGGGATTTATCCGGATTAAACTCCGGATCTCAGATCCAGATGAGTGTAATATCAGGTGTACATATGTGGTGGGGCGGAGGTATGCGCTCTACCGAGTGCCCTTCTAGTTGTAAATGGTTTATCGGTGTATTATTATGCTTATTTTGGACAATTTTAAAGAAAGGGAAATTTTCTGTGGATATTTTGGATGATTTTAAAGAAGTGGTCCTTTTTAGTTATTTTGAGTGATTAATAAGAGGTTTTGTAGGGCATTTTGGATAGCTGTGGTGAGCGGTTTTTGGTTGTTATTTTAAAGTTTCAACAAGAGCAGTAATTTATTGTTTTGGTTGGGTAAAAGTGGCAGTTTTAAGTGATTATCATTACATGAGTTTTACTAATGGTCGTGGGTCGTGGGTCGAGGGTACAAGTCGTGGGTCGAGGGTACGAGTCGTGGGTCGTGGGTGTGGGTGTCAGTAATATTAATAATTTCAAGAATTTCACCTTTAAAAAATCAGCCCTTTCATTCTTTCATTGTTCTTAAAGTTCACTGCAAAGTACCGAACTCCAAAAAAGTACTCAATAAAGGTACATACGAAGAGGTATAGCCCACTATATGGAGTGCACTCTCCCGTTACTGAGATACTCTGTTCTTATTGTTGTTCGCCAGAAATTTTTACTGACATTCTTCTGTTGTGTTGTTGTTACTGAAACAAGTTTAGCTTTCGCCTGTCCCTCCGAAAGGTTTTGTGACCATTTTACACGAAAAAAAAAATTATAAAAAGGAGTCGTTATTAGCACATGATTAAAAGTACCAAATCACGTTCACATACTGTATATATGCTTAACATGGCCAGAAATCGCGGACGCAACGCCCGCGTAACGGCAGCGGCTTTCTACATTACTTAAACAGACATGGCGATTAAATTTACAAAGGAATGTATGGAGTAAAAATTAAATTTGAGGATAGAATAACTCCTGGCGTAGTGCAACGGTTTCCAAGTCTGAATCTGTTAGGAGAAAGTATCCGTAATCCAACTGTATGAAAGTCATTTCTAAACCAGACCATTAACAGTTGTTAGTTAAGTTCTTTAACTTGCGATAATTGTCCCACATTTCTTGTTTACCTCCCGATCTTTTGGCGACTTTATACGCATAGTCTCTCTCAGCCATTACATCTTTCAGTTCCTTTGTGATCCACGGCTCTATTGCACGCTTCGTTCTCAGCTTTTTGATAGGTGCATGACGATTGACGACATCGACAAAAAGAGTGTTCCAAGCAGAAACGGCATCATTCAGATCATCGAATGACTCAACAACACTCCAGGGAATACCAGCCACCTCACTGCGAAACTTTTCTTTGTTGTATCGCTTAAATGACCTCACTTCGCGAATTTCCTCATGGGCCTTGCAAACTCCAGCTTTTTTTAACAGCGAAGACAACAGAATGATCACTGGCTGCGAAATCTTGTACTCCATGTGAAACAATGCGATGCAAATTATTTACAAATACTAGGTCAATTGCTGTCTTTGTGTGCTCTGTTACGCGAGTGGGCTCTTTGACAAGTTGACTCAAGCCGTGAAGTCTGGTTGCATGCATTAGGCTCCGTGTATATTTACAGGGTTTTGATGCAATAACATCAGCGTTAAAATCGCCCATCATAATAATAACCTTATTCGCTTCTTCGGTCAGCCTTTCAAGAACGTCTTGCTTAAAACTTGATAAAAAGTTTTCCGGATTCATAATTGGCGGCTTGTACACCACTCCAAAAATACTGTTCCTTGCTTTATCTGGACAGATCTCCACACACACCATTTCGAGAGATTCGCTTTCCAAATCCTTTCTTCTCTTACTAGGCCATTTACTCTTCACAAACACCGCACAGCCACCTCCATTTCGATTTCTATCCTTTCTGTAACAAACATAGCCCAAAGGACACACTTGTCCATCAGGGATGGTACAATCCAGACGTGATTCAGTAACTGCAAATACCGGCATCAAGTGCTGTTTCCTCAAGTAGCACGTCCACGTCACCAAAATGACCAGGCAGTGTAACGACATTAACATGGGCAAATTTCATTCCTCTTCTGTTTAGAGCGGGATTCATTCTCGCACGTATATTTGCGCCACTTTCTTCTCTGTTATCGCAACTAACTGTTTTTCCTGGTTTGATTGTATTCCGGACAGGTGTATCTACGCCTGGAAATAAACAATCTATGCATTCCCAAGCCATTGAGTCGTTACACAGTCGATTGTACTCGGTGGTTTTTATGCTGATGCATTTGGCGTGAAACCATGCAGCCGTCACAGCAATCGCACTGAATCGCCTTCTGGTTTTTCCTACATCCTTTAGAGCAGACGGTACACGGATCTTTTATAGGCCCAGGATTTGTCATAACATCACCAGACAACAGCACTATGTAGGCAGCACAAAAGGTGATGTTTCCAAATTTCAAAGCGGCCACATATTTCAAAGATGGCGACATCATCAACTGCCTGTCGTACTTGCGTACTAAACCAGAATTACGGGTCGGGAAGTGCTTCACACTTAGCCCACTCGATACATAAACAATGCTTGCTTCGTTATCAATCTTCACATCCAGCTTATGAGAGCCAATAATAATGGAAAGCGAAAGCCAAACTAGAAATATCCAGGAGTAGCAGAAACGCGGCCTTACCGCCATTATGCTAATAGCGTGATATCAACTCGATGTTACACGAAAAAGAACCTCCGTTTTCTTCACAACATTCTCTCAGTTTAACCGCCATGTTTGGTATCAAAAGAAAGCTATGAAACCAGGCTTCAAAACTCCGTTGAGAACTGGGGACAGACGCTAAACGGTGTTGTAGGTCAGCACTCTAAATAGAGGGTCTTTTTACTTCCGGCGCGGGATGGCGGGAATTTCATTCGTGCGATCGAGTGAAAGATTCATTATCGAAAACAGTTTTAGACGTCCTGAAGGCTTTTGATCGCTGTAAATTTAACCACGGATGAAAGACAATGCAGTTGTTCATGATCGACCTCGCGAACAGAACGCTTCATGGGCCCCATATTTATTTTTTCTGTTATTGTGGAGAAAGCCGTGTACCGGTGTGCGGGCTCAAATGTCCGCGATTTCTGGCCATGAATATGCCTAGAAATAATCTAACAGGATATTACTTTAATTCAATGATAAGTTATATTTGAAGATATGACTGTTTAAAGTGTTCTGTAATAACTTTCGGCCATTGACTTTGAGGTTTCCTAAGCTGTCGCGAAGAATCATTAACCATAGGCATAATAATAATAATAATAATAATAATAATAATAATAATAATAATAATAACCGGTATACTGATCATGTAATTTGCACCAGGTGTCACTAATTGTGTACCAAACACAGCATAAGAAATAAAATAATGGGGATTACGCTGATATAAAAATAAAATACAAAATATAAAAAAAATAAAGAATAAGATATAAAAGCATTGTGACTTTTTCAAAAACTAGCTTCGCGAGGTTTTTGCGGGAGTCGTATTTCTAGTATATTCATTTGCATCATTCTTCTCCATCTACAGGTATGTTACGAACAATATGACCAGCTCCCAGTTGGCTTGATAGCTCAGTTGGTAAAGAATTGCTCCGGTATCACAGAGGTCATGAGTTCGAGTCCCGTTCAGGCCTGAGTTTTCTTTTTCCAGGCTTTAATTTCACAGCTGCTTTAGTTGTGTACATAACTGCGATGATTAATTAATGTCATTAGCTATTACTCCGCAGTTCAAATATATGATCTTTCATATATTCATTCGCATCATTCTTCTCCATCTGTTACTAATTAACAATATGGCCAGCTCCCAGTTGGCTTGATAGCTCAGTTGGTAGAGCACTGCTCTGGTATCGCAGAGGGCATGCGTTCGAGTCCCGTTCACAGATGCTTAAGTTGTGTACATAACTGTGATGATCAATTAATGTCATTACATATTATTTCGATGTTTAAATATATGGTCCTTCATATATTCATTTGCATCATTCTACTCCATCTACGGGTTTTTTGCAAACTCGCAATATGACCAGCTCCCAGTTGGCTTGATAGGCCAGTTGGTAGAGCACTGCTCCGGTATCGCAGAGGTCTTGGGTTCGAGTCCCGTTAAGGCCTGACTTATTTTTTTTAGGCCTTATTTTTACAGCTGCTTAAGTTTTATACATAACTGCGATGATCAATTTATGTCATTAGATATTACTCCGCAGTTCAAATATATGGTCTTTTATGTATTCATTTGCATCATTCATCTCCATCTACGGGTAACTATGTTACAAACTCGCAATATGATTAGCTCCCAGTTGGCTTGATAGCCCAGTTGATAGAGCACTGCTCCGGTATCGCAGAGGTCATGGGTTTTAATCCCGTTCAGGGCTGAGTTTTTTTTTCTTTTTTCTTTTAAACTTAATTATCACTGTGATGATTAATTAATGCCATTATATAATACTCCGCAGTTCAAATATATGGTCATTTTTATATTCCTTTGCATCATTCTTCTCCATATACGGGTATGTTACGAACTCACAATATGACCAGCTCCGAGTTGGCTCGATAGCTGAGTTGGTAGAGCCCTGCTTCGGTATCGCAAAAGTCATGGGTTCGAATGACTTGTTTTTTTCAGGCGTTTATTTTACTCCATCTACGGGTTTGTTGCAAACTCGCAATATGACCAGCTCCCAGTTGGCTTGATAGTTTAGTTAATAGAGCACTTCTCCGGTATCGCAGAGGTCATGGGTTCAAATCCCGTTGAGGCCTGACTTGTTTTTTTCAGGCGTTTATTTTACAGCTCCTTACGTTGTACATAACTGCGATGATCAATTAATGTCATTAAATATTACTCCGCAGTTCAAATATATGGTGTTCCATATTTTAATTTGCATCATTCTTCTAATCTACGGGTATGTTACGAACTCACAATATCACCAGCTCACAGTTGGCTTGATAGCTTAGTTGGTAGAGGACTGCTCCGGTATCGCAGAGGTCATGGGTTCAAGTCCCGTTTAGGCCTGAATTTTTTTTTCAGGCTTTAGTTTCACAGCTGCTTAAGTTGTGTATAACTGCGATGATTAATTCCTCGCGAAGAGAGGCCGAAGGCCGAGCGTAGCGAGGTTACTAATCGTGTCGCTTCCGGTCAGACCACGTGGCTCGCAAGCCCGAGTAAATCGAGCCGAGAGTTTTTATATATGTATATATATATATATATATATATAAAAAGTTATGATGCTTCGAGCCAACAGGGATGCCACACGCCAGAAGGATCCAAAAGGATTCGTAGTCCAAACCTCGAGTAATGAAATTTGTAGGCAATTGTGGAAAACGAGGACGGACAACTTCGAGCGAAAAAAAAAATATATATATATACAGTAAAAAATCTAAAAAAAGTTTAAAAATTTAATAAAAATAGACGTTTCGGTCAATGACCTTCATCAGTTGCAGTGCAAGTGAATAAGAAATTACAATGTCCTTAAATAGGTTTACAGTATAAAAGATGACATAATATAACAAAGATGATTACATAACAGGGCGTGGTAACACATGAAAATGAAAAAATTAACCAATGATAAACAATCGGTGATTACTAAGCGAGAAACTATGACAATGCGATACAAAACTCAAGAAACGCAAACCAAATATGAATAAATAATCGGATATAATACAAATAAGATTAATGTTAAAAAACTATAACATGATTCGTCAAGTCAGCCAAAAGTGTGAAGGGACCCGCATGTAAAATATTCACAGTATTCATAAAAGGCCATCCTAGGAAAAACTTGTAATAAAAACCCCAAACAAAGCCCTTGAAGCTATGCCGCGGCAAGGCACAACAGGCGCCCTGAACAGGGCCCTTAAACAACAATAATGTAATAAATTCCCCGATGGGGGCCCCTGAGAAAACCTTGCACTAACAAAGCTAACAAGATCCAAGGTCAGGGCCTTTGAACACCTGAACTAAGATAACCGCCAAATTAGCAAGTTATTTTTACGCTAGTTGTAGTTTATTCTTTTTTTCGAGTGGAATTCCTGACGTTTATTCAAGCCAAAAGGTGCCAGAGAGAACAACTGTGCGCTCCAATATGCCTCTTTAGTGATTAAAAGCTTTTCGATGTTACTTGTATTGTTTGCATTTATCTGCACTTGATCAATACACTGGAAAGAAAAATCGTTTAAGTCGTGCGGTGTTCTGTTGAAATGAACCGCTACCTCACAAGTCTTTTTCTTGGTCAGCATGGCAGACTTGTGGTTGCGAAATCTAACTCTAAAATCTGTTGTTGTAGAACCAATGTATTGTAAGGATGGCCTTTTATGAATACTGTGAATATTTTACATGCGGGTCCCTTCACACTTTTGGCTGACTTGACGAATCATGTTATAGTTTTTTAACATTAATCTTATTTGTATTATATCCGATTATTTATTCATATTTGGTTTGCGTTTCTTGAGTTTTGTATCGCATTGTCATAGTTTCTCGCTTAGTAATCACCGATTGTTTATCATTGGTTAATTTTTTCATTTTCATGTGTTACCACGCCCTGTTATGTAATCATCTTTGTTATATTATGTCATCTTTTATACTGTAAACCTATTTAAGGACATTGTAATTTCTTATTCACTTGCACTGCAACTGATGAAGGTCATTGACCGAAACGTCTATTTTTATTAAATTTTTAAACTTTTTTTAGATTTTTTACTGTATATATATATATTTTTTTTTTCGCTCGAAGTTGTCCGTCCTCGTTTTCCACAATTGCCTATATATATATATATATATATATATATATATATTGCTTTTATAAAATAACTTTTAGTAGAATGGAGTCTTTGAGGTAAAAAGTATGGTTTTAGTACCGTGATCAAGTCATGTCTTCTCTCTAAAGTCATCATAAGCTAATCATGACTCACAATTTAATAGCGCTGAACTTTCTCAAAACTCAGTTTAGTCAAACAACAAACAACAGCACTTCAAAACACGAGTTTTTGCACTCATTTCATGATAACGTATGAAAGCTGTTTTACAGGAAAAGTCAACACATATTCATGCGAACGTACAATGAAAGAATACGTTCGTGGTTTGTTTACTACAGAAGTAGAAACTAATTGTACCTCGCAGCTGTATTTTGTTAAGTCGATCCGTAAGAATTTCGTGCTTACAGACGGAACTGGCAGCTATTGTAATGGAGGACTTCATTCACTTTTTACAAGCCGCAGTGGTTTAAGATCTGTTTTCTGGACTTTATTGTGATCAAGAAATGCTGCGGTAACGACGTGGCTGCATTTGCGAAGTTGTCGCATGTAACTTTATATGCTCGTACAGCGATCGATGGAAATATGTCGAAGAAAGGTTTCTTTGCCGTAGCCACATATTGGCGTTAATATTTGTCGATTGTGAAGTCAGGTGGTTCGAGGTAGGTTATGGCATCAATATCACGGAATAATTTGTGCAAATGTTGGAAAAAACCAGCCCGAAACTCTGACATCTTTCATCATCGTCGGCAGCTTGTTTACAACCTACTGAGCGGCCGATTTTGAACCATATCTTGATCAGAGATCTCTTTTTGGAACAATTTCTTTCATTCCTCGCGAAGGAGGCCGAAGGCCGAGCGTAGCGAGGTTACTAATCGTGTCGGTTCCGGTCAGACCACGTGGCTCGCAAGCCCGAGTAAATCGAGCCGAGAGTTTTTATATATGTATATATATATATATATATATATATATATATATATTATATTTAACAATTATTCGCCGAAGGCGAAGTGATTATCGAGGAGTATTCACCGAGACGAAGTCGAGGTGAATATTCACCGATAATCACTGAGCCTGAGGCGAATAATTGTTTTAGTTCCTCGCGAAGCGAGGCCGAAGGCCGAGCGTAGCGAGGTTACTAATCGTGTCGCTTCCGGTCAGACCACGTGGCTCGCAAGCGCCAGTAAATCGAGCCGAGAGTTTTTATATATGTATATATATATATATATTTATATATATGTTTATATATATATATCTATATTTTAAAGGTGTCCGTTCGCGGTCACGTGTCTCTGTTTACTGGTAACCTGGCAACAGAATTATCGCGCTTGCGCACAGCGACTGATATGTTGGTTTCCTAGCAACAGGACGCATTTTGGTACCGGTTTGAACCGGTTAGAACCGGTTTCATACCAGAGGTTATAAATATTGGTTACGTGCCTCGTTATGGCGTATTTCAATATTCACTTATTGAGGACCGGAGTGTATGTGATTACTCTCTTGAAAATTATGCGAAATTTTGCCGAAACCGATTTCACTCGTCCTGCAAGTACATCCCAACTAGAGGATCGCCGACAGAGAATAAACCAAGCAGCCAGAGATCGTCGCCAAGCGCGTTTCAGCGCCGAAACATCAGCACAACGACAAGCGCGACTCGAAGCCGAGAGGGAGAGAACACGGCAGCGACGACAACAACAGACATCGGAGCAAAGACAACAACTGCTTGCTCAAAGAAGGCAAAGGAGACAGCAAGAATCAGCGGAAGAAAGGAGCAGGAGACTGAATTACCACAGGCAATATAACCAAGGTATGTTTGAAACTGAATGTGTTAGTGATAGACAACGAAGACTTGCTTTAGCTAGACTAAACGTGACAGAACGATTGCATAACGAAACTAACGAACAGCGACAGCAGCGACTACAAATACTGAGACAAAATTCAGCAGAACGACTTAGGACAGAAACTGAATACGAACGATTTCAACGATTGGAGAGATTGCGGGGAAATATTTCGAACAGACTACAAACAGAATCAGAGGAGGAACGGCAAAACAGATTAAGGATTTTACGCGAAAATACTGCTAGCAGAATACAGACAGAATCAGAGGAGGAACGGCAAAACAGGTTAAGGATTTTACGTGAAAATACTGCTAACAGAATACAGACAGAATCAGAGGAGGAACGACAGAACAGATTAAGGATTGTACGCGAAAATACTGCTAACAGAATACAGACTGAATCACAAGACGAGCGGCAAAACAGATTAAGGATTTTACGCCAAACTACTGCTAACAGAATACAGACTGAATCGCAAGACGAACGGCAAAACAGATGAAGGATTTTACGTGAAAATACTGCTAACAGAATACAGACAGAATCAGAGGAGGAACGACATAACAGATTAAGGATTGTACGCGAAAGTACTGCTAACAGAATACAGACTGAATCAGAAGACGAACGGCAAGACAGATTAAGGATTTTACGCGAAAATACTGCTAACAGAATACAGACAGAATCAGAAGACGAACGGCAAAACAGATTAAGGATTTTACGCGAAAATTTTGCTAACAGAATACAGACAGAATCAGAAGACGAACGGCAAAACAGATTAAGGATTTTACGCGAAAATACTGCTAACAGAATACAGACAGAATCGGAAAACGAACGGCAAAACAGATTAACGATTTTACGTGAAAATACTGCCAGGATAAGGGGAACAGAAACAGACCAAGAACGACTTGAAAGATTACAGTCACTTAGTACTTATAGCGAAATGAGATTACAAGTAGAATCACAGTGTGAACGTAACAGTAGATTACATAATCTTAGATTAAACACAAATCGCGCTTTAGAGATGGAAACCGACGAACAAAGATCGTCGAGACTCGAGATGTCGCGACAGTGCAGCGCTGCACGTAGGCAGGAACTACAGTTAAATAGACAACAACAGGAACAGACGAGAGAGGAGTATCTTACACACGGATGGATGAATTCAGATCAGCGACTGCACCAGCAGCAATGGGTTCAAAGTAGCATGTCAGCTTTCCACAACAACATCAACAGCTTGGAACACAGACAGTGTTTAACATGTAAAGAAACATGGCCAACTGTGCAAGGACTTACTCTTCAGACATACCAGTGCCTAAGATGTAAGAGGGATAAAGAAACTACAAAACTGTTTTCAGCGGAGAATGACATGGATCCGGGCACAGTACCAGATGAATTACAGAATCTTACAGAAGTGGAGGAGATGCTTATTGCTAGAGCTTGCCCAATAATGTGTATTTATCGTAAACATGGAGGACAGCGTGGCTACAAAGGACATGTGTTGAACCTTCCTCAAGACATTCAAGGATTCATAACAAGACTGCCACCCAGTGTAGAAGAACTTCCCTTCCTTGTGATAAGGCGATATGGTGCAGACAACAGCAGCAGGGACTGCAGAGTTAGAAGACACAAGGTGATGCAAGCACTGGCATGGCTAAAGGACAACAATCCCTACTACTCAGACATTGAAATCAACCATGAAGCTCTTGAGTGCCTACCATGTGATGGAGTTCCGACAAATTTGCCTACAGTTCATGTCCAAGAGACAGAAGAAGAGCAGCAGATACAAGAAATATGTGAACAGGTACCTTACCAGAATGAAGCAAATAGTAGTGAACAGGAAAGCAGTTCTTTCCTTCCTTTTCAACAGGTTCAACAACAGGAACAAGACGCTATTCGTGCCTTTATTAATGGTGAAGACCCACTGGACTGGCCATCCAATGAAGGAGATCCCATCAATGAATTTCAGACAGAAGGACTGGCTACAATGGCCTTCCCCACACTGTTTCCACATGGAAGAGGAGACCCCACAAACAAGAGAAGATTAAGGGAGGTAACATTAACTGAGGGTTTTAAACACCTTATCAGGTATGCAGAACATTTGTCAACAGGGCAGTTTGTGTGGAGATTTGCATCCCATCCAAGGTTTCCCTACTGGGCACTGAACATGAAGCAGAGGCATCAGTTGCTGTCACAAGCTAGGGTTTACCTCAGTCAGAACCCTCAAGATGCTAACCTTACCACAGAAGAACTACAAGAAATGGTTCGACAGATGTCTGCACAGCAACTAATGAACAGAGTTCAGCGTTATGTGGCAAAGATTCAAGGAACAAGACAATACTGGTATCAACGCTACTTGGAACTTAAAGCTCTTATTGAACAGAAGGGAGCACCAACATTTTTCTTCACATTTAGTGCAGCTGACAACTACTGGCCTGATCTTCATAGACTGCTGGAGGAACCCAACATTGCAACACCTGCTATACGGATAAAAGCTGTCATAAACCATCCACATATCACAGACTCCCACTTCGTAGCAAGACTTGAAGAATTTAATAAACATTGGTTGGATCAAGTTTTGTATGCTGAATGGAAATGGCTTCGTTATGAATGGCAAACTCGAGGAAGTATTCATGCACATGGTTGTGCAAAGTTCAAGAATGACCCAGGACTCTGTGAACTTGTAAAAAAAGCTGCTCAAGGGTGGAAGCTTAAGCAAATATTAGACAGGCAACATGAAGAATCCAACTATCAAGACATGGTAAATGACTTTACACCAGCGATAGAAGCAGGAATTGAAGCCAAAGCAAGAGTTATTCAATATGCAGACTGGCTTCTCACCACCATGAATGAAGCTCTTCCAGATGGAAATTGGGCAGTACCAAACCCACATCCTTCTGCTATACCCATTCAAGAAACTGGAAATGAAAATGATGACTACCACTCTCTGGTTAATTCAGTGGAACGTCACACCAGGTGCAGTACAGCATATTGTTTACGTAGCAAACATGGACAACAACCACAGTGCCGATTCAATTACCCAAAGGATTGCACTGAACAAACCAGCATTGACTTTGAGCTAATTGTTAAGGGAGATAATGGTGGACAAGATGAACTGACAGTGCAGCAGATAACTGAGGCAAGAGTAAGAGCTTCACTTATCACCAAGAGGAATGATGACCGTATCAACTCACACAATCGATTAATGCTTCAGAACTGGAGAGCAAATGTGGATTTGCAAGCAATTGTTGACACTGACCAATGCATTCGCTATATGGCCAAGTATGCAACCAAAGGTGAGCCAAGATCTCAACAGGCAACAGCGATTCTCCAATCTGCCATCAATAAGTTACGCCATACAGACAGTGCATCATCTGCTTTACGCCGAGCCATGATTCAAGTTGCAGGAGAACGTGACATTGGATCTCAGGAAACAGCCCATATGCTTCTTGGAAAACCTTTATACAGTTGTACTTACAGCTTTCTCTGCATTTCTCTAGATGGAAGCCAAAGAGTACGTGGAGGACAAGATGAAGAAGTAAACCACGGTGACAGTGCTTTGGATCCCTTATTGCGTGATCATTATGCATCAAGGGTTGAGTGGCGAGAACAAGTTCCTGGAATTATGTGGCTAAATCTACTCCAGTTTGCATCAGATTTTTATATTACGAAGGGAGACATAAGAAAACGCAAACAGGAGGTGATAATCAGAAGCTTTCCAGTGTTTTCTCCTAATCCTTCTGGTAAGAATTATGGTAAGTACTGTAAATTTCAGCTGGTAAAGTACAAGCCATGGCATCAATCAGTAGACTCTGCCTGGGATGGACTTGAGGAAACTGATGAAGTTTTCATTGAATGCTATAAGAATTTCCTAAATTCTGAGACTGGACAGCAGTGTATACCAACATTTGCTCAGGAGCTTGAACAAGCAATGGTGCACAATGGGAACAGTGAAAATGATGGGGATGAAAACGAGGGTGAGGATGATGAAAATATGATGCACCAACAGCAAGAGGAAGTTGAAGAATGGATGCTGCTTTGTAGGTTTAACCAAGACTTCAGTAATAGCACAGCTAATGATGATGCACCTGATTTTGACTGGACATCTGCCTCAAGAAATATGCCTCCGAACCTCCTTCGGGAATCAGAGAAGTGGATAGCAAAACAACGAAATGAAGTGAGAGAAGCTGCAAACATACAAGAAATGGAAAGGCAACCTGTGGATTTAACAGCACTGAACCACAGACAAAATCTTGCATACAGCATTGTTCAGCAACACAAAAGACGTCTAAATGAAAACGTACCCACAGAACCTCTACACATGATTATCACAGGAACCGCTGGAACAGGAAAGTCATTTCTAATAAATGCATTGGCTCATCTTCTGGGAGATCAGTGTATTCTCACAGGAACAACTGGAATTGCTGGTTTCAACATTGCTGGAAGCACTCTTCACTCTACCTTACAACTACCAGTGCGCACTCTAAACAAAACAGATTTGCAAGGAGCAGCCTTACAACGTCTACAACTCAGATTACAGGGTAAACATTATCTCATTATAGATGAATTCTCAATGCTTGGACAGAGAACTTTGGCATGGGTTGACAAGCGTCTACGTCAAGCCTCAGGAAAACTCAACACACCTTTAGGAGGATACTCAGTAATCCTTTTTGGTGACTTTGCACAGTTACCACCTGTAGGAGATAGACCACTTTATTCACCACCAGCAGCTACTGTGTTAGCACAACAGGGCTATTCAGTTTATACTCTGTTTGAAAATGTGGTTGTATTGAATGAGAATGTTCGACAGAATGGAAATAACCCTGAAGCAGAGGAATTTAGAGAACTACTATTGAGGATGAGAGATGGAATAGTAACAGAAGAAGACTGGCACAAACTTCAAGAAAGAGCACCACAAAATGTAAACGTGGAAGATTTCAAAGATGCGGTACGACTGTTCTATGATAAGGAAAATGTTGCAAGGTACAACTATGAGAAGCTGTGCAGACTTGGTAATCCTATTGCAAGAATATCAGCAGTTCACTCAGGTATAGGAGCCAGTGCTGCAAAGTCTGATGATGCAGGAGGCCTGCAGTCTGAAGTGTTCCTTTCTCGAGGTGCAACTGTCATGCTCACCTCTAACCTTTGGCAAGAAGTTGGACTGTGCAATGGGACAGTTGGCTTAGTTCAGGAACTTCTGTTTCATCCAGATAAACCACCACCATGCTTACCCATAGCTGTACTTGTACACTTTCCCCACTACAGAGGTCCAGCCTTTATAGATGATGACCCCCTTTCTATACCTGTACCACCTCACCGGTTTGAATGGGAAGATGACAACAAGAAACTTTCTCGTCTTCAATTGCCACTTCGATTGAGCTATGCAATGACTATTCACAAGTCACAAGGACAAACACTTAATAAAGTAGTCATAGACATTGGAAAATCAGAAAGAGCAGCTGGATGTACCTTTGTTGCAACATCAAGAGTTCGGTCTTTACAGCATGCTGTAATTCAGCCAATGCCATTCCAAAGACTTCAGGGCATAGGTAAGTGTAAGCGTTTGCAAGAACGACTGACAGAAGAACAAAGACTGCTTGACTTAGCAGACAACACATCCAGGATTTACCAACACTTTTAATTTTTGAATGAACTTAATCATTTTCAAGCAGTAAAGACAGCTGCTACATGTAATCATCCAGGTAAGTTGGAATCTCTTAAAAGTAGTACAATGTGTTAAAAAAAATCACAACAAATTTGGATAACAGGTATAATGTAAACTCTCTCACTCCCTATAAATGAGCAGTTCTTCTCTTCAAATCAATTTGTTTTAAGTCAGTTGGCAGAATTACAAGCTACATTGAAATTGGCCAATTTGATCTTAAGTATATTGATATTATAAAAAAAAAACTAATTTGATATTTTCCAGATAATAAATACATTATATTTCCATTATGAAGAGATTTCCAGTGTAGAGTTGGCAATGAACACATTGCAAATTTTACAATCACTGTTTGTATAATACTGTTAATAGTAGTTTCATTTATTGGAAAATAAAGCATTTCTTATTTCAAAAATCATCTGAGTTGTGCTTCTGATCGTTACTGGATATCATTGGTTACAGTTATGTTTTGTTTAATTGACATTTTGGCATTATAGTTTGTTGTGACAACTTCAATAACTCGAGCTGCAATGACTGTTTTTATAAAAAAAAAAAACATAATTCTATTAAATTTCTCTTCTGCAGTTTTTAGAATTGAAATTTTCATATATTCAAAATCATATACTAATCCCTGGTTGGCTAGGGATATTTTGACTATTTCTGTAACAGCACAAGTAAACTTCCCTCTGGTGTATACTGTTCACTACTTGATGTTGATTTGACATTGATTTTTTTAAAGCAATATGTAGTGCAGCCATCTTTTTCAGCATATGAACAATTAAATAACTCTTTCTTACACTGTTTTTATGATATGTTCTAAAAATAGCACAACGACCTACTATATAGTTGGCACTCACTATTACCAAACCTTTATTCAGTCTTTGTACAATTCAATTCTTTCCTCCTCCCCCCCCCTCCCAATTTTATTTTTAATGTTATGACATTGGATCTCACACTTCTGTTGATATGGCATCTCTTTTGGGGAAAGAGGAATTTTCTATCTATCACAGGGGGCACCAATGTAACTAAAGAGAGTACATGCACTATTCATTATGTTTTCAATTCTGGTTTCCTAGGAATGAATTAAATAATGTCTACAGAAGACAAAATACCTAATCAGACGATTCTTCTTACAATGAATCTCATGCAATGATAACAATAGAATATAAACAAAAAACAATAGGAGCATTCAACTCATCCTCGGTGTAATTAGAACCTATTGCGTTAAAAGTGATGTACAACAAAGCAGACAAAGCAATAGAGAAATTAAAACAAAAAAAATCACAGGTTTTTACACTGTGGTAAACACAAGAATTCATATAAATTCTTGAACACTTCACCTGCAAAAGATTTACAAACATTTTCAATTTCTGGTAAGTGAATCTTATTGTGATACTTCATCGACTCTGTATTCCGGGTAAGGACAATAAATTGATTCTATTCTCTCTGGTGCACTCTCGGTGGCAGTAAGAGTGCTAAGTGAAGGCAAATTTATAAGCACTGTGTTCAGCGGTATACTTATCATGTAATTTGCACAAGGTGTCACTAATTGAGTACCAAACATGAAATAACGAATAAAATAATGGGGATTAGGCTGATAGCTAAAACCATTGTGACTTCTTCAAAAACTAGCTTCGCGAGGTTTTGCGGGAGTCGTATTTCTAGTATAAATACGTAGGTGATTATTTAAAAAAAGAAAAGAAAAAAACATTATACAACACGAAAAAATTTTATGTCATCAAAGGCGCGCGAACGACTGGAAGCCATTTTGTTCGTCGAGGTGATTATCGGCTGATAATCCGAGATAGCGAACCAATCAGAGGGCGCGGTTTTGTATAATCACCTGAGTATTTCTACTAAATATCTATATTTTAAAGGTGTCCGTTCGCAGGCGAGGTTACCTGGCAATAGTAACGCACTTGAGAACTGCTGAATTTCCGCCATTATTCGGTGATGCCTTTTTCAGGGGCACCCAACGAGAATATAGTTCAAAACCACTTAAACATAGCATTGTTAAAGTGTTTTAGTATTTAAAAGGTAGATATAAGCATATTTTTATCCCCTAAAATTTTTTAATCTGTTCGCATTTCCTAGCTGAAAGTCTTGTGATCCGAAAATTATAGCGATCAAAACTTACCTTTTCGAAAATTTCAGCCAGAAAAAAGGCTCCCGAAAACTCTAGGTGACCTTTTTACGTTAAAAATCCGTTAAAAATGGGCAATAATACCATTTTTTAGATGTTCGAAAATCCTAGGAGAGACAACTGACAAGCAAGAAATTCTTTTAGCAAATGTTCCGAAAATTCTAGATCTCAACCGTCTTCCGAACAGATATTTTCCAAAAATTGACGTTGGGTGCCCCTGCTTTTTGAAAGTAATGTAAATTTTGTGGAAACCGATTTCACTCGTCCTGGAAGTACATCCCAGCAAGGTGATGTCCGAGATATTCAAGAAATATTAGCGCGAGATCGTCGCCGAGTAAGTTCGAATACCGTGAAAATCAACACGAGGAAAGCACGACTCAAAGCAGGGATAGAGAAATGACAGCAGGGAGAATAACAACAGACATCGCAGCCAAGACAACAACTGCTCGCTCCAGAAAAAGGCAAACGAAACAGCATGACCAGGAATTCAATCTAGTTAGTTTTGAATTTGAATGTGTTATTGATAGAAATACATAACATGAGTGAACGATTACATAACGAAATATATTGGCGTACTACATTTAGCAAAACGACTTAGAAGGGACACCGAGTAAGGACGACTTCAACGATTGGAGATGTCTCTGGAAAATAATTCTATTAGTCTAAAAACGGAATCGGAAGACGACCAACAGATTACAAGAGAATGTAAATAGGTATTTTTCATAACTAGAAATACGACTCCCGCAAAACCTCGCGAAGCTAGTTTTTAAAGAACTCATGGCTCATGGTGGTTTTTCCCATGAGGGATAGAACCCCAATTTATGTATTTACTTATTGTTATATCATGATCACTTTTTTTACTTTCTCAGTTCTTGTAATTATTATCATGACTATTATTGTATTATTACCATTATTATTATTATTATTATTATTATTATTATTATTGCTGTTATTGATATTATTATTGTTACTTTTTTATGTTTAACATAATATACTGTTATGGGGTGGGGGTGTATGTCCTAATCTGGGTAAAGGTATTGTTCCTCTACTATTACAAGCAATACAGTTTTCTTCTGAATAGGGTTTGTATCAGTTGTGGTAAAAATTACTCATCTCTGAACAATACCATTTCTTCTTTTCGGCTTAGAATTTAGTCATGGTTGCCACAGCCACAGGATCTTGAAATTCCATTACTTTTCCCTGACAAATGTAAAATTTCCCTTACCAACGAAATAAGAAAATTCACAAATTAGTCCTGATAATGGCCTCCAACCTCACCTCACAGCCAACCTCTCCACCCATTTATTTAATATGCTTTCAGAAAGTCACATACAGTGCATATGGATTGATAGTTTCTTAAAGTAACAAAGTCATGGAAAAAGGATTGATTTTTTAGGCAATCCAAAATCAGCTTGTCATTTAATTTTAATTAGACCACTCCAACACATTTCATGTCACACTCTCAATCACACCAAACCATAGCTGAATTAGCAATAAATAAATAAGAACTCTTAAATTTCACTTTTCCCTGACTTCTCTCAAAGACTTAAACTTTCTCTTACTGGAAATGAAATTCCCTGACTTTTCCCTTGCTTGAAGAATTTTTTCCCTGACCATTTCCTGACCTGCAGCAATCATGCTAGTGTAGTCATTTGCCCATACAGTTAATGTGGAAAATCATGATTGAAAGCATAGGGCATTTAGGAAACTTCAAAGACTTGTTATTACATACAGCAACCTCGGAATGAATACATAAGAAAGATCATAAAAATTTGGGCATTACAAACTTTAGTTTCTCCTTTGTAGAGTTTTTTTAATGTAAAATGTCAACTGTATATTGTAGTTGTTATTAAATATTTGTATTTGACATCATAAAAATGAATTAGTCCATACAGTTAGTGTGGAAAATCATGATTGAAAGCACAGGGCTTTTTGGAAACTTTAAAGACTTTTTATTACATACTGCACCCTTGCAATGAATATATAAGAAAGATTGCAAAAATTTTGGCATTACAAACTTTAGTCTTCCCAATGTAAAAGGTCAACTGTATATTGCAGTTGTTGTTAAATATTTGACATCATAAAAATGAATTAAACAGCATTAAGGAAAAAGGTTAATTCCTCGCGAAGCGAGGCCGAAGGCCGAGCGTAGCGAGGTTACTAATCGTGTCGGTTCCGGTCAGACCACGTGGCTCGCAAGCCCGAGTAAATCGAGCCGAGAGTTCTTATATATGTATATATATATATATATTTATATATATGTTTATATATATCTATATTTTAAAGGTGTCCGTTCGCAGGCCAGGTTACCTGGCAATAGTAACGCACTTGAGAACGCTGAATTTCCGCCATTATTCGGTGATGCCTTTTTGAAAGTAATGTAAATTTTGTGGAAACCGATTTCACTCGTCCTGGAAGTACATCCCAGCAAGGTGATCTCCAAGATATTCAAGAAATATTAGCACGAGATCGTCGCCGAGTAAGTTCGAATACCGTGAAAATCAACACGAGGAAAGCACGACTCAAAGCAGGGATAGAGAAACGACAGCAGGGAGAATAACAACAGAAATCGCAGCCAAGACAACAACTGCTCGCTCCAGAAAAAGGCAAACGAAACAGCAGGGAAAAGGACCAGGAATTCAATCAAGTTAGTTTTGAATTTGAATGTTTTATTGATAGAAATACAGGACATGAGTGAACGATTACATAACGAAATATATTGGTGTACTACATTTAGCAAAACGACTTAGAAGGGACACCGAGTAAGAACGACTTCAACGACTGGAGATGTCTCTGGAAAATAATTCTATTAGTCTAAAACCGGAATCGGAAGACGACCAACAGATTACAAGAGAATGTAAATAGGTATTTTTCATAATAAAACGATAGCGTTTCCAGTTTGAAGTAATTTCCAACACAGAGAGTTGCAGTTGTTATAGCAATCATTTATAACGATGTGATCTGATATCATTGCAACAGTGAAAATATTGTAAATTTTCTTGATCTAGCAGTTATGTTAAACATTTTCAACAGAATGTATACCCTGTGTCACTATAAAGTACTGGTTCTGCAATATTATCAGTGATCAATGTGATCATTTTAAAATAAAGCAAATGTGATTACTGAATTCTGAGTAGTATTTCTCTTTGCTATATATATATATATATATATATATGTATGTATTCTCTGATTGAAAGGTTTCAATAATATTGTGTAGAGACAAGTTTCATAGCCTTTTCACAATGGGTAAGTTTTACCTTAGAGTGCAATGACCCCCCCCCCCCCCTGATAATATTGCTATCTAGAACCCCTGCCTTTTTTTCACAAATGAAATGTTAATTCAAGCCTTAATTTGCAAAGTTAGACATAACATATTAACTTTGTTACTTTCTGCCGTTTACTTTATTTTTATGTCAAATATCAATATTTCATAACAACCACAACATGCAATTAACCTTTTACATTGGAAAAACTTTATAAAGAAGAAAATAAATTTTGTAATGCCAAAATGTTTATGATCTTTCTCATATATTCATTGCAAGTGTGCTGTATGTAGTAACAAGTGTTTCAAGTTTCCTAAATGCCCTATGCTTTCAATAATGATTTTCCACACAAACTTTCTAGACAAATGACTGCACTAGATTCTAAGCCTTTTAGAAGAAATGGTATTGTTTGGAGCTGTTTTGATTACTACCACCTCTGATGGAAAGCCTATTAAGAAGATTTTTGTATTGCTTTTAGTAGTAGAGTAACAATAACTTTACCAAGATTAAGACATGAATCCCACCCCATAAAAATATATTATGTTTAACATAAAAAATATAACAATAATAATATCAATACCAGTAATAATAATAGTAATGATAATAATAATGATAATAATATAATGATAGTTCTTCTCGTTACTATATGTCATTGGTTACAGTTCAATACCTCTGGCTGCCATGACTTTTTCGATGAAATACCGTCCTTATATTAAATCTTTCTTCTGCAGTTTTTATAATAGAAATTTTCATATATTCAAAATAATGTACTATTCTATGGTTGGGTATGGATATTTTGCCTGTTTCTGTAACAGCACAATTAAACTTTCATGTGGTATATACTTTTGACTGATTGATGTTGATTTCACATTATTTTTTTACAGGAGTACGTAGTGCAGCAATCTTTTTGAACATATTAAGATTTCAATAACTCTTTCTTACATGTATTGTTTTTATGATATGACCTAAAAATAGCACAACCACATACTATACAGTGGGCACTCACTATTACCAAACCTTTATTCAAAGTTTTTGTAGAATCCAATTGTTTTACCCCCAATTTGTTGATATGGCATCTCTTTTGAGGGAAGAGGAATTTTTCTATCTACCACTGGGGGTACCATTGCAACTGGAAAGAGTACACACATTAAAACATGCACTATTCATAATGCTCTCAATTGTGGTTACCCGGGAATGAAATAATGACTGCAGTAGACAATAAAATATCTAATCAGAAGATTCTTCTTACAATGAATCTCATGCAATTATAACCAAAAAAACATAAACAAAAAATAATTGGAGCGTTCAGCTCATCCTCTGTATAAGAACATATTGTGTTCAAAAGTGATGTACAACAAAGAAGACAACGCAGTAGAGACTAAGAAAATAAAACTAAAGAAAAAAAACACAGGTTTTTACACCGTGGTAAACACAAGCATTCATATCAACTCTTCAAGATTTCACCTGCAAAAGATTTACAATAATTTTCAATTTGTGTTAAGTGAATATTATTGTGATACTTCATCGACTCTGTATTCCCTGTCAAGATAATAAATAATTTTACTTCTATTCCCTCTGGTGCAATCTCAGTGGCAGTGAAAGAGCTAAATGAAGGTCAATTTTTAAGCACTGTGTTGAGCGGTATACTGATCATGTAATTTGCACCAGGTGTCACTAATTGTGTACCAAACACAGCATAAGAAATAAAATAATGGGGATTACGCTAATATAAAAAATAAAATATATAATATAAAAAAAAATAAAGAATAAAATATGAAAGCATTGTGACTTCTTCAAAAACTAGCTTCGCGAGGTTTTTGCGGGAGTCGTATTTCTAGTATGTTATGCCTAATTTTGCAAAGTAGGGCCTAAAGGAATTTTTCATTTGTGGGAAAAATGTGGGGGCTAACAGAGTTTTTCCCAGGGATACCTGGAACTCAAAGGTAAAAGTCCATTTACAAAACGCTAAAGGTGTCCGTTCGCAGGCCAGGTTACCTGGCAATAGTAGCGCACTTGAGAACTGCTGAATTTCCGCCATTGAGAATTCGGTGATGCCTTTTTGAAGGTAATGTAAATTTTGTGGAAACCGATTTCACTCGTCCTGGAGGTACATCCCAGCAAGATGATCTCCGAGATATTCAAGAAAGATTAGCCCGAGATCGTCGCCGAGTAAGTTCGAATACCGTGAAAATCAACACAAGGAAAGCACGACTCAAAGCAGGGATAGAGAAACGACAGCAGGGAGAATAACAACAGAAATCGCAGCAAAGACAACAACCGCTCGCTTCAGAAAAAGGCAAACGAAACAGCAGGGAAAAGGACCAGGAATTCAACCAAGTTAGTTTTGAATTTGAATGTGTTATTGATAGAAATACAGGACGTGAGTGAACGATTACATAACGAAATATATTGGCGTACTAAATTTAGCAAAACGACTTAGAAGGGAAACCGAGTAGGAACGACTTCAACGATTGAAGATGTCTCTGGAAAATAATTCTGTTAGTCTAAAAACGGAATCGCAAGACGACCAACAGATTACAAAAGAATGTAAGTTGGTATTTGTCATAATAAAACGATAGTGTTTCCATTTTGAAGAAATTCCCAACACAGAGACTTGCAGTTGTTATAGCAATCATTTATAACGATGTGATCTGATATCATTGAAACAGTGAAAATATTGTAAATTTTCTTGATCTAGCAGTTGTGTTTAGAATTTTCAACAGAATATATACCCAGTGTCACTATAAAGTACTGGTTCTGCAATTTTATCAGTGATCAATGCCATCATTTGTAAATAAAGCAAATGTTATTACTTACTTCTGAGTAGTATTTCTCTTTGCTATATATATATATATATGTATGTATTCTCTGATTGAAAGATTTCAATAATATTGCATAGAGACAACAAGTTTCATAGCCTTTTCACAATGGGTAAGTTTTACCTTAGAGTTCAATGACCCCCCTGATAATATTGCTATCTAGAACCCTTGCCCTTTTCCCACAAATGAAATGTTAATTCAAGCCTTAATTTGCAAAGTTAGACATAACATAATAACCTTGTTACTTTCTGCTGTTTACTTCATTTTTATGATGTCAAATATCAATCTTTAATAACAACCACAACATACAGTTAACCTTTTACATTGAAAGAACTTCATAAAGAAGAAAATAAATTTTGTAATGCCAAAATGTTTATAATCTTTCTCATATATTCATTGCAAGTGTGCTGTATGTAGTAACAAGTGTTTCAAGTTTCCTAAATGCCCTAAAGTATGCTTTCAATAATGATTTTCCACACAAACTTTTTAGACAAATGACTGTACTAGATTCTAAGCATTAAAGAAGAAATGGTATTCTTTGGAGCTGTTTTGATTACTACCACCTCTGATGGAAAGCCTATTAAGAAGATTTTTGTATTGCTTGTAGTAGTAGAGTAACAATACCTTTACCAAGATTAGCACATGCATCCCACCCCATAAAAATATATTATGTTTAACATAAAAAATATAACAATAATAATAATAATAATATCAATACCAGTAATAATAATAATAGTAATAATAATAATGATAATAGTTATAATGATAGTTCTTCTCGTTACTATATGTCATTGGTTACAAGTTCAATACCTCTGGCTGCCATGACTTTTTCGATGAAATACCATCCTTATCATAAATCTTTCTTCTGCAGTTTTTATAATAGAAATTTTCATATATTCAAAATAATATACTATTCTCTGGTTGGGTATGGATATTTTGCCTGTTTCTGTAACAGCACAATTAAACTTTCATGTGGTATATACTTGTGACTGATTGATGTTGATTTCACATTATATTCTTACAGGAGTACATCATAGTGGAGCAATCGTTTTCAACATGTTAAGATTTCAATAACTCTTTCTTACATGTATTGTTTTTATGATATGACCTAAAAATAGCACAACCACATTCTATACAGTTGGCACTCACTATTACCAAACCTTTATTCGAAGTTTTTGTAGAATCCAACTGTTTTACCCCCATTTTTTTATGTAATGACATTGTATCTCACACTTCTGTTGACATGGCATCTCTTTTGAGGGAAGAGGAATTTTTCTATCTACCACTAGGGGTACCATTGCAACTGAAGAGAGTACACAAATTGAAACATGCACTATTCATAATGCTCTCATTTGTGGTTACCTAGGAATGAAATAATGACTGCAGTAGACAATAAAATATCTAATCAGAAGATTCTTCTTACAATGAATCTCATGCAATTATTAGAAAAAAACATAAACAAAAAATAATTGGAGCATTCAACTCATCCTCGGTGTAAGAACATATTGTGTTTAAAAGTGATGTACAACAAAGAAGACAAAGCAGTAGAGACTAAGAAAATACAACTCCAAAAAGAAACCAGGTTTTTACACTGTGGTAAACACAAGCATTCATATCAACTCTTCAATATTTCACCTTCAAAAGATTTACAATAATTTTCAATTTGTGTTAACTGAATATTATTGTGATACTTCATTGACTCTGTATTCCCCGTCAAGAAAACAAATAATTTTACTATTCCCTTTCGTGCAATCTCAGTGGCAGTGAAAGAGCTAAATGAAGGTCAATTTTTAAGCCCTGTGCTGAGCGGTATACTGATCATGTAATTTGCACCAGGTGTCACTAATTGTGTACCAAACACAGCATAACAAATTAAAAAATGGGGATAACGCTGATATAAAAAATAAAATACAAAATAAAATAAAATATAAAAGTATTGTGACTTATTCAAAAACTAGCTTCGCGAGGTTTTTGCGAGAGTCGTATTTCTAGTTACTTAATATATACGGTATACGTAGCAAAGATATATAGCAAAGAGAAATACTACTCAGCGAAAAGCGACTTCCAAAAACATCTTGAAACTCTGACGTGTGCACGTTTTACACCGGGCATACTGACTCAACACTACGCGTGGCTACAATTATCGTAAATGATCGGAGATTGTAAATTCTTGTCAGTTACCTTTTTATAACGTTTTGAATCAGGTAAAAACTGACATGGTATCCTTTTGCGTGCAATTAGTACGTTTTCACAACCATTGTTTTCGATGTTTCATTGGAAATAATAGCGCTGGTAAAAATCTGTCCTCAAAAAAATAGATATCTCAGGACCTACTGAGTCTAAGAAATCGCTCGAAACGGGAATGTACTCGTTAACTCAAGGCAGTGATAGCTAAGAATATTTCACTGATGCGTCGAATATTCCGGTATTGTAAAATTTTGAGCTGCGAATGTTTGTTTACACGCGTGCCGACAATCACCTTTCCTTGTCGCGTCATTAATTAGGCGTGGCCATGAAATGAACATGTCGGCATCATTTCAGCGTGCTTGTGAAGCCTGCTTTTTCACATTTAAATTAATTTATTTTCAAGTTCAATACCCGTGTAAGTGAGGAATGTTTTTTTTTAACTAACAAAGAAACAAGCTGGACAAGGAAAGAAAGTAATAGCACAAACACGATAAAAGATTTATCTATCGATTTTGGTTCAATTTGTTCGGCTTTCATCAAGAGCAGTAGTAGGGAATGGGGGATTCTGGGACAAAAAGGGTGTGGTCAATTTTTTCTGGGGACTGGAGCGAGCTCGGCCAAAAATTAGGGCGTGGTCAAAAAATGTTTTATGAATAATTATTTTGGGGAGTGGGCAAAAATGTATCTTTGTGGGGGGTGGGGTGAGTCATGTGAAAAATATTTTTAAAAACATGAATGATTATTAAAAATTAATATGAATTGGGATTTAATCAAAATAGATATCTTAATAGTATTATTTGTAATAGGATTGGTGATTTATTTTGTATTTATTTATAAAAGGAAGATTTATAAATTTAATATGGAAGATTCAAGATTCAAAATCTCTACTAATATACATAATTTACCACCTGTAAAAAATAAGTATGAAGAAGAGTGTAGGAGAATATTACAAAACATATTCGGAGTTGAGTTTCCAACAATTCGCCCAGATTGGTTGAAAAATCCTGGAACGGGTAGGAATCTTGAATTGGATGGGTTCAATCCTAACATAAAAACATATATAGGTAGTGGCTTGGCATTTGAATATGATGGACGTCAACATGCTGAATACACATCTATTTTTCACAGAAATAAGAGTGATTTTCATTATCAAGTTTTCAAAGACTCACTAAAAAATAATATGTGCCAATCAAAAGGTGTTGTACTGATTAGAGTGCCACACTTTGTACCATTTAACAAACTAAATTCTTATATTAAATCAGAACTTGTGGAGTGGTGTGATGTTTAAAAAATGAAAGTTGGTTTTTATTGATGTAGTGGTTGGTATTTTGAGCTTTATTAAAATGGAAAGGTTGCCAGTGAAAGAGCTAAAAGAAGTAGCTAAAAAAGCTGGAGTACGTGGTTATAGTAAATTAAAAAGGGTTGAATTACTCAAGGTTCTAAATGATATTCAGCATGGAATTTGTGAGCATGGTGAAGAGGAATATTTATGTGAGGATTGTTATGGTCCTAGAATTTATGAGCATGGTAAGGATTGTAAAGATACTGGAGTTTTTATTAATAATAAAAAAATTTGTAAAAGTGTAGGCTCAATCTCTATTGTATATACAGTAGATTTGGGAATAATATTTTTAAGTATAAGTGTAGTATGTATACTTTTGATTATGTTTTACAAGCATCAATGTGTGATTGAACTTTGTAAAGATGTATAAATTTTATAAGACATTTGTAACGCGATTCACGTTGATTTTGAGGAGTCAAAGGCTTTGAAAGAGCGTTGGGGGTGAGTAAGACTGAAAGGCAAGGTGGATTTGGTAGTACGGGTGATTGAATTATATTAAAAATTAAAGTTTATTTTATTTAAATAGTGATTGGTATAAAATGCCTTGTATTCATGGTAGACAAAAATCAATATGTAAAGAATGTGGCGGTTCTGGTATTTGTTCACATGGTAGAGTAAAATCAGAATGTAAAAAGTGTAGCCCCCAGTTTTATTGTATACATGGTAGACGTAAAACTAATAATTTGAAGCATAAGTGCCACATGTGTATTGGTGATTATGTTTGTAAACATCAATGTATAAGGAAATTTTGTGAAGAGTGTGGTACACTAAATTTATAAGTTATAACAGACATTTGTAACGCGATTCACGTTGCATGTGGCAACTTAATTTTTGAAGATCCTAGATTATGGCTTATTCCCACAGTTTTAGTCTCCAGGTTTGTATTTGTGTTAACGCCAAATTTCATCTCATCAGTAGCCTTCATAAGGTTGTTATTATAACCAACCACACTCTCTGTGTTTATGATCATATTACTTGGCATTAACCACACTCCAGGAGCAATGGCTAAATCAAGTCTTAATTTAGTTTCTTGAGTGGCCAGCTGGTACCTTTGAATCGAACTTGAAATGTCATTCTCAATCACACTACTTTCAAACAGAGCCAGGAATTCTTGTTGAGTCTCGATTGCTCCACCACCAGTACCTACAATCGAATTTCTGGTGTTAACCTGTGCCCCCAATACACAGTAAACAAAAGCCTCAGCAGATCGATTTAATCTACCAAGTCCAGCTTTGGTGAGTCCATAACCACTAGTTGGAATAAACCAGGCATATTTATAATCAGCAAAGTCATCATTACGGATGAATGAGATTAGATTACCTTTTTCCTTCTTACCCCCATCATCAGAGAATTTACCACCCGCACCAGGCCATTGATCAGCTTCTTCATCATAATTCCTTACAATATGAACATTTTGGTATCCTCCACCCCTTCCATGGTATCCAGCACCATAATCAAGGAATATATCACCCAAGCCCCCATTTCTTCCACCTTTCCATCTAAAATCAGATTTATTTGAGATTCCAAATTCAGCGCATAATCTTTGGTAAGCAACTTTACTATAAGGATTATTATTTATGACAAATGGTTGCTCATCAGGCAGTGGAAGACTCAATTCATATAGTATTCTCCTTATTGTGAAGTATATGTGGAATTTTATGAAGCCAGCTGCCACTTTGGGGTAGTTCAAACTTTCAAAAGGGCTTATACCACATCCAGAGGTTGCACACCATACTGCAAAATTAAGCTGTTGAGGCCAGTAGTTCATGTCAGGCGAATTTAACCACTTTCGTCCTTGTTTTCCGAATTTGAAGGTTACAACTTGGGATTTGAAAACGTTACGCATCTTAGCGGTGAATTTTTTGGTGTTTGAAACGTAAATGTCTAATGAGGTCAACATAGTTGTGGAATCAGTTGTAAAGTCATCAAAGTCAATGGCTGGTATTGGGTAGTGATGATTTATTATGGTTAAACTATCTGGGAATGAGCTTATTTTATCACCATCCAAACCAAGATCAATCCAAAGTAATATCTTCAAATTTGGTGGAAGGTCATCAGTCCATGTCTTACCATTAGGATCCTCATAAGACATGACTGTTGTACCAAGACGCTTCCATCTTATGAAACCGCCATAGCTATCATAATAGAATTTAAATTGGCTCAAGTCAGACTTTGGGTACCTTTTTCTAAAATCATCAAGTAAGCCCATCTTCTATCCAGAATTTGGGTAGAAGGGTTTAAACTTTTAAGTCATTAGTTTGCAGGATCAATACCAAGATCCTTAAGAATTTTATCCCTGAAATATTTTGGGATTTCATTAAGTGAAACACTACCATCATCTTGTATTTCAAGCTCTATTTCAAATTCAAATTTAGGAGAAACACTATAATATCTCCACTGAAAGACATCAATTAGTCTAAATGATCTATCATCACTATATTTATGTGTAAGATAAAATCTTTCAGGGTTACATCTTGTATACCTTCTAATAAATTTAGCTTGGGCAGGGCGTATTTTAGTTTGAGACATTCCCATCTTATACCAATAGATTTTTCTAACTTTAAGCTAGTATTTATAATTTTCATAAATTATAGTTATTGTCCTCCTTTTAGTTCTTTGAGTATTTCTTTGCGTACTCTCTGTCTCAATACCACTGGGTCCTCTACATTCATATTTTTTTTAGCTTTAGCCCTTATTTCAGCCTTGAGCTTTTCAAAGTTCTTGAGTTCTTCTATAATCAATGAGAACTGCTCATCAGAGATCTTATTGTCACGAAGCGCTTTGGAAACCAAGTCTTCAATGGTGTTTATTTTAGATTTGGCCAGTGTAATGGTGTTTTGATGCTTTACAGCTTTCTTGGACAGATTCTTGGATATTTTATGACATGCTATGGATGCGCATACAAATACACCACTTACTACACCCAAGGGCAGAGATGCTATGATTCCGACTCCACTAAGAGATGTGCCCAATCCACCAGCTGCTAAAACGCAAGACAATATACCACAGGTCGAGCTTGTATTCATTAGTACACCCTTGGATCGGTTATATTTTTTGAGTACTGTCTCATAGTGGCTTAATTCAGACTTTAGCTTATTCAAGGTATCACAACATTGTTGAAGCCTGAATGATGGTCCATCAGTGGGGATTGGAGGTGCAGTTGCCTCTAAGTTGGGATATACTGACTTATATTCATCCATCTTTTGGAATGAAAATCACGTCCTTTTAAAATGTTATCTAAACCTTAAACTGACACTCATGGAAGAACCATTCAGATCAAGCTTTTTCCATTCACTGTCTAGGATGCTTAGATCGAAGTGGTTTATGGGGCTCTTATATTTTTGAGCTGGAATGGCTGGATAATCCTGTGAGGGTATGTTGGCAAGTAGGTATGAGGGTGAGATCTTCACAGGTCCTGTAGATTGAGTATTATTCACATAGGATGACTTATTGTCCACTATACTACAAGTAAGTCTTAGGGGTTCCTTGATCTGGAGATTTATTGGGTATAATTTGCCAGGTTTTATGACTTCAGGCACCCCCAGTCCAATTTGTAGACCTCTGGAAAGTATAACCTTATAGTTCTTATTTGAATACATATAATCAGCATTATCAGTCTCAATAATTGAGATCTTTGCATTCTCCGTATCATTTATAAACATTTCATGGATACTTCGTAATGAATATGTTCCTGGCCTGATTATTAGGAAGGGTTGTTGTTGATTATCCCTGACTAATTCTTGGCGGTTTTTGAAATTCACCAATCGTTTGGGAATCCTACAATCCAGGAGTTGTATCTCCCGAAGATTTTCCAGGGGAGGATCCAAATACACCCTAGTTTCAGACTCATACATAGTAATGCTCAACATTTTGGATTACTCCTTATTCTCCTTTAAATTTCTATAATCAGCATCTGAGAGGAATCGAGTTTTGATGATTCCACAGCTGGAACATTTACACTTCATCATTGGCCTTCCCTTGGATGTTTTGGTAAAGGTTTCACTACCAGGAACACATTCAGTCTGCTTTTTCTCTTTGACGCAATAGCTCTTCATTTAATTCAATTACGTTTCTTCTTTAATTCTTCTATGAAGTAAAGCACAATTGCCATTATTAACAGCCAAGCATGTTTGCCTAGGAATGAGATGACCTCTCCTGCAGTCTTGAATAGAAAGCTTACAATAGCACCCACCATCCCAGGTAGTATTTCACCAAGTTTCTTACCAAGGGTTTTTAGCCCATCACCAACACCTTTACCCAATCTTGATAGTCCCTTGGAGAGATTGGAGACTATAACACCAATGACCACTCCAACTGCACTCATAACAGCAAATACTGTGAATCCATATTTCTTGAATATAGCTTTCACACGATCCCGCAATGACATTCGTTCCTGTATTTCTTCATTCTCACCCTCCAGGTTAGCTATCTCTTGTTCTTGCTCACCAATTTCTCTCTCTAGAGTCTCTATTTGGCTACTTTCCTCTGGGGTTTTTAGTGGTTTGTCTCTATGGAATTTTAGTTTATCCTTCAGTTTGATTAACATGGTCTTTTTCTTAGATATCTCACCATCATTAGCTTCCACAATTTCATCTGCGCTTGGCCCTAGACTATTTTTTATGGTATCCGGCAATTTTTCATTCACTTCATCACCTTTGATAAACCCATAAGGTACAGATCCTTTCCTAATCGATTTCACAACTACTTGCTTGAATTGATTCAGCCCAGCTGTAAACTTGGAAGTATCAACTTTGGGGAATCTTGATCTAATCTTAGCCCAAGCTTCATCTCGTTCAATTTCCATTTCTTCTATCAAGGGCCGAGTTTCATCATCACCACCAAATGAAGTTTCTTCTTCTTCATAAGGGTCAATTGGACGAGTGGTTGATGTCTTTGTGATTGGGCTCATATAAAGTGTATTATCCCCATCATCATAATCCCCATAATCATCCCCTGGCTCATTTAGTTTAGTTGGGTCTAACTCAGGATCAGCAGTTGCCATATTTGAAGTTGAATATGGCAGCTTTCTAAATTGATTTCAAAAGTCTCGTATATTCATATCTTTTAGGTTCCATATTTTTTCACGGAAGCCAGTCTTTGAATTACAGTCTGGGATTTTTCTAACTATAAGCATTGGTAAAACACGTTGTCTGAGTTCACTCTTAGCAATGGCTGTGGGATCAAAAGGTTCCATCCATTGTACAAGAGGTGTAAAACCAAACTTCAATTGTTTAGCTCTCAAACTTACCATACGAGTATATTCATTGGGAGTTATTGTGTTATCTGTTATTTTATTAGTCATTATAGCCACTTACTAGTAATGTATCCTAATGCCAGCATACCGCCAGAAACATAAGCCATTTCTCCAATTTTTTGATCTGAATTGGGTCTATAATAGTTAGAGAATTTGGGAGGATTACCCATTTGGCTATACAATTTGAGTGCTTCATCAGTCTTTGATATGTTATCAGATGCCTGATTTGAATCACCTCTTCTTTTATTCATAAAGTCAATATAAGCCATTCGTTTCTCTTGGTAAGCAGCGTAATCTTTTTGGTATTTCTCCATTGCCTTGTCATGCCTCTCCCTTCAAGTTGGAGATCAGTTGAAGATGAGCCACTAATGACCTTTGCTAAATAATTTCCACCAATGAAGGCTGTTGCATTTAATACTGCCCCTCAAAGCATGATTGCTATACTCACCGTCTTAGACACTTTGTGGTAATATTTTCTGATCTTCTAAATAAGTTTTGACATACATGCTTATACTCAATACAACTACCCATTTACCATAGTTCATGATACTGGTCGATGGGTCACCGCTGAATGTCTCCCTAAGAGACTTTTTGGCAAGCCAGCCCATACCAGCTGCCAATCCAACGAGCACTGCAGAGTCAGTAACTGTTTTTACGAGCTTATTATCAGCCATTTATGAATCACATCAATTCATCTTTTAAACTATTTTCTTCTTCAATTCAAAATACGAGTTGGTGGTGGTACATGCAAATCAGGTAGTCTATTTCTATAGTTTGTGAATGCATAATAGCCGAAACTAATTAATAACCCCACCCCAATCAGAACATTTTGAAATGACATATTTGGCATCCAATCCTTTCCAGATTCGTTATTAGGGCCCTTATCCTTTTCCCTTTCCCTTTCCTCCTTTTCCCTTTCCTCCTCACGTTTCAAAGCTAGCTCTAGCCCTCTTATTTTTTTCTGATAATGTTTTACCAGCCTTTACTCTCTTAGGGTCTTTGACCTTTATTTTAACAACAGGCTCTTTAGTGATTTGCTCAGTTTTCACTTCTTCAGACATGTTATGAGTTAATCTAGTCTAACCTTTAAGTCTCCTAGTAAGAGTCATACTAGGAAACTTCAAATATTAAAATTAAGTGTGTTTGTTCTTACGTGGAGTTGGTATTGGAGGCTTCATCACTTCCTCCTCGTCTTCCTCATCCACAACTTCATCCTCTTTCTTTTCTGCTAACATTTGATGAACTGTTTGACTATCATTGAATAACTCTTCTTCTTCCTCTTCATCATCATCGTCATCAGATATTAGATCACCAGTTAGGAAAGAGGTGTCATCATACTCAATTGGTATTAGTCTAACTTCCCTCACACGTAAGCGAATAGATGCGCCATATGGAGTGTTATTGTGGCTTCCCCAATAGATGTCTTGTAATTCCAGAATTATTTTGGCAGTAGTCAGATCAGGTATTTCGTTAATACCTGCCATGAATTTGTGAAATGGTTGTTGTGTATCGTTAGAGTCATAGATTCTAGTCCAACACTTCATCTTTTTACCCTTATCTTTGGTGTTTAACTTAAAGTAGGCTCTTTGAGGCTTGGTCTCATCTTTGGTGTAGTTGTATATGGGTTTCACTGCCAATATGAGATCACTACCTGCATTTTTACAAGCGCTTATAGTGGCCTTCGAGGCTTTGAAAAATCCATTCCCCAAAGCTTTAGCCACCATAAACCTTAAATTGTCAAAGATTTCAAAAGTAGATCTTTCAAGATCTGTGGGTTGATCTACAGTGTCCTTACTTGTCATTGGGTATGAAATCTGTAGCCCCTCTATATTGTCCATGGTCTTTTGGTTGCTATTAAGTCCAAATTGCCGTGTGCCTGAGATGCCCCAGACATTCTGTTCAGGCATTTCAATACATATTGGACGCATAACATTGTTCTTACCAATGAATCGAACCTTAGAGTAAGAACCACCCCAGCGATTAGGCTTGGGTTCTTCAATGAAGATCTTACTCCAGTTGAATTTATGGCAAGGTCTGATCAAGATAGGTTGAGCAGGTTTTGACATGATTTTGATCTCTGATTTGCTTTCTGTTGGATATGCTCATTCCTGGTCTGACCAAATTAATTTTTAAATTTTTCCATTAGCGAACAGTATCAACTCCAACTTGATCTGTATTAATTGAATCAGCAACAGTAGTAGGCTCTCTTATTTTGAAATGCTTAAGAGTAATAATCAATCCTACTAAGAATGCAGTAAGTCTACCACCCTTCAATACCATTAAACCAGATATTTCTGATATCTTCTGCATAAACAACTGGTTACTTTTCAATTCACTTACTAGAGCTTCTATTGAATCTATCCTACCAAACCTACTACCAATCATATTAACTAATTGAGCTATTAGTTGTAAAGAATGATCTATTATTCCATCAGTAGCATTCTTACCAGACACAACCATAAACCTCTTGTAGTATTTTTCAACATCCTTGTCTGATAATTTATGTGTATCAGCTAAATTCATTTGAACTCCAGTATATTCCTTAGTAGAACCTAAACATGCTAGTATTGAAAGTGATTCTCTTTTAGCTTGTAAATCATCAGTGGTTGATTGGTCCTCAACTTTAGAATTTTCACCATTCATGATATCTTCGGGAGTCGCCATAATTATGCCGTAAGAGCTGGTATCTCTAAATAATTTTGAAATGGATGTCTAAGTGAGAAGCAGAGTCTGGCATACTTTTCATTCTTAAGATGCTTCTTATATTTTTTACAAGTCTCAGCATCCAGGTCTCCACCATATTCCTCGAAAAGCATCTTCATCGCCGTTTGTGATGGATTATGGAATGATACTACACAAGCTACATTTTCCCGGAATGGTTTGGCTATAGATGTGAGCTGCTGAGTGAGAACCCACACTGATACCCCTATATGCCTCCCAGAGAAAGCTAAATCAATGAATTTGTTGGATCTCTTCTTCAGATCTTTGGAAACTGCACAATCATCCAATATTATGAGCGCATTCACATCTGAGAAGAACGATGAGCAATCCATTAACAAGTTGTTGATTTCATCCTGATCACTCGAGTCTGGCGATAGTACAAAGAATCGTTTATCCCCCTTTGCAAAGTCTCTATAAGTCTTGTTATGGGCATATGTTGGGCAAATCAACACAATATAATCAAATACTTGCCTATAATGACCTCGAAGCTGTTCCACCAGGTATTGGGTCTTTCCACAATTCGTGGGGCCAGTGATGATGTAATTGAATGGTATCATATCTCTGAGTTCATTCATCATTACTCAATACATTAACTCCTTTAGATTAATGTTTCTTCTCAGGGCAAGGTGAGAAGAAAACAACTGATAGCCTAATATAATATCTCTTTTAGATCAGAATTAATAACACCCATTACAGCATCCGCGACCACGAACATGTAACATGTTAATATACCAGTACCTCCAGTTTTACGCTTAATGTATAGTTTGATCCCATCACGAGTTGTTGTCAAGTTTAATCCACTACCATGAACGTGGTTATCAGGATGAGTTCTCAAGTCGATCCATAGAGCGAATTTATTATTATAGAAATCTTCCTCGTCAAGAGAGGATGTCCGCCCAAAACGATTGACTATTGATTTCCACAAGTCTCTGGTAAGCATCCCTTTGGAGTAGACACAATTTGGTCTACCATCAATGGTTATATCGATTGAGGTGATATCTGGGTTTGCGAACAACTCTGAGTCCCTTGTCCCAGCTGCATACTCGTCTATGAAAAGGCATAGTATCCCTATCATAGATTTCCTGGAGACATTTATGTTCTGATTAATGGTAGCATCATTAGGCCTGGAGATTGGGAAGGTCTTTTCCAGGGTTATGTTCTCATAAGTGAACACTTTACCAATCCTGTATTGGCTTAATGCCTTACTTGCTAAATACTCACTCGTAATGGATTTGTACTCCATAAAAATGTTGCTGAGAATGTAATTTGGAGGGTCTTCAGCATTTGAGTACACTACAACATCACTAACAGGGGCCAGTGTAATTTCAAATCTTAATATCTTATTCAGTGCTCTTGGGTATAAGACTCCATGATCTCGGAGAATTGGATGGTCCAGGCGTATCGCGTATTTGGTGTTATGTATAGCTGCCATCCTGACAACATTTACGTCTGAAGTGTCCTTATCACTAGCATTGGTTCTGAGTTTACGCATGTTGGGGGTGGAGATACCCTCTATCATCCTATCCGAGCGCTCCTCCTTTGACAAGAACAAATCATGGTAAGTCTTGAACAGATCAAACCTCTTAGTGTCCTGAATGGTATCCCCACCAAAGAGAACTTTAAATTCTGAAACTAGTTTCCTACCCACGTTGTTGACTAGGGTGTTGTCCTTATGACCCGAAACGTTCAGATCAAATATAAGGTACACACTGTCAGGCACGATCACATAATTGTCTGCCAGTTTGGGGATATCGACATACAGGACTTCACCAGGTCTCGCGACTCCTGGAGTAAATGAGATTCGATTCAATACTGCATGATTTTTCAACCCAAAACGCCCTTGAGGCATACGATCAGGGTTTAACATTTCTGGTATAGTAGTCATCTTAAATGCTCAAAGACTCGTTTATAAATGAGTGATTCAAATGTTTTAAGTCAGTTGTACTACTCCACTGATGGATACTGGAAAGGATATTCAGCAATATCCAAATTGGCCAGTAAAGCCAAAGTCAGTGAAAAGGTCGCCAAAGAGTGGTTGGAGAAGCAAGCCTTGTGGCAAATATATCTCCCAGCCCCTAAGTATATACCCAGGCCGCATTGGAGTGTGGATAAGCCCAATCAGATTCATCAAGCGGACTTGTTGTTTCTTCCTCACGATACAGTGAGAAGAAAAACATACCGCTATGCGTTAGTTGTGATCAGGAGCCCATTACCCGGAGCCTCCATCTCCCTTATAAACCCTAGGAGACAACCTTTGCCCGTATCTTTCTATTTTTAGTCGTTCGAATTCCCGCGAATGCATTGTACCGTCCAATCAGAACAAAGTTGTTCTTTTACGTCACATGCAGTCACAAACCAGTGATAGCGTCTAACAAAATATTCTCTTGAGACTGTTCTAAAAATAAAAAGATACGAGCAAAGGTTGACTCAAGGATATGGTGTGTATGGAGGCTCCGAGTGATGGGCTCCTGTTGTGATTGATATTGCTTCAAGGTATAAGGATGCTGAGGCATTGACCTCAAAAGAGAGTGGTGAAATTGCCAATGCCTTTGATAGGATTTATTCCCGCAAGTTGAAATGGCCACAAACATTAATGGTTGATCCAAGCACAGAATTCAAGGGTGATGTAACAAGTCTTATGAATAAACATCAAGTTACAATCCAGCGGAGTGAAGCTGGGAATCATAGAACTCAAGCGTTTGTTGAGAGGGCTAACAGGACTCTTGGTGAGAAATTATTCAGCCATCAATACGCTCAAGAGATGGTTAGTGGAAACAGATCAACAGTTTGGGTGAATAGATTACCCACCATCATGAAAACCCTGAATAGTGAACCTACCCGTATTACTGGTAAAGAGCCTGAGGAAGCTTTGAAAATGGAGTCAATTGATACTAAAACTCCAGAGTATAAACGACCTGTGGGATTGGATGAGAAAAGATTACCTCCAGATGTTGAAGTCAGGTATTTATATATCCCTGGTGAAGATGAAGGTGGAGACAAACGAAGGGCTACTAATCCCATATGGAGCCTTGAGGTTTATGATTTAGCCAGAACCATAATTGAACCGGGTCAACCAGTCTTGTACTATTTGAATGGGGGTCCAAAACGAGGATTCGTTCGTGAGGAACTTCAATTTGTACCTCAAGACACTGAATTACCACCTTCTAGCGTTCTGAAATGACCATGTGCATAAGTATTTACCCCATCTTCCATTATCACACGTTTGTCATCCTCGCGTGATAATGCAATCTTATTAACTGTTTCAGTGTACATTTCATGCTTATGACTCCTTATGGTATTCATCTTCCTTCTCTGGAATTGACCACTGAAAAGGCAAGTCTTATAATCCTCAAAACTTATACTCTTACTCACCACTGCCTTATTCACACCCTTACACTTCTTCACTTCAGCCTGTTTATCTGTTTTGAAAGCATATAGTTTAGCTCTTAAACCCACAAATTCCGTAATCTGTTCACCGCCAGCTTCATCCTTGAACATACCTCCAACCTTCTTATTCACTCCAGTTTCAATTCCAGATGGGTGATCTTTGGGATAATTGCTGGTATCAAATTTATCCCTCACATCTGGACTTATGTCATTGTAGAAGTCCTCAGTCTGTATCTCATAGGCTAGGGAATCCGTATCTGTGAACAGCAACTTGGCTTTCTCCCCATACTTAGGCTTTATGTAATTGTAATGAAAATCATACATGGTTATTTTACTCAAATCCAGAATAGCCAGTCCTAAGTAAATGGGTTTATCAAAAAGAAGTTTAGTTTTCTTCATATGGAAAGCAGTCAATTTCCCACAGAATATATTCCTATGATGGAAATTTGGCTTGACAATCAATTTACGCGCTTGTTTATCATTAGTCACCAACTGAATGTCCACTCTCTTCCTAATATTCTCCATAGTCTTACCAAATACTGAGTTGTTCATTAATTTGAAGAAATCTTTTTCAAAGTCATTCTCAGCTTTAGCTCTAAGACTATTGTTCAAGTCAATTAACCACTCTGATTCTTCGAATTTAATCCCTCTGTGTACTTTGATTAATTTTAATCCTAAAGATAAATACTGTTTCAGTGCTTCATGATGTAATATATACTTGTTCTTGTCCCTCAAATTAGGAATTAACTTAATAACACCTTCTACATCCAGTCTCTCTGGGGCTAATGGATAATCATTGTGTAAATCATGTAGCTGGTGTGGGTATTCCATATCCACTTCCAATATGCATGGATGACCTCTCCAGTCTGATAATTCTTGATCATCCATCCACTCAAAACCATGAGTTGGTAAAGCCTTAGTCATTGCATGCCCATATAATCCATTCGCATCTAAATATGTGATATACTTTGTAGGCAAATCTGAATCATACTCCTTCATATATGGGTTGTTAGCTTTACCATACCTAGTTGAAATCATTGAGATTCCACCTCTGATGCCATTTTCAATCATAAGCAACATATCTGGATCCCTCAAAAGCTCCAACTCCACCTTAGTTTTCTTCAATGTAGCATCCCATGCCAGTCCAGGTGCAGTAAAGTACCATGCAGGATCTAGTCCATAATTTCTCATACATACCCTTCTGAAATTCTCGAAAACATCAGCCAATAATAATACATCCACCTTGAGATACATGTTATGATAATTCTTGAAATTCTTCATCTCAAATGTATCCCACACAGACTTGGCATGTTTGTAGTCTTCATCAGTTAAATCCTCATCATAAAGCTTTGAATAGAATTCTTCTTTAGGTGGAAGACTTGTCTCATTTAGCTTATCATATCCGTCAAACCAATCGTAAGGAAAGACGCCCTTTCTAGCTAATAACTCTAATTCCTCACCTTCATGATATCTTCCCAAATTCTCCAAAGACTCTCGTGGTATATTATTAACCAAACTTGCTAGACCACTAGACATAAACCTGAAACTGTCTATAAACCTTATGTATCGTTTCACCTCAATCATCTTACCCTCCTCATTCCTAAAGGTATCCACAACAATCTCCTTGGTAAATGAGATGTATTTCTCATCAGTAAGTGGTATACAATTTACTTTACCCTCTATCACCCCAAGATTCTTCACGAATAAGTGACTATCATATCCAGACAAATTATGAAATATAACTGGAAAGAACTTGGGGACCTTGAATTCAATATTACATTTCTTGTGTGCTGCCCCCCTATACTTACCCGTAAGATGGCAGTGATCACGTACCTTATCATCACCCAACTCACCCTCACAAATATAGCAGTGAGTTGAATTCTTAAAATTCCTTTTATCTTTCTTATTCATTATAATATCCTCTGGAAATCTGAATTGTTCATAAATCCTCTTGATATCAGCCTCTAGTCTCTTCACGAAGATTTTTGTAATGTCCTCATCTGGAGATCTTACTGTACGCATTGCAAGCTTAGGTTCAAATAACTCATCATCAAAACACTTGATAAGATAACAAAATCCTGATGGCTTGTGCTTCTGATACTGATTAGTGAAGCTCTCCCTATCATCCGGTGAACAAGTGTCCATCTTCTCCGTGAAACACTCAAAGTCCGCGTAAACCACGAAAGGGACTTGCATCTTTCTGCTGTGGTTCTTAAAAGTAATGTACTTTGGACTCCCATCCTCGTTAATAGGCATCTCTACTTTGACTTCTTCGTTGTTTAGACAGTATTCCATATGCGTGTCTAACGATTTCTTTGACCGAAATGAATTTAGGCAATTGTCACAATAAAAACTAGCCTCCTTATGCTTACTATGACTACACAATCTTGACATGTTCTTAATCCAACAAAAATGATTAGTTTCATCATTTGATATAAAAAGCAGGTTTATCTTTGGAACCCCTAATTTTCTACTACGCCTTATTAAAGTTGGCTCGCCATTCTCGTATCCAAGAATATTAATGCCATAGGAATTTTGCCTTTCAAATTTATCCACCTGATTCGTGGCAAGCGCTGAGACTGGAAACTCTATTCCTGACCAATCTAGCTTCTCTGAGTTCTCTATAATCTCCTTATTCAATCTCTCAGGATGATCCTCCCTTGGGAACAGAGCAGACGTTACTGCCCATTTGAAACACTCCTGATCTTTCTCATTCTTAACATTTATGATTGCCTTCTTAGCAGCCAATTTGGATGGTAGGGGAATATATGAACTTCCAGAAAAGGGGCTAAATGGGTTTATATGAATACGAAAATCTATAACATGGTCAAATACCCATCCAGAACGCTCATTCTCATATTTTTGCACCAATTCAATCAGTCTAGCTGTGATTCTATCAAACATAGTAAATGTATTTGTTGAAACTGTTACTGTCTCCATCTCTGAATGAAAATGACCTTCACTCCGCTCAATAACACGATTATTCTGGTTATCCCTCCTTATGAAGCTACATGAAAAAATACACTTCAACTTGAATGGCTTCTTCTGTTTACGCATCAAAACATAGAATTGTGATCTAACATTGCTAAGGAATGAAGTTGGATCATAGCCACTTCTACCCTTTACTATATAGGTCTTCAAAAAGCCTTTCAGAGCCGTTTCATGTCTTTCAGGGATAAAGTAGTCAGGTTTCTCTTTTAAAATACTAGTTACCTTTTTCTTAAGGTTTCTTAATCTCTTAGTAACGGCCCTCTTAATTGGGTCTGCAACGTTAGATCCTATCCAATCTATGGTCTTATTAATTTCATTCTTAGCCAAATCAATGACCCTCCTATATGAGGCGCGAGCAGGCTTTGTTATTGTGGGTCTAATTGGACCAGAAATTGGAACATTAGCTTCAGATACTTGTGTGGATCCAACAACATTGATGAGTTCTGTTTTACGCATCTTGGCATAGCCTTGTGTGCCAATCTTCTTGGCTATGATTCTCAATGCACTAACTGTTAAATTCTCAGGTTGAACATCTGCTAACACTTCAAGTAATTCAGCCTTTCTGAATTTACTAGCCTTTACCCCAGCTTTTTTGGCTATTGACCTCAACTCTTTCACTGGTAAGTTCTCCATAAACAGAATTGACTAAATCTAGAATAATCCTTAAATCAATCACTATGCCTTTCAACACCTTATTTAATTTTTTAACTTTTGTAACGTGAGTCGCGTTACAAAAATATTCTTTACGATTACCAATAAACTCCCCAACGCTCTTTCAACTCCTTCAACTCTTCTACATCAATACACCAATCCAGAATCCTAATTGGATCCCACGCTATAGGCATTAAATCTTCCCATAAATCATTGTAGAAACTACGCTTATGTATTCGTCTATTAGTTTCACATAATAGCTCTTCTTGAATACCTCCATCAAATATTTCTTTGTGTAATCTCTTATATGGATCAGTATTTATAATAAACTCAAGTCTATCAATTAAATAAATATCATCATAATTAAATTCAATTGACATAACATCATCAAATCCATCTATATATATATGCATCAATTCATCAGAAATACTATTAAAATCACTAACAATATCATCAATTAAAACACCATCTATACCAAAATCTATGGCCTTGTTCACACTTGGTGCCCGAGCACTGGTGCCCGAGCACGGGCACAAAATGCGGCTATGTTCAGACTCTTGGTCCCCAAAATGTACGTATGTTCACATTCAATAAACCGAGCACGTGCTCATTGTATTCAAACCGCGGGGATCGCAACATGCATGCATTTCGTGTTCGATATTGCTGTTTGATCATTGCTTTTTACGGCTTTTTTACCTTTTTAATGCTTTGTTTGTACATGAAACACGCAAGTGATGACATGGACTACGACCACAGGCGACGATTAGCGCGGATTGTCACGGAAACCTGCACTGCAATTACAAGAAGATTGTGTGTGTTCCTTGATGACAGGAATCAAGTTGGAGGGAGAGCAGCTTATTTTGTTCAAGGAGGCGCCGAATTGAAGCATAAAGCTCCCTATTTGTCGACATTGTCGTTGCTGACGTTTTAGCATCGCTATAAGCATCTATAAGCGCATTTACGTCGTCCTTGCTCCATTTTGCTCCGTCGGACGCCATTTTTGAAATTGAGCATAGCAAGGAATTGTGGGATATCAAAGCAGTGGTTTGTGGGTAAAGTGCCTGGGAACTAACGAAAAACGTGTGCACACAAGGACCCAGTGCCCAGTTTAGTGCCCGAGTACAAGGTCTAGACCTTGTACTCGGGCACGGTGCCCGTGCCCGATTTTTGGCACGGGCACTTGAAAAAAAGTGTGTTCACATTAGTGCCCAGCAAGAATCGTACTCGGGCACCAGTGCTCGGGCACCAAGTGTGAACAAGGCCTATGTCTCTATGTGAAAAATATCCATCACCCCATATATTGAAAGTAATATTAAATTCAATATAATTAATAAATAAACGATTCTTTGAAAGGCAACAAACCAACTCTGAAATATTTTCATTAATAAAATCATAAGTCTTCAAGTTACCTTCATTTATAAAAGAAATCACAAAAGAACTTAACTTGTCAAGATTGTTCATATTATTTCTCTTTCACCACTTCTCCAAAACATACCAATCGCTACCCCGCCTAAAATAATTTTTCAATTTTTCACATGACTCACCCCACCCCCCACAAAGATACATTTTTGCCCACTCCCCTAATTAATTATTCATAAAACATTTTTTGACCACGCCCTAATTTTTGGCCGAGCTCGGTCCAGTCCCCAGAAAAAATTGACCACGCCCTTTTTGTCCCAGAATCCCCCATTCCCTACTACTAGAGCAGAAAAAACTGTTATTATAATAAGCAATGAAAGCAAAGTAGATAAGGCAATACACGGGTCTTGGGAAGAGTATCTTATCATCTCTGTTTTCCTGGTTAGCTGCTTCCTTTGCCTTTTTTGAGCGAGCAGTTGTTGTCTTTGCTGCAATGCCTCTTATTATATTATTGTCCCTTAACCGTACGTAGTTTCTCAGTCTCTGCTTTGAGTCGCCGCTTCCCGTGTGCTGATTTTTGTGGCATTAAAACTTACTCGTCGACGATCTCTCGCCACTCTTACTTGTGCATCTCGGAGATCTTCTTGCTAGGATGTACTTCCACGATTAGAAAAATCGGTTTCCACAAAATTCACATTATTTTCAAAACATCATCCATGGTATTCCCAATGGCGGAAATTCATATGAAGTAATGTTGCCAGGTAACCTGGCCTGCGAACGGACACCTTTAAAATATAAATATATATATATATATATATATACATATATAAAAACTCTCGGCTCGATTTACTCGGGCTTGCGAGCCACGTGGTCTAACCGAAGGCGACACGATTAGTAACCTCGCTACGCTCGGCCTTCGGCCTCGCTTCGCGAGGAAATAAAACATAGAACTAGAAATACGACTCCCGCAAAACCTCGCGAAGCTAGTTTCTAAAGAACTTGTAATTGTTTTTCCTGAGGGATAAAACCTTAATTTATGTATTTACTTATTGTTCTATCATTATAACTTTTTTCATTTTCTCATTTCTTGTATTTATTATGATGATTATTATTATTTTATTATTGCTATTATTATTATTATTCTAATTACTGGTATTGATATTATTATTATCATTTTTTTTTATCTTTAACATAATATACTGTTATGGGGTGGGGGTGTATGTCCTAATCTGAGAAAAGGTTCCTCTGCTACTACAAGCAATACAGTTTTCTTTTGAATAGGGTTTGTATCAGAGGTGGCAAAAATTACTCAACTCTGAACAATACCATTTCTTCTTTTAGGCTTAGAATCTAGTCATGATTGCCACAGCCACAGGATCTTGAAATTCCCTGACTTTTTCCTGAAAAATGTAAAATTTCCCTTACCAACTAAATTAGAAAAGTCACAAATTAGTCCTGGTAATGGCCTCCAACCTCTCCTCACAGCCAACCCCTTAACCCATTTATTTAATATGCTTTCAGAACGTCACACACAGTGAACATCCATTTATAGTTTCTTAAGTCATGGAAAAAGGATTGATTTTCTTGGAAACCCAAAATCAGCTTTTAATCAGCTTTTGGTTACACCAAACCATCGCTGAATTGCCAAGAATTAAATCAGCACTCTTAAATTTCACATTTTCCTGACTTCTCTCAAATACTTAAACTTTTCCTGACTTTTTTTGAAATTCCCTGACTTTTCCCTGACCTTAAAGAATTTTCTTACCCTTACCATTTCCTGACCTGTGGCAATCATGCTAATGCAGACATTTGCCCATACAGTTAGTGTGGAAAATCATGATTGAAAGCATAGGGCATTTAGGAAACTTCAATGATTTGTTATTACATACAGCAGCCTTGCAATGAATATATAAGAAAGATCGTAAAAATTTTGGCATTAAAAACTTTAGTTTCTCCCTTATAGAGTTTTTCCAATGTAAAAGGTCAACTGTATATTGTGGCTGTTATTAAATATTTGTATTTGACATCACAAAAGTGAATTAAACAGCATTAAGGAAAAAGGTTAAGATTTTATGCTTCATTTTGCAAAGTAGGGCTTAACTTTTCATTTGTGAGAAAATGGTGGGGGCTAAGAGAGTAATTCCAAGGGATACATGGAACTCAAAGGTAAACACGCATTTTGAAATGGCTATGGAACTTGTCTGTCCCAACGAAGCCTTTTAATTATAAATAATTGCTATCACAACTGCAACTTCAGTATCGGGAATTTCTTTAAAATGGAAGGCAATCGTTTCATTACGAAAAATACCAACTTGCATTCTCATTGCAGTGTTACACTACATGACTGTCATCTTTCATTTCTTTGCGGTTGCTTTCTGTTTCCCCTTTCCTGGCACTTTTTTCACGACGATAAGGTAATCTGTTTTGTCGTTCGTCTTCTGATTCTGTCTGTATGCTGGAAGTCGTTCCTACTCGTTTTCCGTTCTGAGTCATTTTGCTAAATTTTGTTCGCCAATTTCGTTATGTAATCGCTCGCTCATGTCCTGTGTACCTAAAACGAGTCTTTGTTTCTATCGATAACAAGTTCAATTTCCAATCTAACTTGATGGTAACTTGATGATATTCCTGGTCCTTTTCCTTGCCGATTCCTTTGCTTTTTTTGAGCGAGCAGTTGTTGTCTTAGCTGCGATCTCTCTTGTTATTGTCCCTACCGTCGTTTCTCAATCTCTACTTTGAGTCGCCGCTTCCCGTGTGTCGCTTTTTGCGGCATTCGAACTTACTCGACGACGATCTCTCGCCACTCTTTCTTGTATATGTCGGAGATCTTTTTGCTAAGATGTACTTCCAAGACGAGTGAAATCGGTTCCCACAAAATTCACATTATTTTCAAAACATCATTCAAGGAACTCGTAATGGCGGACATTCACATGGAGTAATGTTGCCAGGTAACCTGGCCTGCGAACGGACATCTTTAAAATATAGATATATATATATAAACATATATACTAGAAATACGACTCCCGCAAAACCTCGCGAAGCTAGTTTTTGAAGAAGTCGCAATGGTTTTAGCTATCAGCCTAATCCCCATTATTTTATTCGTTATTTCATGTTTGGTACCAATTAGTGACACCTTGTGCAAATTACATGATCAGTATACCGCTGAACACAGTGCTTATAAATTTGCCTTCACTTAACTCTCTTACTGCCACTGAGAGTGCACCAGAGAGAATAGAAGTAAAATTATTTATTGTCATTATCAGGAATATAGAGTCGATGAAGTATCACAATAAGATTCACTTACCAGAAATTGAAAATGATTGTAAATCTCTTGCAGGTGAAGTCTTGAAGAATTGATATGAATTCTTGTGTTTACCACGGTGTAAAAACTTGTTATTTTTTTTTTGTTTTATTTTCTTAGTCTGTATTGCTTTGTCTGCTTTGTTGTACATCACTTTTAAATGCAATAGGTTCTAATTACACTGAGGATGAGTTGAATGCTCGTATTGTTTTTTGTTTATATTCTATTGTTATTATTGCATGAGATTCATTGTAAGAAGAATCTTCTGACTAGGTATCTTGTCTACTGCAGTGATCATTTAATTCATTCCTAGGAAACCAGAATTGAGAACATAATGAATAGTGCATGTATTCTGTTTAGTTACATTGGTGCCCCCTGTGATAGATAGAAAATTCCCCTTTCCCCAAAAGAGATGCAATATCAACAGAAGTGTGAGATCCAATGTGATAACATTAAAAAAAATGGGGGGGGGGGTGGGAGGGAGGAGGAGGAGGCAACAATTGAATTGTACAAAGACTGAATAAAGGTTTGGTAATAGAGTAGGTTGTTGTGCTATTTTTAGAACATATCATAAAAACAGTGTAAGAAAGAGTTATTTAAATGTTCATATGCTGAAAAAGATGGCTGCACTACATATTGCTTTAAAAAAAATTAATGTGAAATCAACATCAAGTAGTCAACAGTATACACCAGAGGAAAGTTTAATTGTGCTGTTACAGAAATAGTCAAAATATCCCTACCCAACCAGAGAATAGTATATGATTTTGAATATATGAAAATTTCAATTCTAAAAACTGCAGAATACAAATTGAATAGAAGTATGGTTTTTCATAAAAACAGTCATTACAGCTCGAGTTATTGAAGTTGTGCAAAGCAAACTATAATGCCAAAATGTCAATAGCACAAAACATAACTGTAACCAATGATATACAGTAACGATCAGAAGCACAACTCAGATTTTTGTAATAAGAAATGCTTAATTTTCCAATAAATGAAACTACTATTAACAGTATTATACAAACAGTGATTGTAAAATTTGGAATGTTTTCATTGCCAACTCTAAACTGGAAATCTCTTCATAATGGAAATATAATGTATTTATTACCTGGAAAGTATCAATTTGGTTTTTTTTTATAATATCAATATACTTAAGATAAAATTGGCCAATTTCAATGTACCTCGTAATTCTGCCAACTGACTTAAAACAAATTGATTTGAAGAGAAGAACTGCTCATTTATAGGGAGTGAAAGGGTTTACAATATACCTGTTATCCAAATTTGTTGTGACTTTTTTTAACACATTGTACTACTTTTAAGAGATTCCAACTTACCTGCATGATTACATGTAGCAGCTGTCTTCACTGCTTGAAAATGAATAAGTTTATTTAAAAATTAAAACTGTTGGTAAATCCTGGATGTGTTGTCTGCTAAGTCAAGTAGTCTTTGTTCTTCTGTCAGTCGTTCTTGCAAACGCTTACACTTACCTATGCCCTGAAGTCTTTGGAATGGCATTGGCTGAATTACAGCATGCTGTAAAGACCGAACTCTTGATGTTGCAACAAAGGTACATCCAGCTGCTCTTTCTGATTTTCCAATGTCTATGACTACTTTATTAAGTGTTTGTCCTTGTGACTTGTGAATAGTCATTGCATAGCTTAATCGAAGTGGCAATTGAAGGCGAGAAAGTTTCTTGTTATCATCTTCCCATTCAAACCGTTGAGGTGGTACAGGTATAGAACGGGGATCATGATCTATGAAGGCTGGACCTCTGTAGTGGGGAAAGTGTACAAGTACAGCTATGGGTAAGCATGGTGGTGGTTTATCTGGGTGAAACAGGAGTTCCTGAACTGTGCCAACTGTCCCATTGCACAGTCCAACTTCTTGCCAAAGGTTAGAAGTGAGCATGACAGTTGCACCTCGAGAAAGGAACACTTCAGACTGCAGTCCTCCTGCATCATCAGCCTTTGCAGCACTGGCTCCTACACCTGAATGAACTGCTGATATTCTTGCAATAGGATTACCAAGTCTGCACAGCTTCTCATAATTGTACCTTGCAACATTTTCCTTATCATAAAACAGTCGTACCGCATCTTTGAAGTTTTCGATGTTTATGTTTTGTGGTGCTCTTTCTTGAAGTTTGTGCCAGTCTTCTTCTGTTACTCTTCCATCTCTCATCCTCAAAAGTAGTTCTCTAAAGGCCTCTGCTTCAGGGTTATTTCCATTCTGTCGAACATTCTCATTCAATACAACCACATTTTCAAACAGAGTATAAACTGAATAGCCATGTTGTGCTAACATAGTAGCAGCTGGTGTTGAATAAAGTGGTCTATCTCCTACAGGTGGTAACTGTGCAAGGTCACCAAAGAGAATTACTGAATATCCTCCCAGAGGTGTGTTGAGTTTTCCCGAGGCTTGACGTAGACGCTTGTCAACCCATGCCAAAGTTCTCTGTCCAAGCATTGAAAATTCATCTATAATGAGATAATGTTTACCCTGTAATCTGAGTTGTAGACGTTGTAAGGCTGCTCCTTGCAAATCTGTTTTGTTTAGAGTGCGTATTGGTAGTTGTAAGGTAGAGTGAAGAGTGCTTCCAGAAATGTTGAAACCTGCAATTCCAGTTGTTCCTGTGAGAATACACTGATCTCCCAGAAGATGAGCCAATGCATTGATAAGAAATGACTTTCCTGTTCCAGCAGTTCCTGTGATAATCATGTGAAGAGGTTCTGTAGGTACATTTTCATTTAGGCGTCTTTTGTGTTGCTGAACAATGTTGTATGCAAGATTTTGTCTGTGGTTCAGTGCTGTTAAATCCACAGGTTGCCTTTCCATTTCTTGTATGTTTGCAGCTTCTCTCACTTCATTTCGTTGTTTTGTTATCCACTTCTCTGATTCCCGAAGGAGGTTCGGAGGCATATTTCTTGATGCAGCTGTCCAGTCAAAATCAGGTGCATCATCGTTAGCTGTGCTGTTACTGAAGTATTGGTTAAACCTACAAAGCAGCATCCATTCTTCAACTTCCTCTTGCTGTTGGTGCATCATATTCTCATCATCCTCACCGTCGTTTTCATCCCCATCATTTTCACTGTTCCCATTGTGTACCATTGCTTGTTCAAGCTCCTGTGCAAATGTTGGTATACACTGCTGTCCAGTCTCAGAATTGAGGAAGTTCTTATAGCATTCAATGAACACTTCATCACTTTCCTCAAGTCCATCCCATGCAGAGTCTACTGATTGATTCCATGGCTTGTACTTTACCAGCTGAAATTTACAGTACTTACCATAATTCTTACCCGAAGGATTAGGAGAAAATACTGGAAAGCTTCTGATTATCACCTCCTGTTTTCGTTTTCTTATCTCTCCCTTTGTAATATAAAAATCTGATGCAAACTGGAGTAGATTTAGGCGCATAATTTCTGGAACTTGTTCTTGCCACTGAACCCTTGATGCATAATGATCACGCAATGAGGGATCCAAAGCACTGTCACCGTGGTTTACTTCTTCACCTTGTCCTCCACGTACTCTTTGGCTTCCATCCAGTGAAATGCAGAGAAAGCTGTAAGTACAGTTGTACAAAGGTTTTCCAAGAAGCATATGAGCTGTTTCCTGAGATCCAATGTCACGTTCTCCTGCAACTTGAATCATGGCTCGGCGTAAAGCAGATGATGCACTGTCTGTATGGCGTAACTTATTGATGGCAGATTGGAGAATCTCTGTTGCCTGTTGAGATCTTGGCTCACCTTTGGTAGCATACTTGGCCATATAGCGAATGCATTGGTCAGTGTCAACAATTGCTTGCAAATCCACATTTGCTCTCCAGTTCTGAAGCATTAAACGATTGTGTAAGTTGATACGGTCATCATTCCTCTTTGTGATAAGTGAAGCTGTTACTCTTGCGTCCATTATCTGCTGCACTGTCAGTTCATCTTGTCCACCATTATTTCCCTTAACAATTAGCTCAAAGTCGATGTTGGTCTGTTCTGTGCAATCCTTTGGGTAATTGAATCGACAATGTGGTTGTTGTCCAGGTTTGCTACGTAAACAATATGCTGTACTGCACCTGGTGTGACGTTCTACTGAATTAACCAGAAAGTGGTAGTCATCATTTTCATTTCCAGTTTCTTGAATGGGTATGGCAGAGGGATATGGGTTTGGTACTGCCCAATTTCCATCTGGAAGAGCTTCATTCATGGTGGTCAGAAGCCAGTCTGCATATTGAATAACTCTTGCCTTGGCTTCAATTCCTGCTTCTATCGCTGGTGTGAAGTCATTTACCATTTCTTGATAATTTGATTCTTCATGTTGCCTGTCCAATATTTGCTTAAGCTTCCACCCTTGAGCAGCTTTCTTTACAAGTTCACAGAGTCCTGGGTCATTCTTGAGCTTTGCACAACCATGTGCATGTATACTTTCCCTAGCTTGCCATTCATAACGAAGCCATTTCCATTCAGCATGCAAAACTTCATCCAACCAATGTTTATTGAATTCTTCAAGTCTTGCTACGAAGTGGGAGTCTGTGATATGTGGATGGTTTATGACAGCTTTTATCCGTATAGCAGGTGTCGCATTGTTTGGTTCCTCAAGCAGTCTATGAAGATCGGGCCAGTAATTGTCAGCTGCACTAAATGTGAAGAAAAATGTTGGTGCTCCCTTCTGTTCTATAAGAGCTTTAAGTTCCAAGTAGCGCTGATACCAGTATTGCCTTGTTCCTTGAATCTTTGCCACATAACGCTGAACTCTGTTCATGAGTTGCTGTGCAGACATCTGTCGAACCATTTCTTGTAGTTCTTCTGTGGTAAGGTTAGCATCTTGAGGGTTCTGATTGAGGTAAACCCTAGCTTGTGACAGCAACTGATGTCTCTGCTTCATGTTCAGTGCCCAGTATGGAAACCTTGGATGGGATGCAAATCTCCATACAAACTGCCCTGTTGACAAATGTTCTGCATACCTTATAAGGTGTTTAAAACCTTCAGTTAATGTTACCTCCCTTAATCTTCTCTTGTTTGTGGGGTCTCCTCTTCCATGTGGAAACAGTGTGGGAAAGGCCATTGTAGCCAGTCCTTCTGACTGAAATTCATTGATGGGATCTCCTTCATTGGATGGCCAGTCCAGTGGGTCTTCACCATTAATAAAGGCACGAATAGCGTCTTGTTCCTGTTGTTGAACCTGTTGAAAAGGAAGGTAAGAACTGCTGTCCTGTTCACTACTATTTGCTTCATTCTGGGGAAGTGCCTGTTCAGATATTTCTTGTGTCTGCTGTTCTTCTTCTTGGACATGAACTGAAGGCAAATTTGTTGGAACTCCATCACGTGGTAGGCACTCAATAGCTTCATAGTTGATTTCAATGTCTGAGTAGTAGGGATTGTTGTCCTTTAGCCATGCCAGTGCTTGCATCACCTTGTGTCTTCTAACTCTGCAGTCCCTGCTGCTGTTGTCTGCACCATGTCGCCTTATCACAAGGAAGGGAAGTTCTTCTACACTGGGTGGCAGTCTTGTGATGAATCCTTGAATGTCTTGAGGAAGGTTCAACACATGTCCTTTGTAGCCACGCTGTCCTCCATGTTTACGATAAATACACATTATTGGGCAAGCTCTAGCAATAAGCATCTCCTCTACATCTGTAAGATTCTGTAGTTCATCTGGTACTGTGCCCGGATCCATGTCATTCTCCGCTGAAAACAGTTTAGTAGTTTCTTTATCCCTCTTACATCTTAGGCACTGGTATGTCTGAAGAGTAAGCCCTTGCACAGTTGGCCATGTTTCTTTACATGTTAGACACTGTCTGTTTTCCAAGCTGTTGATGTTGTTGTGAAAAGCTGCCATGCTACTTTGAACCCATTGCTGCTGGTGCAGTTGCTGTTCTGAATTCATCCATCCATGTGTAAGATACTCCTCTCTAGTCCGTGCCTCGTGTTGTCTGTTTAACTGTACTTCCTGCCTACGTGCAGCGCTGCATTGTCGCGACCTCTCGAGTCTCGAAGATCTCTGTTCGTCGGTTTCCATCTCTAAAGCGCGATTTGTGTTTAATCTAAGATTATGTAATCTACTGTTACGTTCACTCTGTGATTCTACTTGTAATCTCGTTTCGCTATAAGTACTAAGTGACTGTAATCTTTCAAGTCGTTCTTGGTCTGTTTCTGTTCCCCTTATCCTGGCAGTATTTTCACGTAAAATCGTTAATCTGTTTTGCCGTTCGTCTTCTGATTCTGTCTGTATTCTGTTAGCAGTATTTTCGCGTAAAATCGTTAATCTGTTTTGCCGTTCGTCTTCTGATTCTGTCTGTATTCTGTTAGCAGTATTTTCGCGTAAAATCCTTAATCTGATTTGCCGCTCGTCTTGTGATTCAGTCTGTATTCTGTTAGCTGAATTTTGTCTCAGTATTTGTAGTCGCTGTTGTCGCTGTTCGTTAGTTTCGTTATGCAATCGTTCTGTCACGTTTTCTCTAGCTAAAGCAAGTCTTCGTTGTCTATCACTAACACATTCAGTTTCAAACATACCTTGGTTGTATTGCCTGTGGTAATCCAGTCTCCTAATCCTTTCTTCCGCTGATTCTTGCTGTCTCCTTTGCTTTCTTTGAGCAAGCAGTTGTTGTCTTTGCTCCGATGTCTGTTGTTGTCGTCGCTGCCGTGTTCTCTCCCTCTCGGCTTCGAGTCGCGCTTGTCGTTGTGCTGATGTTTCGGCGCTGAAACGCGCTTGGCGACGATCTCTCGCTGCTTGGTTTATTCTCTGTCGGCGATCCTCTTGTTGGGATGTACTTGCAGGGCAAGTGAAATCGGTTTCAGCAAAATTTCGCATAATTTTCAAGAGAGTAATCAAATACAGTCCGGTCCTCAATAAGTGAATATTGAAATACGCCATAACGAGGCACATAACCAGTATTTATAACCTCTGGTATGAAACCGGTTCTAGCCGGTTAAAACCGACCAAAATGCGTCTTGTTGCTAGGTAACCAGCAATATCAGTCGCTGTGCGCAAGCGCGAAAAATCCTGTTACCAGGTTACCAGTAAACAGAGACACGTGACCGCGAACGGACACCTTTAAAATATATATATATATATATATATATATATACATATATAAAAACTCTCGGCTCGATTTACTCGGGCTTGCGAGTCACGTGGTCTGACCGGAAGCGACACGATTAGTAACCTCGCTACGCTCGGCCTTCGGCCTCGCTTCGCGAGGAATAAATATATATATATACATATATAAAAACTCTCGGCTCGATTTACTCGGGCTTGCGAGCCACGTGGTCTGACCGAAAGCGACACGATTAGAAACCTTGCTACGCTCGGCCTTCGGCCTCGCTTCGCGAGGAAAAAAGCGTGTTTTATTGTTTTTCGACACATTACCTCTACTCGACAATTCTGTAAGAGAAGGCGAAAAACATTTTCTTTGAAGAAATTCATGATGGAGTTCTCTGCGAAGCAGCAGAAAGTTTTGAAGCTGAGAATAATAAGGCAAATAAAGAAGAAGAAGCGAAAACAGTCGAGAAGTTGGTATTAAATGGCGTCGGTTTGGCGATCTGTGTGGTTTTTTGTTTCTACTCGCGGCATGTAAAATCTATATCATAAAGCAAATAAAGAAGCCTAAGCCGTGTATTACACTGTGATTAAAACACTCCAGGCATTTGAGAACACTCGAGAAATGTAGAAAACACTCGCCTGCGGCTCGTGTTTTCTGCATTTCACTCGTGTTCTCAAATGCCCGTCGTGTTTTATCACAGTGTAATACACGGCTTAGGCTTCTTTATTTGTTAAATATATATATATATATATATATATATATATATATTCCTTAATTCCAGAACAACTAATTTTCCATCCACTGATTGTATTGTAGAAGCGGTTAAGATCTGCCTACAACACAATAATTCTCAATTCAAAGGTGAAAATTTTCTCCAAATTCATGGAACGGCCATGGGGCCCAAAAACGCATGCAGCTATGCCGACTTAGCCATGGGGGTTATTGACAAAAAAGCTAGATCAGGGACCATCAAACCAAATCTGTGGTGGAGATATAGGGATGACATTTTCGATCTTTGGACACAAGGGCACTCTAAATTAATTGAGTTCACTGAGTTTATCAATTCTCTTTACCCCACCATTAAGTTTACCCTTGTTCATTCCCCGATATCTCTTAATGTTTTAGATCTTACACTTAATCTTGTTGACGGATTTATCCAAACGGATATCTACTCCAAGCCTACCGATAATCATATTTATTTGTTGCGTAGCAGTGCCCACCCAGTTCACTGTTCTAAGGCCATTCCATTAAGTGTTGCTACCAGAGTCAAAAGAAATTGTTCCACCCCTGAATCTTTTGACAAACGAAGTAATGAATATGAGAGTTATTTAATTAATAGAGGCTACAATCCTATCCAGGTGAAACAACAATTCGAGAAAGTTAAATCTATTCCCAGGGAGGACCTTCTTGCCCCTGCCAATAGAGAATCCAAAAAAATTTTTCCATTGGTTTTAGATTACAACCCTATTTTACCTAGCATTGGAAAAATTCTCAATTCTTATAAACATCTTATTTATGATTCTCCTTCCCTTTCTAAAATTTTCCCTCGAGGATCAATTATTCCATCTTACAGAAGATCTAAAAACATAAAGGAAATTCTTGCACGCCCACGTAGAATGGAGGACAATGACTCTGATAAACATGGCTGTTTTAAATGCAAAGGTAAATGCGATCTTTGCCGTAACTTTTTAGTTGAATCTGACCACTTTACTAGCGCTAGTTCTAAAAGATCCTACCAAATTACACAACATCTTCATTGCAAATCCAAAAATGTTATCTATTTGGTCACCTGCACAAAATGTAGTGTGCAATATGTAGGTTCGACTAGCAATGAATTCAAAGTGCGTTTTCGGAATCATAAATCGGCCATGAATACTAATAAGAACACTTGTGAAGTTGCGACACACTTCAACAAAACTCTTCATGTTCTCTGTGACTTCAATTTTACAATAATTGAACAAATTTCCAACCCAAGAGACAATAACAGCCTTGATGAACGTCTTCTAACAAGAGAAGCTTATTGGAGTGCACAACTTTGCACCCTTCAGCCTTATGGATTGAATAAAAGATCTGAATTCAATTCAAGGAATAGAATAAGATTTAACTAACATCTGTCAACGGTTTTGTTTCTTTTCTTTTCACAAGTTTTATTACGTAAAGTTTTTATTCTATATATGTTAATCAAGGGCCCAATTAGGGATCACAAATTGTATCACAAATTAGTCCCTATTCATTAGGTTTTTATTAGATGTTAGTTTTTTTAAATTTTTATTGTTTGTAATTTTCTTTTTTCTTTCCTTTCTCATATATAAGAGACCAATATTGTAAATAATTTTTTATTCCAAGTATTTGTAATCTTTTTAATCTTGTTAACATACTGTACTGAAGAAGCCCGAATGGGCGAAACGTCTACAGTATTAAACCTCATGTGAGAAGTTCGCTGTTCCTCTTTCATTCCTACTAAATCCACCGAGTGTAAGCGTCGCGTATCCTTTGGGATCCTTCTCACTAGCGTCATCGTTGGCAAACCTTCTTTTCTACACAACTATATATATATATATATATATATAAATATACATATACTATAAAAACTCTCGGCTCGATTTACTCGGGCTTGCGAGCCACGTGGTCTGACCGAAGGCGACACGATTAGTAACCTCGCTTCGCGAGGAATTAGTCTAAAAACGTCATCGGAAGACGACCAACAGATAACAAGAGAATGTAAGTAGGTATTTTTCATAATAAAACGATAGCGTTCCCATTTTGAAGAAATTCCCAACACAGAGAGTTGTAGTTGTTATAACAATCATTTACAACGATGTGATCTGATATCATTGCAACAGTGAAAATACTGTAAATTTTCTTGATCTAGCAGTTATGTTTAGGATTTTCAACGGAATATATACCCAGTGTCACTATAAAGTACTGGTTCTGCAATATTTTCAGTAATCAATGTGATCATTTGAAAGTAAAGCAAATGTTATAACTGACTTCTGAGTAGTATTTCTCTCTATATATGTGTATTCTCTGATTGAAAGGTTTCAATAATATTACCTAGAGACAACAAGTTTCATAGCCTTTTCACAATGGGTCAATTTTAACTTAGATTTCAATGACCCTCCCCCCCTCCCCGATGATATTGCTATCTAGAACCCTTGCCCTTTTCCCATAAATGAAACGTTAATTCAAGCCTTAACTTGCAAAGTTAGACATAACATATTAACCTTGTTACTTTCTGCTGTTTACTTCATTTTTATGATGTCAAATATCAATATTTAATAACAACCACAACATACAGTTAACATTTTACGTTGGAAAAACTATATAAAGAAAAAAATAAATTTTGTAATGCCAAAATGTTTATGATCTTTCTCATATATTCATTGCAAGTGTGCTGTATGTAGTAACAAGTGTTTCAAGTTTTCTAAACGCCCTATGCTTTCAATAATGATTTTCCACACAAACTTTGTAGACAAATGACCGCACTAGATTCCAAGCCTTTTAAGAAGAAATGGTATTGTTTTGAGCTGTTTTGATTACTACCACCTCTGATGGAAAGCCTATTAAGAAGAGTTTTGTATTGCTTGTAGTAGTAAAGTAACAATACCTTTACAAAGATTAGGACATGCATCCCACCCCATAAAAATATATTATGTTTAACATAAAAAATATAACAATAGTAAGAATAATAATATCAATACCAATAAATCTGCCTGATGAGTGCGTAAGCACGAAACTCAGAGTTGCAGGGAATCATGTGTGTTTTCATTTAGTAACCCAATTCTATATACCGCTCTACACAAATGTGTATTGAGCACTATTCAGCAGTGGTTTCTACAACTTCTCACGATTAATATCAATACCAGTAATAATAATACTAATGATAATAATAATGATAATAATATAATGATAGTGCTTCTGGTTACTATATGTCATTGGTTACAGTTCAATACCCCCGGCTGCCCTGACTTTTCCCATGAAATACCATCCTTATATTAAATCTTTCTTCTGCAGTTTTTATAACAGAAATGATTCAAAATAATATAATCTTGTCTTGTTCGGTATGGATATTTTGCCTGTTTCTGTAACAGCACAATTAAACTTTCATGTGGTATATACTTTTGACTGATTGATGTTGATTTCACATTATTTTTTTACAGGAGTAGGTAGTGCAGCAATCTTTTTCAACATATTAAGATTTCAATAACTCTTTCTTACATCATCCCCAGTGTATTGCTTTGATATGACCTAAAAATAGCACAACCACATACTGTGCAGTTGGCACTCACTATTACCAAACCTTTATTCAAAGTTTTTGTAGAATCCAATTGTTTTACCCCCAATTTTTTTTTTGATGTAATGATATTGTATCTCACACTTCTGTTGATATGGCATCTCTTTTGAGGGAAGAGGAATTTTTCTATCTACCATTGGGGGTACCATTGCAACTGAAGAGAGAACACCAATTGAAACATGCACAATTCATAATGCTCTCAATTGTGGTTACCTAATGAAATAATGACTGCAGTAGACAATAAAATATCTAATCAGAAGATTCTTCTTACAATGAATCATATGCAAACCAAAAAACATAAACAAAAAATAATTGGAGCATTCAACTCATCCTCGGTGTAAGAACATATTGTGTTTAAAAGGGATGTACAACAAAGAAGACAAAGCAGCAGAGACTAAGAAAATAAAACTAAAAAAAACAGGTTTTTACACCATGGTAAACACAAACATTCATATCAACTCTTCAAGATTTCACCTGCAAAAGATTTACAATCATTTTCAATTTGTGTTAGGGGAATATTATTGTGATACTTCATCGACTGTATTCCCTGTCAAGATAAATAATTTTACTTCTATTCCCTCTGGTGCAATCTCAGTGGCAGTGAAAGAGCTAAATGAAGGTCAATTTTTAAGCACTGTGTTGACCGGTATACTGATCATGTAATTTGCACCAATAAAATAAAATATAAAAGCTTTGTGACTTCTTCAAAAACTAGCTTCCCGAGGTTTTCTCGGGAGTCGTATTTCTAGTTAAAGTCATTACTTATTACTCCGCAGTTAAAATATATCGTCTTTCATTCCTTGCGAAGCGAGGTTACTAATCGTGTCGGTTTCGGTCAGACCACGTGGCTCGCAAGCCCGCGTAAATCGAGCCGAGAGTTTTTATATATATATCTATATTTTAAAGGTGTCCGTTCGCAGGCCAGGTTACCTGGCAATAGTAGCACACTTGAGAACTGCTGAATTTCCGCCATTGGGAATTCGGTGATGCCTTTTTGAAAGTAATGTAAATTTTGTGGAAACCGATTTCACTCGTCCTAGAAGTACATCCCAGCAAAGTGATCTCCGAGATATTGAAGAAATATTAGCACGAGATCGTCGCCGAGTAAGTTCGAATACCGTGAAAATCAACACGAGGAAAGCACGACTTAAAGCAGGGATAGAGAAACGACAGCAGGGAGAATAACAACAGACATCGCAGCCAAGACAACAACTGCTTGCTCCAGAAAAAGGCAAACGAAATAGCAGGGAAAAGGACCAGGAATTCAATCAAGTTAGTTTTGAATTTGAATGTGTTATCGATAGAAATACAGGACATGAGTGAACGATTGCATAACGAAATATATTGGCGTACTACATTTAGCAAAACGACTTAGAAGGGACACCGAGTAAGAACGACTTCAACGATTGGAGATGTCTTTTGAAAATAATTCTATTAGTCTAAAAACGGAATCGGAAGACGACCAACAGATTACAAGAGAATGTAAATAGGTATTTTTCATAATAAAACGATAGCGTTTCCATTTTGAAGTAATTCCCAACACAGAGTTGCAGTTGTTACAGGAATCATTTATAACGATGCAATCTGATATTAAATAGATTTAGGCAAGCCTAAAAGCGGAGCTCCTCACACAGACCCTCACACATTGAAAATGTTGTCACTAAAGTTATTAAATATGCCTGGTGTACGCAACAACTTAAAGAAGATTCGATAGCTCAAATAAATCGTCAAAAAAAAACATCTAGCTCGCGACTCAACGGAAGAACCATTACCTGGTCAGCAAAATTATAATAGTTTTAAAGCAACACCAAAAGCAGCTAGGCAGCTCTTTAACAAATGAAAAATAGACACTCAGCTTTATGCTTATGTCCCTCCAAAAACGCTTGAAAACTTGTAGGAAGAAAAATTTTCCTCCAAAACCGCTATGAATATAGAGATTACTTCATGGTTAGTGAGCGCGGACGATTTTTCTTCACGAGTTGTGAAGAATAGAAAACGAACGAGTGAGCGCAGCGAACGAGTGAGTTTACTTTTCTTCACAACTCGTGAAGAAAAATCGTCCGCGCTCACTAACCATGAAGTAATTTGTTTATTTTTTAGGTACTGAGATTTACTCCTTACAAAATACTACTAACTGATCATGAATCACGCTGGGCTAGAAATCAAGATACCACAACAAGGTGCAAAACGCACTTAGCATGCTTTATTTTGGAGCATACCGAATAAACATGACAGTCAAGTTAAAAATGCGTTCAAAATTTACTTCTCTAAAATGTACAAACATTGCACGAACTGGAAACTTCTACTTTAAACACTGTTGGAAATGTCGCTAGAAGTATAAGAACCAAAGACAGTTAAAAACGTTTTAAAACGACTCGTGAATGACTCAGGAATGTCTTGTGTACGGGAAATACAATGTAAAATTACCTTTTGTTTTGATTTTAATGCGGCTCTTGCTTCTTCAAACACCACTTCTTTTGAGATGCTGAATCCGTAGCTTTTTTACTCAAATAACCGTTGCGAAAGAGAGAACGGAGCGAACTTGGCTCATAATCTTTGTCTTCCTTCTTTCTCACTGCTACCGGACAAATTCACTCATGAACTGAATTGAGCTCGTTTGAAGGAATTTCTTCTACGGACCTTGATTCGCCTTTCAACGTCAAGAATTCTTTCAGTGAAGAGACGGGCTGTTCGGATTTGTTATTCGTATTTTTATTTTCTTGATCTTGTATGAAGTCCTCGACTGAAGCTGTATCTGCAAACCTAGAATTTCTCAAAGAAGAAGCTGAGGAAGAAGCCGTTATTGCTCACTTTTTGCCGAGTTGATGGCGCCAAAACTGATGCCACCTCTATGAACAGTGAATTGGTCGGACCACTTTTTTTCACTAGTGAAGAAAATGGTCCAACCAATCAAATTGCTTCTAGTTTTTTACAGACTATTTTTCTCACACAGATTTATAAGGAGTAAATCTCAGTACCTATGGAATAAAATCCGTTTCTTCAGCAAAACATTGTAGACTGCTGTAGACTGTTGTAGACTGCTGGCTGTAGGTTGTGTAGCCGCGGCAAGCCGCGAAAAGCGCGCGAAAAACAAAGCTTCGTTTCGGTTTAAGACCTTCTAAATATCCCGGATGACTATGGCCACCATGTTGGGGCAACGTCGTCGTCGTCGTCGTCGCTAGGCGCACGCGCCCGCGAGCCATGCCGCTAGTCACGATGACCATGAAAACTCAAACGCATGGTTTTCTCAATTTCTATCCTCGCACGGTAGTTATGGGGCTCCGCTCTGCGGCTCTTCGAACCGCTGTGGAGCTCCGCTATCATTGCAACAGTGAAAATATTGTAGATTTTCTTGATCTAGCAGTTATGTTTTAAAAACACTTTCAACAGAATATATACCCTGTGTCAGTATAAAGTACTGGTTCTGCAATATTATCAGTGATCAATGCGATCATTTCAAAATAAAGCAAATGTGATTTCTGAATTCTGAGTAGTATTTCTCTTTGCTATATATATATACCTTGGATCTTGTTAGCTTTGTTAGTACAAGGTTTTCTCAGGGGCCCCCATCGGGGAATTTATTACATTATTGTTGTTTAAGGGCCCTGTTCAGGGCGCCTGTTGTGCCTTGCCGCGGCATAGCTTCAAGGGCTTTGTTTGGGGTTTTTATTACAAGTTTTTCCTAGGATGGCCTTTTATGAATACCGTGAATATTTTACATGCGGGTCCCTTCACACTTTTGGCTGACTTGACGAATCATGTTATAGTTTTTTAACATTAATCTTTTTGTATTATATCCGATTATTTATTCATATTTGGTTTGCGTTTCTTGAGTTTTGTATCGCATTGTCATAGTTTCTCGCTTAGTAATCACCGATTGTTTATCATTGGTTAATTTTTTCATTTTCATGTGTTACCACGCCCTGTTATGTAATCATCTTTGTTATATTATGTCATCTTTTATACTGTAAACCTATTTAAGGACATTGTTATTTCTTATTCACTTGCACTGCAACTGATGAAGGTCATTGACCGAAACGTCTATTTTTATTAAATTTTTAAACTTTTTTTAGATTTTTTACTGTATATATATATATATTTTTTTTTTCGCTCGAAGTTGTCCGTCCTCGTTTTCCACAATTGCCTATATATATATATATATATATATATATATATGTATGTATGTATGTATGTATGTATGTATGTATGTATATATATATATATGGTTGTTGCGGGAGAAAAACACACACATATCCCCTGACGAGTGGGCAACCACGAAACAGGCTTGTAGGGATAAACCTGTAGTTTGTTTGTGTGTGTTTTTCTCCCGCAACAACTATATATATTCGCTCTACGTTCACGTATTGAGCACTGTTTTACGATTAATCAACTTTTACACTTATATATATATATATATATATATATATATATAGTTGTGTAGAAAAGAAGGTTTGCCAACGATGACGCTAGTGAGAAGGATCCCAAAGGATACGCGACGCTTACACTCGGTGGATTTAGTAGGAATGAAAGAGGAACAGCGAACTTCTCACATGAGGTTTAATACTGTAGACGTTTCGCCCATTCGGGCTTCTTCAGTACAGTATGTAAGATTAAAAAGATTACAAATACTTGGAATAAAAAAATTATTTACAATATTGGTGTCTTATATATGAGAAAGGAAAGAAAAAAGAAAATTACAAACAATAAAAATTTTTTAAAAAACTAACATCTAATAAAAACCTAATGAATAGGGACTAATTAGTGATACAATTTGTGATCCCTAATTGGGCCCTTGATTAACATATATAGAATAAAAACTTTACGTAATAAGACTTGTGAAAAGAAAAGAAACAAAACCGTTGACAGATGTTAGTTAAATCTTATTCTATTCCTTGAATTGAATTCAGATCTTTTATTCAATCCATAAGGCTGAAGGGTGCAAAGTTGTGCACTCCAATAAGCTTCTCTTGTTAGAAGACGTTCATCAAGGCTGTTATTGTCTCTTGGGTTGGAAATTTGTTCAATTATTGTAAAATTGAAGTCACAGAGAACATGAAGAGTTTTGTTGAAGTGTGTCGCAACTTCACAAGTGTTCTTATTAGTATTCATGGCCGATTTATGATTCCGAAAACGCACTTTGAATTCATTGCTAGTCGAACCTACATATTGCACACTACATTTTGTGCAGGTGACCAAATAGATAACATTTTTGGATTTGCAATGAAGATGTTGTGTAATTTGGTAGGATCTTTTAGAACTAGCGCTAGTAAAGTGGTCAGATTCAACTAAAAAGTTACGGCAAAGATCGCATTTACCTTTGCATTTAAAACAGCCATGTTTATCAGAGTCATTGTCCTCCATTCTACGTGGGCGTGCAAGAATTTCCTTTATGTTTTTAGATCTTCTGTAAGATGGAATAATTGATCCTCGAGGGAAAATTTTAGAAAGGGAAGGAGAATCATAAATAAGATGTTTATGAGAATTGAGAATTTTTCCAATCCTATCCAGGTGAAACAACAATTCGAGAAAGTTAAATCTATTCCCAGGGAGGACCTTCTTGCCCCTGCCAATAGAGAATCCAAAAAAATTTTTCCATTGGTTTTAGATTGCAACCCTATTTTACCTAGCATTGGAAAAATTCTCAATTCTCATAAACATCTTATTTATGATTCTCCTTCCCTTTCTAAAATTTTCCCTCGAGGATCAATTATTCCATCTTACAGAAGATCTAAAAACATAAAGGAAATTCTTGCACGCCCACGTAGAATGGAGGACAATGACTCTGATAAACATGGCTGTTTTAAATGCAAAGGTAAATGCGATCTTTGCCGTAACTTTTTAGTTGAATCTGACCACTTTACTAGCGCTAGTTCTAAAAGATCCTACCAAATTACACAACATCTTCATTGCAAATCCAAAAATGTTATCTATTTGGTCACCTGCACAAAATGTAGTGTGCAATATGTAGGTTCGACTAGCAATGAATTCAAAGTGCGTTTTCGGAATCATAAATCGGCCATGAATACTAATAAGAACACTTGTGAAGTTGCGACACACTTCAACAAAACTCTTCATGTTCTCTGTGACTTCAATTTTACAATAATTGAACAAATTTCCAACCCAAGAGACAATAACAGCCTTGATGAACGTCTTCTAACAAGAGAAGCTTATTGGAGTGCACAACTTTGCACCCTTCAGCCTTATGGATTGAATAAAAGATCTGAATTCAATTCAAGGAATAGAATAAGATTTAACTAACATCTGTCAACGGTTTTGTTTCTTTTCTTTTCACAAGTCTTATTACGTAAAGTTTTTATTCTATATATGTTAATCAAGGGCCCAATTAGGGATCACAAATTGTATCACTAATTAGTCCCTATTCATTAGGTTTTTATTAGATGTTAGTTTTTTAAAAAATTTTTATTGTTTGTAATTTTCTTTTTTCTTTCCTTTCTCATATATAAGACACCAATATTGTAAATAATTTTTTTATTCCAAGTATTTGTAATCTTTTTAATCTTACATACTGTACTGAAGAAGCCCGAATGGGCGAAACGTCTACAGTATTAAACCTCATGTGAGAAGTTCGCTGTTCCTCTTTCATTCCTACTATATATATATATATATATATATATAAAACGGTTATAAAATGCCTCAAGCCAACAAAGAATGCCACTGCGTCAGGAGGATCAACGAAGATTCACAGTCCAAGCCTCACCACAAAAATGAATTTAAAAACGTTTGATAAAGCAAGGACGGACAACTCCTGACGGTAAAAAAGTTAAAAAGTTAAAAATTTAATAGAAAAACGTTTCGGTCTTAGACCTTCATCAGTTACAAGAGAAAAAGGACGAAAACTAAGTTTAAATACGGTTACAGTGTGGGAGATTACATAACGAAATGAAAAATACAGTGTTGTGCTATTAATACATCGTGATTAATACAATACAGGAAAAAAATGCAAAACGAGAAATACAATGCCGTACTGTAAATTGCGTCATACAGGGTGATAATTAATAGACCAAACGAAAAGAATACAATACTGTGCATAAATTACATTATAGAGCGTGATAATTGCAGAACTAGGTTAAATTCAACCTAAAAACTAAAAGAGTTAAAATAGATAAAACAGACTCTTGCAATGCGGTAAATATAACGGGAAAACTAGTTTGCAAAGATAGGCAGAAGAAACCTACGTTTACGCTGGACAAGGTTAATAACAAAATCCCAAATCGAGGCCTTTGGAGCATTAAAGGGTTGATAAACAACAAAATCCCTGGAGGGGCCCTTAAACAATAAGCTGTAATAAGATCCCAGGCAGGGCCTTTGAGCATACCTAACACCCAAAAACCTAACACCCCTTATGGCGCGAACGCATATTTGCACAAGAGAAAGTTAATTATAACAAATTCTGTTTTTGGAGTGAAATTCTTTTCTTTTATTTAAGCCATGGGGAGCCATAGAGAACAGTTGAGCACTCCAATAAGCCTATTTCGTAATTAAAAACCTATCGATCTCGTCTGAGTCATTAGGGGCCTGCACCTGATCAATGCATTGGAATTCAAAATCATCCAAGGAGTGTGGAATTTTATTGAAATGTACTGCTACTTCACAAGTGGTTTTGTTTGTGAGCATAGCAGACTTGTGGTTACGAAACCTAACCCGAAAATCGGTGGTAGTTGATCCTATGTACTGTAAACGACATTTCTTGCAGGAAACTAAATAGATCACGTTTTTAGAATCACAAGATAGCCTTGAATGAATGGTGTATTTTCTGCCCGTTTTAAAACTTAGAAATGATTTAGATTCAACAAAGAAATTTCGACAGAGATCGCATCTATTTCTTTCACATTTAGAGCAGCCATTGTTTGGCTGAATTGTTTGTCCCTCATCGGCGGTTTTAAAACGAGATGGTGCTAATAATTCTTTCAGGTTTTTTGTTCTACGAAAAGATGGTATGATAGAGCCTTGAGGGAAAAGTTCTTTCAATTTAGGGTTGGATTGCAAAATCAACAAATGCTTTCTAATTATGCTACTCACAATAGGCAAATTAGGATTAAATGCGAGAACAAATGGAAATAATTTCTTCGATTGTTTTCCGCGTTGCCGTAGTAAATCACTCCTAGAAATGGTGGAGGCTTTGAGAATTGATCGTCAACTAATTTGGAGGGATAACCCTGATTAACAAGATAACCTTTGTACTCAACTGTTCTCTCGGCAAGGAAAGTTTGTTCAGAGCAATTTCTCTTCAATCTAGTCGCTACTCCAAAAGGAATAGCCTTGAAGACGTGCTTGGGATGGCAGCTAGAAGGTGGAAGTTATAAATGGCTATCTGTAGGTTTAGAATAAACATCAGTTCTAATAAACCCTTCCACAAGATGTAAAGTAAGATCAAGTACGTGAAGCTCACGTTCAGAAAAAACTAACTCGAATTTAATAGTTGGGTATAGAGAATTAATATAATCAGTAAATTGATGTAAGGCAGGAAGGCCTTGCTGCCAAAGATCAAAGACATCGTCACGATAACGCCACCACAAGGACGGCTTTATCGGACCGGAAAACTTAGCTTTAAGATCAATTTCACCCATGGCTAGATCGGCATAACTACATGCATTTTTTGGACCTATGGCCGTGCCATGAATCTGAAGAAAGAAATTCTCCTTAAAAACAGAATGGTTGCTTTTCAAACAGATTTTTACGGCTTCTAGTATGCAAGATGTAGACGGAATTTTGTTTTCCCTAGCATTCAAAGCTTTCCTAACTGCAGTAAGACCAAGTTTGTTGTCGATGTTGGGGAACATTGAAACCACATCCCACGAAACCAATAAGGTGCCAGTTGCAAAAGGGCCACTCGTGTTGAGATCTCCTATTTTGTTAAGCAAATCCGTGGTGTCCTTAATAAATGATGGTAATTTACGAGCAAGTGGTTGCAAATAGAATTCGGTAAAGGCCGACAAGTTCTCAATTGCCGTACCACAACAAGAGGTAATGAGTCTTAACGGGTTGCCCGTTTTGTGCGTTTTAATGTTCCCAAAGGCAACTCCTGGTTTCGCTTCCTTATTTAAAACCCACTTAGCTATTTCGGGGGAAATCTCACCCTTTCCAAGCCATTTGGAACACCAACTACTTACTAACGCTAAATGCTTCGAGGTAGGATCTGATTGCAGAGATTTGTAGTGCAGCTGATTGTTGAGCTGACCAAGCATTTTTTCTTCGTACTCTTTATCATCAATTAAAACAAAACGGGAACCTTTGTCCTGTATTCGAATCACTACATTAGAGTTTCTAAGTTCCTTAAGGGCAACACGTTCTTTTCGCGAAAGATTATCTCTAGGTTGCTTAAAGAAATAGATGCGATCACTGTCGAAATTTCTTTGTTGAATCTAAATCATTTCTAAGTTTTAAAACGGGCAGAAAATACACCATTCATTCAAGGCTATCTTGTGATTCTAAAAACGTGATCTATTTAGTTTCCTGCAAGAAATGTCGTTTACAGTACACAGGATCAACTACCACCGATTTTTGGGTTAGGTTTCGTAACCACAAGTCTGCTATGCTCACAAACAAAACCACTTGTAAAGTAGCAGTACATTTCAATAAAATTCCACACTCCTTGGATGATTTTGAATTCCAATGCATTGATTAGGTGCAGGCCCCTAATGACTCAGACGAGATCGATAGGCTTTTAATTACGAAATAGGCTTATTGGAGTGCTCAACTGTTCTCTATGGCTCCCCATGGCTTAAATAAAAGAAAAGAATTTCACTCCAAAAACAGAATTTGTTATAATTAACTTTCTCTTGTGCAAATATGCGTTCGCGCCATAAGGGGTGTTAGGTTTTTGGGTGTTAGCTTTTTGGGTGTCAGAAGTTGTCCGTCCTTGCTATATCAAACGTTTATATATATATATATATATATATATATATATATATATATATATATCTGTATGTATGTATGTATGTATGATGTATGTATGTATGTATGTATATGTATGTATGTATTCTCTGATTGAAAGGTTTCAATGATATTGCATAGAGACAACAAGTTTCATAGCCTTTTCACAATGGGTCAGTTTTATCTTAGAGTTCAATGAACCCCCCCCCCCCCTGATAATATTGCTATCTAGAATCCCTGTCCTTTTTCCACAAATGAAATGTTAATTCAAGCCTTAATTTGCAAAGTTAGACATAACATATTAACTTTGTTACTTTCTGCTGTTTACTTTATTTTTATGATGTCAAATATCAATATTTCATAACAGCCACAGCATGCAATTAACCTTTTACATTGGAAAAACTTTATAAAGAAGAAAATAAATTTTGTAATGCCAAAATGTTTATGATCTTTCTCATATATTCATTGCAAGTGTGCTGTATGTAGTAACAAGTGTTTCAAGTTTCCTAAATGCCCTATGCTTTCAATAATGATTCTCCACACAAACTTTATAGACAAATGACTGCACTAGATTCTAAGCCTTTAAGAAGAAATGTTATTGTTTGGAGCTGTTTTGATTACTACCACCTCTGATGGAAAACCTATTAAGAAGATTTTTGTATTTCTTGTAGTAGTAGAGTAACAATACCTTTACCAAGATTAGGACATGCATCCCACCCCATAAAAATATATTATGTTTAACATAAAAAATATAACAATAATGACGATATCAATACCAGTAATAATAATAGTAATTGTAACATCTACACACTATGCCATTTTGGAGCACATGGTTCTCTCTTTATTTGGTTACACACAATGCATTGCGCTCTTAGTACAGTACATTCTCCCCCTTGGTTTAAAGAAAAGACACCTTAGGGGTTCTACAGTGAATCGCTAACACAGTGGGTGTTTTTTTTTACCCTCTGAACTGAAAAGAATTAAGGCAACAATAACAGTTCATTGTCTTTGGGTGTCTGATGAACAAGAGTTCTTCCTTAGTATAGTCTTTGGACCACACCGGTGGCCTACGCAATCGAGTTGACCGCCTCAGTGGGGCACTTGTATCTAGAATACTATCGGGTGGCTCAAGGTCTGGGGTCGACTGGGAACCTGCAGGGTTAGTGACAGGTTGGGTACAATCAGACTCGGACGTCTTCATAGGAGAACGTGTGACAGGAGGCTGCTGAGGTGAGGTAGGCACCACAGGCACTATGACTGGTGACCTCTGAAGTTGAACCTCAGGGGACGGCAATGAACGTGGGATTGGTGGAGAGGGTCTCGGCTCCACACACTTTGGGAGGTCTGTGTCTCTATCTTCTGTTCGTTGCTTGTTTTCTGCATCACTGTCCCTGGCCTCCAGGTCAAACGAATCATTAGCGCTCTCAAACTCTGGTAACTTTGTTCGAATCCCTTCTCCCATAAAGTAACTCTGCTGGGGAGACTCTGGTGGTGGCATGTGGAGTTGACCGATAAGCCAAAAGAAACTTTTGCAACTCAGTTTGCCATTCTTTCCCTTCAACCTGAGCAGCGGCCATGGCTTTCAGCAACGATACATTCTGACGCTCCACTTCTCCATTGGCCCTTGGCCACAAAGGAATTGTTCTTTTATGCACCACGCCTTGCTCTTCAAGGAAATTCTCCATCTCTTGGCTGATTAAGTTAGGGCCATTATCACTCCTTATGGACTCTGGAATCCCATGACGTGAAAAGTGCTTCTCCAGACACCTGATGATTACACTGCTTGTGGTGGACTTAAGGACATCCACTTCAATCCATCGACTATAATAGTCGACCACTACCAACAGACTTTCTCCGTTTGGTAATGGACCCAAAAGATCCATTGCAAGATGTCTCCAGGGCTTGGTTGGCATGGTTGTAGACTTTACTGGTGGGTGAGTGTTACCAATTGTCACAGCCTGACATGCGTGACAGGACCTACAATGTCTTTCAGCCATGAGACCCATAGACGGCCACCAAACCTTTGATCGCAGGCGATCCTTCATCTTGACCACTCCCGGGTGTCCTTCATGAGCCAATTCTAGTACCCTCCTACGCAGCTTTGTAGGGACCACAATACGTGTACCTCTAAGCACTAATTTCCCGACAACTGTTATCTCATTGCGAACCATCTTAAACCCAGTGGGTGACTGAGACCAATCTCCAGTCTTCCAACATTCACGCACTTTAATCAGCTCACGTGGCACGTGGTGTTGCATTATGTGCCACCATTCTCACATACTCGTCTGACAGCTGGCCATAGTGTGAAGACGCTGGTATCTTGGTCAGCCGAATAAGACAGTCTGCAATGTTCCGACCTGAGGGAACAGATCTCACGGTGAATTGGTAAGGCATAAGACGCAACACCCATCTTTCAATTCTTGCCGAGGGTCTTGACTTTGGGCCATATATGGTTTCCAGTGCCTTGCAGTCAGTGACCAGCTCAAATGTATGCAGACCATGTAGGTAGAGGTGAAACCTCTCACACGCCCACACAATGGCTAGGGCTTCCCTCTCTACTTGACTGTATCTCCTCTCTACATCACTTAGAGTGCGACTTGCAAAGCAGACTACTCGCTTTACACCATCTTGTGTCTGGACAAGTACTGCTCCGAGACCCACAGGACTAGCATCTGTTACTACTTCAGTAGGGGCATCTTTATCAAAGTACACAAGCATGGAAGCATCAGCTAGCTGATTCTTTAAGGTTTCAAACGCTCTGGTTTCTTCGGGCCCCCAGTGCCAGGTTGCCCCAAGGCGGGTAAGCTTCCGTAATGGCTCCCTAGTTGTTGCAAAGTCGGGAAGGAAGCGCGAACAGAATCCCATGAGGCCTAGGAAGCTACGTAGTTGTGAGGCATTGCTTGGTGTCTGAGCCTCCCTTACTGCACGGACCTTCTCTTCAGTTGGGCCCACCCCATACTTGCTAACAAGCAGTCCCATGAACACAACTTTGTCCAGGCGAAACACACACTTTTCCTTCTTTAGTGTCAGACCCCTCTCTAGTAGGCGCTTAAGGAGTCTGGTAAGACTTTCATCATGGGCCTTCGTGTCCTTTCCATGAACGACAATATCATCTGCTATGTTAGTAACACCAGGCAGATCAGCAATGGTTTGGCGAATGATGTTTTGGTACTTCTCCGGTGCACTGTTGATGCCAAAACTGAGTCTCTTGTAACGATAGAGACTATCTCCTACGGCAAAAGTTGTTATGTCCCTTGAATCTTCATGGAGCTCAATCTGGTGGAAACCCATGTTCATGTCTAATTTTGAGAATACAGAACTTCCGTTAAGCTCCTCAAGGACTTCGTCAACTGTGGGAATCGGAAGCTTCTCCCTCAAAATTGCCTTATTTGCCACTCTCATGTCTACACAGATCCTGATATCATCTTTGCCCGGTTTGGGCGCAAAAACAGCTGGGCTCACCCATGTAGTTGGACCGTGTACCTTCTCTATCACATCTAAGGTCAATAGCTCCTCTAACTTGTTGTTTACCTTCTCTTTTAGTGGAAAGGGAATTTTTCTCGGCTTCTGAGCTACTGGCATCACACCAGGGTCGATGTGCAAAGACAGCTGGTATCCTGAAAGCTTGCCAATCCCACTGAAGACTTTAGGAAACTGATCAGGAATATCAGGTACCACTACATTAGCACTTATGTGCTTTCCAACGCGGAGCACCTGCAGCTCCTTTGCCACTTGACTCCCTAGAAGGCTTTGGCCATCCCCCTTTGTGACCAGGACATCTTCCCTTGCTTCAAACTCATAACACTTTATGAGAGCACTGAACTTTCCAACAACAGGCAAGAGACTATTATCATAAACTCGCAACTTCCTACTATCTGGCACCAACTGACACTTAAGACCCTGTTGACACAACATTTTAAACTGATTCTCACCTAACATAGTGAATTGTGAACCAGAGTCCACAAGCATCTCCACATGGACCCCATTCAGCTCTACTGGCACAAAATTTTCCTTTTTAGAATCTCCCGAAGCCACTGAAAATGCATATGAGTCATCTTCCCACTCCAAAACGCCGCCACTTTGTTCACACTGAACGTGATGAATTCGGTCACCCCCTCTAGCACCTCCAGGCTCCTTTCTCGATATCGTGGTTTTACAACATCTGGCCCAGTGTCCCTTCTTGCCGCATTTGGAACACGTCTGACCACGAGCTGGGCATTTTTTGTCACGGGCGAAGTGACCCACTTTCCCACACGCGTAGCACTGATTCCCGCTTTTGTCCGACTTTTTGCTGATTCCACGCCGACCGAAATTTCCTTGGGTAGACTTTCCGTTTACTTTCAGCACGTTAACACCACTCGACTCTGATCCGACTAGTGATCCAGAAATTTTAGCCGCTTGTAGTCTTGCTGTTTCCCACGCGCGAGCCTTCGTGACCGCTTGGTTTAGCTGAATGTTTGGGACCTCAAACAACTTCGTTCGTAGCTCTTGAGACGCGATTTTCTCGAGTAGCTGATCCCTCACAGCCGCATCTAACTCGTCTTGACTATAGCCACAATGTCGTGCTTGCTTCTTTAATCGCAGAACAAAGGAATCCACGTCTTCTCCTGGCTCTTGCTTCAGTTGGCGAAGCACATGCCTTTCATAGGCTACATTCTCCTCCACGTGAAAATACCCGTTGAGTGTGCGGACACATTCTTGATACGAGTCATCCTCACCTCCGAGATCGTGCGGACGGGGAACTAGAACCAAATTCTCAAAGATATCTTGCACTCCTGGCCCGGCACGGAACAACAACTCGTTCTTCTTTCTTGCTGGATTCGACAAACCTGCTTTTCCTTCGGCGTAATACGTAAAACCTCGAAGCCACACGCGCCATTTTTCCTGTAACTGGGATTTCGGACCCGAAACATCCATTTGAGGCAACTTGTCCGCCATTTTCTCTTCTTTTCCTGCTTTATAGCTAATTTTGAATCCTCGTCGCCAATGTAACATCTACACACTACGCCATTTTGGAGCACATGGTTTTCTCTTTATTTGGTTACACACAATGCATTGCGCTCTTAGTACAGTACAGTAATGATAATAATAATGATAATAATATAATGATAGTGCTTCTGGTTACTATATGTCATTTGTTACAGTTCAATACCTCTGGCTGCCATGACTTTTTCGATGAAATACCATCCTTATATATTAAATCTTTCTTCTGCAGTTTTTATAATAGAAATTTTCATATATTCAAAATAATAGCGGGGCTCCCGCGCGCGAAGCGCGCGCGGAGCAGAGCCCCATACTCATGGAATATGGTCAACATCTTTTCATTTGGTTGTCACGTGACTGACCGAGCGTACGTACGTACGTACGTACGTCCGTACATACGCGTCTACAGATTGTACGGGTAGGGTAGGGGAGACTATCAAAAGGAAGGGAGGGGTATCTCAGGCTTGTCTTGGCAAATCCACATCTTTTATATTGGACATTCACAATATGGTCAATTGACAGCTGTCAAAACGGGATAGCCACTGACCAGCATCACATGACCATATTGTGGGCTCATGTGTCAACTCATCGAGGTGACGTGATTTATTTGGAAGCTGTTCTGGTAGCCCGCATATTTTTGGCGGGAAATTGCGTTGACGACTGAAAAAGAACTTTTCAGTTCATTGTCTTTTTGAGACACAATATTACTACTCTACACTGTTAAAGTTTTACTAAAGGATAAACGAAACAATTTCTATTGCTATGTCAACAAACAATAGCAGAGAAAATATAATTTGCAGAACACAGGGTTCAGGTGAAGAGCAACGGGAAAGAGAGCAAGAATTAACTGAGGAAGAATGAGCGAAGTAGATCGCCAAAGAAGGCGCGCTCGGGAAAGAGAAAGGGGACGAAATTATAGCGAAGAACGCCGACAAGCAGAAAGAGTCCGGGCTCGAGAAAATAGACAAAATGTTAACGAAGAACGCAGAGAAGCGGAAAGATTCCGTGCTGTGGAAAACAGACAAAATTGTAGCGAAGAATGCCGAGAAGCGGAAAGACTTCGTGCTGTGGAAAACAGACAAAATTTTAGCGAAGAAAGCCGAGAAGTGGAAAGACTCCGTGCTGTGGAAAACAGACCAAATTGTAGCGAAGAAAGCCGAGAAGCGGAAAGATTCTGTGCTGTGGAAAACAGACAAAATTTTAGCGAAGAAAGCCGAGAAGTGGAAAGACTCCGTGCTGTGGAAAACAGACAAAATTGTAGCGAAGAAAGCCGAGAAGCGGAAAGACTCCGTGCTGTGGAAAACAGACAAAATTGTAGCGAAGAAAGCCGAGAAGCGGAAAGACTCCGTGCTGTGGAAAACAGACAAAATTGTAGCGAAGAAAGCCGAGAAGTGGAAAGACTCCGTGCTGTGGAAAACAGACAAAATTGTAGCGAAGAAAGCCGAGAAGTGGAAAGACTCCGTGCTATATGGACCACAAATTTGCATAAGTTTTGTCTGCATAATATTTGCTCACTGATGCGTGACTCAGCACTCGCACTTTCCACTTTCCCTTAAACTTGACTCTTGACTTGGAAAACCGACTTCTAAACAAACCTTCTTCAGAAAAATGATCTTCTGAATGCACTACTTTTGAATGAGAAGCAAACTGATGAAAGATTTCAAATTTTTATGTCCTTTAATCATATAAACATCTCCCCTGTCGACGGCTAAGAAATACTCCCGCGGGAATTTTCTCTTGGCGGCAAATTGCAGAATGTAGCGCTTTCACTGGCAGCTTTTCGCGTTGTCGACGTTGTCATTTAGTGTGTCGATTGACAACTTTGGTTTCAACGCCGTTGTTTTCGTAAAAAATGTTCTTCTAAATTGTAAAATGTCTCAAATGTATGTAAGTCATTCACGTGTTGCGTTGGACCAGGTCTACTTATAGTTCACACTTTTACGGTTATTTATTTCTTTTGTTAAGTAACTACAGCTGATTGTAGTGAATAAATGAAGGCAGTAATTTTTTAAACTTACAATGTAATTAAGAAAAGAATAATTAATAATTATTTTTTCATTCTCTTGAAAAATGTTTTTCGGGCTAGTAGATGTTGGTTACAGCTTGCCCGAAGGGCAATCAGTGTAAAATTAATTTTCTTTGCACCCTGCTTGGAGTAAACATTTATTTTACCGAGGTGTTCGTTTTAACACGAAAATGACAAGAGTTGTGTCCTGCATTTCCCAGTAGCGTGTACAAATCTTTTAAATACATTTACGCAAATAGAATGGTTAATTTCATCAGGAATAGAATACAGTACATTGATAATTTGTGTTTTTTGTAGAATATACTCCATGACTTTGTAGGTAGAAAGACCGTACTAATGGCAGACGAAAGTTTAGACAAAAATCATAGCAAGTTAACCGACCTCGACACTTAACTATAGTTAAAAACGTTTGTGAATTCCTTCGCAATATTTTAGAATGCTTTTACAGTTTAAAGTGAAATGAAAGTACTAAACGGGAGCCCCGCTTTTAGGCTTGGCTAAATCTATATATTATAATCTTCTGTGGTTGGGTATGAATAGTTTGCCTGTTTCTGTAACAGCACAATTAAACTTTCATGTGGTATATACTTTTCACTGATTGATGTTGAGTTCACATTATTTTTTTACAGGAGTAGGTAGTGCAGCAATCTTTTTGAACATATTAAGATTTTAATAACTCTTTCTTACATGTATTGTTTTTATGATATGACCTAAAAATAGCACAACCACATACTATACAGTCGGCACTCACTATTACCAAACCTTTATTCAAAGTATTTGGCGAATGCAATTGTTTTACCCCCGATTTTTTTTATGTAATGACATTGTATCTCACACTTCTGTTGATATGGCGTCTCTTTTGAGGGAAGAGGAATTTTTCTATCTACCATTGGGGGTACCATTGCAACTGAAGAGAGTACACCAATTGAAACATGCACAATTCATAATGCTCTCAATTGTGGTTACCTAATGAAATAATGACTGCAGTAGACAATAAAATATCTAATCAGAAGATTCTTCTTACAATGAATCATATGCAAACCAAAAAACATAAACAAAAAATAATTGGAGCATTCAACTCATCCTCGGTGTAAGAACATATTGTGTTTAAAAGGGATGTACAACAAAGAAGACAAAGCAGCAGAGACTAAGAAAATAAAACTAAAAAAAACAGGTTTTTACACCATGGTAAACACAAACATTCATATCAACTCTTCAAGATTTCACCTGCAAAAGATTTACAATCATTTTCAATTTGTGTTAAGTGAATATTATTGTGATACTTCATCGACTCTGTATTCCCTGTCAAGATAATAAATAATTTTACTTCTATTCCCTCTGGTGCAATCTCAGTGGCAGTGAAAGAGCTAAATGAAGGTCAATTTTTAAGCACTGTGTTGAGCGGTATACTGATCATGTAATTTGCACCAGGTGTCACTAATTGTGTACCAAACACAGCATAAGAAATAAAATAATGGGGATTACGCTGATATAAAAATAAAATACAAAATATAAAAAAAAATAAAGAATAAAATATAAAAGCATTGTGACTTTTTCAAAAACTAGCTTCGCGAGGTTTTTGCGGGAGTCGTATTTCTAGTATATTCATTTGAATCATTCATCTCCATATACGGGTACGTTACGAACTCACAATATGGTCAGCTCCACGTTGGTTTAATAGCTCAGATGGTAGAGCACTGCTCCGGTAACACAGAGGTCATGGGTTCGAGTCCCGTTCAGGCCTGTTTTTTTTTTCAGGCTTCTTATTTCACAGCTGCTTAAATTGTGTACATGACTGGGATGATTAATTAATGTCATTATATATTACTCCGCTTTTTAAATATATGGTCTTTTATATTCATTTGCATCATTGATCTGCATCTACGGGTATGTTACGAACTCACAATATTGCCAGCTCCCATTTGGCTTACTAGCTCAGTTGGTAGAGAACTGCTCCGGTATTGCAGAGGTTTTGGGTTCGAATCCAGTTTAGGTCTGAGTTCTTTTTTTCAGGCTTTAATTTCACAGCTGTTTAAGGTGTGTACATAACTGCGATGATCAATTAATGTTATTACCTATTACTCCGCAGTTGAAACATATGGTCTTTTATATATTTATTTGCATCATTCTTCTAATGTACGGGTATGTTTCCAACTCACAATATGGCCATCCCCCAGTTGGCTTGATAGCGCAGTTGGTAGAGCACCGCTGCGGTATCCTAGAGGTCATGGGTGCCAATCCCCTTTCGTGGCTGCTTCGGCCCATTTTAGCTTTTCGGTCGACGATCCGCCTCCGAAGGCTACTGTTAAGAATACCTCTCCTAAAGAAGGGGCTAGTGTCTCCCCCCAAACGAAGAGGAATTCTAAAATTAAAGAATCTAAAAGTAAGGATGCCTCCAAAAAGAAAGAGGCCAGTGTTAGTTCTGCCCCAAAGAAGGCAACTAACGCAAAAGTAAATGTCCCTTCTAAGAAGGGTTCTAACAGTAAATCGACCCCCAAAGAAAAGGGGGTCAAAACTTCTGCTAATGAGAAAGGGGGGACCGCACCAAAACCCAGCGACTCCAATAATTCTAGTGGGGGTTCTCCGGCAATTGCCGAGACCCCTTTGTCTGAAAATAGCCAGAGTCAGAGTCTTCTAAACTCTATTCCTGCAGCTGCGCCTCGCAGGTCGAGGCCGCTAGAACGGACCGCCTCTGGGGAGGAGGCTACATGTTAGCCCCTCCCATGCTTCGCTTCGAGGCCGATCCCGCGAGCGTTCGCGCTCACATTCTGGTACGCGGGACTTTTCTATGTCGTCGGACTCCCGCTCCCCTAGTCCTGGGGGCGGTTGTCCTTCTAGGGCACACTAAGCCCGTCTGTTGAGATGGCTGGAATTTACCATCTCTTCCTTATGGCCACGCTCAACGTCAACGGGCATATTGTCCTCCTGCATGAGTGTCGGGCTTGGTTTGCCCCTTTTGGCTTCGAGGCGGTTGCTTCCTTTGGGTCGCATAAAGCTAGAGGTGTTGCCGTTCTTTACCGTTCTTCTGTCTCTCTCGTCCATCACTGAGTTGACGAGGATGGTCGCCTCGCCTTGTGCGAGTTTAAAGCGGCCAATCAAACTTTTCGTGTGGCGTCAGTGTACGCCCCGAATCGCAACCCTGAGAGAGACATCTTTCTGCATTCTGTCTCTGAGTCTGTTGACCCCAGTGTTCCGACGTTCCTCTGTGGTGATTTTAATACGGTCTTTGACCGTTCCTCGGACAGGCGTGGTTCGTCCCCTGACGAGTCCCACAGAGAGAGCTCTGCCACGCTTCAGGGTCTGCTTCAGTCCTGTTGCGTGGTGGACATCTGGAGGTCTTTGCATCCTCGAGACAGAGCCTTTACCTGGACCAAGTCAGATGGGTCGCGGGCTTCCCGTATTGACATCATCGGGTGCCCCTACTCCTGGCTTGGTTCCATTCTATCTTGCTCCATCGCCCCTTGTCCTTTTTCGGACCACGTTGTTTTTTTCGGGAAATATCCCGGAGGCACCGGCTCGTGGCCCTGGGCGTTGGAAGCTTAACTCTGCTATTCTATCTGACTCTGGCTTCATTACCAATCTGCATAGTTTCTGGCATGCTTGGCGTTTGAAAATTAATTCTTTTAGTTCCATCCAGAAATGGTGGGACGTTGGTAAGAGGGAAATTAAAAAGTCGGCTATCCATCATTGTCATCTCGGGGCGTCTCTTGGCAGGGCGTGACCTGCGGAGCGCCTTGCCGTCCACTTGAGATCGCAGGTCGATGCGGGCCGGGTTTCTTGTTTGGAGCCCTATCACAACGTCTTGGCGTCTCTTGGTCGTTTTGACCTTGAGGTTGCCAAGGGGGCTCAAGTCCGCTCCCGGATTCAGTGGACGGAGGAGGGAGAATCTTCTTCTGCTTTCTTTTTTCGGTTGGAGAAGCGTCGGGCGACTGATAACACCATAGTCGCCGTTACATCCAGGGACGACGCTCTCCTTACCGACCCTCTTGCCGTTTGTCAAGAGTGGGCTTTCTTTTTCCAGGACCTTTTCACTGCTGAGGTTCTGGATATGCCCACTCAGGACTCCTTACTGGATGGGCTTAGCGCCAAGCTGCCAGTTGACGCCTCTATTTCCTGTGAGGGCCCCATTACCCTCCAGGAATGCTATACGGCTCTGCAGAGTATGGCTAGGAACAAGGCTCCTGGCCTTGATGGCCTCCCTGCAGAGTTCTATCTGGCTTTCTGGGACTTGCTGGGTCCGGACTTAGTCCGTGTTCTTAATATGTCGTATTCGCAGGGTTGTCTACCCCTCTCCATGCGGCTGGATTGCCGTAATTAGACACCCATAACTCTTCTAAATTCTGATTATAAGTTATGTTCCCGTGTCTTAGCCGGCCGCCTACTGAAGGTCCTGCATCACGTCATCGGCAGTGACCAGACGTGCGGCGTGCCGGGCCGTTACATCGGTGAAAACGTAGCTTTGCTATGTGACTTTGTTGCGTTTGCCGGCGAACGTACCATTCCTATGGCCATCTTATCGCTGGATCAAGAAAAGGCCTTTGACCGCGTAAGTTGGTCATTTCTTCAGAGAACCCTGGAACGTATGGGTTTCGGCCCGTCGTTCTCTAAATGGGTTTCTCTGTTGTACTCTGGCGTCCGTAGCACGGTCTCCATTAATGGTTTCCTATCCCTTTTTTTCTGTCCTCGGGGAGTGAGGCAGGGCTGTCCCTTGTCTCCTCTCCTTTACGTAATTTCTATTGAGGTTTTGGCCGCGAACTTCCGAGCTCATCCTAATCTTGGGGGCCTGTCGTTGCCGGGCATTCCCCGTCCGTTGTGGTGTCTTTCGCCTTATGCGGATGACACTTCTACCATCGTGACTTCGGACAGGGCTATCATGGCCACCTTTGATGTCTATCATCGTTTTGAGGTTGGTTCAGGTTACAAGCTAAACCTCGCCAAGTGCGAGGGTCTCTGGCTTGGCGCCTGGCACGACAGGTCGGACAAACCTGTCCCTATCTAGTGGACAAATACCAAGATCAAGTCTTTGGGCGTGTTCCTTGGGGCTGGGGATTTAGAACAGGCCAATTGGTCGCCCCGCCTTAAGGCCGCCAAAAAATGTCTGCCAGCCTGGAAAGGCAGAGCTCTGACCTACGGGGGCAGAGCCCTTGTAACTAATGCCCTTGCCACCTCTCGGCTTTGGTATATGGCTTCGGTCATTCCAATGCCGGCCTGGGTCATCTCTGCCGTCAATTTTCTGGTATTCAATTTCTTTTGGAAGGGGAAAAAGGACCTGGTTGCTAGAAGAGTCATTGTTCAGCCCCGCAATCGCGGTGGTTTTGGACTTGTCTGCGTCTCTTCGAAGCTCCACGCACTTCAGTGTCAGTGGGTCAAGCGCTTTGTCACTTCCCCCAATGCTTGGGGCTCTTTCTTTTCGTATTGGTGTTCTCTTCGGCTTCGGGCTTTGCCCCTGGCTGTTCTTAGTGACCCTTATGCTTTTACTTTGTCGTTGCTTCCGCCTTTCTATAGGTCTGTTCTTTAGGCTTGGAGGGAGTTAGGGGGTCATTTTCCCCCTCTTTGGACCTCCTTGCCATTGGCCTTACTGCTGACGGTTCTGAGGCATCCGTTGACTCTCTCACGTGTAAAGTTGCCTACGATCGGTTTCTTGACGCTCGTGCGGGTCCCCCAGTTTAGGCCCATCTATGGTCCTCTGTATTGGGAATCCACCTGGGCGGACTTATTCTTCTTCCCGTTGGATCGCCCGGCCATCGACCTTGCTTGGAAGATCGCACACGGTGTCTTGTACACCGCTGAGCGTCTGCAGTCTTTCGGGCACGCCATTTCAACGGCGTGTTTTTGCGGCTTTCACCTCGAGGCTCTTGAGCACTTATTCTTTCAGTGCCCACCGGCTTAGAGTGGCTAGGGCTGGCTCCAGTCGCTCCTGACGTTGGCCTCTCCTTTGGCTCCTTCCTTGGAACCTAGGCACGTTCTCTTTGGTTTTTCCAAGGACGAACTTGCGGCCAAGCCTAGAGTATTTGTTTACCTTGTCAATCTGGTAAAATACTTCATTTGGGCTGAGAGGAACGATTACGGCTTCCGTGCTATCCCCCCTGGTGCTATCCCCCCTGGTGTCTGTTTGATGTGGCTTTTTGGTGCCCCTGGTCTCCTTAATTGGTTGTACTGGGGTTCCTTTGCCTTTTTCGTTGTTTCCGTTTTTCGGCGTTTTGTTGGTTCTTCTGGCCTCCTTGACTGGTTGTACTGGAGTTCCCTTTTGGTTTGTGTTCATGTTTGTGCTTGTTTCCCATTACATTGTAGCGGTTTGTACTTTGCCATTGCATTCGGTATTGTACTAGTTTGAGTTTGGAGCAGTGGTCTGCCCTCCACGACAAAGTCTTGGGCCTGCGCTCCCCATCCATTGATCGGATATTAAAGTCCGCAAGGGATTGCACTTCCCTCTGGAAGCTTGTCCGGCGCCGCAAAAAAAATATCCTACTATTACATATAGATAAATCTTTAAAATAACTCCTTAACCTACCCCCCTAAATAAAAATCCTTCTGCCCATACAGTCTCTTATATGGTGTTTTGACAAAAATCTGTAAGGCTGTGCATCCTTGCAGCCATCTCTTGGTTTTGTATCTTGTCTTCTGAAATGACTACAATCACGACATAAAATGGATTTTAAATGACATTTTAAATGCTACAAGATGGTAAAAATTGCATGTTCATCACTAACCTGTGTAATGAGGACTGATTTCATGAACTTGAGTACTGTGTGAGCAGTATGCTATAGAATTAGGTGCCTTAAGCAAATATCTTGACAGTCAAAATAAAATACGATTGCGAATTACAAACAATTTTATTCTTTGCGTGGATTTTCTCTTGTTGTAATACTACAAATCTGCAATGTTTCAGAATTGCAAAGATTCTGCACGCCGAGGTATGATAGAATAACTGTCATTTTAAGGGTTAGAGGCAATTGGTGGAAGTGCGTATTCGTAGTAACAAAAAGTTTATTTCCCTTAAATCACTCGGAAATCTAATAATTGCAATTAAAACTTTATTCGTTACCTAAACCTGACTCTATATTCTCCTCTTACATAAAGATAATATATTCCAAATGATTTGAGAACTTAGCCCCTTAGATGACGGTCCTTCTGCCTATACAATCTCTTATATGGTGTTTTGACAAAAATCTGTAAGGCTGAGTTTCCTCTCAACAATCTCTTTGTATTGTATCCTATCTTCAAAAATGACTACAATCAGGACATAAAATGGATTTTAAATGACATTTTAAATGCTACAAGATGATACAAATTGCATGTCCATCACTAATCTGTGTAATGAGGACTGATTTGTTGCATTTGAGTACTCTCTGAGCAGTATGCTATAGAATTAGCTGCCTTAAGCAAATATCTTGACAGCCAAAATACAATACGATTGCGAATTACAAACAATTTGATTCTTTACGTGGATATTATCCTGTTGTAATACTACAAATCTGCAATGTTTCAGAATTGCAAAGATTCTGCAGGGCGAGGTATGATAAAATAACTGTCATTTAAAGGGTTAGAGGAAATTGGTGGAAATGCGCATACGTAGTAACAAAAAGTTTATTTCCCTTAAATCACTCGGAAATCTAATCGTTGACACTAAAATTTTATTCGTTACCTAAACCTGACTCTATATGCTACTATTACATAAAGATAATATAATCGAAAAGATTTGAGAACTTACCCCCTTAGATGACGGTCCTTCTGCCCATACAATCTCTTATATGGTGTCTTGACAAAGATCGGTAAGGCTTAGTCTCCTTGCAACCATCTCTTAGTATTTTATTTTGCGTTAAAAAATGACGACATTTACGACATAAAATGGATTTTAAATGACATTTTAAATGCTATAAGATGGTAAAAATTGCATGTCCATCACTAATCTGTGTAATTAGAACTGATTTGTTGAACTTGAGTACTCTCTGAGCAGTATGCAATAAAATTAGCTGCCTTAAGCAAATATCTTGACAGCCAAAATACAATACGATTGCGAATTACAAACAATTTGATTCTTTACGTGGATATTATCCTGTTGGAATACCACAAATTTACAATATTTCAGAATTTCAAAGATTCTGCAGGCCAACGTATAATAGAATAACTGTCATTTTAAGGGTTATAGGCAATTAGTGGAAATGCGCATGCGTAGTAACAAAGAAGTTTATTTCCCTTAAATCACTCGGAAATCTAATCGTTGCAACTAAAATTTTATTCGTGACCTAAACCTGACTCTATATCCTACTATTACATATAGATAAAACATTCCAAATGATTTAATAACTTACCCCCCTAAATGACGGTCCTTCTGCCCATACAATATCTTATATGGTGTTCTGACAAACATCTGTAAGGGTGAGTTTCCTTGCAACCAACTGTTGGTATTGTATCTTGTCTTAAAAAATGACTACAATCACGACATAAAATGGATTTTAAATGACATTTTAAATGCTATAAGATGGTAAAAATTGCATGTCCATCTCTAATCTGTGTAATTAGAACTGATTTGTTGAACTTGAGTACTCTCTGAGCAGTATGCTATAGAATTAGCTGCCTTAAGCAAATATCTTAAAAGCCAAAATACAATACGATTGCGAATTACAAACAATTTGATTCTTTACGTGGATATTATCCTGTTGGAATACTACAAATTTGCAATGTTTCAGAATTGCAAAGATTCTGCAAACCGACGTATAATAGAATAACTGTCATTTTAAGGTTTATAGGCAATTGGTGGAAATGGGCATGCGTTGTAGCAAGAAGATTATTTCCCTTAAATCACTCGGAAATCTAATCGTTGCAACTAAAATTTTATTCGTGACCTAAACCTGACTCTATATCCTACTATTACATATAGATAAAACATTCCAAATGATTTGATAACTTACCCCCTTAAATGACAGTCCTTCTGCCCATACAATTTCTTATATGGTGTTTTGACAAAAATCTGTAAAGCTGAGTTTTCCTGCAAGCATCTCTTAGTATTGTTTCTTGTCTTATAAAATGACGACATTTACGACATAAAATGGATTTTAAATGACATTTTAAATGCTACAAAATGGTAAAAATTGCATGTCCATCACTAATCTGTGTAATGAGGACTGATTTGTTGAACTTGAGTACTCTCTGAGCAGTATGCTGTAGAATTAGCTGCCTTAAGCAAATATCTTGACAGCCAAAATACAATACGATTGCGAATTACAAAGAATTTGATTCTTTACGTAGATATTATCCTGTTGTAATACTACAAATCTGCAATGTTTCAGAATATCAAAGATTATGGAGGAAGAGGTATGATAGAATAACTGTCATTTTAAGGGTTATAGGAAATTGGTGGAAATGCGCATGCGTAGTAACAAAAAGTTTATTTCCCTTAAATCACTCGGAAATCTAATCGTTGCAACTAAAATTTTATTTGTGACCTAAACCTGACTCTATATCCTACTATTACATATTGATAAAAAATTCCAAATGATTTAATAACTTACCCCCTTAATTGACCGTCCTTTTGCCCATACAATCTCTTATATGGTGTTTTGACAAAAATCTGTAAGGCTGAGTTTCCTTGCAACCAACTGTTGGTATTGTATCTTGTCTTCAAAAATGACTACAATCACGACATAAAATGGATTTTAAATGACATTTTAAATGCTAGAAGATGGTAGAAATTGCATGTCCATCACTAATCTGTGTAATGAGGACTGATTTGTTGAACTTGAGTACTCTCTGAGCAGTATGCTATAGAATTAGCTCCCTTAAGAAAATAACTTGACAGCCAGAATACAATACGATTGCGAATTACAAAGAATTTGATTCTTTACGTGGATATTATCCTGTTGTAATACTACAAATCTGCAATGTTTCAGAATTGCAAAGATTCTGCAGGCCGAGGGATGATAGAATAACTGTCATTTTAAGGGTTATAGGCAATTGGTGGAAATGCGCATGCGTAGTAACAAAAAGTTTATTTCCCTTAAATCACTCGGAAATCTAATCGTTGCAACTAAAATTTTATTCGTTACATAAACCTGACTCTATATCCTACTATTACATATTGATCAAAAATTCCAAATGATTTGATAACTTACCCTCTTAATTGACGGTCCTTCTGCCCATACAATCTCTTATATGGTGTTTTGACAAAAATCTGTAAGGCTGAGTTTCCTTGCAACCAACTGTCGGTATTGTATCTTGTCTTCAAAAATGACTACAATCACGACATAAAATGGATTTAAAATTACATTTTAAATGCTACAAGATGGTAAAAATTGAATGTCCATCACTAATCTGTGTAATTAGAACTGATTTGTTGAACTTGAGTACTCTCGCAGCAGTATGCTATAGAATTAGCTACCTTAAGCAAATATCTTGACAGCCAAAATACAATACGATTGCGAATTACAAACAATTTGACTCTTTTCGTGGATATTATCCTGTTGTAATACTACAAATCTGCAATGTATTAGAATATCAAAGATTATGCTGGCCGAGGTATGATAGAATAACTGTCATTTTAAGGGTTATAGGCAATTGGTGGAAATGCGCATGCGTAGTAACAAAAAGTTTATTTCCCTTAAATCACTCGGAAATCTAATCGTTGCAACTAAAATTTTATTCGTTACCTAAACCTGACTCTATATCCTACTATTACATATTGATAAAAAATCCCAAATGATTTGATAACTTACCACCTTAAATGACGGTCCTTCTGCCCATACAATCTATTATATGGTGTTTTGACAAAAATCTGTGAGGCTCAGTTTCTTTGCAACCATCTCTTGGTATTGTATCTTGCCTTCAAAAATGACTACAATCACGACATAAAATGGATTTTAAATGACATTTTAAATGCTACAAGATGGTAAAATTTGCATGTCCATAACTAATCTGTGTAATTAGAACTGATTTGTTGAACTTGAGTACTCTCTGAGCAGTATGCTATAGAATTAGCTCCATTAAGCAAATATCTTGACAGGCAAAATGCAATACGATTGCGAATTACAAACATTTTGATTCTTTACGTGGATATTTTCCTGTTGGAATACTACAAATTTGCAATGGTTCAGAATTGCAAAGATTCTGCAGGCCGACGTATAATAGAATAACTGTCATTTTAAGGGTTATAGGCAACTGGTAGAAATGGGCATGCGTAGTAACAAATAAGTTTATTTCCCTTAAATCACTCGGAAATCTCTTCGTTGCAACAAAAATTTTATTCGTTACCTAAACCTGACTCTATATCCTACTATTACATATTGATAAAAAATTCCAAATGATTTGATAACTTACCCCCTTAATTGACGGTCCTTCTGCCCATACAATCTCGTATATATTGTTTTGACAAAAATCTGTAAGGCTGAGTTTCCTTGCAACCAACTGTTGGTATTGAATCTTGTCTTCAAAAATGACTACAATCACGACATAAAATGGATTTTAAATGACATTTTAAATGTTACAAGATGGTAAAAATTGCATGTCCCTCACTAATCTGTGTAATTAGAACTGATTTGTGGAACTTGAGTACTCTTTGAGCAGTATGCTATAGAATTAGCTGCCTTAAGCAAATATCTTGACAGCCAAAATACAATACGATTGCGAATTACAAACAATTTGATTCTCTACGTGCATATTATCCAGTTGCAATACTACAAATGTGCAATGTTTCAGAATTGCAAGGATTATGCAGGCCGAGGTATGATAGAATAACTGTCATTTTAATGGTTATAGGCAATTGGTGGAAATGCGCATGCGTAGTAACAAAAAGTTTATTTCCCTTAAATCACTCGGAAATCTAATCGTTGCAACAAAAATTTTATTCGTTACCTAAACCTGACTCTATATCCTACTATTACATATTGATAAAAAATTCCAAATCATTTGATAACTTACCCCCTTAATTGACGGTCCTTCTTCCCATACAATCTCTTATATGGTGTTATGACAAAAATCTGTAAGGCTGAGTTTCCTTGCAACCAACTGTTGGTATTGTATCTTGTCTTCAAAAATGACTACAATCACGACATAAAATGGATTTTAAATGACATTTTAAATGCTACAAGATGGTAAAAATTGCATTTCCATCACTAATCTGTGTAATTAGAACTGATTTGTTGAACTTGAGTACTCTCTGAGCAGTATGCTATAGAATTAGCTGCCTTAAGCAAATATCTTGACAGCCAAAATACAATACGATTGCGAATTACAAACAATTTGAATCTTTACGTGGATATTATCCTGTTGTAATACTAAAAATCTGCAATGTTTCAGAATTGCAAAGACTCTGCAGGCCAAGGTATGATAGAATAACTGTCATTTTAAGGGTTATAGGCAACTGGTGGAAATGGGCATGCGTTGTAACAAAAAGTTTATTTCCCTTAAATCACTCGGAAATCTAATCGTTGCAATTGAAATTTTATTCGTGACCTAAACATAAATCTATATCCTACTATTACATATTGATAAAACATTCCAAATGATTTGATAACTAACCCCCTTAAATGACGGTCCTTCTGCCCATACAATCTCTTATATGGTGTTTTGACAAAAATCTGTAAAGCTGAGTTTCCCTGCAACCAACTCTTGGTATTGTATTTTGTCTTATAAAATGACGACTTTTACGACATAAAATGGATTTTAAATTACATTTTAAATGCTGCAAGATGGTAAAAATTGCATGTCCATCACTAATCTGTGTAATTAGGACTGATTTGTTGAACTTGAGTACTCTCTGAGCAGTATGCAATAGAATTAGCTGCCTTAAGCAAATATCTTGACAACCCAAACACAATACGATTGCGAATTACAAACAATTTGAATCTTTACGTGGATATTATCCTGTTGTAATACTAAAAATCTGCAATGTTTCAGAATTGCAAAGACTCTGCAGGCCATGGTATGATAGAATAACTGTCATTTTAAGGGTTATAGGCAACTGGTGGAAATGGGCATGCGTTGTAACAAAAAGTTTATTTCCCTTAAATCACTCGGAAATCTAATCGTTGCAATTGAAATTTTATTCGTGACCTAAACATAAATCTATATCCTACTATTACATATTGATAAAACATTCCAAATGATTTGATAACTAACCCCCTTAAATGACGGTCCTTCTGCCCATACAATCTCTTATATGGTGTTTTGACAAAAATCTGTAAAGCTGAGTTTCCCTGCAACCAACTCTTGGTATTGTATTTTGTCTTATAAAATGACGACTTTTACGACATAAAATGGATTTTAAATTACATTTTAAATGCTGCAAGATGGTAAAAATTGCATGTCCATCACTAATCTGTGTAATTAGGACTGATTTGTTGAACTTGAGTACTCTCTGAGCAGTATGCAATAGAATTAGCTGCCTTAAGCAAATATCTTGACAGCCCAAACACAATACGATTGCGAATTACAAACAATTTGAATCTTTACGTGGATATTATCCTGTTGTAATACTAAAAATCTGCAATGTTTCAGAATTGCAAAGACACTGCAGGCCGAGGTATGATAGAATAACTGTCATCTTAAGGGTTATAGGCAACTGGTGGAAATGGGCATGCGTTGTAACAAAAAGTTTATTTCCCTTAAATCACTCGGAAATCTAATCGTTGCAATTGAAATTTTATTCGTGACCTAAACATAAATCTATATCCTACTATTACATATTGATAAAACATTCCAAATGATTTGATAACTAACCCCCTTAAATGACGGTCCTTCTGCCCATACAATCTCTTATATGGTGTTTTGACAAAAATCTGTAAAGCTGAGTTTCCCTGCAACCAACTCTTGGTATTGTATTTTGTCTTATAAAATGACGACTTTTACGACATAAAATGGATTTTAAATTACATTTTAAATGCTGCAAGATGGTAAAAATTGCATGTCCATCACTAATCTGTGTAATTAGGACTGATTTGTTGAACTTGAGTACTCTCTGAGCAGTATGCAATAGAATTAGCTGCCTTAAGCAAATATCTTGACAGCCCAAACACAATACGATTGCGAATTACAAACAATTTGAATCTTTACGTGGATATTATCCTGTTGTAATACTAAAAATCTGCAATGTTTCAGAATTGCAAAGACACTGCAGGCCGAGGTATGATAGAATAACTGTCATCTTAAGGGTTATAGGCAACTGGTGGAAATGGGCATGCGTTGTAACAAAAAGTTTATTTCCCTTAAATCACTCGGAAATCTAATCGTTGCAACTAAAATTTTATTCGTGACCTAAACCTGACTCTATATCCTACTATTACATATTGATAAAACATTTTAAATGATTTGATAACTTACCAACTTAAATGACGGTCCTTCTGCCCATACAATCTCTTATATGGTGTTTTGACAAAAATCTGTAAAGCTGAGTTTCCCTGCAACCATCTCTTGGTATTGTATTTTTTCTTATAAAATGACGACATTTACGACATAAAATGGATTTTAAATGACATTTTAAATGCTACAAGATGGGAAAAATTGCATGTCCATCACTAATCTGTGTAATTAGAACTGATTTGTTGAACTTGAGTACTCTCTGAGCAGTATGCTATAGAATAAGCTGCATTAAGCAAATATCTTGACAGCCAAAATGCAATACGATTGCGAATTACAAACATTTTTATTCTTTACGTGGATATTTTCCTGTTGGAATACTACAAATTTGCAATGGTTCAGAATTGCAAAGATTCTGCAGGCCGACGTATAATAGAATAACTGTCATTTTAAGGGTTATAGGCAATTGGTAGAAATGGGCATGCGTAGTAACAAATAAGTTTATTTCCCTTAAATCACTCGGAAATCTAATCGTTGCAACAAAAATTTTATTCGTTACCTAAACCTGACTCTATATCCTACTATTACATATTGATAAAAAATTCCAAATGATTTGATTACTTACCCCCTTAATTGACGGTCCTTCTGCCCATACAATCTCTTATATATTGTTTTGACAAAAATCTGTAAGGCTGAGTTTCCTTGCAACCAACTGTTGGTATTGAATCTTGTCTTCAAAAATGACTACAATCACGACATAAAATGGATTTTAAATGACATTTTAAATGTTACAAGATGGTAAAAATTGCATGTCCCTCACTAATCTGTGTAATTAGAACTGATTTGTTGAACTTGAGTACTCTTTGAGCAGTATGCTATAGAATTAGCTGCCTTAAGCAAATATCTTGACAGCCAAAATACAATACGATTGCGAATTACAAACAATTTGATTCTCTACGTGCATATTATCCTGTTGCAATACTACAAATGTGCAATGTTTCAGAATTGCAAAGATTATGCAGGCCGAGGGATGACAGAATAACTGTCATTTTAATGGTTGTAGGCAATTGGTGGAAATGCGCATGCGTAGTAACAAAAAGTTTATTTCCCTTAAATCACTCGGAAATCTAATCGTTGCAACTAAAATTTTATTCGTGACCTAAACCTGACCCTATATCCTACTATTACATATTGATAAAACATTTTAAATGATTTGATAACTTACCCACTTAAATGACGGTCCTTCTGCCCATACAATCTCTTATATGGTGTTTTGACAAAAATCTGTTAGGGATTTAAAATGGATTTTAAATTACATTTTAAATGCTACAAGATGGTAAAAATTGCATGTCCATCACTAATCTGTGTAATGAGGACTGATTTGTTGAACTTGAGTACTCTCTGAGCAGTATGCTATAGAATTAGCTGCCTTCAGCAAACCCTTCAGCAAATATCTTGACAGGCAAAATACAATACGATTGCGAATTACAAACAATTTGATTCTCTACGTGGATATTACCCTGTTGTAATACTACAAATCTGCAATGTTTCAGAATTGCAAAGATTTTGCAGGCCGAGAAATGATAGAATAACTGTCACTTTAAGGGTTATAGGCAATTGGTGGAAATGGGCATGCGTTGTAACAAAAACTTTATTTCCGTTAAATCACTCGGAAATCTAATCGTTGCAACTAAAATTTTATTCGTTACCTAAACCTGACTCTATATCCTACTATTACATATAGATAAAACATTCCAAATGATTTGATAACTTACCCCCTTAAATTACGGTCCTTCTGCCCATACAATGTCTTATATGGTGTTTTGACAAAAATCTGTAAAGCTGAGTTTCCCTGCAAGCATCTCTTGGTATTGTATTTTGTCATAAAATGACTACAATCACGACATAAAATGGATTTTAAATGACATTTTAAATGCTACATGATGGTAAAAATTGCATGTCCATCACTAATCTGTGTAATTAGAACGGATTTGTTGAACTTGAGTACTCTCTGAGCAGTATGCTATAGAATTAGCTGCCTTAAGCAAATATCTTGACAGCCAAAATACAATACGATTGCGAATTACAAACAATTTGATTCTTTACGTGGATATTATCCTGTTGTAATACTACAAATCTGCAATGTTTCAGATTTGCAAAGATTATGCAGGCCGAGGTATGATAGAATAACTGTCATTTTAAGGGTTATAGGCAATTGGTGGAAATACGCATGCGTAGTAACAAAAGGTTTTTTTTTCCGTAAATGACTTGGAATTCTAATTGTAGGAACTAAAATTTTATTCGTTACCTAAACCTGACTCTATATCCTACTATTACGCAATAGATAATTACTGAGGCGAGCAGCATTATTGAATATAATGCAGGCAGCTGAGGCCGCAGGCCGAATCTGTCTGCATTATATCCAATAATGCTGCGAGGCGAAGTAATTATCTATTATAATTACTGATCGTCATCCAAACCCATTGTTTTTTGTCTGCAATTATATCATCAAATGTCACCGTCCTTTTGTATTTCTGTGGAAAACAATAAGTTAAACAATTCATGGCGTTCAATCGATACTTTTTATTCAAGGTAACTGCCACATTAGCTATTGTTTTCATGAGCATAACTTGACATGTACGTGTGAAAAATGCAACCAGAAACGAGTTATTGACTGTTTGTTGTCAAGGTAGATGCAATTTGCATATTGCTCGACAAACACAGTTCTTTCTGAAAGTCAACTCATTGTTGTTTAGAATGATGGCGGAAAACGTCTGCGAAAGCAGTTCTGAGGAAGAATTGTTTCTTACGCAGTCAACGTTTACCATTAAGTCGGATGAATGAGATGGTAAGTACTTTCTCAGTCGTTACAGTTCTTTGGTTTTGCTTAGTTGTGTGTAACCCGATGTTGTTATTGTTGTTCAGGAATGGGTGTGTCGACAAGTGAAGGGCACAGAAAATGATCAGAGGATAATAACTTTATTCAGTAAAGCATTAAAAGCGGATATGGACACAAATGTTCTTGACTTTGCTTAGTTCGTTTTCTAGTGAGACAGATAGTCATGTATTTTTCTAAATATTTTCAGTCCTAATTGTTTGTGTAACGAGGAGTATCGGTTGTTACCTCATTTTCTCGAAGGAAGTAGAATTGGGCGCTAAATATCTTTAAAGAATGGCGAGAGACGAGGAAGTGCTTCAGAAGTGGATATACGGGTGTAAAGCATGCTGCATTATTAAAACCAAAACACGCAGCATTATTTTTTATAATGCAGCTTGTTATAGGTTTAATAATGCTGCGTGTTTTAATAATGCTGCGTGTCGATTTAGCACGTGTAAGATTACCCCTGATAATTTCCCTGCTACCAAAAAAGACCGCACCCGATTTTCTCACACACTTGGTTTGCATTTTTTTTCTCTCGGCATTCGATGATATAATGCAGACAGAAGACAATGGGTTTGGATGACGATCAGTAATTAAATATAGATAAAACATTCCAAATGATTTAATAACTAACCCCCTTAAATGACGGTCCTTCGCCCATACAATCTTTTATATGGTGTTTTGACAAAAATCTGTGAGGCTGAGTTTCCTCTCAACCATCTCTTGGTATTGTATCTTGTCTTCAAAAACTACTACAATCACGATATAAAATGGATTTTAAATGACATTTTTAATGCTACAAAATGGCAAAAACTGCATGTCCATCACTAATCTGTGTAATGAGGACTGATTTGTTGAACTTGAGTACTCTCTTAGCAGTATGCTATAGAATTAGCTGCCTTAAGCAAATATCTTGACAGCCAAAATACAATACGATTGCGAATTACAAACAGTTTGATTCTTTACGTGGATATTATCCTGTTGTAATACTACAAATCTGCAATGCTTCAGAATTGCAAAGATTCTGCAGGCCGAGGTTTGATAGAATAACTGTCATTTTAAGGGTTATAGGCAATTGGTGGAAATGCGCATGCGTAGTAACAAAAAGTTTATTTCCCTTAAATCACTCGGAAATCTAATCGTTGCAACTAAAATTTTATTCGTGACCTAAACCTGACTCTATATCCTACTATTACATATAGATAAAACATTCCAAATGATTTGAAAACTTACCCCCTTAAATGACGGTCCTTCTGCCCATACAATCTCTTGTATGGTGTTTTGACAAACATCTGTAAGGCTGAGTTTCCTTGCAACCAACTCTTGGTATTGTATCTTATCTTCAGAAATGACTGCAATCACGACATAAAATGGATTTTAAATGACATTTTAAATGCTACAAGATGGTAAAAATTGGATGTCCATCACTAATCTGTGTAATTAGGACTGATTTGTTGAAATTGAGTACTCTCTGAGCAGTATGCTATAGAATTAGCTGCCTTAAGGTATTATCTTGACAGCCAAAATACAATACGATTGCGAATTACAAAGAATTTGATTCTTTACGTGGATATTATCCTGTTTTAATACTACAAATCTGCAATGTTTCAGAATTGCAAAGATTCAGCATGCCGAGGTATGATAGAATAACTGTCATTTTAAAGGTTATAGGCAATTGGTGGAAATGCGCATGCGTAGTAACAAAAGGTTTATTTCCCCGTAAATGACTCGGAATTTTAATCGTTGGAACTAAAATTTTATTCGTTACCTAAACCTGACTCTATATCCTACTATTACATATAGATAAAACATTCCAAATGACTTGATAACTTACCCCCTTAAATGACGGTCCTTCGCCCATACAATCTCTAATATGGTGTTTTGACAAAAATCTGTGAGGCTGAGTTTCCTCTTAACAATCTCTTCGTATTGTATCTTGTCTTCAAAAATGACTACAATCACGATATAAAATGGATTTTAAATGACATTTTAAATTCTACAAGATGGTAAAAATTGCATGTCCATCACTAATCTGTGTAATTAGAACTAATTTGTTGAACTTGAGTACCTCCTGAGCAGTATGCTATAGAATTAGCAGCCTTAAGCAAATATCTTGACAGCCAAAATACAATACGATTGCGAATTACAAACAATTTTATTCTTTGCGTGGATTTTCTCTTGTTGTAATACTACAAATCTGCAATGTTTCAGAATTGCAAAGATTCTGCACGCCGAGGTATGATAGAATAACTGTCATTTTAAGGGTTAGAGGCAATTGGTGGAAGTGCGTATTCGTAGTAACAAAAAGTTTATTTCCCTTAAATCACTCGGAAATCTAATAATTGCAATTAAAACTTTATTCGTTACCTAAACCTGACTCTATATTCTCCTCTTACATAAAGATAATATATTCCAAATGATTTGAGAACTTAGCCCCTTAGATGACGGTCCTTCTGCCTATACAATCTCTTATATGGTGTTTTGACAAAAATCTGTAAGGCTGAGTTTCCTCTCAACAATCTCTTTGTATTGTATCCTATCTTCAAAAATGACTACAATCAGGACATAAAATGGATTTTAAATGACATTTTAAATGCTACAAGATGATACAAATTGCATGTCCATCACTAATCTGTGTAATGAGGACTGATTTGTTGAACTTGAGTACTCTCTGAGCAGTATGCTATAGAATTAGCTGCCTTAAGCAAATATCTTGACAGCCAAAATACAATACGATTGCGAATTACAAACAATTTGATTCTTTACGTGGATATTATCCTGTTGTAATACTACAAATCTGCAATGTTTCAGAATTGCAAAGATTCTGCAGGGCGAGGTATGATAAAATAACTGTCATTTAAAGGGTTAGAGGAAATTGGTGGAAATGCGCATACGTAGTAACAAAAAGTTTATTTCCCTTAAATCACTCGGAAATCTAATCGTTGACACTAAAATTTTATTCGTTACCTAAACCTGACTCTATATGCTACTATTACATAAAGATAATATAATCGAAAAGATTTGAGAACTTACCCCCTTAGATGACGGTCCTTCTGCCCATACAATCTCTTATATGGTGTCTTGACAAAGATCTGTAAGGCTTAGTCTCCTTGCAACCATCTCTTAGTATTTTATTTTGCGTTAAAAAATGACGACATTTACGACATAAAATGGATTTTAAATGACATTTTAAATGCTATAAGATGGTAAAAATTGCATGTCCATCACTAATCTGTGTAATTAGAACTGATTTGTTGAACTTGAGTACTCTCTGAGCAGTATGCAATAAAATTAGCTGCCTTAAGCAAATATCTTGACAGCCAAAATACAATACGATTGCGAATTACAAACAATTTGATTCTTTACGTGGATATTATCCTGTTGGAATACTACAAATTTGAAATGTTTCAGAATTGCAAAGATTCTGCAAACCGACGTATAATAGAATAACTGTCATTTTAAGGTTTATAGGCAATTGGTGGAAATGGGCATGCGTTGTAGCAAGAAGATTATTTCCCTTAAATCACTCGGAAATCTAATCGTTGCAACTAAAATTTTATTCGTGACCTAAACCTGACTCTATATCCTACTATTACATATAGATAAAACATTCCAAATGATTTGATAACTTACCCCCTTAAATGACAGTCCTTCTGCCCATACAATTTCTTATATGGTGTTTTGACAAAAATCTGTAAAGCTGAGTTTTCCTGCAAGCATCTCTTAGTATTGTTTCTTGTCTTATAAAATGACGACATTTACGACATAAAATGGATTTTAAATGACATTTTAAATGCTACAAAATGGTAAAAATTGCATGTCCATCACTAATCTGTGTAATAAGGACTGATTTGTTGAACTTGAGTACTCTCTGAGCAGTATGCTGTAGAATTAGCTGCCTTAAGCAAATATCTTGACAGCCAAAATACAATACGATTGCGAATTACAAAGAATTTGATTCTTTACGTAGATATTATCCTGTTGTAATACTACAAATCTGCAATGTTTCAGAATATCAAAGATTATGGAGGAAGAGGTATGATAGAATAACTGTCATTTTAAGGGTTATAGGAAATTGGTGGAAATGCGCATGCGTAGTAACAAAAAGTTTATTTCCCTTAAATCACTCGGAAATCTAATCGTTGCAACTAAAATTTTATTTGTGACCTAAACCTGACTCTATATCCTACTATTACATATTGATAAAAAATTCCAAATGATTTAATAACTTACCCCCTTAATTGACCGTCCTTTTGCCCATACAATCTCTTATATGGTGTTTTGACAAAAATCTGTAAGGCTGAGTTTCCTTGCAACCAACTGTTGGTATTGTATCTTGTCTTCAAAAATGACTACAATCACGACATAAAATGGATTTTAAATGACATTTTAAATGCTAGAAGATGGTAGAAATTGCATGTCCATCACTAATCTGTGTAATGAGGACTGATTTGTTGAACTTGAGTACTCTCTGAGCAGTATGCTATAGAATTAGCTCCCTTAAGAAAATAACTTGACAGCCAGAATACAATACGATTGCGAATTACAAAGAATTTGATTCTTTACGTGGATATTATCCTGTTGTAATACTACAAATCTGCAATGTTTCAGAATTGCAAAGATTCTGCAGGCCGAGGGATGATAGAATAACTGTCATTTTAAGGGTTATAGGCAATTGGTGGAAATGCGCATGCGTAGTAACAAAAAGTTTATTTCCCTTAAATCACTCGGAAATCTAATCGTTGCAACTAAAATTTTATTCGTTACATAAACCTGACTCTATATCCTACTATTACATATTGATCAAAAATTCCAAATGATTTGATAACTTAGCCTCTTAATTGACGGTCCTTCTGCCCATACAATCTCTTATATGGTGTTTTGACAAAAATCTGTAAGGCTGAGTTTCCTTGCAACCAACTGTCGGTATTGTATCTTGTCTTCAAAAATGACTACAATCACGACATAAAATGGATTTAAAATTACATTTTAAATGCTACAAGATGGTAAAAATTGAATGTCCATCACTAATCTGTGTAATTAGAACTGATTTGTTGAACTTGAGTACTCTCGCAGCAGTATGCTATAGAATTAGCTACCTTAAGCAAATATCTTGACAGCCAAAATACAATACGATTGCGAATTACAAACAATTTGACTCTTTACGTGGATATTATCCTGTTGTAATACTACAAATCTGCAATGTATTAGAATATCAAAGATTATGCTGGCCGAGGTATGATAGAATAACTGTCATTTTAAGGGTTATAGGCAATTGGTGGAAATGCGCATGCGTAGTAACAAAAAGTTTATTTCCCTTAAATCACTCGGAAATCTAATCGTTGCAACTAAAATTTTATTCGTTACCTAAACCTGACTCTATATCCTACTATTACATATTGATAAAAAATCCCAAATGATTTGATAACTTACCACCTTAAATGACGGTCCTTCTGCCCATACAATCTATTATATGGTGTTTTGACAAAAATCTGTGAGGCTCAGTTTCACTGCAACCATCTCTTGGTATTGTATCTTGCCTTCAAAAATGACTACAATCACGACATAAAATGGATTTTAAATGACATTTTAAATGCTACAAGATGGTAAAATTTGCATGTCCATAACTAATCTGTGTAATTAGAACTGATTTGTTGAACTTGAGTACTCTCTGAGCAGTATGCTATAGAATTAGCTCCATTAAGCAAATATCTTGACAGGCAAAATGCAATACGATTGCGAATTACAAACATTTTGATTCTTTACGTGGATATTTTCCTGTTGGAATACTACAAATTTGCAATGGTTCAGAATTGCAAAGATTCTGCAGGCCGACGTATAATAGAATAACTGTCATTTTAAGGGTTATAGGCAACTGGTAGAAATGGGCATGCGTAGTAACAAATAAGTTTATTTCCCTTAAATCACTCGGAAATCTCTTCGTTGCAACAAAAATTTTATTCGTTACCTAAACCTGACTCTATATCCTACTATTACATATTGATAAAAAATTCCAAATGATTTGATAACTTACCCCCTTAATTGACGGTCCTTCTGCCCATACAATCTCTTATATATTGTTTTGACAAAAATCTGTAAGGCTGAGTTTCCTTGCAACCAACTGTTGGTATTGAATCTTGTCTTCAAAAATGACTACAATCACGACATAAAATGGATTTTAAATGACATTTTAAATGTTACAAGATGGTAAAAATTGCATGTCCCTCACTAATCTGTGTAATTAGAACTGATTTGTTGAACTTGAGTACTCTTTGAGCAGTATGCTATAGAATTAGCTGCCTTAAGCAAATATCTTGACAGCCAAAATACAATACGATTGCGAATTACAAACAATTTGATTCTCTACGTGCATATTATCCTGTTGCAATACTACAAATGTGCAATGTTTCAGAATTGCAAGGATTATGCAGGCCGAGGTATGATAGAATAACTGTCATTTTAATGGTTATAGGCAATTGGTGGAAATGCGCATGCGTAGTAACAAAAAGTTTATTTCCCTTAAATCACTCGGAAATCTAATCGTTGCAACAAAAATTTTATTCGTTACCTAAACCTGACTCTATATCCTACTATTACATATTGATAAAAAATTCCAAATCATTTGATAACTTACCCCCTTAATTGACGGTCCTTCTTCCCATACAATCTCTTATATGGTGTTATGACAAAAATCTGTAAGGCTGAGTTTCCTTGCAACCAACTGTTGGTATTGTATCTTGTCTTCAAAAATGACTACAATCACGACATAAAATGGATTTTAAATGACATTTTAAATGCTACAAGATGGTAAAAATTGCATTTCCATCACTAATCTGTGTAATTAGAACTGATTTGTTGAACTTGAGTACTCTCTGAGCAGTATGCTATAGAATTAGCTGCCTTAAGCAAATATCTTGACAGCCAAAATACAATACGATTGCGAATTACAAACAATTTGAATCTTTACGTGGATATTATCCTGTTGTAATACTAAAAATCTGCAATGTTTCAGAATTGCAAAGACTCTGCAGGCCAAGGTATGATAGAATAACTGTCATTTTAAGGGTTATAGGCAACTGGTGGAAATGGGCATGCGTTGTAACAAAAAGTTTATTTCCCTTAAATCACTCGGAAATCTAATCGTTGCAATTGAAATTTTATTCGTGACCTAAACATAAATCTATATCCTACTATTACATATTGATAAAACATTCCAAATGATTTGATAACTAACCCCCTTAAATGACGGTCCTTCTGCCCATACAATCTCTTATATGGTGTTTTGACAAAAATCTGTAAAGCTGAGTTTCCCTGCAACCAACTCTTGGTATTGTATTTTGTCTTATAAAATGACGCCTTTTACGACATAAAATGGATTTTAAATTACATTTTAAATGCTGCAAGATGGTAAAAATTGCATGTCCATCACTAATCTGTGTAATTAGGACTGATTTGTTGAACTTGAGTACTCTCTGAGCAGTATGCAATAGAATTAGCTGCCTTAAGCAAATATCTTGACAGCCCAAACACAATACGATTGCGAATTACAAACAATTTGAATCTTTACGTGGATATTATCCTGTTGTAATACTAAAAATCTGCAATGTTTCAGAATTGCAAAGACTCTGCAGGCCATGGTATGATAGAATAACTGTCATTTTAAGGGTTATAGGCAACTGGTGGAAATGGGCATGCGTTGTAACAAAAAGTTTATTTCCCTTAAATCACTCGGAAATCTAATCGTTGCAATTGAAATTTTATTCGTGACCTAAACATAAATCTATATCCTACTATTACATATTGATAAAACATTCCAAATGATTTGATAACTAACCCCCTTAAATGACGGTCCTTCTGCCCATACAATCTCTTATATGGTGTTTTGACAAAAATCTGTAAAGCTGAGTTTCCCTGCAACCAACTCTTGGTATTGTATTTTGTCTTATAAAATGACGACTTTTACGACATAAAATGGATTTTAAATTACATTTTAAATGCTGCAAGATGGTAAAAATTGCATGTCCATCACTAATCTGTGTAATTAGGACTGATTTGTTGAACTTGAGTACTCTCTGAGCAGTATGCAATAGAATTAGCTGCCTTAAGCAAATATCTTGACAGCCCAAACACAATACGATTGCGAATTACAAACAATTTGAATCTTTACGTGGATATTATCCTGTTGTAATACTAAAAATCTGCAATGTTTCAGAATTGCAAAGACACTGCAGGCCGAGGTATGATAGAATAACTGTCATCTTAAGGGTTATAGGCAACTGGTGGAAATGGGCATGCGTTGTAACAAAAAGTTTATTTCCCTTAAATCACTCGGAAATCTAATCGTTGCAACTAAAATTTTATTCGTGACCTAAACCTGACTCTATATCCTACTATTACATATTGATAAAACATTTTAAATGATTTGATAACTTACCAACTTAAATGACGGTCCTTCTGCCCATACAATCTCTTATATGGTGTTTTGACAAAAATCTGTAAAGCTGAGTTTCCCTGCAACCATCTCTTGGTATTGTATTTTTTCTTATAAAATGACGACATTTACGACATAAATGGATTTTAAATGACATTTTAAATGCTACAAGATGGGAAAAATTGCATGTCCATCACTAATCTGTGTAATTAGAACTGATTTGTTGAACTTGAGTACTCTCTGAGCAGTATGCTATAGAATAAGCTGCATTAAGCAAATATCTTGACAGCCAAAATGCAATACGATTGCGAATTACAAACATTTTTATTCTTTACGTGGATATTTTCCTGTTGGAATACTACAAATTTGCAATGGTTCAGAATTGCAAAGATTCTGCAGGCCGACGTATAATAGAATAACTGTCATTTTAAGGGTTATAGGCAATTGGTAGAAATGGGCATGCGTAGTAACAAATAAGTTTATTTCCCTTAAATCACTCGGAAATGTAATCGTTGCAACAAAAATTTTATTCGTTACCTAAACCTGACTCTATATCCTACTATTACATATTGATAAAAAATTCCAAATGATTTGATTACTTACCCCCTTAATTGACGGTCCTTCTGCCCATACAATCTCTTATATATTGTTTTGACAAAAATCTGTAAGGCTGAGTTTCCTTGCAACCAACTGTTGGTATTGAATCTTGTCTTCAAAAATGACTACAATCACGACATAAAATGGATTTTAAATGACATTTTAAATGTTACAAGATGGTAAAAATTGCATGTCCCTCACTAATCTGTGTAATTAGAACTGATTTGTTGAACTTGAGTACTCTTTGAGCAGTATGCTATAGAATTAGCTGCCTTAAGCAAATATCTTGACAGCCAAAATACAATACGATTGCGAATTACAAACAATTTGATTCTCTACGTGCATATTATCCTGTTGCAATACTACAAATGTGCAATGTTTCAGAATTGCAAAGATTATGCAGGCCGAGGGATGACAGAATAACTGTCATTTTAATGGTTGTAGGCAATTGGTGGAAATGCGCATGCGTAGTAACAAAAAGTTTATTTCCCTTAAATCACTCGGAAATCTAATCGTTGCAACTAAAATTTTATTCGTGACCTAAACCTGACCCTATATCCTACTATTACATATTGATAAAACATTTTAAATGATTTGATAACTTACCCACTTAAATGACGGTCCTTCTGCCCATACAATCTCTTATATGGTGTTTTGACAAAAATCTGTTAGGGATTTAAAATGGATTTTAAATTACATTTTAAATGCTACAAGATGGTAAAAATTGCATGTCCATCACTAATCTGTGTAATGAGGACTGATTTGTTGAACTTGAGTACTCTCTGAGCAGTATGCTATAGAATTAGCTGCCTTCAGCAAACCCTTCAGCAAATATCTTGACAGGCAAAATACAATACGATTGCGAATTACAAACAATTTGATTCTCTACGTGGATATTACCCTGTTGTAATACTACAAATCTGCAATGTTTCAGAATTGCAAAGATTTTGCAGGCCGAGGAATGATAGAATAACTGTCACTTTAAGGGTTATAGGCAATTGGTGGAAATGGGCATGCGTTGTAACAAAAACTTTATTTCCGTTAAATCACTCGGAAATCTAATCGTTGCAACTAAAATTTTATTCGTTACCTAAACCTGACTCTATATCCTACTATTACATATAGATAAAACATTCCAAATGATTTGATAACTTACCCCCTTAAATTACGGTCCTTCTGCCCATACAATGTCTTATATGGTGTTTTGACAAAAATCTGTAAAGCTGAGTTTCCCTGCAAGCATCTCTTGGTATTGTATTTTGTCATAAAATGACTACAATCACGACATAAAATGGATTTTAAATGACATTTTAAATGCTACATGATGGTAAAAATTGCATGTCCATCACTAATCTGTGTAATTAGAACGGATTTGTTGAACTTGAGTACTCTCTGAGCAGTATGCTATAGAATTAGCTGCCTTAAGCAAATATTTTGACAGCCAAAATACAATACGATTGCGAATTACAAACAATTTGATTCTTTACGTGGATATTATCCTGTTGTAATACTACAAATCTGCAATGTTTCAGATTTGCAAAGATTATGCAGGCCGAGGTATGATAGAATAACTGTCATTTTAAGGGTTATAGGCAATTGGTGGAAATACGCATGCGTAGTAACAAAAGGTTTTTTTTTCCGTAAATGACTTGGAATTCTAATTGTAGGAACTAAAATTTTATTCGTTACCTAAACCTGACTCTATATCCTACTATTACGCAATAGATAATTACTGAGGCGAGCAGCATTATTGAATATAATGCAGGCAGCTGAGGCCGCAGGCCGAATCTGTCTGCATTATATCCAATAATGCTGCGAGGCGAAGTAATTATCTATTATAATTACTGATCGTCATCCAAACCCATTGTTTTTTGTCTGCAATTATATCATCAAATGTCACCGTCCTTTTGTATTTCTGTGGAAAACAATAAGTTAAACAATTCATGGCGTTCAATCGATACTTTTTATTCAAGGTAACTGCCACATTAGCTATTGTTTTCATGAGCATAACTTGACATGTACGTGTGAAAAATGCAACCAGAAACGAGTTATTGACTGTTTGTTGTCAAGGTAGATGCAATTTGCATATTGCTCGACAAACACAGTTCTTTCTGAAAGTCAACTCATTGTTGTTTAGAATGATGGCGGAAAACGTCTGCGAAAGCAGTTCTGAGGAAGAATTGTTTCTTACGCAGTCAACGTTTACCATTAAGTCGGATGAATGAGATGGTAAGTACTTTCTCAGTCGTTACAGTTCTTTGGTTTTGCTTAGTTGTGTGTAACCCGATGTTGTTATTGTTGTTCAGGAATGGGTGTGTCGACAAGTGAAGGGCACAGAAAATGATCAGAGGATAATAACTTTATTCAGTAAAGCATTAAAAGCGGATATGGACACAAATGTTCTTGACTTTGCTTAGTTCGTTTTCTAGTGAGACAGATAGTCATGTATTTTTCTAAATATTTTCAGTCCTAATTGTTTGTGTAACGAGGAGTATCGGTTGTTACCTCATTTTCTCGAAGGAAGTAGAATTGGGCGCTAAATATCTTTAAAGAATGGCGAGAGACGAGGAAGTGCTTCAGAAGTGGATATACGGGTGTAAAGCATGCTGCATTATTAAAACCAAAACACGCAGCATTATTTTTTATAATGCAGCTTGTTATAGGTTTAATAATGCTGCGTGTTTTAATAATGCTGCGTGTCGATTTAGCACGTGTAAGATTACCCCTGATAATTTCCCTGCTACCAAAAAAGACCGCACCCGATTTTCTCACACACTTGGTTTGCATTTTTTTTCTCTCGGCATTCGATGATATAATGCAGACAAAAGACAATGGGTTTGAATGACGATCAGTAATTAAATATAGATAAAACATTCCAAATGATTTAATAACTAACCCCCTTAAATGACGGTCCTTCGCCCATACAATCTTTTATATGGTGTTTTGACAAAAATCTGTGAGGCTGAGTTTCCTCTCAACCATCTCTTGGTATTGTATCTTGTCTTCAAAAACTACTACAATCACGATATAAAATGGATTTTAAATGACATTTTTAATGCTACAAAATGGCAAAAACTGCATGTCCATCACTAATCTGTGTAATGAGGACTGATTTGTTGAACTTGAGTACTCTCTTAGCAGTATGCTATAGAATTAGCTGCCTTAAGCAAATATCTTGACAGCCAAAATACAATACGATTGCGAATTACAAACAGTTTGATTCTTTACGTGGATATTATCCTGTTGTAATACTACAAATCTGCAATGCTTCAGAATTGCAAAGATTCTGCAGGCCGAGGTTTGATAGAATAACTGTCATTTTAAGGGTTATAGGCAATTGGTGGAAATGCGCATGCGTAGTAACAAAAAGTTTATTTCCCTTAAATCACTCGGAAATCTAATCGTTGCAACTAAAATTTTATTCGTGACCTAAACCTGACTCTATATCCTACTATTACATATAGATAAAACATTCCAAATGATTTGAAAACTTACCCCCTTAAATGACGGTCCTTCTGCCCATACAATCTCTTGTATGGTGTTTTGACAAACATCTGTAAGGCTGAGTTTCCTTGCAACCAACTCTTGGTATTGTATCTTATCTTCAGAAATGACTGCAATCACGACATAAAATGGATTTTAAATGACATTTTAAATGCTACAAGATGGTAAAAATTGGATGTCCATCACTAATCTGTGTAATTAGGACTGATTTGTTGAAATTGAGTACTCTCTGAGCAGTATGCTATAGAATTAGCTGCCTTAAGGTATTATCTTGACAGCCAAAATACAATACGATTGCGAATTACAAAGAATTTGATTCTTTACGTGGATATTATCCTGTTTTAATACTACAAATCTGCAATGTTTCAGAATTGCAAAGATTCAGCATGCCGAGGTATGATAGAATAACTGTCATTTTAAAGGTTATAGGCAATTGGTGGAAATGCGCATGCGTAGTAACAAAAGGTTTATTTCCCCGTAAATGACTCGGAATTTTAATCGTTGGAACTAAAATTTTATTCGTTACCTAAACCTGACTCTATATCCTACTATTACATATAGATAAAACATTCCAAATGACTTGATAACTTACCCCCTTAAATGACGGTCCTTCGCCCATACAATCTCTAATATGGTGTTTTGACAAAAATCTGTGAGGCTGAGTTTCCTCTTAACAATCTCTTCGTATTGTATCTTGTCTTCAAAAATGACTACAATCACGATATAAAATGGATTTTAAATGACATTTTAAATTCTACAAGATGGTAAAAATTGCATGTCCATCACTAATCTGTGTAATTAGAACTAATTTGTTGAACTTGAGTACCTCCTGAGCAGTATGCTATAGAATTAGCAGCCTTAAGCAAATATCTTGACAGCCAAAATACAATACGATTGCGAATTACAAACAATTTGATTCTTTACGTGGATATTATCCTGTTGCAATACTACAAATCTTCAATGTTTCAGAATTGCAAAAAATCTGCAGGCCGAGGTATGATAGAGTAACTGTCATTTTAAGGGTTATAGGGAATTGGTGGAAATGCGCATGCGTAGTAACAAAAAGTTTCTCTCCCTTAAATCACTCGGAAATCTAAGCGTTGCAACTAAAATTTTATTCGTTACCTAAACCTGACTCTATATCCTACTATTACATATTGATAAAACATTCCAAATGATTTGATAACTTACCCCCTTAATTGACGGTCCTTCTGCCCATACAATCTCTTATATGGTGTTTTGACAAAAATCTGTAAGGCTGAGTTTCCTTGCAACCAACTGTCGGTATTGTATCTTACCTTAAAAAATGACTACAATCACGACATAAAATGGATTTTAAATGACATTTTAAATGCTAAAAGATTGTAAAAATTGCATGTCCATCACTAATCTGTGTAATGAGGACTGATTTGTTGAACTTAAGTACTCTCTGAGCAGTATACTATAGAATTAGCTGCCTTAAGGTATTATCTTGACAGCCAAAATACAATACGATTGCGAATTACAAACAATTTGATTCTTTAAGTGGATATTATCCTGTTGCAATACTACAAATCTTCAATGTTTCAGAATTGCAAAAATTCTGCAGGCCGAGGTATGATAGAGTAACTGTCATTTTAAGGGTTATAGGGAATTGGTGGAAATGCGCATGCGTAGTAACAAAAAGTTTATCTCCCTTAAATCACTCGGAAATCTAATCGTTGCAACTAAAATTTTATTCGTTACCTAAACCTGACTCTATATCCTACTATTACATATTGATAAAACATTCCAAATGATTTGATAACTTACCCCCTTAAATGACGGTCCTTCTGCCCATACAATCTCTTATATGGTGTTTTGACAAAAATCTGTAAGGCTGAGTTTCCTTGCAACCAACTGTCGGTATTGTATCTTACCTTAAAAAATGACTACAATCACGACATAAAATGGATTTTAAATGACATTTTAAATGCTAAAAGATTGTAAAAATTGCATGTCCATCACTTATCTGTGTAATGAGGACTGATTTGTTAAACTTAAGTACTCTCTGAGCAGTATACAATAGAATTACCTGCCTTAAGCAAATATCTTGACAGCCAAAATACAATACGATTGCGAATTACAAAGAATTTGATTCTTTACGTGGATATTATCCTGTTGTAATACTAAAAATCTGCAATGTTTCAGAATTGCAAAGATTCTGCAGGCCGAGGTATGATAGAATAACTGTCATTTTAATGGTTATAGGCAATTGGTGGAAATGCGCATGCGTAGTAACAAAAAGTTTATTTCCCTTAAATCACTCGGAAATCTAATCGTTGCAACTAAAATTTTATTCCTGACCTAAACCTGACTCTATATCCTACTATTACATATAGATAAAACATTCCAAATGATTTGAAAACTTACCCCCTTAAATGACGGTCCTTCTGCCCATACAATCTCTTGTATGGTGTTTTGACAAACATCTGTAAGGCTGAGTTTCCTTGCAACCAACTCTTGGTATTGTATCTTATCTTCAGAAATGACTGCAATCACGACATAAAATGGATTTTAAATGACATTTTAAATGCTACAAGATGGTAAAAATTGGATGTCCATCACTAATCTGTGTAATTAGGACTGATTTGTTGAAATTGAGTACTCTCTGAGCAGTATGCTATAGAATTAGCTGCCTTAAGGTATTATCTTGACAGCCAAAATACAATACGATTGCGAATTACAAAGAATTTGATTCTTTACGTGGATATTATCCTGTTTTAATACTACAAATCTGCAATGTTTCAGAATTGCAAAGATTCAGCAGGCCGAGGTATGATAGAATAACTGTCATTTTAAAGGTTATAGGCAATTGGTGGAAATGCGCATGCGTAGTAACAAAAGGTTTATTTCCCCGTAAATGACTCGGAATTTTAATCGTTGGAACTAAAATTTTATTCGTTACCTAAACCTGACTCTATATCCTATTATTACATATAGATAAAACATTCCAAATGACTTGATAACTTACCCCCTTAAATGACGGTCCTTCGCCCATACAATCTCTAATATGGTGTTTTGACAAAAATCTGTGAGGCTGAGTTTCCTCTTAACAATCTCTTCGTATTGTATCTTGTCTTAAAAAATGACTACAATCACGATATAAAATGGATTTTAAATGACATTTTAAATTCTACAAGATGGTAAAAATTGCATGTCCATCACTAATCTGTGTAATTAGAACTAATTTGTTGAACTTGAGTACCTTCTGAGCAGTATGCTATAGAATTAGCAGCCTTAAGCAAATATCTTGACAGCCAAAATACAATACGATTGCGAATTACAAAGAATTTGATTCTTTACGTGGATATTATCCTGTTGTAATACTAAAAATCTGCAATGTTTCAGAATTGCAAAGATTATGCAGGCCGAGGTATCATAGAATAACTGTCATTTTAATGGTTATAGGCAATTGGTGGAAATGAGCATGCGTAGTAACAAAGAAGTTTATTTCCCTTAAATCACTCGGAAATCTAATCGTTGCAACTAAAATTTTATTCGTGACCTAAACCTGACTCTATATCCTACTATTACATATTGATAAAACATTCCAAATGATTTGATAACTTACCCCCTTAATTGACGGTCCTTCTGCCCATACAATCTCTTATATGGTGTTTTGACAAAAATCTGTAAGGCTGAGTTTCCTTGCAACCAACTGTCGGTATTGTATCTTACCTTAAAAAATGACTACAATCACGACATAAAATGGATTTTAAATGACATTTTAAATGCTAAAAGATTGTAAAAATTGCATGTCCATCACTAATCTGTGTAATGAGGACTGATTTGTTGAACTTGAGTACTCTCTGAGCAGTATGCTATAGAATTAGCTGCCTTAAGCAAATATCTTGACAGCCAGAGTAGAATACGATTGCGAGTTACAAACAATTTGATTTTACGTGGATATTATCCTGATGTAATACTACAAATCTGCAATGTTTCAGAATTGCAAAGATTATGCAGGCCGAGGTATGATAGAATAACTGTCATTTTAAGTGTTATAGGCAATTGTGAAAATTCGCATGCTTAGTAACAAAAAGCTTATTTCCCTTGAATCACTCGGAAATCTAATCGTTGCAACTAAAATTTTATTCGTGACCTAAACCTGACTCTATATCCTACTATTACATATAGATAAAACATTCCAAATGATTTGATAACTTACCCCCTTAAATGACGGTCCTTCTGCCCATACAATCTCTTATATGGTGTTTTGAGAAAAATCTGTAAGGCTGAGTTTCCTTGCAACCAACTGTTGGTATTGTATCTTGTCTTCAAAAATAACTACAATCACGACATAAAATGGATTTTAAATGACATTTTAAATGCTACAAGATGGTAAAAATTGCATCTCCATCACTAATCTGTGTAATTAGAACTGATTTGTTGAACTTGAGTACTCTCTGAGAAGAATACTATAGAATTAGCTGCCTTAAGCAAATATCTTGACAGCCAAAATACAATACGATTGCGAATTACAAACAATTTGATTCTTTACGTGGATATTATCCTGTTGTAATACTAAAAATCTGCAATGTTTCAGAGTTGCAAAGATTCTGCAGGCCGAGGTATGATAGAATAACTGTCATTTTAAGGGTTATAGGCAATTGGTGGAAATGGGTATGCGTTGTAACAAAAAGTTTATTTCCCTTAAATCACTCGGAAATCTAATCGTTGCAACTAAAATTTTATTCGTGACCTAAACCTGACTCTATATCCTACTATTACATATAGATAAAATATACCAAATGATTTGATAACTAACCCCCTTAAATGACGGTCCTTCTGCCCATACAATCTCTTATATGGTGTTTTGACAAAAATCTGTGAGGCTGAGTTTTCTCTCAACCAACTGTTGGTATTGTATCTTGTCTTCAAAAATGACTACAATCACGACATAAAATGGATTTTAAATTACATTTTAAATGCTACAAGATGGTAAAAATTGCATGTCCATTACTAATCTGTGTAATTAGAACTGATTTGTTGAACTTGAGTACTCTCTGAGCAGTATGCTATAGAATTAGCTGCCTTAAGCAAATATCTTGACAGCCAAAATACAATACGATTGCGAATTACAAAGAATTTGATTCTTTACGTGGATATTATCCTGTTGTAATTCTACAAATCTGCAATGTTTCAGAATTGCAAAGATTCTGCAGGCCGAGGTATGATAGAATAACTGTCATTTTAATGGTTATAGGCAATTGGTGGAAATGAGCATGCGTAGTAACAAAAAGTTTATTTCCCTTAAATCACTCGGAAATCTAATCGTTGCAACTAAAATTTTATTCGTGACCTCAACCTGACTCTATATCCTACTATTACATATTGATAAAAAATTCCAAATGATTTGATAACTTACCCCCTTAAATGACGGTCGTTCTGCCCATACAATCTCTTATATGGTGTTTTGACAAAAATCTGTAAAGCTGAGTTTCCCTGCAACCATCTCTTGGTATTGTATTTTGTCTTATAAAATGACGACACTTACGACATAAAATGGATTTTAAATTACATTTTAAATGCTACAAGATGGTAAAAATTGCATGTCCATCACTAATCTGTGTAATGAGGACTAATTTATTGAACTTGAGTACTCTCTGAGCAGTATGCTATAGAATTAGCTGCCTTAAGCAAATATCTTGACAGCCAAAATACAATACGATTGCGAATTACAAAGAATTTGATTCTTTACGTGGATATTATCCTGTTGTAATACTACAAATCTGCAATGTTTGAGAATTGCAAAGATTATGCAGGCCGAGGTATGATAGAATAACTGTCATTTTAAGGGTTATAGGCAATTGGTGGAAATGCGCATGCGTAGTAACAAAAAGTTTATTTCCCTTAAATCACTCGGAAATCTAATCGTTGCAACTAAAATTTTATTCGTTACCTAAACCTGACTCTATATCCTACTATTACATATAGATAAAACATTTCAAATGATTTGATAACTAACCCCCTTAAGTGACGGTCCTTCTGCCCATACAATCTCTTATATGGTGTTTTGACAAAAATCTGTAAGGCTGAGTTTCCTCTCAACCATCTCCTGGTATTGTATCTTGTCTTCAAAAATGACTACAATCACAACATAAAATGGATTTTAAATTACATTTTAAATGCTACAATATGGTAAAAATTGCATGTCCATCACTGATCTGTGTAATTAGGACTGATTTGTTGAAGTTGAGTACTCTCTAAGCAGTATGCTATAGAATTAGCTGCCTTAAGCAAATATCTTGACAGCCAAAATACAATACGATTGCGAATTACAAAAAATTTGAATCTTTACGTGGATATTATCCTTTTGTAATACTACAAATTTGCAATGTTTGAGAATTGCAAAGATTATGCAGGCCGAGGTATGATAGAATAACTGTCATTTTAAGGGTTATAGGCAATTGGTGGAAATGCGCATGCGTAGTAAGAAAAAGTTTATTTCCCTTAAATCACTCGGAAATCTAATCGTTGCAACTAAAATTTTATTCGTTACCTAAACCTGACTCTATATCCTACTATTACATATTGATAAAAAATTCCAAATGATTTGATAACTTACCCCCTTAAATGACGGTCCTTCTGCCCATACAATCTCTTATATGGTGTTTTGACAAAGCTCTGTAAGGCTGAGTTTCCTTGCAACCAACTGTTGGTATTGTATCTTGTCTTCAAAAAAAACTACAATCACAACATGAAATGGATTTTAAATGACATTTTAAATGCTACAAGATGGTAAAAATTGCATGTCCATCACTAATCTGTGTAATGAGAACTGATTTTTTGAACTTGAGTACTCTCTGAGCAGTATGCTATAGAATTAGCTGCCTTAAGCAAATATCTTGACAGCCAAAATACAATGCGATTGCGAATTACAAAGAATTTGATTCTTTACGTGGATATTATCCTGTTGTAATACTACAAATCTGCAATGTTTCAGAATTGCAAAGATTATGCAGGCCGAGGTATGATAGAATAACTGTCATTTTAAGGGTTATAGGCAATTGGTGGAAATGCGCATGCGTAGTAACAAAAAGTTTATTTCCCTTAAATCACTCGGAAATCTAATCGTTGCAACTAAAATTTTATTCGTTACCTAAACCTGACTCTATATCCTACTATTACATATAGATAAAACATTCCAAATGATTTGATAACTAACCCCCTTAAGTGACGGTCCTTCTGCCCATACAATCTCTTATATGGTGTTTTGACAAAAATCTGTAAGGCTGAGTTTCCTCTCAACCATCTCCTGGTATTGTATCTTGTCTTCAAAAATGACTACAATCACAACATAAAATGGATTTTAAATTACATTTTAAATGCTACAATATGGTAAAAATTGCATGTCCATCACTGATCTGTGTAATTAGGACTGATTTGTTGAAGTTGAGTACTCTCTAAGCAGTATGCTATAGAATTAGCTGCCTTAAGCAAATATCTTGACAGCCAAAATACAATACGATTGCGAATTACAAAAAATTTGAATGTTTACGTGGATATTATCCTTTTGTAATACTACAAATCTGCAATGTTTGAGAATTGCAAAGATTATGCAGGACGAGGTATGATAGAATAACTGTCATTTTAAGGGTTATAGGCAATTGGTGGAAATGCGCATGCGTAGTAACAAAAACTTTATTTCCCTTAAATCACTCGGAAATCTAATCGTTGCAACTAAAATTTTATTCGCTACCTAAACCTGACTCTATATCCTACTATTACATATAGATAAAACATTCCAAATGATTTGATAACTAACCCCCTTAAGTGACGGTCCTTCTGCCCATACAATCTCTTATATGGTGTTTTGACAAAAATCTGTAAGGCTGAGTTTCCTCTCAACCATCTCCTGGTATTGTATCTTGTCTTCAAAAATGACTACAATCACAACATAAAATGGATTTTAAATTACATTTTAAATGCTACAATATGGTAAAAATTGCATGTCCTTCACTAATCTGTGTAATTAGGACTTATTTGTTGAAGTTGAGTACTCTCTAAGCAGTATGCTATAGAATTAGCTGCCTTAAGCAAATATCTTGACAGCCAAAATGCAATACGATTGCGAATTACAAAAAATTTAAATCTTTACGTGGATATTATCCTTTTGTAATACTACAAATTTGCAATGTTTGAGAATTGCAAAGATTATGCAGGCCGAGGTATGATAGAATAACTGTCATTTTAAGGGTTATAGGAAATTGGTGGAAATGCGCATGCGTAGTAACAAAAAGTTTATTTCCCTTAAATCACTCGGAAATCTAATCGTTGCAACTAAAATTTTATTCGTTACCTAAACCTGACTCTATATCCTACTATTACATATTGATAAAAAATTCCAAATGATTTGATAACTTACCCCCTTAAATGACGGTCCTTCTGCCCATACAATCTCTTATATGGTGTTTTGACAAAGCTCTGTAAGGCTGAGTTTCCTTGCAACCAACTGTTGGTATTGTATCTTGTCTTCAAAAATAACTACAATCACAACATAAAATGGATTTTAAATGACATTTTAAATGCTACAAGATGGTAAAAATTGCATGTCCATCACTAATCTGTGTAATGAGAACTGATTTTTTGAGCTTGAGTACTCTCTGAGCAGTATGCTATAGAATTAGCTGCCTTAAGCAAATATCTTGACAGCCAAAATACAATACGATTGCGAATTACAAACAATTTGATTCTTTCGGTGGATATTATCCTGTTGTAATACTACAAATCTGCAATGTTTCAGAATTGCAAAGATTATGCAGGCCGAGGTATGATAGAATAACTGTCATTTTAAGGGTTATAGGCAATTGGTGGAAATGCGCATGCGTAGTAACAAAAAGTTTATTTCCCTTAAATCACTCGGAAATCTAATCGTTGCAACTAAAATTTTATTCGTTACCTAAACCTGACTCTATATCCTACTATTACATATAAATAAAACATTCCAAATGATTTGATAACTTACCCCCTTAAATGACGGTCCTTCTGCCCATACAATCTCTTATATGGTGTTTTGACAAAAATCTGTAAAGCTGAGTTTCTCTGCAACCATCTCTTGGTATTGTATTTTGTCTTATAAAATGACGACATTTACGACATAAAATGGATTTTAAATTACATTTTAAATACTACAAGATGGTAAAAATTGCATGTCCATCACTAATCGGTGTAATGAGGACTGATTTGTTGAACTTGAGTAATCTCTGAGCAGTATGCTATAGAATTAGCTGCCTTAAGCAAATATTTTGACGGCCAGAATAGAATACGATTGCGAATTACAAACAATTTGATTCTTTACGTGGATAATATCCTGTTGTAATGCTTGAAATCTGCAATGTTTGAGAATTGCAAAGATTATGCAGGCCGAGGTATGATAGAATAACTGTCATTTTAAGGGTTATAGGCAATTGGTGGAAATGCGCATGCGTAGTAACAAAAAGTTTATTTCCCTTAAATCACTCGGAAATCTAATCGTTGCAACTAAAATTTTATTCGTTACCTAAACCTGACTCTATATCCTACTATTACATATAGATAAAACATTCCAAATGATTTGATAACTAACCCCCTTAAGTGACGGTCCTTCTGCCCATACAATCTCTTATATGGTGTTTTGACAAAAATCTGTAAGGCTGAGTTTCCTCTCAACCATCTCCTGGTATTGTATCTTGTCTTCAAAAATGACTACAATCACAACATAAAATGGATTTTAAATTACATTTTAAATGCTACAATATGGTAAAAATTGCATGTCCATCACTAATCTGTGTAATTAGGACTGATTTGTTGAACTTGAGTACTCTCTAAGCAGTATGCTATAGAATTAGCTGCCTTAAGAAAATATCTTGACAGCCAAAATACAACACGATTGCGAATTACAAACAATTTGAATCTTTACGTAGATATTATCCTTTTGTAATACTACAAATTTGATATGTTTAAGAATTGCAAAGATTCTGAAGGCCGATGTATAAGAGAATAACTGTCTTTTTAAGGGTTATAGGCAATTGGTGGAAATTCGCATGCGTAGTAACAAAAACTTTATTTCCCTTAAATCACTCGGAAATCTCATCGTTGCAACTAAAATTTTATTCGTTACCTAAACCTGACTCTATATCCTAGTATTACATATTGATAAAAAATTCCAAATGATTTGATAACTTACCCCTTAAATGACGGTCCTTCTGCCCATACAATCTGTTATAATGTGTTTTGACAAAACTCTGTAAGGCTGAGTTTCCTTGCAACCAACTGTTGGTATTGTATCTTGTCTTAAAAAATAACTACAATCACGACATAAAATAGATTTTAAATGACATTTTAAATGCTACAAGATGGTAAAAATTGGATGTCCATCACTAATCTTTGTAATTAGAACTGATTTGGTTAACTTGAGTACTCTCTGAGCAGTATGCTATAGAATTAGCTGCCTTAAGCAAATATCTTGACAGCCAAAATACAATACGGTTGCGAATTACAAAGAATTTGATTCTTTACGTGGATATTATCCTGTTGTAATACTACAAATCTGCAATGTTTCAGAATTGCAAAGATTCTTCAGGTCGAGGTATGATAGAATAACTGTCATTTTAAGTGTTATAGGCAATTGGTGGAAATGCGCATGCGTAGTAACAAAAACTTTATTTCCCTTAAATCACTCGGAAATCTAATCGTTGCAACTAAAATTTTATTCGTTACCTAAACCTGACTCTATATCCTACTATTACATATAGATAAAACATTCCAAATGATTTGATAACTTACCCCCTTAAATGACGGTCCTTCTGCCCATACAATCTCTGATATGGTGTTTTGACAAAAATCTGTAAAGCTGAGTTTCACTGCAACCATCTTTTGGTATTGTATTTTGTCTTAAAAAATGACGACATTTACGACATAAAATGGATTTTAAATTACATTTTAAATGCTACAAGATGGTAAAAATTGCATGTCTATCACTAATCTGGGTAATGACGACTGATTTGTTGAACTTGAGTACTCTCTGAGCAGTAGGCTATAGAATTAGCTGCCTTAAGCAAATATCTTGACAGCCAGAATAGAATACGATTGCGAATTACAAACAATTTGATTCTTTACGTGGATATTATCCTGTTGTAATACTACAAATCTGCAATGTTTCAGAATTGCAAAGATTATGCAGGCAGACGTATAATAGAATAACTGTCTTTTTAAGGGTTATAGGCAATTGGTGGAAACTCGCATGCGTAGTAACAAAAAGTTTATTTCCCTTAAATCACTCGGAAATCTCATCGTTGCAACTAAAATTTTATTCGTTACCTAAACCTGACTCTATATCCTACTATTACATATAGATAAAACATTCCAAATGATTTGATAACTAACCCCCTTAAGTGACGGTCCTTCTGCCCATACAATCTCTTATATGGTGTTTTGGCAAAAATCTGTAAGGCTGAGTTTCCTCTCAACCATCTCCTGGTATTGTATCTTGTCTTCAAAAATGACTACAATCACAACATAAAATGGATTTTAAATTACATTTTAAATGCTACAATATGGTAAAAATTGCATGTCCTTCACTAATCTGTGTAATTAGGACTTATTTGTTGAAGTTGAGTACTCTCTAAGCAGTATGCTATAGAATTAGCTGCCTTAAGCAAATATCTTGACAGCCAAAATGCAATACGATTGCGAATTACAAAAAATTTGAATCTTTACGTGGATATTATCCTTTTGTAATACTACAAATTTGCAATGTTTGAGAATTGCAAAGATTATGCAGGCCGAGGTATGATAGAATAACTGTCATTTTAAGGGTTATAGGAAATTGGTGGAAATGCGCATGCGTAGTAACAAAAACTTTATTTCCCTTAAATCACTCGGAAATCTAATCGTTGCAACTAAAATTTTATTCGTTACCTAAACCTGACTCTATATCCTACTATTACATATTGATAAAAAATTCCAAATGATTTGATAACTTACCCCCTTAAATGACGGTCCTTCTGCCCATACAATCTCTTATAATGTGTTTTGACAAAGCTCTGTAAGGCTGAGTTTCCTTGCAACCAACTGTTGGTATTGTATCTTGTCTTAAAAAATAACTACAATCACGACATAAAATAGATTTTAAATGACATTTTAAATGCTACAAGATGGTAAAAATTGCATGTCCATCACTAATCTTTGTAATTAGGACTGATTTGTTGAACTTGAGTACTCTCTGAGGAGTATGCTATAGAATTAGCTGCCTTAAGCAAATATCTTGACAGCCAAAATACAATAGGATTGCGAATTACAAACAATTTGATTCTTTACGTGGATAATATCCTGTTGTAATACTACAAATCTGCAATGTTTCAGAAATGCAAAGATTCTGCAGGCCGAGGTATGATAGAATAATTGTCATTTTAAGGGTTATAGGCAATTGGTGGAAATGCGCATGCGTAGTAACAAAAAGTTTATTTCCCTTAAATCACTCGGAAATCTAATCGTTGCAATTAAAATTTTATTCGTTACCTAAACCTGACTCTATATCCTACTATTACATATAGATAAAACATTCCAAATGATTTGATAACTTACCCCCTTAAATGACGGTCCTTCTGCCCATACAATCTCTTATATGGTGTTTTGACAAAAATCTGTAAACCTGAGTTTCACTGCAACCATCTCTTGGTATTTTATTTTGTCTTATAAAATGACGACATTTACGACATAAAATGGATTTTAAATTACATTTTAAATACTACAAGATGGTAAAAATTGCATGTCCATCACTAATCTGTGTAATGAGGACTGATTTGTTGAACTTGAGTAATCTCTGAGCAGTATGCTATAGAATTAGCTGCCTTAAGCAAATATCTTGACAGCCAGAATAGAATACGATTGCGAATTACAAACAATTTGATTCTTTACGTGGATAATACCCTGTTGTAATGCTTGAAATCTGCAATGTTTGAGAATTGCAAAGATTATGCAGGCCGAGGTATGATAGAATAACTGTCATTTTAAGGGTTATAGGCAATTGGTGGAAATGCGCATGCGTAGTAACAAAAACTTTATTTCCCTTAAATCACTCGGAAATCTAATCGTTGCAACTAAAATTTTATTCGCTACCTAAACCTGACTCTATATCCTACTATTACATATAGATAAAACATTCCAAATGATTTGATAACTAACCCCCTTAAGTGACGGTCCTTCTGGCCATACAATCTCTTATATGGTGTTTTGACAAAAATCTGTAAGGCTGAGTTTCCTCTCAACCATCTCCTGGTATTGTATCTTGTCTTCAAAAATGACTACAATCACAACATAAAATGGATTTTAAATGACATTTTAAATGCTACAATATGGTAAAAATTGCATGTCCATCACTGATCTGTGTAATTAGGACTGATTTGTTGAAGTTGAGTACTCTCTAAGCAGTATGCTATAGAATTAGCTGCCTTAAGCAAATATCTTGACAGCCAAAATACAATACGATTGCGAATTACAAAAAATTTGAATGTTTACGTGGATATTATCCTTTTGTAATACTACAAATCTGCAATGTTTGAGAATTGCAAAGATTATGCAGGCCGAGGTATGATAGAATAACTGTCATTTTAAGGGTTATAGGCAATTGGTGGAAATGCGCATGCGTAGTAACAAAAACTTTATTTCCCTTAAATGACTCGGAAATCTAATCGTTGCAACTAAAATTTTATTCGCTACCTAAACCTGACTCTATATCCTACTATTACATATAGATAAAACATTCCAAATGATTTGATAACTAACCCCCTTAAGTGACGGTCCTTCTGGCCATACAATCTCTTATATGGTGTTTTGACAAAAATCTGTAAGGCTGAGTTTCCTCTCAACCATCTCCTGGTATTGTATCTTGTCTTCGAAAATGACTACAATCACAACATAAAATGGATTTTAAATGACATTTTAAATGCTACAATATGGTAAAAATTGCATGTCCATCACTGATCTGTGTAATTAGGACTGATTTGTTGAAGTTGAGTACTCTCTAAGCAGTATGCTATAGAATTAGCTGCCTTAAGCAAATATCTTGACAGCCAAAATACAATACGATTGCGAATTACAAAAAATTTGAATGTTTACGTGGATATTATCCTTTTGTAATACTACAAATCTGCAATGTTTGAGAATTGCAAAGATTATGCAGGCCGAGGTATGATAGAACAACTGTCATTTTAAGGGTTATAGGCAATTGGTGGAAATGCGCATGCGTAGTGTAATTAGGACTGATTTGTTGAACTTGAGTACTCTCTAAGCAGTATGCTATAGAATTAGCTGCCTTAAGCAAATATCTTGACAGCCAAAATACAATACGATTGCGAATTACAAAGAATTTGAATCTTTACGTGGATATTATCCTTTTGTAATACTACAAATTTGATATGTTTCAGAATTGCAAAGATTCTGAAGGCCGATGTATAATAGAATAACTGTCTTTTTAAGGGTTATGGGCAATTGGTGGAAATTCGCATGCGTAGTAACAAAAAGATTATTTCCCTTAAATCACTCGGAAATCTCATCGTTGCAACTAAAATTTTATTCGTTACCTAAACCTGACTCTATATCCTACTATTACATATTGATAAAACATTCCAAATGATTTGATAACTTACCCCCTTAAATGACGGTCCTTCTGCCCATACAATCTCTTATAATGTGTTTTGACAAAGCTCTGTAAGGCTGAGTTTCCTTGCAACTAACTGTTGGTATTGTATCTTGTCTTAAAAAATAACTACAATCACGACATAAAATAGATTTTAAATGACATTTTAAATGCTACAAGATGGTAAAAATTGCATGTCCATCACTAATCTTTGTAATTAGGACTGATTTGTTGAACTTGAGTACTCTCTGAGGAGTATGCTATAGAATTAGCTGCCTTAAGCAAATATCTTGACAGCCAAAATACAATAGGATTGCGAATTACAAACAATTTGATTCTTTACGTGGATAATATCCTGTTGTAATACTACAAATCTGCAATGTTTCAGAAATGCAAAGATTCTGCAGGCCGAGGTATGATAGAATAATTGTCATTTTAAGGGTTATAGGCAATTGGTGGAAATGCGCATGCGTAGTAACAAAAAGTTTATTTCCCTTAAATCACTCGGAAATCTAATCGTTGCAATTAAAATTTTATTCGTTACCTAAACCTGACTCTATATCCTACTATTACATATAGATAAAACATTCCAAATGATTTGATAACTTACCCCCTTAAATGACGGTCCTTCTGCCCATACAATCTCTTATATGGTGTTTTGACAAAAATCTGTAAACCTGAGTTTCACTGCAACCATCTCTTGGTATTTTATTTTGTCTTATAAAATGACGACATTTACGACATAAAATGGATTTTAAATTACATTTTAAATACTACAAGATGGTAAAAATTGCATGTCCATCACTAATCTGTGTAATGAGGACTGATTTGTTGAACTTGAGTAATCTCTGAGCAGTATGCTATAGAATTAGCTGCTTTAAGCAAATATCTTGACAGCCAGAATAGAATACGATTGCGAATTACAAACAATTTGATTCTTTACGTGGATAATACCCTGTTGTAATGCTTGAAATCTGCAATGTTTGAGAATTGCAAAGATTATGCAGGCCGAGGTATGATAGAATAACTGTCATTTTAAGGGTTATAGGCAATTGGTGGAAATGCGCATGCGTAGTAACAAAAACTTTATTTCCCTTAAATGACTCGGAAATCTAATCGTTGCAACTAAAATTTTATTCGCTACCTAAACCTGACTCTATATCCTACTATTACATATAGATAAAACATTCCAAATGATTTGATAACTAACCCCCTTAAGTGACGGTCCTTCTGCCCATACAATCTCTGATATGGTGTTTTGACAAAAATCTGTAAGGCTGAGTTTCCTCTCAACCATCTCCTGGTATTGTATCTTGTCTTCAAAATTGACTACAATCACAACATAAAATGGATTTTAAATGACATTTTAAATGCTACAATATGGTAAAAATTGCATGTCCATCACTAATCTGTGTAATTAGGACTGATTTGTTGAACTTGAGTACTCTCTAAGCAGTATGCTATAGAATTAGCTGCCTTAAGCAAATATCTTGACAGCCAAAATACAATACGATTGCGAATTACAAAGAATTTGAATCTTTACGTGGATATTATCCTTTTGTAATACTACAAATTTGATATGTTTCAGAATTGCAAAGATTCTGAAGGCCGATGTATAATAGAATAACTGTCTTTTTAAGGATTATAGGCAATTGGTGGAAATTCGCATGCGTAGTAACAAAAAGTTTATTTCCCTTAAATCACTCGGAAATCTCATCGTTGCAACTAAAATTTTATTCGTTACCTAAACCTGACTCTATATCCTACTATTACATATTATTAAAAAATTCCAAATGATTTGATAACTAACCCCCTTAAGTGACGGTCCTTCTGCCCATACAATCTCTTATATGGTGTTTTGACAAAAATCTGTAAGGCTGAGTTTTCTCTCAACCATCTCCTGGTATTGTATCTTGTCTTCAAAAATGACTACAATCACAACATAAAATGGATTTTAAATTACATTTTAAATGCTACAATATGGTATAAATTGCATGTCCATCACTAATCTGTGTAATTAGGACTTATTTGTTGAAGTTGAGTACTCTCTAAGCAGTATGCTATAGAATTAGCTGCCTTAAGCAAATATCTTGACAGCCAAAATACAATACGATTGCGAATTACAAAAAATTTGAATCTTTACGTGGATATTATCCTTTTGTAATACTACAAATTTGCAATGTTTGAGAATTGCAAAGATTATGCAGGCCGAGGTATGATAGAATAACTGTCATTTTAAGGGTTATAGGCAATTGGTGGAAATGCGCATGCGTAGTAACAAAAAGTTTATTTCCCTTAAATCACTCGGAAATCTAATCGTTGCAACTAAAATTTTATTCGTTACCTAAACCTGACTCTATATCCTACTATTACATATTGATAAAAAATTCCAAATGATTTGACAACTTACCCCCTTAAATGACGGTCCTTCTGCCCATACAATCTCTTATATGGTGTTTTGACAAAAATCTGTAAAGCTGAGTTTCTCTGCAACCATCTCTTGGTATTGTATTTTGTCTTATAAAATGACGACATTTACGACATAAAATGGATTTTAAATTACATTTTAAATACTACAAGATGGTAAAAATTGCATGTCCATCACTAATCGGTGTAATGAGGACTGATTTGTTGAACTTGAGTAATCTCTGAGCAGTATGCTATAGAATTAGCTGCCTTAAGCAAATATTTTGACGGCCAGAATAGAATACGATTGCGAATTACAAACAATTTGATTCTTTACGTGGATAATATCCTGTTGTAATGCTTGAAATCTGCAATGTTTGAGAATTGCAAAGATTATGCAGGCCGAGGTATGATAGAATAACTGTCATTTTAAGGGTTATAGGCAATTGGTGGAAATGCGCATGCGTAGTAACAAAAAGTTTATTTCCCTTAAATCACTCGGAAATCTAATCGTTGCAACTAAAATTTTATTCGTTACCTAAACCTGACTCTATATCCTACTATTACATATAGATAAAACATTCCAAATGATTTGATAACTAACCCCCTTAAGTGACGGTCCTTCTGCCCATACAATCTCTTATATGGTGTTTTGACAAAAATCTGTAAGGCTGAGTTTCCTCTCAACCATCTCCTGGTATTGTATCTTGTCTTCAAAAATGACTACAATCACAACATAAAATGGATTTTAAATTACATTTTAAATGCTACAATATGGTAAAAATTGCATGTCCATCACTAATCTGTGTAATTAGGACTGATTTGTTGAACTTGAGTACTCTCTAAGCAGTATGCTATAGAATTAGCTGCCTTAAGAAAATATCTTGACAGCCAAAATACAACACGATTGCGAATTACAAACAATTTGAATCTTTACGTAGATATTATCCTTTTGTAATACTACAAATTTGATATGTTTAAGAATTGCAAAGATTCTGAAGGCCGATGTATAAGAGAATAACTGTCTTTTTAAGGGTTATAGTCAATTGGTGGAAATTCGCATGCGTAGTAACAAAAACTTTATTTCCCTTAAATCACTCGGAAATCTAATCGTTGCAACTAAAATTTTATTCGTTACCTAAACCTGACTCTATATCCTACTATTACATATTGATAAAAAATTCCAAATGATTTGATAACTTACCCCTTAAATGACGGTCCTTCTGCCCATACAATCTGTTATAATGTGTTTTGACAAAACTCTGTAAGGCTGAGTTTCCTTGCAACCAACTGTTGGTATTGTATCTTGTCTTAAAAAATAACTACAATCACGACATAAAATAGATTTTAAATGACATTTTAAATGCTACAAGATGGTAAAAATTGGATGTCCATCACTAATCTTTGTAATTAGAACTGATTTGGTTAACTTGAGTACTCTCTGAGCAGTATGCTATAGAATTAGCTGCCTTAAGCAAATATCTTGACAGCCAAAATACAATACGGTTGCGAATTACAAAGAATTTGATTCTTTACGTGGATATTATCCTGTTGTAATACTACAAATCTGCAATGTTTCAGAATTGCAAAGATTCTTCAGGTCGAGGTATGATAGAATAACTGTCATTTTAAGTGTTATAGGCAATTGGTGGAAATGCGCATGCGTAGTAACAAAAACTTTATTTCCCTTAAATCACTCGGAAATCTAATCGTTGCAACTAAAATTTTATTCGTTACCTAAACCTGACTCTATATCCTACTATTACATATAGATAAAACATTCCAAATGATTTGATAACTTACCCCCTTAAATGACGGTCCTTCTGCCCATACAATCTCTGATATGGTGTTTTGACAAAAATCTGTAAAGCTGAGTTTCACTGCAACCATCTTTTGGTATTGTATTTTGTCTTAAAAAATGACGACATTTACGACATAAAATGGATTTTAAATTACATTTTAAATGCTACAAGATGGTAAAAATTGCATGTCTATCACTAATCTGGGTAATGACGACTGATTTGTTGAACTTGAGTACTCTCTGAGCAGTAGGCTATAGAATTAGCTGCCTTAAGCAAATATCTTGACAGCCAGAATAGAATACGATTGCGAATTACAAACAATTTGATTCTTTACGTGGATATTATCCTGTTGTAATACTACAAATCTGCAATGTTTCAGAATTGCAAAGATTATGCAGGCAGACGTATAATAGAATAACTGTCTTTTTAAGGGTTATAGGCAATTGGTGGAAACTCGCATGCGTAGTAACAAAAAGTTTATTTCCCTTAAATCACTCGGAAATCTCATCGTTGCAACTAAAATTTTATTCGTTACCTAAACCTGACTCTATATCCTACTATTACATATAGATAAAACATTCCAAATGATTTGATAACTAACCCCCTTAAGTGACGGTCCTTCTGCCCATACAATCTCTTATATGGTGTTTTGACAAAAATCTGTAAGGCTGAGTTTCCTCTCAACCATCTCCTGGTATTGTATCTTGTCTTCAAAAATGACTACAATCACAACATAAAATGGATTTTAAATTACATTTTAAATGCTACAATATGGTAAAAATTGCATGTCCTTCACTAATCTGTGTAATTAGGACTTATTTGTTGAAGTTGAGTACTCTCTAAGCAGTATGCTATAGAATTAGCTGCCTTAAGCAAATATCTTGACAGCCAAAATGCAATACGATTGCGAATTACAAAAAATTTGAATCTTTACGTGGATATTATCCTTTTGTAATACTACAAATTTGCAATGTTTGAGAATTGCAAAGATTATGCAGGCCGAGGTATGATAGAATAACTGTCATTTTAAGGGTTATAGGAAATTGGTGGAAATGCGCATGCGTAGTAACAAAAACTTTATTTCCCTTAAATCACTCGGAAATCTAATCGTTGCAACTAAAATTTTATTCGTTACCTAAACCTGACTCTATATCCTACTATTACATATTGATAAAAAATTCCAAATGATTTGATAACTTACCCCCTTAAATGACGGTCCTTCTGCCCATACAATCTCTTATAATGTGTTTTGACAAAGCTCTGTAAGGCTGAGTTTCCTTGCAACCAACTGTTGGTATTGTATCTTGTCTTAAAAAATAACTACAATCACGACATAAAATAGATTTTAAATGACATTTTAAATGCTACAAGATGGTAAAAATTGCATGTCCATCACTAATCTTTGTAATTAGGACTGATTTGTTGAACTTGAGTACTCTCTGAGGAGTATGCTATAGAATTAGCTGCCTTAAGCAAATATCTTGACAGCCAAAATACAATAGGATTGCGAATTACAAACAATTTGATTCTTTACGTGGATAATATCCTGTTGTAATACTACAAATCTGCAATGTTTCAGAAATGCAAAGATTCTGCAGGCCGAGGTATGATAGAATAATTGTCATTTTAAGGGTTATAGGCAATTGGTGGAAATGCGCATGCGTAGTAACAAAAAGTTTATTTCCCTTAAATCACTCGGAAATCTAATCGTTGCAATTAAAATTTTATTCGTTACCTAAACCTGACTCTATATCCTACTATTACATATAGATAAAACATTCCAAATGATTTGATAACTTACCCCCTTAAATGACGGTCCTTCTGCCCATACAATCTCTTATATGGTGTTTTGACAAAAATCTGTAAACCTGAGTTTCACTGCAACCATCTCTTGGTATTTTATTTTGTCTTATAAAATGACGACATTTACGACATAAAATGGATTTTAAATTACATTTTAAATACTACAAGATGGTAAAAATTGCATGTCCATCACTAATCTGTGTAATGAGGACTGATTTGTTGAACTTGAGTAATCTCTGAGCAGTATGCTATAGAATTAGCTGCCTTAAGCAAATATCTTGACAGCCAGAATAGAATACGATTGCGAATTACAAACAATTTGATTCTTTACGTGGATAATACCCTGTTGTAATGCTTGAAATCTGCAATGTTTGAGAATTGCAAAGATTATGCAGGCCGAGGTATGATAGAATAACTGTCATTTTAAGGGTTATAGGCAATTGGTGGAAATGCGCATGCGTAGTAACAAAAACTTTATTTCCCTTAAATCACTCGGAAATCTAATCGTTGCAACTAAAATTTTATTCGCTACCTAAACCTGACTCTATATCCTACTATTACATATAGATAAAACATTCCAAATGATTTGATAACTAACCCCCTTAAGTGACGGTCCTTCTGGCCATACAATCTCTTATATGGTGTTTTGACAAAAATCTGTAAGGCTGAGTTTCCTCTCAACCATCTCCTGGTATTGTATCTTGTCTTCAAAAATGACTACAATCACAACATAAAATGGATTTTAAATGACATTTTAAATGCTACAATATGGTAAAAATTGCATGTCCATCACTGATCTGTGTAATTAGGACTGATTTGTTGAAGTTGAGTACTCTCTAAGCAGTATGCTATAGAATTAGCTGCCTTAAGCAAATATCTTGACAGCCAAAATACAATACGATTGCGAATTACAAAAAATTTGAATGTTTACGTGGATATTATCCTTTTGTAATACTACAAATCTGCAATGTTTGAGAATTGCAAAGATTATGCAGGCCGAGGTATGATAGAATAACTGTCATTTTAAGGGTTATAGGCAATTGGTGGAAATGCGCATGCGTAGTAACAAAAACTTTATTTCCCTTAAATGACTCGGAAATCTAATCGTTGCAACTAAAATTTTATTCGCTACCTAAACCTGACTCTATATCCTACTATTACATATAGATAAAACATTCCAAATGATTTGATAACTAACCCCCTTAAGTGACGGTCCTTCTGGCCATACAATCTCTTATATGGTGTTTTGACAAAAATCTGTAAGGCTGAGTTTCCTCTCAACCATCTCCTGGTATTGTATCTTGTCTTCGAAAATGACTACAATCACAACATAAAATGGATTTTAAATGACATTTTAAATGCTACAATATGGTAAAAATTGCATGTCCATCACTGATCTGTGTAATTAGGACTGATTTGTTGAAGTTGAGTACTCTCTAAGCAGTATGCTATAGAATTAGCTGCCTTAAGCAAATATCTTGACAGCCAAAATACAATACGATTGCGAATTACAAAAAATTTGAATGTTTACGTGGATATTATCCTTTTGTAATACTACAAATCTGCAATGTTTGAGAATTGCAAAGATTATGCAGGCCGAGGTATGATAGAACAACTGTCATTTTAAGGGTTATAGGCAATTGGTGGAAATGCGCATGCGTAGTGTAATTAGGACTGATTTGTTGAACTTGAGTACTCTCTAAGCAGTATGCTATAGAATTAGCTGCCTTAAGCAAATATCTTGACAGCCAAAATACAATACGATTGCGAATTACAAAGAATTTGAATCTTTACGTGGATATTATCCTTTTGTAATACTACAAATTTGATATGTTTCAGAATTGCAAAGATTCTGAAGGCCGATGTATAATAGAATAACTGTCTTTTTAAGGGTTATGGGCAATTGGTGGAAATTCGCATGCGTAGTAACAAAAAGTTTATTTCCCTTAAATCACTCGGAAATCTCATCGTTGCAACTAAAATTTTATTCGTTACCTAAACCTGACTCTATATCCTACTATTACATATTGATAAAACATTCCAAATGATTTGATAACTTACCCCCTTAAATGACGGTCCTTCTGCCCATACAATCTCTTATAATGTGTTTTGACAAAGCTCTGTAAGGCTGAGTTTCCTTGCAACTAACTGTTGGTATTGTATCTTGTCTTAAAAAATAACTACAATCACGACATAAAATAGATTTTAAATGACATTTTAAATGCTACAAGATGGTAAAAATTGCATGTCCATCACTAATCTTTGTAATTAGGACTGATTTGTTGAACTTGAGTACTCTCTGAGGAGTATGCTATAGAATTAGCTGCCTTAAGCAAATATCTTGACAGCCAAAATACAATAGGATTGCGAATTACAAACAATTTGATTCTTTACGTGGATAATATCCTGTTGTAATACTACAAATCTGCAATGTTTCAGAAATGCAAAGATTCTGCAGGCCGAGGTATGATAGAATAATTGTCATTTTAAGGGTTATAGGCAATTGGTGGAAATGCGCATGCGTAGTAACAAAAAGTTTATTTCCCTTAAATCACTCGGAAATCTAATCGTTGCAATTAAAATTTTATTCGTTACCTAAACCTGACTCTATATCCTACTATTACATATAGATAAAACATTCCAAATGATTTGATAACTTACCCCCTTAAATGACGGTCCTTCTGCCCATACAATCTCTTATATGGTGTTTTGACAAAAATCTGTAAACCTGAGTTTCACTGCAACCATCTCTTGGTATTTTATTTTGTCTTATAAAATGACGACATTTACGACATAAAATGGATTTTAAATTACATTTTAAATACTACAAGATGGTAAAAATTGCATGTCCATCACTAATCTGTGTAATGAGGACTGATTTGTTGAACTTGAGTAATCTCTGAGCAGTATGCTATAGAATTAGCTGCTTTAAGCAAATATCTTGACAGCCAGAATAGAATACGATTGCGAATTACAAACAATTTGATTCTTTACGTGGATAATACCCTGTTGTAATGCTTGAAATCTGCAATGTTTGAGAATTGCAAAGATTATGCAGGCCGAGGTATGATAGAATAACTGTCATTTTAAGGGTTATAGGCAATTGGTGGAAATGCGCATGCGTAGTAACAAAAACTTTATTTCCCTTAAATGACTCGGAAATCTAATCGTTGCAACTAAAATTTTATTCGTTACCTAAACCTGACTCTATATCCTACTATTACATATAGATAAAACATTCCAAATGATTTGATAACTAACCCCCTTAAGTGACGGTCCTTCTGCCCATACAATCTCTGATATGGTGTTTTGACAAAAATCTGTAAGGCTGAGTTTCCTCTCAACCATCTCCTGGTATTGTATCTTGTCTTCAAAATTGACTACAATCACAACATAAAATGGATTTTAAATGACATTTTAAATGCTACAATATGGTAAAAATTGCATGTCCATCACTAATCTGTGTAATTAGGACTGATTTGTTGAACTTGAGTACTCTCTAAGCAGTATGCTATAGAATTAGCTGCCTTAAGCAAATATCTTGACAGCCAAAATACAATACGATTGCGAATTACAAAGAATTTGAATCTTTACGTGGATATTATCCTTTTGTAATACTACAAATTTGATATGTTTCAGAATTGCAAAGATTCTGAAGGCCGATGTATAATAGAATAACTGTCTTTTTAAGGATTATAGGCAATTGGTGGAAATTCGCATGCGTAGTAACAAAAAGTTTATTTCCCTTAAATCACTCGGAAATCTCATCGTTGCAACTAAAATTTTATTCGTTACCTAAACCTGACTCTATATCCTACTATTACATATTAATAAAAAATTCCAAATGATTTGATAACTAACCCCCTTAAGTGACGGTCCTTCTGCCCATACAATCTCTTATAATGTGTTTTGACAAAGCTCTGTAAGGCTGAGTTTCCTTGCAACCAACTGTTGGTATTGTATCTTGTCTTAAAAAATAACTACAATCACGACATAAAATAGATTTTAAATGACATTTTAAATGCTACAAGATGGTAAAAATTGCATGTCCATCACTAATCTTTGTAATTAGGACTGATTTGTTGAACTTGAGTACTCTCTGAGGAGTATGCTATAGAATTAGCTGCCTTAAGCAAATATCTTGACAGCCAAAATACAATAGGATTGCGAATTACAAACAATTTGATTCTTTACGTGGATAATATCCTGTTGTAATACTACAAATCTGCAATGTTTCAGAAATGCAAAGATTCTGCAGGCCGAGGTATGATAGAATAATTGTCATTTTAAGGGTTATAGGCAATTGGTGGAAATGCGCATGCGTAGTAACAAAAAGTTTATTTCCCTTAAATCACTCGGAAATCTAATCGTTGCAATTAAAATTTTATTCGTTACCTAAACCTGACTCTATATCCTACTATTACATATAGATAAAACATTCCAAATGATTTGATAACTTACCCCCTTAAATGACGGTCCTTCTGCCCATACAATCTCTTATATGGTGTTTTGACAAAAATCTGTAAACCTGAGTTTCACTGCAACCATCTCTTGGTATTTTATTTTGTCTTATAAAATGACGACATTTACGACATAAAATGGATTTTAAATTACATTTTAAATACTACAAGATGGTAAAAATTGCATGTCCATCACTAATCTGTGTAATGAGGACTGATTTGTTGAACTTGAGTAATCTCTGAGCAGTATGCTATAGAATTAGCTGCCTTAAGCAAATATCTTGACAGCCAGAATAGAATACGATTGCGAATTACAAACAATTTGATTCTTTACGTGGATAATACCCTGTTGTAATGCTTGAAATCTGCAATGTTTGAGAATTGCAAAGATTATGCAGGCCGAGGTATGATAGAATAACTGTCATTTTAAGGGTTATAGGCAATTGGTGGAAATGCGCATGCGTAGTAACAAAAACTTTATTTCCCTTAAATCACTCGGAAATCTAATCGTTGCAACTAAAATTTTATTCGCTACCTAAACCTGACTCTATATCCTACTATTACATATAGATAAAACATTCCAAATGATTTGATAACTAACCCCCTTAAGTGACGGTCCTTCTGGCCATACAATCTCTTATATGGTGTTTTGACAAAAATCTGTAAGGCTGAGTTTCCTCTCAACCATCTCCTGGTATTGTATCTTGTCTTCAAAAATGACTACAATCACAACATAAAATGGATTTTAAATGACATTTTAAATGCTACAATATGGTAAAAATTGCATGTCCATCACTGATCTGTGTAATTAGGACTGATTTGTTGAAGTTGAGTACTCTCTAAGCAGTATGCTATAGAATTAGCTGCCTTAAGCAAATATCTTGACAGCCAAAATACAATACGATTGCGAATTACAAAAAATTTGAATGTTTACGTGGATATTATCCTTTTGTAATACTACAAATCTGCAATGTTTGAGAATTGCAAAGATTATGCAGGCCGAGGTATGATAGAATAACTGTCATTTTAAGGGTTATAGGCAATTGGTGGAAATGCGCATGCGTAGTAACAAAAACTTTATTTCCCTTAAATGACTCGGAAATCTAATCGTTGCAACTAAAATTTTATTCGCTACCTAAACCTGACTCTATATCCTACTATTACATATAGATAAAACATTCCAAATGATTTGATAACTAACCCCCTTAAGTGACGGTCCTTCTGGCCATACAATCTCTTATATGGTGTTTTGACAAAAATCTGTAAGGCTGAGTTTCCTCTCAACCATCTCCTGGTATTGTATCTTGTCTTCGAAAATGACTACAATCACAACATAAAATGGATTTTAAATGACATTTTAAATGCTACAATATGGTAAAAATTGCATGTCCATCACTGATCTGTGTAATTAGGACTGATTTGTTGAAGTTGAGTACTCTCTAAGCAGTATGCTATAGAATTAGCTGCCTTAAGCAAATATCTTGACAGCCAAAATACAATACGATTGCGAATTACAAAAAATTTGAATGTTTACGTGGATATTATCCTTTTGTAATACTACAAATCTGCAATGTTTGAGAATTGCAAAGATTATGCAGGCCGAGGTATGATAGAACAACTGTCATTTTAAGGGTTATAGGCAATTGGTGGAAATGCGCATGCGTAGTGTAATTAGGACTGATTTGTTGAACTTGAGTACTCTCTAAGCAGTATGCTATAGAATTAGCTGCCTTAAGCAAATATCTTGACAGCCAAAATACAATACGATTGCGAATTACAAAGAATTTGAATCTTTACGTGGATATTATCCTTTTGTAATACTACAAATTTGATATGTTTCAGAATTGCAAAGATTCTGAAGGCCGATGTATAATAGAATAACTGTCTTTTTAAGGGTTATGGGCAATTGGTGGAAATTCGCATGCGTAGTAACAAAAAGTTTATTTCCCTTAAATCACTCGGAAATCTCATCGTTGCAACTAAAATTTTATTCGTTACCTAAACCTGACTCTATATCCTACTATTACATATTGATAAAACATTCCAAATGATTTGATAACTTACCCCCTTAAATGACGGTCCTTCTGCCCATACAATCTCTTATAATGTGTTTTGACAAAGCTCTGTAAGGCTGAGTTTCCTTGCAACTAACTGTTGGTATTGTATCTTGTCTTAAAAAATAACTACAATCACGACATAAAATAGATTTTAAATGACATTTTAAATGCTACAAGATGGTAAAAATTGCATGTCCATCACTAATCTTTGTAATTAGGACTGATTTGTTGAACTTGAGTACTCTCTGAGGAGTATGCTATAGAATTAGCTGCCTTAAGCAAATATCTTGACAGCCAAAATACAATAGGATTGCGAATTACAAACAATTTGATTCTTTACGTGGATAATATCCTGTTGTAATACTACAAATCTGCAATGTTTCAGAAATGCAAAGATTCTGCAGGCCGAGGTATGATAGAATAATTGTCATTTTAAGGGTTATAGGCAATTGGTGGAAATGCGCATGCGTAGTAACAAAAAGTTTATTTCCCTTAAATCACTCGGAAATCTAATCGTTGCAATTAAAATTTTATTCGTTACCTAAACCTGACTCTATATCCTACTATTACATATAGATAAAACATTCCAAATGATTTGATAACTTACCCCCTTAAATGACGGTCCTTCTGCCCATACAATCTCTTATATGGTGTTTTGACAAAAATCTGTAAACCTGAGTTTCACTGCAACCATCTCTTGGTATTTTATTTTGTCTTATAAAATGACGACATTTACGACATAAAATGGATTTTAAATTACATTTTAAATACTACAAGATGGTAAAAATTGCATGTCCATCACTAATCTGTGTAATGAGGACTGATTTGTTGAACTTGAGTAATCTCTGAGCAGTATGCTATAGAATTAGCTGCTTTAAGCAAATATCTTGACAGCCAGAATAGAATACGATTGCGAATTACAAACAATTTGATTCTTTACGTGGATAATACCCTGTTGTAATGCTTGAAATCTGCAATGTTTGAGAATTGCAAAGATTATGCAGGCCGAGGTATGATAGAATAACTGTCATTTTAAGGGTTATAGGCAATTGGTGGAAATGCGCATGCGTAGTAACAAAAACTTTATTTCCCTTAAATGACTCGGAAATCTAATCGTTGCAACTAAAATTTTATTCGTTACCTAAACCTGACTCTATATCCTACTATTACATATAGATAAAACATTCCAAATGATTTGATAACTAACCCCCTTAAGTGACGGTCCTTCTGCCCATACAATCTCTGATATGGTGTTTTGACAAAAATCTGTAAGGCTGAGTTTCCTCTCAACCATCTCCTGGTATTGTATCTTGTCTTCAAAATTGACTACAATCACAACATAAAATGGATTTTAAATGACATTTTAAATGCTACAATATGGTAAAAATTGCATGTCCATCACTAATCTGTGTAATTAGGACTGATTTGTTGAACTTGAGTACTCTCTAAGCAGTATGCTATAGAATTAGCTGCCTTAAGCAAATATCTTGACAGCCAAAATACAATACGATTGCGAATTACAAAGAATTTGAATCTTTACGTGGATATTATCCTTTTGTAATACTACAAATTTGATATGTTTCAGAATTGCAAAGATTCTGAAGGCCGATGTATAATAGAATAACTGTCTTTTTAAGGATTATAGGCAATTGGTGGAAATTCGCATGCGTAGTAACAAAAAGTTTATTTCCCTTAAATCACTCGGAAATCTCATCGTTGCAACTAAAATTTTATTCGTTACCTAAACCTGACTCTATATCCTACTATTACATATTAATAAAAAATTCCAAATGATTTGATAACTAACCCCCTTAAGTGACGGTCCTTCTGCCCATACAATCTCTTATATGGTGTTTTGACAAAAATCTGTAAGGCTGAGTTTTCTCTCAACCATCTCCTGGTATTGTATCTTGTCTTCAAAAATGACTACAATCACAACATAAAATGGATTTTAAATTACATTTTAAATGCTACAATATGGTATAAATTGCATGTCCATCACTAATCTGTGTAATTAGGACTTATTTGTTGAAGTTGAGTACTCTCTAAGCAGTATGCTATAGAATTAGCTGCCTTAAGCAAATATCTTGACAGCCAAAATACAATACGATTGCGAATTACAAAAAATTTGAATCTTTACGTGGATATTATCCTTTTGTAATACTACAAATTTGCAATGTTTGAGAATTGCAAAGATTATGCAGGCCGAGGTATGATAGAATAACTGTCATTTTAAGGGTTATAGGCAATTGGTGGAAATGCGCATGCGTAGTAACAAAAAGTTTATTTCCCTTAAATCACTCGGAAATCTAATCGTTGCAACTAAAATTTTATTCGTTACCTAAACCTGACTCTATATCCTACTATTACATATTGATAAAAAATTCCAAATGATTTGACAACTTACCCCCTTAAATGACGGTCCTTCTGCCCATACAATCTCTTATATGGTGTTTTGACAAAGCTCTGTAAGGCTGAGTTTCCTTGCAACCAACTGTTGGTATTGTATCTTGTCTTCAAAAATAACTACAATCACAACATACAATGGATTTTAAATGACATTTTAAATGCTACAAGATGGTAAAAATTGCATGTCCATCACTAATCTGTGTAATGAGAACTGATTTTTTGAACTTGAATACTCTCTGAGCAGTATGCTATAGAATTAGCTGCCTTAAGCAAATATCTTGACAGCCAAAATACAATACGATTGCGAATTACAAACAATTTGATTCTTTACGTGGATATTATCCTGTTGTAATACTACAAATCTGCAATGTTTCAGAATTGCAAAGATTATGCAGGCCGAGGTATGATAGAATAACTGTCATTTTAAGGGTTATAGGCAATTGGTGGAAATGCGCATGCGTAGTAACAAAAAGTTTATTTCCCTTAAATCACTCGGAAATCTAATCGTTGCAACTAAAATTTTATTCGTTACCTAAACCTGACTCTATATCCTACTATTACATATAGATAAAACATTCCAAATGATTTGATAACTAACCCCCTTAAGTGACGGTCCTTCTGCCCATACAATCTCTTATATGGTGTTTTGACAAAAATCTGTAAGGCTGAGTTTCCTCTCAACCATCTCCTGGTATTGTATCTTGTCTTCAAAAATGACTACAATCACAACATAAAATGGATTTTAAATTACATTTTAAATGCTACAAGATGGTAAAAATTGCATGTCCATCACTAATCTGTGTAATTAGGACTGATTTGTTGAACTTGAGTACTCTCTAAGCAGTATGCTATAGAATTAGCTGCCTTAAGAAAATATCTTGACAGCCAAAATACAACACGATTGCGAATTACAAACAATTTGAATCTTTACGTAGATATTATCCTTTTGTAATACTACAAATTTGATATGTTTAAGAATTGCAAAGATTCTGAAGGCCGATGTATAATAGAATAACTGTCTTTTTAAGGGTTATAGGCAATTGGTGGAAATTTGCATGCGTAGTAACAAAAACTTTATTTCCCTTAAATCACTCGGAAATCTCATCGTTGCAACTTAAATTTTATTCGTTACCTAAACCTGACTCTATATCCTACTATTACATATAGATAAAACATTCCAAATGATTTGATAACTTAACCCCTTAAATGACGGTCCTTCTGCCCATACAATCTCTGATATGGTGTTTTGACAAAAATCTGTAAAGCTGAGTTTCACTGCAACCATCTTTTGGTATTGTATTTTGTCTTAAAAAATGACGACATTTACGACATAAAATGGATTTTAAATTACATTTTAAATGCTACAAGATGGTAAAAATTGCATGTCTATCACTAATCTGGGTAATGACGACTGATTTGTTGAACTTGAGTACTCTCTGAGCAGTAGGCTATAGAATTAGCTGCCTTAAGCAAATATCTTGACAGCCAGAATAGAATACGATTGCGAATTACAAACAATTTGATTCTTTACGTGGATATTATCCTGTTGTAATACTAAAAATCTGCAATGTTTCAGAATTGCAAAAATTATGCAGGCCGAGGTATGATAGAATAACTGTCATTTTAAGGGTTATAGGCAATTGGTGGAAATGCGCATGCGTAGTAGCAAAAACTTTATTTCCCTTAAATCACTCGGAAATCTAATCGTTGCAATTAAAATTTTATTCGTTACCTAAACCTGACTCTATATCCTACTATTACATATAGATAAAACATTCCAAATGATTTGATAACTAACCCCCTTAAGTGACGGTCCTTCTGCCCATACAATCTCTTATATGGTGTTTTGACAAAAATCTGTAAGGCTGAGTTTCCTTGCAACCAACTGTCGGTATTGTATCTTACCTTAAAAAATGACTACAATCACGACATAAAATGGATTTTAAATGACATTTTAAATGCTAAAAGATTGTAAAAATTGCATGTCCATCACTAATCTGTGTAATTAGAACTGATTTGTTGAACTTGAGTACTCTCTGAGCAGTATGCTATAGAATTAGCTGCCTTAAGCAAATATCTTAAAAGCCAAAATACAATACGATTGCGAATTACAAACAATTTGATTCTTTACGTGGATATTATCCTGTTGGAATACTACAAATTTGCAATGTTTCAGAATTGCAAAGATTCTGCAAACCGACGTATAATAGAATAACTGTCATTTTAAGGTTTATAGGCAATTGGTGGAAATGGGCATGCGTTGTAGCAAGAAGATTATTTCCCTTAAATCACTCGGAAATCTAATCGTTGCAACTAAAATTTTATTCGTGACCTAAACCTGACTCTATATCCTACTATTACATATAGATAAAACATTCCAAATGATTTGATAACTTACCCCCTTAAATGACAGTCCTTCTGCCCATACAATTTCTTATATGGTGTTTTGATAAAAATCTGTAAAGCTGAGTTTTCCTGCAAGCATCTCTTAGTATTGTTTCTTGTCTTATAAAATGACGACATTTACGACATAAAATGGATTTTAAATGACATTTTAAATGCTACAAAATGGTAAAAATTGCATGTCCATCACTAATCTGTGTAATGAGGACTGATTTGTTGAACTTGAGTACTCTCTGAGCAGTATGCTGTAGAATTAGCTGCCTTAAGCAAATATCTTGACAGCCAAAATACAATACGATTGCGAATTACAAAGAATTTGATTCTTTACGTAGATATTATCCTGTTGTAATACTACAAATCTGCAATGTTTCAGAATATCAAAGATTATGGAGGAAGAGGTATGATAGAATAACTGTCATTTTAAGGGTTATAGGAAATTGGTGGAAATGCGCATGCGTAGTAACAAAAAGTTTATTTCCCTTAAATCACTCGGAAATCTAATCGTTGCAACTAAAATTTTATTTGTGACCTAAACCTGACTCTATATCCTACTATTACATATTGATAAAAAATTCCAAATGATTTAATAACTTACCCCCTTAATTGACCGTCCTTTTGCCCATACAATCTCTTATATGGTGTTTTGACAAAAATCTGTAAGGCTGAGTTTCCTTGCAACCAACTGTTGGTATTGTATCTTGTCTTCAAAAATGACTACAATCACGACATAAAATGGATTTTAAATGACATTTTAAATGCTAGAAGATGGTAGAAATTGCATGTCCATCACTAATCTGTGTAATGAGGACTGATTTGTTGAACTTGAGTACTCTCTGAGCAGTATGCTATAGAATTAGCTCCCTTAAGAAAATAACTTGACAGCCAGAATACAATACGATTGCGAATTACAAAGAATTTGATTCTTTACGTGGATATTATCCTGTTGTAATACTACAAATCTGCAATGTTTCAGAATTGCAAAGATTCTGCAAGCCGAGGGATGATAGAATAACTGTCATTTTAAGGGTTATAGGCAATTGGTGGAAATGCGCATGCGTAGTAACAAAAAGTTTATTTCCCTTAAATCACTCGGAAATCTAATCGTTGCAACTAAAATTTTATTCGTTACATAAACCTGACTCTATATCCTACTATTACATATTGATCAAAAATTCCAAATGATTTGATAACTTACCCTCTTAATTGACGGTCCTTCTGCCCATACAATCTCTTATATGGTGTTTTGACAAAAATCTGTAAGGCTGAGTTTCCTTGCAACCAACTGTCGGTATTGTATCTTGTCTTCAAAAATGACTACAATCACGACATAAAATGGATTTAAAATTACATTTTAAATGCTACAAGATGGTAAAAATTGAATGTCCATCACTAATCTGTGTAATTAGAACTGATTTGTTGAACTTGAGTACTCTCGCAGCAGTATGCTATAGAATTAGCTACCTTAAGCAAATATCTTGACAGCCAAAATACAATACGATTGCGAATTACAAACAATTTGACTCTTTACGTGGATATTATCCTGTTGTAATACTACAAATCTGCAATGTATTAGAATATCAAAGATTATGCTGGCCGAGGTATGATAGAATAACTGTCATTTTAAGGGTTATAGGCAATTGGTGGAAATGCGCATGCGTTGTAACAAAAAGTTTATTTCCCTTAAATCACTCGGAAATCTAATCGTTGCAACTAAAATTTTATTCGTTACCTAAACCTGACTCTATATCCTACTATTACATATTGATAAAAAATCCCAAATGATTTGATAACTTACCACCTTAAATGACGGTCCTTCTGCCCATACAATCTATTATATGGTGTTTTGACAAAAATCTGTGAGGCTCAGTTTCTTTGCAACCATCTCTTGGTATTGTATCTTGCCTTCAAAAATGACTACAATCACGACATAAAATGGATTTTAAATGACATTTTAAATGCTACAAGATGGTAAAATTTGCATGTCCATAACTAATCTGTGTAATTAGAACTGATTTGTTGAACTTGAGTACTCTCTGAGCAGTATGCTATAGAATTAGCTGCATTAAGCAAATATCTTGACAGGCAAAATGCAATACGATTGCGAATTACAAACATTTTGATTCTTTACGTGGAAATTTTCCTGTTGGAATACTACAAATTTGCAATGGTTCAGAATTGCAAAGATTCTGCAGGCCGACGTATAATAGAATAACTGTCATTTTAAGGGTTATAGGCAACTGGTAGAAATGGGCATGCGTAGTAACAAATAAGTTTATTTCCCTTAAATCACTCGGAAATCTCTTCGTTGCAACAAAAATTTTATTCGTTACCTAAACCTGACTCTATATCCTACTATTACATATTGATAAAAAATTCCAAATGATTTGATAACTTACCCCCTTAATTGACGGTCCTTCTGCCCATACAATCTCTTATATATTGTTTTGACAAAAATCTGTAAGGCTGAGTTTCCTTGCAACCAACTGTTGGTATTGAATCTTGTCTTCAAAAATGACTACAATCACGACATAAAATGGATTTTAAATGACATTTTAAATGTTACAAGATGGTAAAAATTGCATGTCCCTCACTAATCTGTGTAATTAGAACTGATTTGTTGAACTTGAGTACTCTTTGAGCAGTATGCTATAGAATTAGCTGCCTTAAGCAAATATCTTGACAGCCAAAATACAATACGATTGCGAATTACAAACAATTTGATTCTCTACGTGCATATTATCCTGTTGCAATACTACAAATGTGCAATGTTTCAGAATTGCAAAGATTATGCAGGCCGAGGTATGATAGAATAACTGTCATTTTAATGGTTATAGGCAATTGGTGGAAATGCGCATGCGTAGTAACAAAAAGTTTATTTCCCTTAAATCACTCGAAAATCTAATCGTTGCAACAAAAATTTTATTCGTTACCTAAACCTGACTCTATATCCTACTATTACATATTGATAAAAAATTCCAAATCATTTGATAACTTACCCCCTTAATTGACGGTCCTTCTTCCCATACAATCTCCTATATGGTGTTATGACAAAAATCTGTAAGGCTGAGTTTCCTTGCAACCAACTGTTGGTATTGTATCTTGTCTTCAAAAATGACTACAATCACGACATAAAATGGATTTTAAATGACATTTTAAATGCTACAAGATGGTAAAAATTGCATTTCCATCACTAATCTGTGTAATTAGAACTGATTTGTTGAACTTGAGTACTCTCTGAGCAGTATGCTATAGAATTAGCTGCCTTAAGCAAATATCTTGACAGCCAAAATACAATACGATTGCGAATTACAAACAATTTGAATCTTTACGTGGATATTATCCTGTTGTAATACTAAAAATCTGCAATGTTTCAGAATTGCAAAGACTCTGCAGGCCAAGGTATGATAGAATAACTGTCATTTTAAGGGTTATAGGAACCTGGTGGAAATGGGCATGCGTTGTAACAAAAAGTTTATTTCCCTTAAATCACTCGGAAATCTAATCGTTGCAATTGAAATTTTATTCGTGACCTAAACATAAATCTATATCCTACTATTACATATTGATAAAACATTCCAAATGATTTGATAACTAACCCCCTTAAATGACGGTCCTTCTGCCCATACAATCTCTTATATGGTGTTTTGACAAAAATCTGTAAAGCTGAGTTTCCCTGCAACCAACTCTTGGTATTGTATTTTGTCTTATAAAATGACGACTTTTACGACATAAAATGGATTTTAAATTACATTTTAAATGCTGCAAGATGGTAAAAATTGCATGTCCATCACTAATCTGTGTAATTAGGACTGATTTGTTGAACTTGAGTACTCTCTGAGCAGTATGCAATAGAATTAGCTGCCTTAAGCAAATATCTTGACAGCCCAAACACAATACGATTGCGAATTACAAACAATTTGAATCTTTACGTGGATATTATCCTGTTGTAATACTAAAAATCTGCAATGTTTCAGAATTGCAAAGACTCTGCAGGCCATGGTATGATAGAATAACTGTCATTTTAAGGGTTATAGGCAACTGGTGGAAATGGGCATGCGTTGTAACAAAAAGTTTATTTCCCTTAAATCACTCGGAAATCTAATCGTTGCAATTGAAATTTTATTCGTGACCTAAACATAAATCTATATCCTACTATTACATATTGATAAAACATTCCAAATGATTTGATAACTAACCCCCTTAAATGACGGTCCTTCTGCCCATACAATCTCTTATATGGTGTTTTGACAAAAATCTGTAAAGCTGAGTTTCCCTGCAACCAACTCTTGGTATTGTATTTTGTCTTATAAAATGACGACTTTTACGACATAAAATGGATTTTACATTACATTTTAAATGCTGCAAGATGGTAAAAATTGCATGTCCATCACTAATCTGTGTAATTAGGACTGATTTGTTGAACTTGAGTACTCTCTGAGCAGTATGCAATAGAATTAGCTGCCTTAAGCAAATATCTTGACAGCCCAAACACAATACGATTGCGAATTACAAACAATTTGAATCTTTACGTGGATATTATCCTGTTGTAATACTAAAAATCTGCAATGTTTCAGAATTGCAAAGACACTGCAGGCCGAGGTATGATAGAATAACTGTCATCTTAAGGGTTATAGGCAACTGGTGGAAATGGGCATGCGTTGTAACAAAAAGTTTATTTCCCTTAAATCACTCGGAAATCTAATCGTGGCAACTAAAATTTTATTCGTGACCTAAACCTGACTCTATATCCTACTATTACATATTGATAAAACATTTTAAATGATTTGATAACTTACCAACTTAAATGACGGTCCTTCTGCCCATACAATCTCTTATATGGTGTTTTGACAAAAATCTGTAAAGCTGAGTTTCCCTGCAACCATCTCTTGGTATTGTATTTTTTCTTATAAAATGACGACATTTACGACATAAAATGGATTTTAAATGACATTTTAAATGCTACAAGATGGGAAAAATTGCATGTCCATCACTAATCTGTGTAATTAGAACTGATTTGTTGAACTTGAGTACTCTCTGAGCAGTATGCTATAGAATAAGCTGCATTAAGCAAATATCTTGACAGCCAAAATGCAATACGATTGCGAATTACAAACATTTTTATTCTTTACGTGGATATTTTCCTGTTGGAATACTACAAATTTGCAATGGTTCAGAATTGCAAAGATTCTGCAGGCCGACGTATAATAGAATAACTGTCATTTTAAGGGTTATAGGCAATTGGTAGAAATGGGCATGCGTAGTAACAAATAAGTTTATTTCCCTTAAATCACTCGGAAATCTAATCGTTGCAACAAAAATTTTATTCGTTACCTAAACCTGACTCTATATCCTACTATTACATATTGATAAAAAATTCCAAATGATTTGATAACTTACCCCCTTAATTGACGGTCCTTCTGCCCATACAATCTCTTATATATTGTTTTGACAAAAATCTGTAAGGCTGAGTTTCCTTGCAACCAACTGTTGGTATTGAATCTTGTCTTCAAAAATGACTACAATCACGACATAAAATGGATTTTAAATGACATTTTAAATGTTACAAGATGGTAAAAATTGCATGTCCCTCACTAATCTGTGTAATTAGAACTGATTTGTTGAACTTGAGTACTCTTTGAGCAGTATGCTATAGAATTAGCTGCCTTAAGCAAATATCTTGACAGCCAAAATACAATACGATTGCGAATTACAAACAATTTGATTCTCTACGTGCATATTATCCTGTTGCAATACTACAAATGTGCAATGTTTCAGAATTGCAAAGATTATGCAGGCCGAGGGATGACAGAATAACTGTCATTTTAATGGTTGTAGGCAATTGGTGGAAATGCGCATGCGTAGTAACAAAAAGTTTATTTCCCTTAAATCACTCGGAAATCTAATCGTTGCAACTAAAATTTTATTCGTGACCTAAACCTGACCCTATATCCTACTATTACATATTGATAAAACATTTTAAATGATTTGATAACTTACCCACTTAAATGGCGGTCCTTCTGCCCATACAATCTCTTATATGGTGTTTTGACAAAAATCTGTTAGGGATTTAAAATGGATTTTAAATTACATTTTAAATGCTACAAGATGGTAAAAATTGCATGTCCATCACTAATCTGTGTAATGAGGACTGATTTGTTGAACTTGAGTACTCTCTGAGCAGTATGCTATAGAATTAGCTGCCTTCAGCAAACCCTTCAGCAAATATCTTGACAGGCAAAATACAATACGATTGCGATATTATCCTGTTGTAATACTACAAATCTGCAATGTTTCAGAATTGCAAAGATTCTGCAGGCCGAGGTATGATAGAATAACTGTCATTTTAAGGGTTATAGGCAATTGGTGGAAATGAGCATGAGTAGTAACAAAAAGTTTATTTCCCTTAAATCACTCGGAAATCTAATCGTTGCAACTAAAATTTTATTCGTGACCTCAACCTGACTCTATATCCTACTATTACATATAGATAAAACATTCCAAATGATTTGATAACTTACCCCCTTAAATGACGGTCCTTCTGCCCATACAATCTCTTGTATGGTGTTTTGACAAACATCTGTAAGGCTGAGTTTCCTTGCAACCAACTCTTGGTATTGTATCTTATCTTCAGAAATGACTGCAATCACGACATAAAATGGATTTTAAATGACATTTTAAATGCTACAAGATGGTAAAAATTGGATGTCCATCACTAATCTGTGTAATTAGAACTAATTTGTTGAACTTGAGTACCTCCTGAGCAGTATGCTATAGAATTAGCAGCCTTAAGCAAATATCTTGACAGCCAAAATACAATACGATTGCGAATTACAAACAATTTGATTCTTTACGTGGATATTATCCTGTTGCAATACTACAAATCTTCAATGTTTCAGAATTGCAAAAATTCTGCAGGCCGAGGTATGATAGAGTAACTGTCATTTTAAGGGTTATAGGGAATTGGTGGAAATGCGCATGCGTAGTAACAAAAAGTTTCTCTCCCTTAAATCACTCGGAAATCTAATCGTTGCAACTAAAATTTTATTCGTTACCTAAACCTGACTCTATATCCTACTATTACATATTGATAAAACATTCCAAATGATTTGATAACTTACCCCCTTAATTGACGGTCCTTCTGCCCATACAATCTCTTATATGGTGTTTTGACAAAAATCTGTAAGGCTGAGTTTCCTTGCAACCAACTGTCGGTATTGTATCTTACCTTAAAAAATGACTACAATCACGACATAAAATGGATTTTAAATGACATTTTAAATGCTAAAAGATTGTAAAAATTGCATGTCCATCACTAATCTGTGTAATGAGGACTGATTTGTTGAACTTAAGTACTCTCTGAGCAGTATACTATAGAATTAGCTGCCTTAAGCAAATATCTTGACAGCCAAAATACAATACGATTGCGAATTACAAAGAATTTGATTCTTTACGTGGATATTATCCTGTTGTAATACTAAAAATCTGCAATGTTTCAGAATTGCAAAGATTCTGCAGGCCGAGGTATGATAGAATAACTGTCATTTTAAGGGTTATAGGCAACTGGTGGAAATGGGCATGCGTTGTAACAAAAAGTTTATTTCCCTTAAATCACTCAGAAATCTAATTGTTGCAACTAAAATTTTATTCGTGACCTAAACCTGACTCTATATCCTACTATTACATATTGATAAAACATTCCAAATGATTTGATAACTTACCCCCTTAAATGACGGTCCTTTTGCCCATACAATCTCTTATATGGTGTTTTGACAAAAATCTGTAAGGCTGAGTTTCCTTGCAACTGAGCGAGAGGGACCCACCCCTCCCTAGATAATCGTTTTGTAAAGTGTGACGTCATCAAAAGTCGCACGTGCAGATAGGAATGTTAGAAAACCAGAGAGAGCGAGGAGCGTGAGAAAAAGTAGAATATACAATAAAGGAAAAAACACAAAAGTGAGTCTATCTGTACGGTACAAATCCGTAAAGAAGTGGTGCGGAGACCAGGATACAACCAGAGAGAGTTTAACCAAGGAAATTTCACCGACGAGAGAAGATTTGGGAATTTCATTCAACCTACATTACACAAGACCACGAGGTGACAACAGCAATTTATCTGATTCATCATGGGCGATAAATCAAAGATTCCAGAGAATGAGAAAGTTTTGGAGGACGACATTCGGAAGGAAATCGATAAACTTGGATTTTACTTGGAGGAAATCGATGAGCTGATCGAAGCCAAGGACTACGAAGAGATGAAAGTCGTCGAGCGACGAGTGTCAAAGATCACCGAAAAGCTGTCTGATCTGATAGCCCAAGTACAAGAATCTAAAATAGATCGAGGAGTATCTTCGAAGTCAGTCCGACAATGGAACAAAGATACCAAATCCAAATATACCGAGTGGTTAAAAGAGAGAGAGCGACTAGCAGAAATACTCAAGATCCATCAAAGGGAAACAGACGACGAAATTCAACGTGAGAGAGAAGAGCGCCAACAACATGAAAAAATCCAGCGAGAAAGACAGTTGTGGCAAGAAAAAATGGAAGCTGAATTAAAAATGACAGAAGAGAAGCTTAAGATGCAAAAGATGGTCGAATCAACGCAAGCCAAACTGCCGAAGCTAACCATCACTGCTTTCAAAGGGACCGCCGCTGATTGGATAAGGTTTGAGAATATGTTTACGACTCAAGTTGATAGAAAGCCAATTTCTGACGAAGAAAAGTTCGGATATTTACTGGAAATGCTGGCCCCCAAGGTAAGAAGTAAGATTTCTAATCTTAAGCCAAGTTCAGCTGGATATAACACCGCGTGGGAGCGCTTGAAAAGGGAATACGGTCAGACACAACTAGTCATAAATGCGCACATGGATGAGATCATAACATTGCCAGTAATTAAGGGAACAAACTATGATAAGATTCAAGAATTCTATGAAAAGATAAGCAAAAATTACGATGCCTTGCAGACCCTAGGGGAAGGTGACATGTTAAAGGGACTTGTGATGACCACCCTGAACAAATTACCTAATGTGAAGCCTGACCTTGTGAGAACAGATGAGTGCTGGGAGAAATGGGACATGGAACAACTCATAGACAACTTACAGAAATGGTTGAGGAGAAATAAATCCAGTGATGGGAAGGGACAAGGGGAACCCCAGAAGAGAGAGAGACATTGGCTTACCCAAAAGCACAATGAGAGTAGTCAAGCCCCTAAAGAGAAACCAAGTCCTACATGCATTTTCTGTAAGAACCAACACTGGAGCGACGCATGTGATACATATAGCACCCAAGAAAAGAGGAAGAGGTTCTTTGTGGAGAACAAGCTTTGCTTTAACTGTGGCAGACCAGGGCACAGTGCAAATAAGTGTCGGAGCAGGGGGTGTTACAACTGTAAAACAAAGCATCATACAAGCTTGTGTAACAACTCAGCATCTAAGGTCAATGATCAAGCAGAGCTGAATGGATACACCCCAGCGGCTTCGGAAGAAAAGTCACTTCCTGCCATAATCCCTGTTAAGGTTCAAGGGATAACACTGTGGGCATATTTAGACACGGGATCAGGAAGAAACTTCATATCCAATGAAGCGGTCAGAAGGTTAAAGTTGATGCCTTTGCGCTATGAAACTCGACAAGTAGTCACAGTGAACGGGACAAAGGAACAGTCAATGCCAATCTTTAACTTGAATCTAGATTCAGTAGATGGGAAAACTACAGAGAATATTGAAGTTGCAGGCACAAGAATGTCAAGCTTCACTACAGTGACCAGACCAAATATGAATCTCTTGAAGTCTAAATACGAACACACAAAAGACAAACAGTTTTACACGAAGGTCAACGAGAAATACCCCATCCACATGATCCTAGGTGACCACACCTACTGCAAAATCAGAACCGAGGAAGTGTACAAAGGTAAATCTGACGAGCCAATAGTGGAAGGAACCACGTTTGGCTGGGTGATCCACGGAGGGGAGTATGTGAACAATGAAGCCATGTACGTAAAGGAAGTGAACGATTATGAAAGACTGTATAGTCTGGACGTACTTGGGGTAGAGGACAGAAGGGAAGACGACCAACAAGTTGTTTACTCTGAATTCAAGGAAAACGTGACAAGAAAACAAGATGGACGGTACAGAGTGAACATTCCATGGATACCAGGAGCTGAGATAACAGAAACAAATGAAGGGCCATGCAGGAAGCGACTGCTGAATGTCGAGAGAAAGTTGAGACAAAGCGAACAGCTACAGACAAGTTACAAAGAGATAGTTGAGGAACAACTTGAACAAGGTATCTTAGAGAAAGTCCCAGATCAACCAACAGGTGAGAAGATCTTCTACTTGCCTCACAAACCAGTAGTCAGACAAGATGCCTCTACCACAAAGGTGAGGATGGTTTTTGATGCCAGTGCTAAGCCACATCCACTGGCCAACAGTATTAATGAATGCATGTACACAGGACCGTCATTGCAACCATTGTTGTGGGACATAATGATACGAGCTAGAATGTCGCCCAACTTGCTGCTAGCAGACCTTCAGAAAGCATTTCTACATATCGAAATCAAGGAAGAGGACAGAGATGCCTTTCGGTTACTTTTCAACATCAACAACAAAGAAGAGCACTTAAGGTTAACAAGAGTGCCCTTTGGTGCAGAAGCGAGCCCATTCATTCTGGGTGCTACACTCAACCATCTTTATGATCAGCAACCACCAGAACTCAGTGAGACAGTAAAGGCTTTGAGAGACAATACTTACGTAGACAATTTGATGAAGACGGGATTCGACGTCAGCGAGTTACAAACCTTCAAGACGGAGGCAACCGAGATCATGGAAAGCGCGAAGTTTCCAGTACACAAATGGGAGTCAAACATCAGAGAACTTGAGAGTGAAAACATGCAAAACCCAAGCAAGATACTAGGACTGAGATGGGACAAGAAAGAAGATACCATAGAAATACAATTTCGTACCTTCCAAGAAGACAAGAAAGTCACAAAGAAATCTATTTTGAGTCATCTCGGGAGTATCTATGATCCCATAGGAATAACTTCACCTACGCTAGCTGAAGGGAAACGAATCTACAGAGAGGTTTGTGACGAGAAAAGGCAATGGGAGGCAGAGGTTTCCACCTCCCTCGAGAGACAGTGGAGAATGTGGACAAAACAGTTAGTGAACGTTCAGGTCCCCAGAAGTATTATTCAAAGCGGTGCTGAGCTGCGAGCCATTCATATTCATCAGTTTGCAGACGCAAGTAAGCTAGCCTGTTCTACGGTGACAATAGTCGTGGCGGAACAGGACAATGAAACTGTTAGAGGGCTTCTAACTTCAAAGTCTAGAATTTCCAAACGGAACACTACGATTGCAAGACTAGAGCTGATAGCAGGACACATGGCTGCCAACATGGTAAGGAACGTATGTCGAGCATTAAAGGGATGGCCGACTGCATCCGTAACAATATGGATGGATAGTATGGTAGCGTTATATTGGATAACAAAACCTGAAAAACCCTGGAAGGTGTTCGTTGCAAACAGAGTAAGAAGGATTGCAGAGATCACAGAGGAAACCGGAGCACTTTGGAAATACTGTCCAACACGGGAAAATGTTGCTGATCTTGGAAGCAGAGGAGCTTCGCTGGAAAAAATGAAAAAGGGCAGCTGGTTCACAGGACCTGAATGGCTGCTGAATGAAAGGGAGTGGCCAGAACAACCCAAGTTGATATCAACACCAGAGATCTCCGAGGAGCAAAAGCCGACAGTAGAAGTCAGTTCGTTCACAAATGAGAAAGTACTAGATGAGTGGGACGAGTTGCTGAAGCGCAAGCCTTACTGGAACACGCTCAGAATAACAGCATGGCCACTAAGGTTTATCCATAACAGCCTGTCCAAGTCCCGCAAGCTGAAGCGAAGATCAGGCCCGTTGTCTACAGACGAAATTCAGCAAGCAAAGGAATACTGGGTGAGGAGAGTGCAAAGAGACATACCAGAAGATCTAGAGAAACCAGGTTTCCGGCTTGTCAAGGACAAACAGACAAACATATTGAAGAGCGAAGGAAGAATCCCAAAGTACACACCAACTTATCTCGAAGATAGTCTTTTAGTCCAAAAGCTGATCCAACACGCACATGAGAGAGTGAATCACATGGGAGTAGCCAGCACAATGGCTGCCATAAGGAAGAACTGGTGGATACCACGACTGAGATCACTAGTGAAGAAACAGATACGAGAATGTAACGTATGCAAGGTATTCACCACAAGCCCGTACGGAGCCACAGCAACCGCTCCGCTGCCGGAATTCCGTACAGAAGCAAGTCGACCCTTTCAACATACTGGAGTAGACTTTGCTGGACCATTGAGGTACAAGATAAACAAGAAAGAAGAAGGAAAAGCCTACGTGTTACTTTTCACGTGTGCTACATCGAGAGCTGTGCACTTGGAGGTAACAAGGTCACAGACAGCTGAAGAATTCCAAAGGAAGCTTAACGCCTTCATCACAAGGAGAACCAGACCGGAACGGATTGTATCAGACAATGCTGCAACGTTCAGAGCAACCGCTGACTGGATCAAGAAAATAAGGAGAAGTGAACGCCTCCAAGACTTTCTTGCAGATCAAGAAATAACATGGCAGTTCAACCTTTCTAAGTCACCGTGGTGGGGCGGAATGTATGAAAGGATCATAAGAGAGATCAAGAAGACCCTGTACAAAACGCTGGGAAAAACACCGTTCACGCTGGAGCAGTTGGAGGACGTGATCATGGACATAGAGAAACATTTGAACAACAGACCATTGACCTACGTCGAGAGTGATTTTGGCGAAGAAGTTCTCACACCAAATGTCATTATGTTTGGTCAAAATGCACACCAAATCGAGAACATTGAAGTCGAAGAGGATGAATTGACCAAAATGTTCAAAAGACAACAGGAGGCAAAACAACATGCTTGGCAGCGCTGGAAGAGAGAATATCTACATAGTCTGATGGAGAGTCATCGAATCAACAGAAAAGACGCACCTTACCCAGAGATCGGGGAGATTGTGCTAGTTGTTGGAGAAGAAAAGAATCGAGGGGAGTGGAAGAAAGGCAAAGTCGTGCAGCACATTCACGGGAGAGACGGAGTCATAAGAGGTGTGAAGTTACTACACAACAAGCGCCTAATTGAAAGACCACTCAACCTAGTGTGTCCCTTGGAGATCAAGAGCCACACAGAAGTGACAACCCCGTGTCAGTCATCTGCAAGACCAGCACCAGAGGCAAGAAACAGAAGGAAAGTAGCAGAGCATGCCAGAGCAAAGATTACAGCGATACTCGAAGAAGAGGAAGATTGAACATTAGAGACATTACCGTTGTTGTTAAAGCAGTAAAAATTATGGAATAATTTTGAGGGGAGAGTGAGCGAGAGGGACCCACCCCTCCCTAGATAATCGTTTTGTAAAGTGTGACGTCATCAAAAGTCGCACGTGCAGATAGGAATGTTAGAAAACCAGAGAGAGCGAGGAGCGTGAGAAAAAGTAGAATATACAATAAAGGAAAAAACACAAAAGTGAGTCTATCTGTACGGTACAAATCCGTAAACAACCAACTGTCGGTATTGTATCTTACCTTAAAAAATGACTACAATCACGACATAAAATGGATTTTAAATGACATTTTAAATGCTAAAAGATTGTAAAAATTGCATGTCCATCACTAATCTGTGTAATGAGGACTGATTTGTTGAACTTAAGTACTCTCTGAGCAGTATACTATAGAATTAGCTGCCTTAAGCAAATATCTTGACAGCCAAAATACAATACGATTGCGAATTACAAAGAATTTGATTCTTTACGTGGATATTATCCTGTTGTAATACTACAAATCTGCAATGTTTCAGAATTGCAAAGATTCTGCAGGCCGAGGTATGATAGAATAACTGTCATTTTAATGGTTATAGGCAATTGGTGGAAATGCGCATGCGTAGTAACAAAAAGTTTATTTCCCTTAAATCACTCGGAAATTAAATCGTTGCAACTAAAATTTTATTCGTGACCTCAACCTGACTCTATATCCTACTATTACATATAGATAAAACATTCCAAATGATTTGATAACTTACCCCCTTAAATGACGGTCGTTCTGCCCATACAATCTCTTATATGGTGTTTTGACAAAAATCTGTAAAGCTGAGTTTCCCTGCAACCATCTCTTGGTATTGTATTTTGTCTTATAAAATGACGACATTTACGACATAAAATGGATTTTAAATTACATTTTAAATGCCACAAGATGGTAAAAATTGCATGTCCATCACTAATCTGTGTAATGAGGACTAATTTATTGAACTTGAGTACTCTCTAAGCAGTATGCTATAGTATTAGGTGCCTTAAGCAAATATCTTGACAGCCAGAATAGAATACAATTGCGATTTACACACAATTTGTTTCTTTACGTGGATATTATCCTTTTGTAATACTACAAATCTGCAATGTTTCAGAATTGCAAATATTATGCAGGCCGAGGTATGATAGAATAACTGTCATTTTAAGGGTTATAGGCAATTGGTGGAAATGCGCATGCGTAGTAACAAAAACTTTATCTCCCTTAAATCACTCGGAAATCTAATCGTTGCAACTAAAATTTTATTCGTTACCTAAACCTGACTCTATATCCTACTATTACATATAGATAAAACATTCCAAATGATTTGATAACTAACCCCCTTAAGTGACGGTCCTTCTGCCCATACAATCTCTTATATGGTGTTTTGACAAAAATCTGTAGGGCTGAGTTTCGTCTCAACCATCTCCTGGTATTGTATCTTGTCTTCAAAAATGACTACAATCACAACATAAAATGGATTTTAAATGACATTTTAAATGCTAAAAGATTGTAAAAATTGCATGTCCATCACTAATCTTTGTAATTAGAACTGATTTGTTGAACTTGAGTACTCTCTGAGCAGTATGCTATAGAATTAGCTGCCTTAAGCAAATATCTTGACAGCCAAAATACAATACGATTGCGAATTACAAACAATTTGATTCTTTACGTGGATATTATCCTGTTGTAATACTACAAATCTGCAATGTTTCAGAATTGCAAAGATTCTGCAGGCCGAGGTATGATAGAATAACTGTCATTTTAATGGTTATAGGCAATTGGTGGAAATGCGCATGCGTAGTAACAAAAAGTTTATTTCCCTTAAATCACTCGGAAATCTCTTCGTTGCAACTAAAATTTTATTCGTTACCTAAACCTGACTCTATATCCTACTATTACATATAGATAAAACATTCCAAATGATTTGAAAACTTACCCCCTTAATGACGGTCCTTCTGCCCATACAATCTCTTGTATGGTGTTTTGACAAACATCTGTAAGGCTGAGTTTCCTTGCAACCAACTCTTGGTATTGTATCTTATCTTCAGAAATGACTGCAATCACGACATAAAATGGATTTTAAATGACATTTTAAATGCTACAAGATGGTAAAAATTCGATGTCCATCACTAATCTGTGTAATTAGGACTGATTTGTTGAAATTGAGTACTCTCTGAGCAGTATGCTATAGAATTAGCTGCCTTAAGGTATTATCTTGACAGCCAAAATACAATACGATTGCGAATTACAAACAATTTGATTCTTTAAGTGGATATTATCCTGTTGCAATACTACAAATCTTCAATGTTTCAGAATTGCAAAAATTCTGCAGGCCGAGGTATGATAGAGTAACTGTCATTTTAAGGGTTATAGGGAATTGGTGGAAATGCGCATGCGTAGTAACAAAAAGGTTATCTCCCTTAAATCACTCGGAAATCTAATCGTTGCAACTAAAATTTTATTCGTTACCTAAACCTGACTCTATATCCTACTATTACATATTGATAAAACATTCCAAATGATTTGATAACTTACCCCCTTAAATGACGGTCCTTCTGCCCATACAATCTCTTATATGGTGTTTTGACAAAAATCTGTAAGGCTGAGTTTCCTTGCAACCAACTGTCGGTATTGTATCTTACCTTAAAAAATGACTACAATCACGACATAAAATGGATTTTAAATGACATTTTAAATGCTAAAAGATTGTAAAAATTGCATGTCCATCACTAATCTGTGTAATGAGGACTGATTTGTTAAACTTAAATACTCTCTGAGCAGTATACAATAGAATTACCTGCCTTAAGCAAATATCTTGACAGCCAAAATACAATACGATTGCGAATTACAAAGAATTTGATTCTTTACGTGGATATTATCCTGTTGTAATACTAAAAATCTGCAATGTTTCAGAATTGCAAAGATTCTGCAGGCCGAGGTATGATAGAATAACTGTCATTTTAATGGTTATAGGCAATTGGTGGAAATGCGCATGCGTAGTAACAAAAAGTTTATTTCCCTTAAATCACTCGGAAATCTAATCGTTGCAACTAAAATTTTATTCGTGACCTAAACCTGACTCTATATCCTACTATTACATATAGATAAAACATTCCAAATGATTTGAAAACTTACCCCCTTAAATGACGGTCCTTCTGCCCATACAATCTCTTGTATGGTGTTTTGACAAACATCTGTAAGGCTGAGTTTCCTTGCAACCAACTCTTGGTATTGTATCTTATCTTCAGAAATGACTGCAATCACGACATAAAATGGATTTTAAATGACATTTTAAATGCTACAAGATGGTAAAAATTGGATGTCCATCACTAATCTGTGTAATTAGGACTGATTTGTTGAAATTGAGTACTCTCTGAGCAGTATGCTATAGAATTAGCTGCCTTAAGGTATTATCTTGACAGCCAAAATACAATACGATTGCGAATTACAAAGAATTTGATTCTTTACGTGGATATTATCCTGTTTTAATACTACAAATCTGCAATGTTTCAGAATTGCAAAGATTCAGCAGGCCGAGGTATGATAGAATAACTGTCATTTTAAAGGTTATAGGCAATTGGTGGAAATGCGCATGCGTAGTAACAAAAGGTTTATTTCCCCGTAAATGACTCGGAATTTTAATCGTTGGAACTAAAATTTTATTCGTTACCTAAACCTGACTCTATATCCTATTATTACATATAGATAAAACATTCCAAATGACTTGATAACTTACCCCCTTAAATGACGGTCCTTCGCCCATACAATCTCTAATATGGTGTTTTGACAAAAATCTGTGAGGCTGAGTTTCCTCTTAACAATCTCTTCGTATTGTATCTTGTCTTAAAAAATGACTACAATCACGATATAAAATGGATTTTAAATGACATTTTAAATTCTACAAGATGGTAAAAATTGCATGTCCATCACTAATCTGTGTAATTAGAACTAATTTGTTGAACTTGAGTACCTTCTGAGCAGTATGCTATAGAATTAGCAGCCTTAAGCAAATATCTTGACAGCCAAAATACAATACGATTGCGAATTACAAAGAATTTGATTCTTTACGTGGATATTATCCTGTTGTAATACTAAAAATCTGCAATGTTTCAGAATTGCAAAGATTATGCAGGCCGAGGTATGATAGAATAACTGTCATTTTAATGGTTATAGGCAATTGGTGGAAATGCGCATGCGTAGTAACAAAAAGTTTATTTCCCTTAAATCACTCGGAAATCTAATCGTTGCAACTAAAATTTTATTCGTGACCTAAACCTGACTCTATATCCTACTATTACATATTGATAAAACATTCCAAATGATTTGATAACTTACCCCCTTAATTGACGGTCCTTCTGCCCATACAATCTCTTATATGGTGTTTTGACAAAAATCTGTAAGGCTGAGTTTCCTTGCAACCAACTGTCGGTATTGTATCTTACCTTAAAAAATGACTACAATCACGACATAAAATGGATTTTAAATGACATTTTAAATGCTAAAAGATTGTAAAAATTGCATGTCCATCACTAATCTGTGTAATGAGGACTGATTTGTTGAACTTGAGTACTCTCTGAGCAGTATGCTATAGAATTAGCTGCCTTAAGCAAATATCTTGACAGCCAGAGTAGAATACGATTGCGAGTTACAAACAATTTGATTTTACGTGGATATTATCCTGATGTAATACTACAAATCTGCAATGTTTCAGAATTGCAAAGATTATGCAGGCCGAGGTATGATAGAATAACTGTCATTTTAAGGGTTATAGGCAATTGGTGGAAATGCGCATGCGTAGTAACAAAAAGTTTATTTCCCTTAAATCACTCGGAAATCTAATCGTTGCAATTAAAATTTTATTCGTTACCTAAACCTGACTCTATATCCTACTATTACATATAGATAAAACATTCCAAATGATTTGATAACTTACCCCCTTAAATGACGGTCCTTCTGCCCATACAATCTCTTATATGGTGTTTTGAGAAAAATCTGTAAGGCTGAGTTTCCTTGCAACCAACTGTTGGTATTGTATCTTGTCTTCAAAAATAACTACAATCACGACATAAAATGGATTTTAAATGACATTTTAAATGCTACAAGATGGTAAAAATTGCATCTCCATCACTAATCTGTGTAATTAGAACTGATTTGTTGAACTTGAGTACTCTCTGAGAAGAATACTATAGAATTAGCTGCCTTAAGCAAATATCTTGAGAGCCAAAATACAATACGATTGCGAATTACAAACAATTTGATTCTTTACGTGGATATTATCCTGTTGTAATACTAAAAATCTGCAATGTTTCAGAGTTGCAAAGATTCTGCAGGCCGAGGTATGATAGAATAACTGTCATTTTAATGGTTATAGGCAATTGGTGGAAATGAGCATGCGTAGTAACAAAAAGTTTATTTCCCTTAAATCACTCGGAAATCTAATCGTTGCAACTAAAATTTTATTCGTGACCTCAACCTGACTCTATATCCTACTATTACATATTGATAAGAAATTCCAAATGATTTGATAACTTACCCCCTTAAATGACGGTCGTTCTGCCCATACAATCTCTTATATGGTGTTTTGACAAAAATCTGTAAAGCTGAGTTTCCCTGCAACCATCTCTTGGTATTGTATTTTGTCTTATAAAATGACGACACTTACGACATAAAATGGATTTTAAATTACATTTTAAATGCTACAAGATGGTAAAAATTGCATGTCCATCACTAATCTGTGTAATGAGGACTAATTTATTGAACTTGAGTACTCTCTGAGCAGTATGCTATAGAATTAGCTGCCTTAAGCAAATATCTTGACAGCCAAAATACAATACGATTGCGAATTACAAAGAATTTGATTCTTTACGTGGATATTATCCTGTTGTAATACTACAAATCTGCAATGTTTCAGAATTGCAAAGATTCTGCAGGCCGAGGTATGATAGAATAACTGTCATTTTAATGGTTATAGGCAATTGGTGGAAATGCGCATGCGTAGTAACAAAAAGTTTATTTCCCTTAAATCACTCGGAAATTTAATCGTTGCAACTAAAATTTTATTCGTGACCTCAACCTGACTCTATATCCTACTATTACATATAGATAAAACATTCCAAATGATTTGATAACTTACCCCCTTAAATGACGGTCGTTCTGCCCATACAATCTCTTATATGGTGTTTTGACAAAAATCTGTAAAGCTGAGTTTCCCTGCAACCATCTCTTGGTATTGTATTTTGTCTTATAAAATGACGACACTTACGACATAAAATGGATTTTAAATTACATTTTAAATGCCACAAGATGGTAAAAATTGCATGTCCATCACTACTCTGTGTAATGAGGACTAATTTATTGAACTTGAGTACTCTCTAAGCAGTATGCTATAGAATTAAGAGCCTTAAGCAAATATCTTGACAGCCAGAATAGAATACAATTGCGATTTACACACAATTTGTTTTTTTACGTGGATATTATCCTTTTGTAATACTACAAATCTGCAATGTTTCAGAATTGCAAAGATTATGCAGGCCGAGGTATGATAGAATAACTGTCATTTTAAGGGTTATAGGCAATTGGTGGAAATGCGCATGCGTAGTAACAAAAAGTTTATTTCCCTTAAATCACTCGGAAATCTAATCGTTGCAACTAAAATTTTATTCGTTACCTAAACCTGACTCTATATCCTACTATTACATATAGATAAAACATTCCAAATGATTTGATAACTAACCCCCTTAAGTGACGGTCCTTCTGCCCATACAATCTCTTATATGGTGTTTTGACAAAAATCTGTAAGGCTGAGTTTCCTCTCAACCATCTCCTGGTATTGTATCTTGTCTTCAAAAATGACTACAATCACAACATAAAATGGATTTTAAATGACATTTTAAATGCTAAAAGATTGTAAAAATTGCATGTCCATCACTAATCTTTGTAATTAGAACTGATTTGTTGAACTTGAGTACTCTCTGAGCAGTATGCTATAGAATTAGCTGCCTTAAGCAAATATCTTGACAGCCAAAATACAATACGATTGCGAATTACAAACAATTTGATTCTTTACGTGGATATTATCCTGTTGTAATACTACAAATCTGCAATGTTTCAGAATTGCAAAGATTATGCAGGCCGAGGTATGATAGAATAACTGTCATTTTAATGGTTATAGGCAATTGGTGGAAATGCGCATGCGTAGTAACAAAAAGTTTATTTCCCTTAAATCACTCGGAAATCTCTTCGTTGCAACTAAAATTTTATTCGTTACCTAAACCTGACTCTATATCCTACTATTACATATAGATAAAACATTCCAAATGATTTGAAAACTTACCCCCTTAATGACGGTCCTTCTGCCCATACAATCTCTTGTATGGTGTTTTGACAAACATCTGTAAGGCTGAGTTTCCTTGCAACCAACTCTTGGTATTGTATCTTATCTTCAGAAATGACTGCAATCACGACATAAAATGGATTTTAAATGACATTTTAAATGCTACAAGATGGTAAAAATTCGATGTCCATCACTAATCTGTGTAATTAGGACTGATTTGTTGAAATTGAGTACTCTCTGAGCAGTATGCTATAGAATTAGCTGCCTTAAGGTATTATCTTGACAGCCAAAATACAATACGATTGCGAATTACAAACAATTTGATTCTTTAAGTGGATATTATCCTGTTGCAATACTACAAATCTTCAATGTTTCAGAATTGCAAAAATTCTGCAGGCCGAGGTATGATAGAGTAACTGTCATTTTAAGGGTTATAGGGAATTGGTGGAAATGCGCATGCGTAGTAACAAAAAGGTTATCTCCCTTAAATCACTCGGAAATCTAATCGTTGCAACTAAAATTTTATTCGTTACCTAAACCTGACTCTATATCCTACTATTACATATTGATAAAACATTCCAAATGATTTGATAACTTACCCCCTTAAATGACGGTCCTTCTGCCCATACAATCTCTTATATGGTGTTTTGACAAAAATCTGTAAGGCTGAGTTTCCTTGCAACCAACTGTCGGTATTGTATCTTACCTTAAAAAATGACTACAATCACGACATAAAATGGATTTTAAATGACATTTTAAATGCTAAAAGATTGTAAAAATTGCATGTCCATCACTAATCTGTGTAATGAGGACTGATTTGTTAAACTTAAATACTCTCTGAGCAGTATACAATAGAATTACCTGCCTTAAGCAAATATCTTGACAGCCAAAATACAATACGATTGCGAATTACAAAGAATTTGATTCTTTACGTGGATATTATCCTGTTGTAATACTAAAAATCTGCAATGTTTCAGAATTGCAAAGATTCTGCAGGCCGAGGTATGATAGAATAACTGTCATTTTAATGGTTATAGGCAATTGGTGGAAATGCGCATGCGTAGTAACAAAAAGTTTATTTCCCTTAAATCACTCGGAAATCTCTTCGTTGCAACTAAAATTTTATTCGTTACCTAAACCTGACTCTATATCCTACTATTACATATAGATAAAACATTCCAAATGATTTGAAAACTTACCCCCTTAATGACGGTCCTTCTGCCCATACAATCTCTTGTATGGTGTTTTGACAAACATCTGTAAGGCTGAGTTTCCTTGCAACCAACTCTTGGTATTGTATCTTATCTTCAGAAATGACTGCAATCACGACATAAAATGGATTTTAAATGACATTTTAAATGCTACAAGATGGTAAAAATTCGATGTCCATCACTAATCTGTGTAATTAGGACTGATTTGTTGAAATTGAGTACTCTCTGAGCAGTATGCTATAGAATTAGCTGCCTTAAGGTATTATCTTGACAGCCAAAATACAATACGATTGCGAATTACAAACAATTTGATTCTTTAAGTGGATATTATCCTGTTGCAATACTACAAATCTTCAATGTTTCAGAATTGCAAAAATTCTGCAGGCCGAGGTATGATAGAGTAACTGTCATTTTAAGGGTTATAGGGAATTGGTGGAAATGCGCATGCGTAGTAACAAAAAGGTTATCTCCCTTAAATCACTCGGAAATCTAATCGTTGCAACTAAAATTTTATTCGTTACCTAAACCTGACTCTATATCCTACTATTACATATTGATAAAACATTCCAAATGATTTGATAACTTACCCCCTTAAATGACGGTCCTTCTGCCCATACAATCTCTTATATGGTGTTTTGACAAAAATCTGTAAGGCTGAGTTTCCTTGCAACCAACTGTCGGTATTGTATCTTACCTTAAAAAATGACTACAATCACGACATAAAATGGATTTTAAATGACATTTTAAATGCTAAAAGATTGTAAAAATTGCATGTCCATCACTAATCTGTGTAATGAGGACTGATTTGTTAAACTTAAATACTCTCTGAGCAGTATACAATAGAATTACCTGCCTTAAGCAAATATCTTGACAGCCAAAATACAATACGATTGCGAATTACAAAGAATTTGATTCTTTACGTGGATATTATCCTGTTGTAATACTAAAAATCTGCAATGTTTCAGAATTGCAAAGATTCTGCAGGCCGAGGTATGATAGAATAACTGTCATTTTAATGGTTATAGGCAATTGGTGGAAATGCGCATGCGTAGTAACAAAAAGTTTATTTCCCTTAAATCACTCGGAAATCTAATCGTTGCAACTAAAATTTTATTCGTGACCTAAACCTGACTCTATATCCTACTATTACATATAGATAAAACATTCCAAATGATTTGAAAACTTACCCCCTTAAATGACGGTCCTTCTGCCCATACAATCTCTTGTATGGTGTTTTGACAAACATCTGTAAGGCTGAGTTTCCTTGCAACCAACTCTTGGTATTGTATCTTATCTTCAGAAATGACTGCAATCACGACATAAAATGGATTTTAAATGACATTTTAAATGCTACAAGATGGTAAAAATTGGATGTCCATCACTAATCTGTGTAATTAGGACTGATTTGTTGAAATTGAGTACTCTCTGAGCAGTATGCTATAGAATTAGCTGCCTTAAGGTATTATCTTGACAGCCAAAATACAATACGATTGCGAATTACAAAGAATTTGATTCTTTACGTGGATATTATCCTGTTTTAATACTACAAATCTGCAATGTTTCAGAATTGCAAAGATTCAGCAGGCCGAGGTATGATAGAATAACTGTCATTTTAAAGGTTATAGGCAATTGGTGGAAATGCGCATGCGTAGTAACAAAAGGTTTATTTCCCCGTAAATGACTCGGAATTTTAATCGTTGGAACTAAAATTTTATTCGTTACCTAAACCTGACTCTATATCCTATTATTACATATAGATAAAACATTCCAAATGACTTGATAACTTACCCCCTTAAATGACGGTCCTTCGCCCATACAATCTCTAATATGGTGTTTTGACAAAAATCTGTGAGGCTGAGTTTCCTCTTAACAATCTCTTCGTATTGTATCTTGTCTTAAAAAATGACTACAATCACGATATAAAATGGATTTTAAATGACATTTTAAATTCTACAAGATGGTAAAAATTGCATGTCCATCACTAATCTGTGTAATTAGAACTAATTTGTTGAACTTGAGTACCTTCTGAGCAGTATGCTATAGAATTAGCAGCCTTAAGCAAATATCTTGACAGCCAAAATACAATACGATTGCGAATTACAAAGAATTTGATTCTTTACGTGGATATTATCCTGTTGTAATACTAAAAATCTGCAATGTTTCAGAATTGCAAAGATTATGCAGGCCGAGGTATGATAGAATAACTGTCATTTTAATGGTTATAGGCAATTGGTGGAAATGCGCATGCGTAGTAACAAAAAGTTTATTTCCCTTAAATCACTCGGAAATCTAATCGTTGCAACTAAAATTTTATTCGTGACCTAAACCTGACTCTATATCCTACTATTACATATTGATAAAACATTCCAAATGATTTGATAACTTACCCCCTTAATTGACGGTCCTTCTGCCCATACAATCTCTTATATGGTGTTTTGACAAAAATCTGTAAGGCTGAGTTTCCTTGCAACCAACTGTCGGTATTGTATCTTACCTTAAAAAATGACTACAATCACGACATAAAATGGATTTTAAATGACATTTTAAATGCTAAAAGATTGTAAAAATTGCATGTCCATCACTAATCTGTGTAATGAGGACTGATTTGTTGAACTTGAGTACTCTCTGAGCAGTATGCTATAGAATTAGCTGCCTTAAGCAAATATCTTGACAGCCAGAGTAGAATACGATTGCGAGTTACAAACAATTTGATTTTACGTGGATATTATCCTGATGTAATACTACAAATCTGCAATGTTTCAGAATTGCAAAGATTATGCAGGCCGAGGTATGATAGAATAACTGTCATTTTAAGGGTTATAGGCAATTGGTGGAAATGCGCATGCGTAGTAACAAAAAGTTTATTTCCCTTAAATCACTCGGAAATCTAATCGTTGCAATTAAAATTTTATTCGTTACCTAAACCTGACTCTATATCCTACTATTACATATAGATAAAACATTCCAAATGATTTGATAACTTACCCCCTTAAATGACGGTCCTTCTGCCCATACAATCTCTTATATGGTGTTTTGAGAAAAATCTGTAAGGCTGAGTTTCCTTGCAACCAACTGTTGGTATTGTATCTTGTCTTCAAAAATAACTACAATCACGACATAAAATGGATTTTAAATGACATTTTAAATGCTACAAGATGGTAAAAATTGCATCTCCATCACTAATCTGTGTAATTAGAACTGATTTGTTGAACTTGAGTACTCTCTGAGAAGAATACTATAGAATTAGCTGCCTTAAGCAAATATCTTGAGAGCCAAAATACAATACGATTGCGAATTACAAACAATTTGATTCTTTACGTGGATATTATCCTGTTGTAATACTAAAAATCTGCAATGTTTCAGAGTTGCAAAGATTCTGCAGGCCGAGGTATGATAGAATAACTGTCATTTTAATGGTTATAGGCAATTGGTGGAAATGAGCATGCGTAGTAACAAAAAGTTTATTTCCCTTAAATCACTCGGAAATCTAATCGTTGCAACTAAAATTTTATTCGTGACCTCAACCTGACTCTATATCCTACTATTACATATTGATAAGAAATTCCAAATGATTTGATAACTTACCCCCTTAAATGACGGTCGTTCTGCCCATACAATCTCTTATATGGTGTTTTGACAAAAATCTGTAAAGCTGAGTTTCCCTGCAACCATCTCTTGGTATTGTATTTTGTCTTATAAAATGACGACACTTACGACATAAAATGGATTTTAAATTACATTTTAAATGCTACAAGATGGTAAAAATTGCATGTCCATCACTAATCTGTGTAATGAGGACTAATTTATTGAACTTGAGTACTCTCTGAGCAGTATGCTATAGAATTAGCTGCCTTAAGCAAATATCTTGACAGCCAAAATACAATACGATTGCGAATTACAAAGAATTTGATTCTTTACGTGGATATTATCCTGTTGTAATACTACAAATCTGCAATGTTTCAGAATTGCAAAGATTCTGCAGGCCGAGGTATGATAGAATAACTGTCATTTTAATGGTTATAGGCAATTGGTGGAAATGCGCATGCGTAGTAACAAAAAGTTTATTTCCCTTAAATCACTCGGAAATTTAATCGTTGCAACTAAAATTTTATTCGTGACCTCAACCTGACTCTATATCCTACTATTACATATAGATAAAACATTCCAAATGATTTGATAACTTACCCCCTTAAATGACGGTCGTTCTGCCCATACAATCTCTTATATGGTGTTTTGACAAAAATCTGTAAAGCTGAGTTTCCCTGCAACCATCTCTTGGTATTGTATTTTGTCTTATAAAATGACGACACTTACGACATAAAATGGATTTTAAATTACATTTTAAATGCCACAAGATGGTAAAAATTGCATGTCCATCACTACTCTGTGTAATGAGGACTAATTTATTGAACTTGAGTACTCTCTAAGCAGTATGCTATAGAATTAAGAGCCTTAAGCAAATATCTTGACAGCCAGAATAGAATACAATTGCGATTTACACACAATTTGTTTTTTTACGTGGATATTATCCTTTTGTAATACTACAAATCTGCAATGTTTCAGAATTGCAAAGATTATGCAGGCCGAGGTATGATAGAATAACTGTCATTTTAAGGGTTATAGGCAATTGGTGGAAATGCGCATGCGTAGTAACAAAAAGTTTATTTCCCTTAAATCACTCGGAAATCTAATCGTTGCAACTAAAATTTTATTCGTTACCTAAACCTGACTCTATATCCTACTATTACATATAGATAAAACATTCCAAATGATTTGATAACTAACCCCCTTAAGTGACGGTCCTTCTGCCCATACAATCTCTTATATGGTGTTTTGACAAAAATCTGTAAGGCTGAGTTTCCTCTCAACCATCTCCTGGTATTGTATCTTGTCTTCAAAAATGACTACAATCACAACATAAAATGGATTTTAAATGACATTTTAAATGCTAAAAGATTGTAAAAATTGCATGTCCATCACTAATCTTTGTAATTAGAACTGATTTGTTGAACTTGAGTACTCTCTGAGCAGTATGCTATAGAATTAGCTGCCTTAAGCAAATATCTTGACAGCCAAAATACAATACGATTGCGAATTACAAACAATTTGATTCTTTACGTGGATATTATCCTGTTGTAATACTACAAATCTGCAATGTTTCAGAATTGCAAAGATTCTGCAGGCCGAGGTATGATAGAATAACTGTCATTTTAATGGTTATAGGCAATTGGTGGAAATGCGCATGCGTAGTAACAAAAAGTTTATTTCCCTTAAATCACTCGGAAATCTCTTCGTTGCAACTAAAATTTTATTCGTTACCTAAACCTGACTCTATATCCTACTATTACATATAGATAAAACATTCCAAATGATTTGAAAACTTACCCCCTTAATGACGGTCCTTCTGCCCATACAATCTCTTGTATGGTGTTTTGACAAACATCTGTAAGGCTGAGTTTCCTTGCAACCAACTCTTGGTATTGTATCTTATCTTCAGAAATGACTGCAATCACGACATAAAATGGATTTTAAATGACATTTTAAATGCTACAAGATGGTAAAAATTCGATGTCCATCACTAATCTGTGTAATTAGGACTGATTTGTTGAAATTGAGTACTCTCTGAGCAGTATGCTATAGAATTAGCTGCCTTAAGGTATTATCTTGACAGCCAAAATACAATACGATTGCGAATTACAAACAATTTGATTCTTTAAGTGGATATTATCCTGTTGCAATACTACAAATCTTCAATGTTTCAGAATTGCAAAAATTCTGCAGGCCGAGGTATGATAGAGTAACTGTCATTTTAAGGGTTATAGGGAATTGGTGGAAATGCGCATGCGTAGTAACAAAAAGGTTATCTCCCTTAAATCACTCGGAAATCTAATCGTTGCAACTAAAATTTTATTCGTTACCTAAACCTGACTCTATATCCTACTATTACATATTGATAAAACATTCCAAATGATTTGATAACTTACCCCCTTAAATGACGGTCCTTCTGCCCATACAATCTCTTATATGGTGTTTTGACAAAAATCTGTAAGGCTGAGTTTCCTTGCAACCAACTGTCGGTATTGTATCTTACCTTAAAAAATGACTACAATCACGACATAAAATGGATTTTAAATGACATTTTAAATGCTAAAAGATTGTAAAAATTGCATGTCCATCACTAATCTGTGTAATGAGGACTGATTTGTTAAACTTAAGTACTCTCTGAGCAGTATACAATAGAATTACCTGCCTTAAGCAAATATCTTGACAGCCAAAATACAATACGATTGCGAATTACAAAGAATTTGATTCTTTACGTGGATATTATCCTGTTGTAATACTAAAAATCTGCAATGTTTCAGAATTGCAAAGATTCTGCAGGCCGAGGTATGATAGAATAACTGTCATTTTAATGGTTATAGGCAATTGGTGGAAATGCGCATGCGTAGTAACAAAAAGTTTATTTCCCTTAAATCACTCGGAAATCTAATCGTTGCAACTAAAATTTTATTCGTGACCTAAACCTGACTCTATATCCTACTATTACATATAGATAAAACATTCCAAATGATTTGAAAACTTACCCCCTTAAATGACGGTCCTTCTGCCCATACAATCTCTTGTATGGTGTTTTGACAAACATCTGTAAGGCTGAGTTTCCTTGCAACCAACTCTTGGTATTGTATCTTATCTTCAGAAATGACTGCAATCACGACATAAAATGGATTTTAAATGACATTTTAAATGCTACAAGATGGTAAAAATTGGATGTCCATCACTAATCTGTGTAATTAGGACTGATTTGTTGAAATTGAGTACTCTCTGAGCAGTATGCTATAGAATTAGCTGCCTTAAGGTATTATCTTGACAGCCAAAATACAATACGATTGCGAATTACAAAGAATTTGATTCTTTACGTGGATATTATCCTGTTTTAATACTACAAATCTGCAATGTTTCAGAATTGCAAAGATTCAGCAGGCCGAGGTATGATAGAATAACTGTCATTTTAAAGGTTATAGGCAATTGGTGGAAATGCGCATGCGTAGTAACAAAAGGTTTATTTCCCCGTAAATGACTCGGAATTTTAATCGTTGGAACTAAAATTTTATTCGTTACCTAAACCTGACTCTATATCCTATTATTACATATAGATAAAACATTCCAAATGACTTGATAACTTACCCCCTTAAATGACGGTCCTTCGCCCATACAATCTCTAATATGGTGTTTTGACAAAAATCTGTGAGGCTGAGTTTCCTCTTAACAATCTCTTCGTATTGTATCTTGTCTTAAAAAATGACTACAATCACGATATAAAATGGATTTTAAATGACATTTTAAATTCTACAAGATGGTAAAAATTGCATGTCCATCACTAATCTGTGTAATTAGAACTAATTTGTTGAACTTGAGTACCTTCTGAGCAGTATGCTATAGAATTAGCAGCCTTAAGCAAATATCTTGACAGCCAAAATACAATACGATTGCGAATTACAAAGAATTTGATTCTTTACGTGGATATTATCCTGTTGTAATACTAAAAATCTGCAATGTTTCAGAATTGCAAAGATTATGCAGGCCGAGGTATGATAGAATAACTGTCATTTTAATGGTTATAGGCAATTGGTGGAAATGCGCATGCGTAGTAACAAAAAGTTTATTTCCCTTAAATCACTCGGAAATCTAATCGTTGCAACTAAAATTTTATTCGTGACCTAAACCTGACTCTATATCCTACTATTACATATTGATAAAACATTCCAAATGATTTGATAACTTACCCCCTTAATTGACGGTCCTTCTGCCCATACAATCTCTTATATGGTGTTTTGACAAAAATCTGTAAGGCTGAGTTTCCTTGCAACCAACTGTCGGTATTGTATCTTACCTTAAAAAATGACTACAATCACGACATAAAATGGATTTTAAATGACATTTTAAATGCTAAAAGATTGTAAAAATTGCATGTCCATCACTAATCTGTGTAATGAGGACTGATTTGTTGAACTTGAGTACTCTCTGAGCAGTATGCTATAGAATTAGCTGCCTTAAGCAAATATCTTGACAGCCAGAGTAGAATACGATTGCGAGTTACAAACAATTTGATTTTACGTGGATATTATCCTGATGTAATACTACAAATCTGCAATGTTTCAGAATTGCAAAGATTATGCAGGCCGAGGTATGATAGAATAACTGTCATTTTAAGGGTTATAGGCAATTGGTGGAAATGCGCATGCGTAGTAACAAAAAGTTTATTTCCCTTAAATCACTCGGAAATCTAATCGTTGCAATTAAAATTTTATTCGTTACCTAAACCTGACTCTATATCCTACTATTACATATAGATAAAACATTCCAAATGATTTGATAACTTACCCCCTTAAATGACGGTCCTTCTGCCCATACAATCTCTTATATGGTGTTTTGAGAAAAATCTGTAAGGCTGAGTTTCCTTGCAACCAACTGTTGGTATTGTATCTTGTCTTCAAAAATAACTACAATCACGACATAAAATGGATTTTAAATGACATTTTAAATGCTACAAGATGGTAAAAATTGCATCTCCATCACTAATCTGTGTAATTAGAACTGATTTGTTGAACTTGAGTACTCTCTGAGAAGAATACTATAGAATTAGCTGCCTTAAGCAAATATCTTGAGAGCCAAAATACAATACGATTGCGAATTACAAACAATTTGATTCTTTACGTGGATATTATCCTGTTGTAATACTAAAAATCTGCAATGTTTCAGAGTTGCAAAGATTCTGCAGGCCGAGGTATGATAGAATAACTGTCATTTTAATGGTTATAGGCAATTGGTGGAAATGAGCATGCGTAGTAACAAAAAGTTTATTTCCCTTAAATCACTCGGAAATCTAATCGTTGCAACTAAAATTTTATTCGTGACCTCAACCTGACTCTATATCCTACTATTACATATTGATAAGAAATTCCAAATGATTTGATAACTTACCCCCTTAAATGACGGTCGTTCTGCCCATACAATCTCTTATATGGTGTTTTGACAAAAATCTGTAAAGCTGAGTTTCCCTGCAACCATCTCTTGGTATTGTATTTTGTCTTATAAAATGACGACACTTACGACATAAAATGGATTTTAAATTACATTTTAAATGCTACAAGATGGTAAAAATTGCATGTCCATCACTAATCTGTGTAATGAGGACTAATTTATTGAACTTGAGTACTCTCTGAGCAGTATGCTATAGAATTAGCTGCCTTAAGCAAATATCTTGACAGCCAAAATACAATACGATTGCGAATTACAAAGAATTTGATTCTTTACGTGGATATTATCCTGTTGTAATACTACAAATCTGCAATGTTTCAGAATTGCAAAGATTCTGCAGGCCGAGGTATGATAGAATAACTGTCATTTTAAAGGTTATAGGCAATTGGTGGAAATGCGCATGCGTAGTAACAAAAAGTTTATTTCCCTTAAATCACTCGGAAATTTAATCGTTGCAACTAAAATTTTATTCGTGACCTCAACCTGACTCTATATCCTACTATTACATATAGATAAAACATTCCAAATGATTTGATAACTTACCCCCTTAAATGACGGTCGTTCTGCCCATACAATCTCTTATATGGTGTTTTGACAAAAATCTGTAAAGCTGAGTTTCCCTGCAACCATCTCTTGGTATTGTATTTTGTCTTATAAAATGACGACACTTACGACATAAAATGGATTTTAAATTACATTTTAAATGCCACAAGATGGTAAAAATTGCATGTCCATCACTACTCTGTGTAATGAGGACTAATTTATTGAACTTGAGTACTCTCTAAGCAGTATGCTATAGAATTAAGAGCCTTAAGCAAATATCTTGACAGCCAGAATAGAATACAATTGCGATTTACACACAATTTGTTTTTTTACGTGGATATTATCCTTTTGTAATACTACAAATCTGCAATGTTTCAGAATTGCAAAGATTATGCAGGCCGAGGTATGATAGAATAACTGTCATTTTAAGGGTTATAGGCAATTGGTGGAAATGCGCATGCGTAGTAACAAAAAGTTTATTTCCCTTAAATCACTCGGAAATCTAATCGTTGCAACTAAAATTTTATTCGTGACCTAAACCTGACTCTATATCCTACTATTACATATTGATAAAACATTCCAAATGATTTGATAACTTACCCCCTTAATTGACGGTCCTTCTGCCCATACAATCTCTTATATGGTGTTTTGACAAAAATCTGTAAGGCTGAGTTTCCTTGCAACCAACTGTCGGTATTGTATCTTACCTTAAAAAATGACTACAATCACGACATAAAATGGATTTTAAATGACATTTTAAATGCTAAAAGATTGTAAAAATTGCATGTCCATCACTAATCTGTGTAATGAGGACTGATTTGTTGAACTTGAGTACTCTCTGAGCAGTATGCTATAGAATTAGCTGCCTTAAGCAAATATCTTGACAGCCAGAGTAGAATACGATTGCGAGTTACAAACAATTTGATTTTACGTGGATATTATCCTGATGTAATACTACAAATCTGCAATGTTTCAGAATTGCAAAGATTATGCAGGCCGAGGTATGATAGAATAACTGTCATTTTAAGGGTTATAGGCAATTGGTGGAAATGCGCATGCGTAGTAACAAAAAGTTTATTTCCCTTAAATCACTCGGAAATCTAATCGTTGCAATTAAAATTTTATTCGTTACCTAAACCTGACTCTATATCCTACTATTACATATAGATAAAACATTCCAAATGATTTGATAACTTACCCCCTTAAATGACGGTCCTTCTGCCCATACAATCTCTTATATGGTGTTTTGAGAAAAATCTGTAAGGCTGAGTTTCCTTGCAACCAACTGTTGGTATTGTATCTTGTCTTCAAAAATAACTACAATCACGACATAAAATGGATTTTAAATGACATTTTAAATGCTACAAGATGGTAAAAATTGCATCTCCATCACTAATCTGTGTAATTAGAACTGATTTGTTGAACTTGAGTACTCTCTGAGAAGAATACTATAGAATTAGCTGCCTTAAGCAAATATCTTGAGAGCCAAAATACAATACGATTGCGAATTACAAACAATTTGATTCTTTACGTGGATATTATCCTGTTGTAATACTAAAAATCTGCAATGTTTCAGAGTTGCAAAGATTCTGCAGGCCGAGGTATGATAGAATAACTGTCATTTTAATGGTTATAGGCAATTGGTGGAAATGAGCATGCGTAGTAACAAAAAGTTTATTTCCCTTAAATCACTCGGAAATCTAATCGTTGCAACTAAAATTTTATTCGTGACCTCAACCTGACTCTATATCCTACTATTACATATTGATAAGAAATTCCAAATGATTTGATAACTTACCCCCTTAAATGACGGTCGTTCTGCCCATACAATCTCTTATATGGTGTTTTGACAAAAATCTGTAAAGCTGAGTTTCCCTGCAACCATCTCTTGGTATTGTATTTTGTCTTATAAAATGACGACACTTACGACATAAAATGGATTTTAAATTACATTTTAAATGCTACAAGATGGTAAAAATTGCATGTCCATCACTAATCTGTGTAATGAGGACTAATTTATTGAACTTGAGTACTCTCTGAGCAGTATGCTATAGAATTAGCTGCCTTAAGCAAATATCTTGACAGCCAAAATACAATACGATTGCGAATTACAAAGAATTTGATTCTTTACGTGGATATTATCCTGTTGTAATACTACAAATCTGCAATGTTTCAGAATTGCAAAGATTCTGCAGGCCGAGGTATGATAGAATAACTGTCATTTTAAAGGTTATAGGCAATTGGTGGAAATGCGCATGCGTAGTAACAAAAAGTTTATTTCCCTTAAATCACTCGGAAATTTAATCGTTGCAACTAAAATTTTATTCGTGACCTCAACCTGACTCTATATCCTACTATTACATATAGATAAAACATTCCAAATGATTTGATAACTTACCCCCTTAAATGACGGTCGTTCTGCCCATACAATCTCTTATATGGTGTTTTGACAAAAATCTGTAAAGCTGAGTTTCCCTGCAACCATCTCTTGGTATTGTATTTTGTCTTATAAAATGACGACACTTACGACATAAAATGGATTTTAAATTACATTTTAAATGCCACAAGATGGTAAAAATTGCATGTCCATCACTACTCTGTGTAATGAGGACTAATTTATTGAACTTGAGTACTCTCTAAGCAGTATGCTATAGAATTAAGAGCCTTAAGCAAATATCTTGACAGCCAGAATAGAATACAATTGCGATTTACACACAATTTGTTTTTTTACGTGGATATTATCCTTTTGTAATACTACAAATCTGCAATGTTTCAGAATTGCAAAGATTATGCAGGCCGAGGTATGATAGAATAACTGTCATTTTAAGGGTTATAGGCAATTGGTGGAAATGCGCATGCGTAGTAACAAAAAGTTTATTTCCCTTAAATCACTCGGAAATCTAATCGTTGCAACTAAAATTTTATTCGTTACCTAAACCTGACTCTATATCCTACTATTACATATAGATAAAACATTCCAAATGATTTGATAACTAACCCCCTTAAGTGACGGTCCTTCTGCCCATACAATCTCTTATATGGTGTTTTGACAAAAATCTGTAAGGCTGAGTTTCCTCTCAACCATCTCCTGGTATTGTATCTTGTCTTCAAAAATGACTACAATCACAACATAAAATGGATCTTAAATGACATTTTAAATGCTACAATATGGTAAAAATTGCATGTCCATCACTAATCTGTGTAATTAGGACTGATTTGTTGAACTTGAGTACTCTCTAAGCAGTATCCTATAGAATTAGCTGTTTTAAGCAAATATCTTGACAGCCAAAATACAATACGATTGCGAATTACAAACAATTTGATTCTTTACGTGGATATTATCCTGTTGTAGTACTGCAAATCTGCAATGTTTCAGAATTGCAAAGATTCTGCAGGCCGAGGTATGATAGAATAACTGTCATTTTAAGGGTTATAGGCAATTGGTGGAAATGCGCATGCGTAGTAACAAAAAGTTTATTTCCCTTAAATCACTTGGAAATCTCATCGTTGCAACTAAAAATTTATTCGTTACCTAAACCTGACTCTATATCCTACTATTACATATTGATAAAAAATTCCAAATGATTTGATAACTTACCCCCTTAAATGACGGTCCTTCTGCCCATACAATCTCTTATATGGTGTTTTGACAAAAATCTGTAAAGCTGAGTTTCCTGCAACCATCTCTTGGTATTGTATTTTGTCTTATAAAATGACGACATTTACGACATAAAATGGATTTTAAATTACATTTTAAATGCTACAAGATGGTAAAAATTGCATGTCTATCACTAATCTGTGTAATGAGGACTGATTTGTTGAACTTGAGTACTCTCTGAGCAGTATCCTATAGAATTAGCTGCCTTAAGCAAATATCTTGACAGCCAGAATAGAATACGATTGCGAATTACAAACAATTTGATTCTTTACGTGGATAATATCCTGTTGTAATGCTTGAAATCTGCAATGTTTGAGAATTGCAAAGATTATGCAGGCCGAGGTATGATAGAATAACTGTCATTTTAAGGGTTATAGGCAATTGGTGGAAATGCGCATGGGTAGTAACAAAAAGTTTATTTCCCTTGAATCACTCGGAAATCTAATCGTTGCAACTAAAATTTTATTCGTGACCTAAACCTGACTCTATATCCTACTATTACATATAGATAAAACATTCCAAATGATTTGATAACTAACCCCCTTAAGTGACGGTCCTTCTGCCCATACAATCTCTTATATGGTGTTTTGACAAAAATCTGTAAGGCTGAGTTTCCTCTCAACCATCTCCTGGTATTGTATCTTGTCTTCAAAAATGACTACAATCACAACATAAAATGGATTTTAAATGACATTTTAAATGCTACAAGATGGTAAAAATTGCATGTCCATCACTAATCTGTGTAATGAGGACTGATTTGTTGAAGTTGAGTACTCTCTAAGCCGTATGCTAGAGAATTAGCTGCCTTAAGCAAATATCTTGACAGCCAGAATAGAATACGATTGCAAATTACAAACAATTTGATTCTTTACGTGGATAATATCATGTTGTAATGCTTGAAATCTGCAATTTTTGAGAATTGCAAAGATTATGCAGGCCGAGGTATGATAGAATAACTGTCATTTTAAGGGTTATAGGCAATTGGTGGAAATGCGCATGCGTAGTAACAAAAAGTTTATTTCCCTTAAATCACTCGGAAATCTAATCGTTGCAACTAAAATTTTATTCGTGACCTAAACCTGACTCTATATCCTACTATTACATATAGATAAAACATTCCAAATGATTTGATAACTACTCCCCTTAAGTGACGGTCTTTCTGCCCATACAATCTCTTATATGGTGTTTTGACAAGAATCTGTAAGGCGGAGTTTCCTCTCAACCATCTCCTGGTATTGTATCTTGTCTTCAAAAATGACTACAATCACAACTTAAAATAGATTTTAAATTACATTTTAAATGCTACAATATGGTAAAATCTGCATGTCCATCACTAATCTGTGTAATTAGGACTGATTTGTTGAAGTTGAGTACTCTCTAAGCAGTATGCTATAGAATTAGCTGCCTTAAGCAAATATCTTGACAGCCAAAATACAATACGATTGCGAATTACAAAGAATTTGAATCTTTACGTGGATATTATCCTTTTGTAATACTACAAATTTGATATGTTTCAGAATTGCAAAGATTCTGAAGGCCGATGTATAATAGAATAACTGTCTTTTTAAGGGTTATAGGCAATTGGTGGAAATTCGCATGCGTAGTAACAAAAAGTTTATTTCCCTTAAATCACTCGGAAATCTCATCGTTGCAACTAAAATTTTATTCGTTACCTAAACCTGACTCTATATCCTACTATTACATATTGATAAAAAATTCCAAATGATTTGATAACTTACCCCCTTAAATGACGGTCCTTCTGCCCATACAATCTCTTATATGGTTTTTTGACAAAACTCTGTAAGGCTGAGTTTCCTTGCAACCAACTGTTGGTATTGTATCTTGTCTTAAAAAATAACTACAATCACGACATAAAATAGATTTTAAATGACATTTTAAATGCTACAAGATGGTAAAAATTGGATGTCCATCACTAATCTTTTTAATTAGAACTGATTTGTTGAACTTGAGTACTCTCTGAGCAGTATGCTATAGATTTAGCTGCCTTAAGAAAATATCTTGACAGCCAAAATACAATACGATTGCGAATTACAAACAATTTGATTCTTTACGTGGATATTATCCTGTTGTAATACTACAAATCTGCAATGTTTCAGAATTGCAAAGATTCTGCAGGTCGAGGTATGATAGAATAACTGTCATTTTAAGGGTTATAGGCAATTGGTGGAAATGCGCATGCGTAGTAACAAAAACTTTATTTCCCTTAAATCACTCGGAAATCTAATCGTTGCAACTAAAATTTTATTCGTTACCTAAACCTGACTCTATATCCTACTATTACATATAGATAAAACATTCCAAATGATTTGATAACTTACCCCCTTAAATGACGGTCCTTCTGCCCATACAATGTCTTATATGGTGTTTTGACAAAAATCTGTAAAGCTGAGTTTCACTGCAACCATCTCTTGGTATTGTATTTTGTCTTATAAAATGACGACATTTACGACATAAAATGGATTTTAAATTACATTTTAAATACTACAAGATGGTAAAAATTGCATGTCCATCACTAATCTGTGTAATGAGGACTGATTTGTTGAAGTTGAGTACTCTCTAAGCAGTATGCTATAGAATTAGCTGCCTTAAGCAAATATGTTGACAGCCAGAATAGAATACGATTGCAAATTACAAACAATTTGATTCTTTACATGGATAATATCCTGTTGTAATGCTTGAAATCTGCAATGTTTGAGAATTGCAAAGATTATGCAGGCCGAGGTATGATAGAATAACTGTCATTTTAAGGGTTATAGGCAATTGGTGGAAATGCGCATGCGTAGTAACAAAAAGTTTATTTCCCTTAAATCACTCGGAAATCTAATCGTTGCAACTAAAATTTTATTCGTTACCTAAACCTGACTCTATATCCTACTATTACATATAGATAAAACATTTCAAATGATTTGATAACTAACCCCCTTAAGTGACGGTCCTTCTGCCCATACAATCTCTTATATGGTGTTTTGACAAGAATCTGTAAGGCTGAGTTTCCTCTCAACCATCTCCTGGTATTGTATCTTGTCTTCAAAAATGACTACAATCACAACATAAAATGGATTTTAAATTACATTTTAAATGCTACAATATGGTAAAAATTGCATGTCCATCACTGATCTGTGTAATTAGGACTGATTTGTTGAAGTTGAGTACTCTCTAAGCAGTATGCTATAGAATTAGCTGCCTTAAGCAAATATCTTGACAGCCAAAATACAATACGATTGCGAATTACAAAAAATTTGAATGTTTACGTGGATATTATCCTTTTGTAATACTACAAATCTGCAATGTTTGAGAATTGCAAAGATTATGCAGGCCGAGTTATGATAGAATAACTGTCATTTTAAGGGTTATAGGCAATTGGTGGAAATGCGCATGCGTTGTAACAAAAAGTTTATTTCCCTTAAATCACTCGGAAATCTAATCGTTGCAACTAAAATTTTATTCGCTACCTAAACCTGACTCTATATCCTACTATTACATATAGATAAAACATTCCAAATGATTTGATAACTAACCCCCTTAAGTGACGGTCCTTCTGGCCATACAATCTCTTATATGGTGTTTTGACAAAAATCTGTAAGGCTGAGTTTCCTCTCAACCATCTCCTGGTATTGTATCTTGTCTTCAAAAATGACTACAATCACAACATAAAATGGATTTTAAATGACATTTTAAATGCTACAATATGGTAAAAATTGCATGTCCATCACTGATCTGTGTAATTAGGACTGATTTGTTGAAGTTGAGTACTCTCTAAGCAGTATGCTATAGAATTAGCTGCCTTAAGCAAATATCTTGACAGCCAAAATACAATACGATTGCGAATTACAAAAAATTTGAATCTTTACGTGGATATTATCCTTTTGTAATACTACAAATTTGCAATGTTTGAGAATTGCAAAGATTATGCAGGCCGAGGTATGATAGAATAACTGTCATTTTAAGGGTTATAGGCAATTGGTGAAAATGCGCATGCGTAGTAAGAAAAAGTTTATTTCCCTTAAATCACTCGGAAATCTAATCGTTGCAACTAAAATTTTATTCGTTACCTAAACCTGACTCTATATCCTACTATTACATATTGATAAAAAATTCCAAATGATTTGATAACTTACCCCCTTAAATGACGGTCCTTCTGCCCATACAATCTCTTATATGGTGTTTTGACAAAGCTCTGTAAGGCTGAGTTTCCTTGCAACCAACTGTTGGTATTGTATCTTGTCTTCAAAAATAACTACAATCACAACATGAAATGGATTTTAAATGACATTTTAAATGCTACAAGATGGTAAAAATTGCATGTCCATCACTAATCTGTGTAATGAGAACTGATTTTTTGAACTTGAGTACTCTCTGAGCAGTATGCTATAGAATTAGCTGCCTTAAGCAAATATCTTGACAGCCAAAATACAATGCGATTGCGAATTACAAAGAATTTGATTCTTTACGTGGATATTATCCTGTTGTAATACTACAAATCTGCAATGTTTCAGAATTGCAAAGATTATGCAGGCCGAGGTATGATAGAATAACTGTCATTTTAAGGGTTATAGGCAATTGGTGGAAATGCGCATGCGTAGTAACAAAAAGTTTATTTCCCTTAAATCACTCGGAAATCTAATCGTTGCAACTAAAATTTTATTCGTTACCTAAACCTGACTCTATATCCTACTATTACATATAGATAAAACATTCCAAATGATTTGATAACTAACCCCCTTAAGTGACGGTCCTTCTGCCCATACAATCTCTTATATGGTGTTTTGACAAAAATCTGTAAGGCTGAGTTTCCTCTCAACCATCTCCTGGTATTGTATCTTGTCTTCAAAAATGACTACAATCACAACATAAAATGGATTTTAAATTACATTTTAAATGCTACAATGTGGTAAAAATTGCATGTCCATCACTGATCTGTGTAATTAGGACTGATTTGTTGAAGTTGAGTACTCTCTAAGCAGTATGCTATAGAATTAGCTGCCTTAAGCAAATATCTTGACAGCCAAAATACAATACGATTGCGAATTACAAAAAATTTGAATGTTTACGTGGATATTATCCTTTTGTAATACTACAAATCTGCAATGTTTGAGAATTGCAAAGATTATGCAGGACGAGGTATGATAGAATAACTGTCATTTTAAGGGTTATAGGCAATTGGTGGAAATGCGCATGCGTAGTAACAAAAACTTTATTTCCCTTAAATCACTCGGAAATCTAATCGTTGCAACTAAAATTTTATTCGCTACCTAAACCTGACTCTATATCCTACTATTACATATAGATAAAACATTCCAAATGATTTGATAACTAACCCCCTTAAGTGACGGTCCTTCTGCCCATACAATCTCTTATATGGTGTTTTGACAAAAATCTGTAAGGCTGAGTTTCCTCTCAACCATCTCCTGGTATTGTATCTTGTCTTCAAAAATGACTACAATCACAACATAAAATGGATTTTAAATTACATTTTAAATGCTACAATATGGTAAAAATTGCATGTCCTTCACTAATCTGTGTAATTAGGACTTATTTGTTGAAGTTGAGTACTCTCTAAGCAGTATGCTATAGAATTAGCTGCCTTAAGCAAATATCTTGACAGCCAAAATGCAATACGATTGCGAATTACAAAAAATTTAAATCTTTACGTGGATATTATCCTTTTGTAATACTACAAATTTGCAATGTTTGAGAATTGCAAAGATTATGCAGGCCGAGGTATGATAGAATAACTGTCATTTTAAGGGTTATAGGAAATTGGTGGAAATGCGCATGCGTAGTAACAAAAAGTTTATTTTTCTTAAATCACTCGGAAATCTAATCGTTGCAACTAAAATTTTATTCGTTACCTAAACCTGACTCTATATCCTACTATTACATATTGATAAAAAATTCCAAATGATTTGATAACTTACCCCCTTAAATGACGGTCCTTCTGCCCATACAATCTCTTATATGGTGTTTTGACAAAGCTCTGTAAGGCTGAGTTTCCTTGCAACCAACTGTTGGTATTGTATCTTGTCTTCAAAAATAACTACAATCACAACATAAAATGGATTTTAAATGACATTTTAAATGCTACAAGATGGTAAAAATTGCATGTCCATCACTAATCTGTGTAATGAGAACTGATTTTTTGAGCTTGAGTACTCTCTGAGCAGTATGCTATAGAATTAGCTGCCTTAAGCAAATATCTTGACAGCCAAAATACAATACGATTGCGAATTACAAACAATTTGATTCTTTCGGTGGATATTATCCTGTTGTAATACTACAAATCTGCAATGTTTCAGAATTGCAAAGATTATGCAGGCCGAGGTATGATAGAATAACTGTCATTTTAAGGGTTATAGGCAATTGGTGGAAATGCGCATGCGTAGTAACAAAAAGTTTATTTCCCTTAAATCACTCGGAAATCTAATCGTTGCAACTAAAATTTTATTCGTTACCTAAACCTGACTCTATATCCTACTATTACATATAGATAAAACATTCCAAATGATTTGATAACTTACCCCCTTAAATGACGGTCCTTCTGCCCATACAATCTCTTATATGGTGTTTTGACAAAAATCTGTAAAGCTGAGTTTCTCTGCAACCATCTCTTGGTATTGTATTTTGTCTTATAAAATGACGACATTTACGACATAAAATGGATTTTAAATTACATTTTAAATACTACAAGATGGTAAAAATTGCATGTCCATCACTAATCGGTGTAATGAGGACTGATTTGTTGAACTTGAGTAATCTCTGAGCAGTATGCTATAGAATTAGCTGCCTTAAGCAAATATTTTGACAGCCAGAATAGAATACGATTGCGAATTACAAACAATTTGATTCTTTACGTGGATAATATCCTGTTGTAATGCTTGAAATCTGCAATGTTTGAGAATTGCAAAGATTATGCAGGCCGAGGTATGATAGAATAACTGTCATTTTAAGGGTTATAGGCAATTGGTGGAAATGCGCATGCGTAGTAACAAAAAGTTTATTTCCCTTAAATCACTCGGAAATCTAATCGTTGCAACTAAAATTTTATTCGTTACCTAAACCTGACTCTATATCCTACTATTACATATAGATAAAACATTCCAAATGATTTGATAACTAACCCCCTTAAGTGACGGTCCTTCTGCCCATACAATCTCTTATATGGTGTTTTGACAAAAATCTGTAAGGCTGAGTTTCCTCTCAACCATCTCCTGGTATTGTATCTTGTCTTCAAAAATGACTACAATCACAACATAAAATGGATTTTAAATTACATTTTAAATGCTACAATATGGTAAAAATTGCATGTCCATCACTAATCTGTGTAATTAGGACTGATTTGTTGAACTTGAGTACTCTCTAAGCAGTATGCTATAGAATTAGCTGCCTTAAGAAAATATCTTGACAGCCAAAATACAACACGATTGCGAATTACAAACAATTTGAATCTTTACGTAGATATTATCCTTTTGTAATACTACAAATTTGATATGTTTAAGAATTGCAAAGATTCTGAAGGCCGATGTATAAGAGAATAACTGTCTTTTTAAGGGTTATAGGCAATTGGTGGAAATTCGCATGCTTAGTAACAAAAAGTTTATTTCCCTTAAATCACTCGGAAATCTCATCGTTGCAACTAAAATTTTATTCGTTACCTAAACCTGACTCTATATCCTACTATTACATATTGATAAAAAATTCCAAATGATTTGATAACTTACCCCTTAAATGACGGTCCTTCTGCCCATACAATCTGTTATAATGTGTTTTGACAAAACTCTGTAAGGCTGAGTTTCCTTGCAACCAACTGTTGGTATTGTATCTTGTCTTAAAAAATAACTACAATCACGACATAAAATAGATTTTAAATGACATTTTAAATGCTACAAGATGGTAAAAATTGGATGTCCATCACTAATCTTTGTAATTAGAACTGATTTGGTTAACTTGAGTACTCTCTGAGCAGTATGCTATAGAATTAGCTGCCTTAAGCAAATATCTTGACAGCCAAAATACAATACGGTTGCGAATTACAAAGAATTTGATTCTTTACGTGGATATTATCCTGTTGTAATACTACAAATCTGCAATGTTTCAGAATTGCAAAGATTCTTCAGGTCGAGGTATGATAGAATAACTGTCATTTTAAGTGTTATAGGCAATTGGTGGAAATGCGCATGCGTAGTAACAAAAACTTTATTTCCCTTAAATCACTCGGAAATCTAATCGTTGCAACTAAAATTTTATTCGTTACCTAAACCTGACTCTATATCCTACTATTACATATAGATAAAACATTCCAAATGATTTGATAACTTACCCCCTTAAATGACGGTCCTTCTGCCCATACAATCTCTGATATGGTGTTTTGACAAAAATCTGTAAAGCTGAGTTTCACTGCAACCATCTTTTGGTATTGTATTTTGTCTTAAAAAATGACGACATTTACGACATAAAATGGATTTTAAATTACATTTTAAATGCTACAAGATGGTAAAAATTGCATGTCTATCACTAATCTGGGTAATGACGACTGATTTGTTGAACTTGAGTACTCTCTGAGCAGTAGGCTATAGAATTAGCTGCCTTAAGCAAATATCTTGACAGCCAGAATAGAATACGATTGCGAATTACAAACAATTTGATTCTTTACGTGGATATTATCCTGTTGTAATACTACAAATCTGCAATGTTTCAGAATTGCAAAGATTATGCAGGCAGACGTATAATAGAATAACTGTCTTTTTAAGGGTTATAGGCAATTGGTGGAAACTCGCATGCGTAGTAACAAAAAGTTTATTTCCCGTAAATCACTCGGAAATCTCATCGTTGCAACTAAAATTTTATTCGTTACCTAAACCTGACTCTATATCCTACTATTACATATAGATAAAACATTCCAAATGATTTGATAACTAACCCCCTTAAGTGACGGTCCTTCTGCCCATACAATCTCTTATATGGTGTTTTGACAAAAATCTGTAAGGCTGAGTTTCCTCTCAACCATCTCCTGGTATTGTATCTTGTCTTCAAAAATGACTACAATCACAACATAAAATGGATTTTAAATTACATTTTAAATGCTACAATATGGTAAAAATTGCATGTCCTTCACTAATCTGTGTAATTAGGACTTATTTGTTGAAGTTGAGTACTCTCTAAGCAGTATGCTATAGAATTAGCTGCCTTAAGCAAATATCTTGACAGCCAAAATGCAATACGATTGCGAATTACAAAAAATTTGAATCTTTACGTGGATATTATCCTTTTGTAATACTACAAATTTGCAATGTTTGAGAATTGCAAAGATTATGCAGGCCGAGGTATGATAGAATAATTGTCATTTTAAGGGTTATAGGAAATTGGTGGAAATGCGCATGCGTAGTAACAAAAACTTTATTTCCCTTAAATCACTCGGAAATCTAATCGTTGCAACTAAAATTTTATTCGTTACCTAAACCTGACTCTATATCCTACTATTACATATTGATAAAAAATTCCAAATGATTTGATAACTTACCCCCTTAAATGACGGTCCTTCTGCCCATACAATCTCTTATATGGTGTTTTGACAAAGCTCTGTAAGGCTGAGTTTCCTTGCAACCAACTGTTGGTATTGTATCTTGTCTTCAAAAATAACTACAATCACAACATAAAATGGATTTTAAATGACATTTTAAATGCTACAAGATGGTAAAAATTGCATGTCCATCACTAATCTGTGTAATGAGAACTGATTTTTTGAGCTTGAGTACTCTCTGAGCAGTATGCTATAGAATTAGCTGCCTTAAGCAAATATCTTGACAGCCAAAATACAATACGATTGCGAATTACAAGCAATTTGATTCTTTAGGTGGATATTATCCTGTTGTAATACTACAAATCTGCAATGTTTCAGAATTGCAAAGATTCTGCAGGCCGAGGTATGATAGAATAACTGTCATTTTAAGGGTTATAGGCAATTGGTGGAAATGCGCATGCGTAGTAACAAAAAGTTTATTTCCCTTAAATCACTCGGAAATCTAATCGTTGCAACTAAAATTTTATTCGTTACCTAAACCTGACTCTATATCCTACTATTACATATAGATAAAACATTCCAAATGATTTGATAACTTACCCCCTTAAATGACGGTCCTTCTGCCCATACAATCTCTTATATGGTGTTTTGACAAAAATCTGTAAAGCTGAGTTTCTCTGCAACCATCTCTTGGTATTGTATTTTGTCTTATAAAATGACGACATTTACGACATAAAATGGATTTTAAATTACATTTTAAATACTACAAGATGGTAAAAATTGCATGTCCATCACTAATCGGTGTAATGAGGACTGATTTGTTGAACTTGAGTAATCTCTGAGCAGTATGCTATAGAATTAGCTGCCTTAAGCAAATATTTTGACAGCCAGAATAGAATACGATTGCGAATTACAAACAATTTGATTCTTTACGTGGATAATATCCTGTTGTAATGCTTGAAATCTGCAATGTTTGAGAATTGCAAAGATTATGCAGGCCGAGGTATGATAGAATAACTGTCATTTTAAGGGTTATAGGCAATTGGTGGAAATGCGCATGCGTAGTAACAAAAAGTTTATTTCCCTTAAATCACTCGGAAATCTAATCGTTGCAACTAAAATTTTATTCGTTACCTAAACCTGACTCTATATCCTACTATTACATATAGATAAAACATTCCAAATGATTTGATAACTAACCCCCTTAAGTGACGGTCCTTCTGCCCATACAATCTCTTATATGGTGTTTTGACAAAAATCTGTAAGGCTGAGTTTCCTCTCAACCATCTCCTGGTATTGTATCTTGTCTTCAAAAATGACTACAATCACAACATAAAATGGATTTTAAATTACATTTTAAATGCTACAATATTGTAAAAATTGCATGTCCATCACTAATCTGTGTAATTAGGACTGATTTGTTGAACTTGAGTACTCTCTAAGCAGTATGCTATAGAATTAGCTGCCTTAAGAAAATATCTTGACAGCCAAAATACAACACGATTGCGAATTACAAACAATTTGAATCTTTACGTAGATATTATCCTTTTGTAATACTACAAATTTGATATGTTTAAGAATTGCAAAGATTCTGAAGGCCGATGTATAATAGAATAACTGTCTTTTTAAGGGTTATAGGCAATTGGTGGAAATTCGCATGCGTAGTAACAAAAAGTTTATTTCCCTTAAATCACTCGGAAATCTCATCGTTGCAACTAAAATTTTATTCGTTACCTAAACCTGACTCTATATCCTACTATTACATATTGATAAAAAATTCCAAATGATTTGATAACTTACCCCTTAAATGACGGTCCTTCTGCCCATACAATCTGTTATAATGTGTTTTGACAAAACTCTGTAAGGCTGAGTTTCCTTGCAACCAACTGTTGGTATTGTATCTTGTCTTAAAAAATAACTACAATCACGACATAAAATAGATTTTAAATGACATTTTAAATGCTACAAGATGGTAAAAATTGGATGTCCATCACTAATCTTTGTAATTAGAACTGATTTGGTTAACTTGAGTACTCTCTGAGCAGTATGCTATAGAATTAGCTGCCTTAAGCAAATATCTTGACAGCCAAAATACAATACGGTTGCGAATTACAAACAATTTGATTCTTTACGTGGATATTATCCTGTTGTAATACTACAAATCTGCAATGTTTCAGAATTGCAAAGATTCTTCAGGTCGAGGTATGATAGAATAACTGTCATTTTAAGTGTTATAGGCAATTGGTGGAAATGCGCATGCGTAGTAACAAAAACTTTATTTCCCTTAAATCACTCGGAAATCTAATCGTTGCAACTAAAATTTTATTCGTTACCTAAACCTGACTCTATATCCTACTATTACATATAGATAAAACATTCCAAATGATTTGATAACTTACCCCCTTAAATGACGGTCCTTCTGCCCATACAATCTCTGATATGGTGTTTTGACAAAAATCTGTAAAGCTGAGTTTCACTGCAACCATCTTTTGGTATTGTATTTTGTCTTAAAAAATGACGACATTTACGACATAAAATGGATTTTAAATTACATTTTAAATGCTACAAGATGGTAAAAATTGCATGTCTATCACTAATCTGGGTAATGACGACTGATTTGTTGAACTTGAGTACTCTCTGAGCAGTAGGCTATAGAATTAGCTGCCTTAAGCAAATATCTTGACAGCCAGAATAGAATACGATTGCGAATTACAAACAATTTGATTCTTTACGTGGATATTATCCTGTTGTAATACTACAAATCTGCAATGTTTCAGAATTGCAAAGATTATGCAGGCCGAGGTATGATAGAATAACTGTCATTTTAAGGGTTATAGGCAATTGGTGGAAATGCGCATGCGTAGTAACAAAAAGTTTATTTCCCTTAAATCACTCGGAAATCTAATCGTTGCAACTAAAATTTTATTCGTTACCTAAACCTGACTCTATATCCTACTATTACATATAGATAAAACATTCCAAATGATTTGATAACTAACCCCCTTAAGTGACGGTCCTTCTGCCCATACAATCTCTTATATGGTGTTTTGACAAAAATCTGTAAGGCTGAGTTTCCTCTCAACCATCTCCTGGTATTGTATCTTGTCTTCAAAAATGACTACAATCACAACATAAAATGGATTTTAAATTACATTTTAAATGCTACAATATGGTAAAAATTGCATGTCCATCACTAATCTGTGTAATTAGGACTGATTTGTTGAAGTTGGGTACTCTCTAAGCAGTATGCTATAGAATTAGCTGCCTTAAGCAAATATCTTGACAGCCAAAATACAATACGATTGCGAATTACAAAAAAATTTGAATCTTTAAGTGGATATTATCCTTTTGTAATACTACAAATCTGCAATGTTTCAGAATTGCAAAGATTCTGCAGGCCGAGGTATGATAGAATAACTGTCATTTTAAGGGTTATAGGCAATTGGTGGAAATGCGCATGCGTAGTAACAAAAAGTTTATTTCCCTTAAATCACTCGGAAATCTAATCGTTGCAACTAAAATTTTATTCGTTACCTAAACCTGACTCTATATCCTACTATTACATATAGATAAAACATTCCAAATGATTTGATAACTAACCCCCTTAAGTGACGGTCCTTCTGCCCATACAATCTCTGATATGGTGTTTTGACAAAAATCTGTAAGGCTGAGTTTCCTCTCAACCATCTCCTGGTATTGTATCTTGTCTTCAAAAATGACTACAATCAGAACATAAAATGGATTTTAAATGACATTTTAAATGCTACAATATGGTAAAAATTGCATGTCCATCACTAATCTGTGTAATTAGGACTGATTTGTTGAACTTGAGTACTCTCTAAGCAGTATGCTATAGAATTAGCTGCCTTAAGCAAATATCTTGACAGCCAAAATACAATACGATTGCGAATTACAAAGAATTTGAATCTTTACGTGGATATTATCCTTTTGTAATACTACAAATTTGATATGTTTCAGAATTGCAAAGATTCTGAAGGCCGATGTATAATAGAATAACTGTCTTTTTAAGGATTATAGGCAATTGGTGGAAATTCGCATGCGTAGTAACAAAAAGTTTATTTCCCTTAAATCACTCGGAAATCTCATCGTTGCAACTAAAATTTTATTCGTTACCTAAACCTGACTCTATATCCTACTATTACATATTGATGTGTAGATATGGGGATCCTGGCACATTTGATAAACTAGGTGAGACGTGGCTCTTGCCAAAATTTCATAAATACTTCATCAAACCTTAACCAAACAATTTGCCAAGCTCCAACCAAGATCCTACCAAGCCTCAACCAAGCCTCAACCAAGCCTCAACTAATCCCTCACCAATCCCTCATAAAACCTTCATCAAACATTCCAGGTGCGGAGCGCAACAAACCCCTACCAAACCATAGCTAATATGTTACAAAATCGATGTGAATATGATACGAGGCCTGGCACATTTAATAATTTTTAAAAATAAAAATGATTTAAAAAGAAATAAAATAATAATTAAAGATGGAAAAATTAGAAACTTTGAGTAAAACAAATTTGAAAAGAATTGCGAGTTATTTAAAAATTAAAGGAAGATCAAAACTATATTTAAGAGAAGATTTTATTAATGAGTTTAAAAAGTTTGAAGAAGAAAAAATTATAAATTTAATTGAAAAAGTCACCACTACTTGCCCTTATATTTGCATACATGAAAAACATAAATATTTTTGCAAAGAATGTAGAGGATCCCAAATATGCATTCATGATAAAGTTAAATATTTTTGCAAAAGTTGTAAAGGATCACAAATATGTATACATGGAAGAGTTAAGTATCAGTGTAAAGAATGTAAAGGCTCTCAAATATGCATACATAATAAACAAAAACAACAATGTAAAGAATGTGGAGGGTCTCAAATATGTGAACATGGTAAACAGAAAGCTTCTTGTAAGGAATGTAGAATAAAATTAAAAAATAAAAAATGATTTAAAGATATAAAATAAAATAAAAAAAAAAAGATGATAAAACTTATTGAATTTGATTATTTTAATAAAGAAAAACTTAGTTTTTATGATTTCATGGAGGAAATTAAAGAAGATTTGTTAAAAAATATAAAAAAATATCGCGGGTTTATAAAAAACTCTATTAATTTTATTGTTGTATATCGTAATGAATATAATAACGGCAAATATTGTTTTAGTCATCCTGTTGATATGGATTTTGAGATTAATGAAATATTGAATGATAATTTTTTTAAAGATATAATAAATATATTTAATAAAAAATTTATTAAATGGTTAGAAAGTAAGAAATTTGGATTATTTGGTATTGTTGATGTTGGTCATGAAAAGTTAAAGTATGATAATTTTTTTATTAATATATTTAATATTAATTTTGGTTTAAATCATTATAAGTTTTTACATAAAGAGAAATTTTATAAGGTCTTGCGTGATGAACTAATGCCTATAGCATGGCACCCAAAAAGAGTTGTGGATTGGTGTTATGATATTGAGGAGCAAGAAATTTTTAATTCTTTACCGAATGAATAATATTATTTAATTATGTTATATAACCTAAATAATGGTTACATAACAAAAATTTATCTAAATCTTAAACTAAAAGTTATGGGAGAACCCTTCAGGTCAAGTTTTTTCCATTCAACATCTAAGATGGTTAAATCAAAATGGTTTATAACGCTATCATATTTTCGAACTGGAATTGTTGGATAATCCTTTGAGGGTATGTTTGCAAGTAGATTTGATGGCGTGAGTTTCACAAGTTCACCATATTTGGTTTTATTCATATATGAAGACTTATTATCCACTATGCTGCACATAAGTCTCAGTGGTTCCTTAATCTGTATATTTATAGGGTATAATTTACCAGGATTTATAACTTCAGGCACTCCTAAACCAACCGCTAACCCTCTCGTAAGTTTAATGTCAAAGTTCTTATTTGAATATAGATAGTCAACAGTATCAGTCTCAATGATTGCTATCTTTGCCTTATCAGTATCATTAAGAAAGATCGATTGAATATCACGCAACGAATATGTACTGGGTTGTATTATTATTAGAGGTTGATTCTTATCATTGAATAATATCTGTTGATCCTTGAAATTAATCAATCTTTTGGTTTGTATATTACAATCCAGGAGCTGTATCTCCCGAAGATTTTTCAGCGGTGGATCTAAATAAATCCTTGTTTCAGACTCATACATGGTAATACTCAACATTTTGTTTTGATTACATCATATTCATCTTTAAATTTCCATTGACGTAATCACATTCCTGAGCGACGTTAGAAACCGACCTTTTTGAAGTAAACATAAAATCTACTTTTCGATTTCAAATCTACTTTACATTTTGCTTGTTGCTATGTCGTAAAAGTATGCAATCTATTGTTCTACACGTGAACGCTAATCCAAAAACAATGATAATCACGTGAAATGGTCATGAACTACCGAAATAGATACCACGCAAATACACTAGAGACAATTATAAATGCTAATATATTATCTTCATGTTGCGTGGTCACGTCCGGTTTTACGCGTAGCGAGTCTGAGCCTTTGGCAGGCTTTTCATTTTGTGTTGGAGAGATTTTTGGTTTCGGATTTGTCTCAACTATTGAATGAGGTAACTTTAACTTTGAAGATCCCATGTTATGACTTATTCCAACCGGTTTTGATTCAGTGTTTAGGGAATTATTCGCCCCAAATTTCATATCATTAGTCGCTTTCATAAGTTTGTTATTATATCCAACCACGCTCTCTGTGTTTATGATCATATTACTTGGCATCAACCACAAACCTGGAGCAACAGCCAAATCAAGCCGTAATTTCGCTTCTTGTACAGATAATTGATATCTTTGGATAGAACTAGAAATGTCATTCTCAATCACACTACTTTCAAATAAAGCTAAGAATTCTTGTTGTGTCTCGATTGCTCCACCGCCATTACCATAAATTGAGTTTCTAGTGTTAACTTGTGCCCCTAAAATACAATAAACAAAAGCCTCAGCGGATCGATTCAATCTACCGAGTCCAGCTTTAGTGAGTCCATGCCCACTTGTTGGGATAAACCAAGTATATTTGAAATCAGCAAAGTCATCATTACGAATAAATGAGATAAGATTACCCTTTTCTTTCTTACCACCTTCATCAGCGAATTTACCGCCTTCACCAGGCCATTGATCTGCTTCATGATCATAATTTCTTACAACATGAACATTTTGATATCCTCCACCTTTTCCATGGTATCCAGAACCATAATCAAGGAATATATCTCCTAAACCCCCGTTTCTTCCACCTTTCCATCTAAAGTCTGAGTTTTTTGATATGCTAAATTCTGCACACAAACGTTGATATGCTACTTTACTATAGGGATTATTGTTTATTACAAAGGGTTTCTCATCAGGTAAGGGAAGGCCTAGTTCATACAGTATTCGTCTTATTGTGAAATATATATGAAACTTAATGAAGCTATTCACTACTTTGGGGTAATTTAGGCTTTCAAAAAGACTAATACCGCAACCAGATGTTGCACACCAAACTGCAAAGTTAAGTTGCTGAGGCCAATAATTCATATCTGGAGCATTCAGCCATTTTCTACTTTGTTTTCCAAATTTGAAAGTCACAACTTGATTGGTAAAAACATCACGCATCTTTGCCGTGAATTTCTTCGTATTTGAAACGTATATATCTAGAAAGGTTAGCATTTTTGTTATGTCACTTGTAAAGTCATCAAAGTTAATAGCTGGTATAGGATAACTTTGGTTAGTCATGGTTAAACTCCTTGGAAAAGATGAAACTACTTCCGGTAAACTTAACCCTAAATCTTCCCATAACAATGTTTTCAAATTAGGAGAAAGATCATCAGTCCATGTTTTTCCAGTAGGATCATCATTAGACATGACAGTCATCTCATTATATTTCCACCTAATATAGCCACCATATGAATCATTCACAAATGTAAATTTATCAAGACTAGCTTTTGGGTATCTATTTTTGAAATTCTCGAATAACATCTTATTCTTTGTGTTTCTGATAATCTGGTCTTTAGATTAAGAATAAGATGTAAAGTATTAATCTTCAATAGTATTTCTAATGCCTGCAAAACAATTACAACCCACATCAGTTCTCTCATATGAAATTTTTAATGAGCGGGACCGGTTAACTCTTTTAATAGATCTGCACGAACTTCTCTTCTTATCTGTGACATGTTTAAGTTTTTTTCTGTATCTCTCCTAAATTTTTGGCGAACTTCTAGTTTTAGTTTTTGAAACTTTTCCAACTCTGCTAAAATTATAGAAAATTCTTGATCAGATATAACATTATCTTTCAATGCCTTTGAAACCAAGTCGTTAATGGTGTTTAATTTTGATTTTGCTATAGAAACAGTCTGTTCGTGTTTGCTAACTTTATTTGAAAGTCTTTTTGATGCCGCGCCAAATCCAACAGATACTCCACCACAAATTCCACCGACAACACCCAACGGAACACCAATAATAGCCCCAAAACCGGTAAGAGAAGTTCCAAGCCCGCTTGCAGAAAGAATAACTGAAATTACTCCACTACAAACACTGATTTTTGTAAATATTCCTCTTGCTCTATTATATTTTTTCCTTACATCTTCATAATGTTTAATTTCTCTCTCAAGATTTTGTAATACTTCACTTGATTTTTGTAGTCTGAAATTGACCGGATCTGAATTATTAGGTAATCCAGGATAAATTCTGTTGTAGTCACCCATATTGTATTTTTACTACTCAACATGATATCTTTAAATTTGTTACTTTCTCCTCTTTTTTATACTTTCAACAAAATACAAAACCACAGCCATTATCAAAAGCCAAGCATTTTCACCTAAAAATCCAATAACCTGCCCAGCTGTTTTAAATAGAAAGCTCACAATAGCACCAACCATTCCTGGTAATATTTCACCTAGTTTCTTACCAAGAGCTTTCAACCCATTACCAACACCCCTTCCTAAAGCAGATAAACCCCCTGAAAGTTTAGAAACTATAACCCCAATAATAACGCCCACAGCACTTAGAACAGCAAAAACTGTAAAACCATACTTTTTAAAGATATACTTTAATCGCTCTCGCAATGGTAAATTTTTAATTATTTCGTCTTTTCTGGCTTGAATTTCTGATATTTGTTCATCGTTTGAAATTATTTCATTTCTAATTTTCTCTCTTAATTTATCAACCTCTGATTTTAATCTTTCATTGCTTCGCTTTAGATTTTCAGCATTTAATTTATCCTTCTTATATTTATCTATTTCCTCTTTGTATAATTTTATTTCTTTCAAAATTTTCTCTTTTTGTATTTTTAACTCTATATTCTGTTTAGCGGTTTGATCAAAAAGTCTTTTACCTTCTGTAGCATCTCTTTCCATATTTTCTTTTTCTGCTTTTTGACTTTCAATTACTAAACCAAGCCTTCTTACTCTTTCTTCATATTGAGCAATTTCTTGTGGGTGTGTTTTTGAGGCGTCGTCCAATCCTTGCAATGCACTATCTAAATCTGAAATTTTTTCATTGGCTTCTTCTAATGCATTATTTAATTCTCTATTTTCTTCATTAGATCTTCTCAATTCTGACTCATAATTATTATATTTTTCCAGCATTGTTGCATAATCAGCACCTAGAGCTTTTCTCATTGTTTTTGGTAAATCTTCAAGCTTAAGATTTCCATCTTTATCAACCACTGTATGCGGTGCAGAATTACTCCTATTACTAAATCTAACGATTAAACTACCATCTTCTCCAAATGTTACATTAAATGTTCCTTCATCAGGATTGTAATTTAGCAAATATCGTTTTAGTTCTTGCCCCGCTTCTCTTCTTTTATCATATTCCTCATCTCTTTCTATAATATTTGTTGGTTTTTTCTCTTCATTTTTTATTTCCCATTGAAGCCGTTTTCTTTCTGCCATATATTCTGAATAACCAAGATATCCCTGATCAACAGATGTAGATGTATTTGGACTTTGGTAAAATGTGTCATCACCATCATCATCATCATTATCATCATCATCTCCTTTTGGTAAATCCTCTAATGGTAAATATCCTCCTTCTGCCATGATTTTTTACTCAACAGTAAGAAATCTTTAAATTGAACACATTGAAGTATCTATAAAAATTTACTAGCAATATAACCTATCACCAACATACCACCACCCACATATACCATTTCACCCATCTTTTGATTGTTACTAGGTCTATAATAATCAGAGAATTTTGGTTCATGCATTTGTTCATATAATGCAAATTGTTCATTTGTTGTTGAAATATTTTTTGATGCTTGATATTTTTCATCTTTTTTCTTCATTTTCCAATCAATTAGTTTTTGTCTTTTTTCCTGATATTCTGCATAATCTCTTTGATATTTTTCCATTGCTTTATCGTGTCTTATTTTTTCTGTATCTGTTTTATCACCTGTGATATATTTTGCAAGATAGTTTCCACCAACAAAGGCGGATGCATTTATTACAGCTCCTAAACCCATCATTCCTAATGTTGCTAATGCCATGTTTGATTATTTTGGTAAAATCTTTTGATCCTCTAAATAGGTTTTTAGATATATACTTCCGGATAATACAGCTACCCATTTTGCATAATTTGTAATACTTGAGGATGGGTCATTCAAAAATGATTCTTTCATCATCTTTTTAGCCACATATCCAACACCAGCCCCTAATCCGATAAGGACTGCAGAATCAGTTACAGTTTTCACAAGTTTGTTTTCGTTTGACATGATTTTTTACTACATCAGTAAGAAACTTTTAAATGGCTTTATGTAGTAAAAAATAATTTATAATTACATCATTCCAATTTTTGGCCGATCTAGAGGCAGCGCTTGAGTATTTGTTTGTGGATTATGAACCTTTATGGGTGGGGCTTGAAAAGGTTGTGGTATTTGAGGAACTTGAGATAAATCAGGTATTCTGTTTTTATTATCCTCCTTTTGTCGGTATCTCATAAACATATCAAATGCTGTAAAGCCTATTCCAACAATGGATAATACGGTTGTAAAAGATAGTTCCGGTAGCCACGCTTTCGATTCATTATTTGTCTTTTCTATATTTTCATTTTGATCCGCTGCTCGTAGGGTCTCTTCTTCCTTTTTAATTTGCTCTTCGCGTTTCATTTCCCTGGCTAATGCATCTTTTGCTTTTTTATTATATTCAGCTAATTTTTTACCAGCTGCTACTTTTTTTGGATCTTTTTCCCGTTTTTTTGTATCTTTATTTTCTGGTTTGGGATCAGCTGTAATTTGTTCCGTAAAGCGGGGAGGGGCTTCGCCCCGATCAACTTGTTCATTTTGTTCAGACATTATTTTACATATCATTAAGAAATCTTTAGACCACTTAGGAATGATATGTAAATAAAATAATAGTATGCTCAGTAAACAGTATCAGTACCGCTAGCATCTTGCTTAGTAGTCTGCTCAGTTTTGTTAGAATCATCTGTATTAGTACTTGTAACTTGCTGTATTTTTCCTATTTTAACATGCTTAGCAACCTGAAATATACCGCTAGCAAGTGCTGCCAGTCTTCCTGCTTTCAATGCTAAGAGGCCTACAATGTTTGCCAGTTCACGATTAACCAAATCATCATTCTTCAAATCAGAACAAAGAGCTTCTATATCATCAACCGGAACTAAATATGAAATAAGTTTGGAAACTAATTGAAGGGATGAATCAACCAATCCACCGTTAATTTTTTTACCCATTACCGCTTGATATCGATTAAAATATTTTTCTACATCTTTTTCTGATAATTTTTTTATATCACCCAAACTCATTTCAACTCCTAAATATTCCTTTGTAGTTCCAAGAGCTGCTAGAATTGCTAGTGATTCTTGTTTTATTTCAAGTTCATTATCATCATTATTTTTTACCTCTGTTTTTCCTACAGTCTTTTCTTCTTCAATATAATCTTCTACGCTTGTCATCTTTTGTGATAATACATGGATTATTTTTAAATCACTTCAGGAAATACGGCGGAGCCTACCCCGAAGGTATCTCCAAATAGCAGTTAAATGGATGTCGTAAAGATAAACAAAGTCTAGAATATTTTTCAGTTTTCAGGAGTTGTACAAATTTTTTACCAGTTTCAGAATCTAAATCACCTCCATAATCTTCGAAAAGCATCTTCATACCTTTCTGTGATGGGTTATGGAATGAAACAACACAAGCTACATTTTCACGGAAAGGTTTTGCAATTGATGTTAATTGCTGAGTGAGAACCCAAACTGATAATCCGTGATGTCTTCCAGAGAATGCTAAATCTATAAACTTGTTAGATCTTTTCTTCAGATCACCCGAAACAGCACAATCATCTAAAATTATTAATGTATTTGTTCCGGAGAATAAAGTTTGACAATCAGTTAATAACTCATTAATCTCATCAATGTTACTAGCATCTGGTGATAATACAAAGAAACGTTTATCTCCTCGAGCAAAATTATGATATGTTTTATTCTTAGAATAAGTTGGACATATTAAAACAATGTAATCAAAAATTTTTCGGAATGGTTCTCTTAGCTGATTGATGAGGTACTTTGTTTTTCCACAATTTGTTGGGCCGGTTATGATACAATGGAATGGTATTTTTTCTCGTAGTTCTTCCATGATTTTTTTGTATCATAACATAATATTTTTTTAAATTCGCTTCCAGCTTCGCTGGGGAGGGCTCCGCCCGATCGCGGGCCCGGAGGGTTTTAGTACTTAATGGAGCGTAAACCTGAATTCATAATCTCCATCATTGCATCAGCTACAACAAACATATGACAGGTTATAGTGCCAGATCCACTTTGTTTTCTTTTAATTTCTAGTTTTACACCATCTTGTGTATTGTTTAATGCTAGACCACCTCCATGAATACCATTATCTGGGTGAGTTCTCATATCAACCCAAAGAGCAAACTTATCAGCATAAAAATCCTTTTCCTTTACCGACCAGCGGGAGGAACCTGACTGCTTACCTTCGGTCTGACTAAAACGTTTCTTTACCGACTCCCACAGATCTGATGGTATCATTCCCTTAGAGTATAATCGATTTGGAACACCATCAACATCTATATTAATCGAGGTTATACCTGGATTGTAAAAATTCTCAGAGTTACGTGCTCCTGCTGCGAATGGTAATGTAAACAAACATAATATCCCAGTCATTGATCTTCTAGGCAGATTAATATGCTGATTGATAACACCATCACCGCCTATGGAAAAGGTAAAAGTTTTATGGAGAGTTACATTTTCATAGAAAAATCCTTTACCAACCTGATAAGCTGCTTGTGCCTCGCGAGCCAAATATTCACTTGAAATGGAAGAATATTCTAACTCAAGGTTTTTGATTGAATAAGATGGAGTCTTAGTAGTGTCAGAATAAACAACAATATCATTAATTGGAGCAAGTGTAATCTCAAATATTAGATGATGATCTAGAGCTTTTGGGTAAAAAACTCCATGATCGTTTAGAATAGGATGGTTTAGTGGTATACGATACTTGGTGTTATGTACTGATGCAAGGGTAACTGCCTTAACATCTTGTGTTTTCTTATCACCTGCATTTGTCCTTAGCTTTCTCATGTTTTCAGAAGAAATACCTTGTTTTAATCTATCTTCGCGTTCTTCATCTGTTAAGAATAAGTCGTGATAGGTTTGAAAAAGATTATATCTTTGAGTATCCTGCAATGTTTCACCACCAAAAAGAACTCTAAGTCTAGATACAAGATTACTACCTACATTATTCACAAGTGTGTTATTAGCATGCCCATCTACATCTAAATCAAATAATAGAGATACACTTCCTGGTACAATCACTAAATTATCAGAAAGTTTAGGAATATTTATATATAATGTTTCTCCAGGGCTGGCTGAGGATGGATTTAATGTGATTCTATTCAAAGTTGATTCTGCTTTCAACCCAAATGGTTCTCGTGGAATTCTGTTTGGATTAATTTTTTCAGACGTCATTGTAATTTATAAGATACTTTGGTTAATCTTTAAATGAGTAACGAAAAGATATCACGAAGGGGCTCGCTCTTCGAGCGGATATATTATTCAACTGAAGGATATTGGAAAGGATATTCAGCAATTCCTAAATTAGCTGAGAAGGCGAAAGTAAGTCAAGATGTGGCGAAACAATGGTTAGAGAAACAAGCAATATGGCAAATATATCTACCGCCACCAAAATATATTCCAAGACCGCACTGGACAGTGGATAAACCAAATCAGATTCAACAAGCAGATTTATTATTTTTACCGCATGATAGAGTCGGAAGAAAAACATATAAATACGCATTAGTCGTGGTTGATATCGCCTCGAGATATAAAGATGCGGAGCCATTAACCACAAAAGAAAGTCGAGAAATATCAAATGCTTTTGAAAAAATATATTCTAGAAGATTGAAATACCCTAAAACATTAATGGTTGATCCTGGAAAAGAATTTATGGGCGAGGTTACAAAACTTATGAATTATCATAATGTGAAAATACAGAGAAGTGAAGCAGGAAATCATAGAGCTCAAGCATTTGTTGAAAACGCAAACAGAATATTAGGAGAAAGATTATTTAGTCATCAATATGCGCAAGAAATGGTAAGTTATGAAAGGTCTAGAGTATGGGTGAAAAGATTACCAGATATTTTGAAAACTTTTAATAATACACCAACGAGAATAACTGGTAAAGAGCCTGTTAAATCTATAAAACAGAAGGTGGTTGATATTGAACCTAAAAAGTATAATCGAGTTGTTGGCCTTGACGAGGTTAGATTGTCTCATTATGTTAACGTTAGATATTTATTATTTCCTGGCGAGCTTGAAGGTGGTGAAAAAAGGAGAGCTACAGATCCTATTTGGAGTATCAAAGTTTATGATATTTCTAAAAGTATTATTACACCTAATCAACCAGTTTTATATTATTTGGCTGATGGGCCGAGGCGTGGTTTTGTAAGGGAAGAATTACAAGTTATTCCTTATGATACGCAGTTACCTCCTAATTCTGTTTTAGAGGGCTCCGCCCGATAATGACCATATGGCAGAGTATGTATTCCATCTTCTTGAATGATTCTCTTATCATCATCAGCAGATAGTGCAACTTTATTAACAGTTTCAGTATAAACAAAATGCTTATAACTTCTTATTACAGGCATTTCTCTCATCTGCTTTACTTTGCTATCCAAACATTCCTTATAATCATCAAATCTTATACTATTTTCTACAACTGATTTCTTCATTCCTTTATCCTTTTTTATCTCTTCTCCATCATCCATCCTGAAAGAGTATAGTTTTGCCCGTAAGCCAACAAATTCGGTTATTATTTTACCGCCGGCTTCATCTTTAAACTTACCAATTACTTTTTTGTTTACGCCTGTCTCAATGCCCGATGGATGATTTTTTGGGTAATTACTAGTATCAAACATTTCTCTAACATCAGGGCTTATATCCTTATAGAAATCCTTAGTTTCTATATCATATACAAGACTATCTGTATCTGTCATAAGTAATTTAGCTTTTTCACCATATTTTGGTTTAATATAATTATAATGAAAGTCATACATCATTGCTTTACTTATATCTAAAATACACATTCCTAAGTAAATAGGTTTATTGTATTTTATATGTGTTATATTCATATGTACCGCCATAAGATTTTCAGAAAAAATAGTGCGACGATTATAGTTAGCTTTTGATATTAATTTTCTTGCTTCTTTCTCATTAGTAACCAATCTTATATCAACCCTTTTTCTAAGATTTTCCATTGTTTTACCAAATACAGAGTTGTTCATGAGTTTGAAGAAATCTTTTTCAAAGTCGTTTTTCGCTTGTGCTCTCAATTTTGTATTCAAATCTATGTAAGGTTTTAACCATTCAGACTCTTCAAATTTAATTCCTCTATGAATCTTTGTTACTTCTAATCCTAGACTTTCATATTTTTTTAGAGTTTCATGATGTACAACATAATTTTTCTTATTGTTAAGGTTTGGTATTAATTTCTCAACCCTATTTACCTTAATTCTTTCTGGGGCAAGCGGGTAGTCACTATGTAAATCATGAAGATGTTGCGGATATTTTAAATCAACCTCTAATATACATGACATATTTCTCCAATTTTTTTGCTCATTTTCACTCATCCATTTTAAATCATGAGTTGGGAGTGGTTCACTCATTGCCCCACCATATAAGTTGTTTGCATCGAGATATTCTATATAATTTGTTTGTATGTTTGGATCATATTCTTTCATGTATGGGTTGTTGGCTTTAGCATATCTGTTTGATATTTGAGCTATACCTCCTCGAACTCCTTTCTCAATCATAATTAACATATCAATGTCGATTATCATCTCCAATTCAATTTTGGTTAACTTTAACATTGCATCCCAAGCTAGTCCTGGAGCTGTATAATACCAAGCAGGGTCCAAACCATAATGTGTTTGGCAAACATCTCTAAAGTTTTCAAAAACATCAGCTAATAATAACACATCAGACTGTAGATATAGATTAAGGTAATCTCGCATTGTTTTCATATTAAATGTTTTCCATACCTTTTTAGCATGTTCATAATCTTCATCAGAAATATCTTCACCTCTAAGTTTTGAGTAAAAAGATTCCTTTGGTGGAAGTTGGGTTTCGTTTAATTTATCAAAATCATCAAGCCAATCATACGGGAATACTCCCTTTCTCAATAATAACTTTAATTCTTCGCCTACAAAATACTTTGTAATTTCACGTAGGTTTTTATCTGTTGGATTAAGACACCTACTTCCTTTTATTACACCTTTACAAACATCACACTTTCCACATTTAGTAAGATTACTAGACAAACTATCAAGACTGGATGACATAAATTTTAATGAATCTATAAACTTTATATCTCTCTTAACATCTATCATCTTATCACTTTCTTTATCTTTGAAGGTATCAACCACAATCTCTTTTGAGAAAGAAATATACTTTTCCTCATTATTAGGTATAAGTTTTATTTTACCTTCTGTTTTTGCTAGATTATTAATAAATAGATGAGCATCATAACCTGATAAATTGTGAATTATAACAGGAAAGAATTTTGGTATCTTATAATTTAAATTGCATTCATTATGCGCTGCACCTCTATACTTTCCTGTAAGATGACAGTGATCTATTACCTTATCTTCACCCAATTCTTTCTCACATATATGACAATTAGTTGCGTTTTCATAGTTTATTTTTTCATCTTCGGTTATATTCTCTTTATTAAACTTTTTGAATCTTTTTACATTATAACTAATACATTTTTTATAAATTTCCTTAAATTCTTTCTCTAGATATTCAACAAATTTCTGCGCTACATCATCTTCTGATTCGGCTGTATATCTATAAAATCTTGATTTACATATTTTTTCATTAAAACTCTTAATATAACAACCAAATGCAACTGGTTTGTGTGTTTGATATTTATTTGTAAAACTTTTGCTTTTATCTAGAGGCTCATTATTTTTTATTTGTTTCAAAACACACTCAAAATCAGCATACGCAACAAAAGGTATTCTCATTTTTTTAACAAAATTTTTAAAAGAAAGAAAACATGGACTACCATCTTTATTTTTTAACATATCAATTCTTGCTTCATTGTACAAATAACAATATCCTTCATGCTTTTCCAATGAGCTTTTCAAATGAAAATGGTGCAAACAATTATCACAAAAGTACAACTTACATTTACGTTTAGTAACTTGCCTTCGTATAAGTGCACTAATATTCTTTATTAAAACAAAGTGTTTATTTGGCTCTTCATCTTTATTTTCTTCATTTGTTTCTTCTGTTAATAAAAGTAATCTAATCAATTTAAATCCCCGTTTACTACTTCTTTTTATAGGATATACTCCTATTTTCTCATCATATCCATATATAGCGATATCATAATCATTTTGGTTTTCAAAATTAACAACATCTTGTATCGTGCTTGGGAAATTAATTCCATCCCAATTAAAATTTTTTGATTGTTCTTTCAATTCTTTGGTTATTCTTTGTGGATTTTTATCGGTTGGGTATACAGCTCGTGTTACACACCACTTAAAACATTCATCATCATTATAATTCTGTGGATTAATAATCGCATTCTTGTTTAACAATTCTTTTGGTAATTTAATATAAGATCCACCTAAAAGTGGAACAAAACGATCTATGAAAATGTCAAACATTACTACTCTTACAAATTCCCAACCAGATCCATTATTTATAAATTCATCAAATAATTTAAGTTGTTGATTTGTTAATCTATCAAATAATTCTGATAAATCTGTTGCCTCAAGAACAATTTCTGATTTTTCAGAAGGAAAGGGTCTATCACAGTATTCAATTTCCTCAGTGTTAAGTTTTTTTCTCTTGAACATACATGTAAATATAAATTTAGTCTTTAATGAATTATGTGATTCAACTCTCTTTCTAAGTAAATCTATAACTTTTGGTTTGATTTTATGTAAGAATACCTTTTCATCATTCTTTTCATTTCCTTCAATCCTATAACTTAAATAATTACCATTAATAGCTGATTCAAATTGTCTTGGCGTAAAATCTTCTGCAATTTCTTTCCCCTCATTTCTTTTTGGTCTTGCGCCTTCCTTCTCATAATCCCTCTTATTTTTTCTTTCACCTTTCTTATTATCTCTTTTAGGCGGTGACTTTATTTCTTTGGGTTTATTTACTTTTTTATATCTTTCTATAAAATTTTTAGCTACTTTTTCTACTTTATTTTTTGCTGCTAATGCTTTATTTTTTACTTTTTCAGGTATGTATGGTTTTACTACATTCCAAAACTTGTTTATTGCATTTCCCAAAAAAGTATTTTGTTTTGGCGGTTGTTTTGTTTTTATTATGGGCGGTGGCGGGCGTGGAGGAGCTCTTCTACGACGATTAGGTGGTGGGCCTGGTGGAGTTCCGGGACGGCGATTAGGTGGACTGCCTGGGGGAGGGCTAACTGGATTAATTCGATCTGGTGAAGCAGGCAATGTAGTAGGAATAGGCTGAGGAATATTTAAAGGCGGTAAATTTGGTCGATTTGCTGGTCTTATTTGTTGTGGTTCAATTTCTGGAATTGGAAGAGGTAAATTTGGTTGATCTATTGGCCTCATTGGCGTATTACGTAACTCATTAACAATTCCAGCAATATTAGTAATAATTTGTTGAATATTATTAGTTATTTCAGGGATATTACTCAACTCTTGAACAAAATCTCTTTTAATAAAACGTGATCGGCCAGGAATATTATACCATCTAGCCAAATGTTTCAGTTGCACAACATTTAATCTTCTTAATTCTTGTTCCATTTTGTATATTAATTCTTCTTCTTATTTAATTATTATTTTATTTCTTTTTAAATCATTTTTATTTTTAAAAATTATTAAATGTGCCAGGCCTCGTATCATATTCACATCGATTTTGTAACATATTAGCTATGGTTTGGTAGGGGTTTGTTGCGCTCCGCACCTGGAATGTTTGATGAAGGTTTTATGAGGGATTGGTGAGGGATTAGTTGAGGCTTGGTTGAGGCTTGGTTGAGGCTTGGTAGGATCTTGGTTGGAGCTTGGCAAATTGTTTGGTTAAGGTTTGATGAAGTATTTATGAAATTTTGGCAAGAGCCACGTCTCACCTAGTTTATCAAATGTGCCAGGATCCCCATATCTACACATCACATATTGATAAAAAATTCCAAATGATTTGATAACTTACCCCCTTAAATGACGGTCCTTCTGCCCATACAATCTCTTATAATGTGTTTTGACAAAGCTCTGTAAGGCTGAGTTTCCTTGCAACCAACTGTTGGTATTGTATCTTGTCTTAAAAAATAACTACAATCACGACATAAAATAGATTTTAAATGACATTTTAAATGCTACAAGATGGTAAAAATTGCATGTCCATCACTAATCTTTGTAATTAGGACTGATTTGTTGAACTTGAGTACTCTCTGAGGAGTATGCTATAGAATTAGCTGCCTTAAGCAAATATCTTGACAGCCAAAATACAATAGGATTGCGAATTACAAACAATTTGATTCTTTACGTGGATAATATCCTGTTGTAATACTACAAATCTGCAATGTTTCAGAAATGCAAAGATTCTGCAGGCCGAGGTATGATAGAATAATTGTCATTTTAAGGGTTATAGGCAATTGGTGGAAATGCGCATGCGTAGTAACAAAAAGTTTATTTCCCTTAAATCACTCGGAAATCTAATCGTTGCAATTAAAATTTTATTCGTTACCTAAACCTGACTCTATATCCTACTATTACATATAGATAAAACATTCCAAATGATTTGATAACTTACCCCCTTAAATGACGGTCCTTCTGCCCATACAATCTCTTATATGGTGTTTTGACAAAAATCTGTAAACCTGAGTTTCACTGCAACCATCTCTTGGTATTTTATTTTGTCTTATAAAATGACGACATTTACGACATAAAATGGATTTTAAATTACATTTTAAATACTACAAGATGGTAAAAATTGCATGTCCATCACTAATCTGTGTAATGAGGACTGATTTGTTGAACTTGAGTAATCTCTGAGCAGTATGCTATAGAATTAGCTGCCTTAAGCAAATATCTTGACAGCCAGAATAGAATACGATTGCGAATTACAAACAATTTGATTCTTTACGTGGATAATACCCTGTTGTAATGCTTGAAATCTGCAATGTTTGAGAATTGCAAAGATTATGCAGGCCGAGGTATGATAGAATAACTGTCATTTTAAGGGTTATAGGCAATTGGTGGAAATGCGCATGCGTAGTAACAAAAACTTTATTTCCCTTAAATCACTCGGAAATCTAATCGTTGCAACTAAAATTTTATTCGCTACCTAAACCTGACTCTATATCCTACTATTACATATAGATAAAACATTCCAAATGATTTGATAACTAACCCCCTTAAGTGACGGTCCTTCTGGCCATACAATCTCTTATATGGTGTTTTGACAAAAATCTGTAAGGCTGAGTTTCCTCTCAACCATCTCCTGGTATTGTATCTTGTCTTCAAAAATGACTACAATCACAACATAAAATGGATTTTAAATGACATTTTAAATGCTACAATATGGTAAAAATTGCATGTCCATCACTGATCTGTGTAATTAGGACTGATTTGTTGAAGTTGAGTACTCTCTAAGCAGTATGCTATAGAATTAGCTGCCTTAAGCAAATATCTTGACAGCCAAAATACAATACGATTGCGAATTACAAAAAATTTGAATGTTTACGTGGATATTATCCTTTTGTAATACTACAAATCTGCAATGTTTGAGAATTGCAAAGATTATGCAGGCCGAGGTATGATAGAATAACTGTCATTTTAAGGGTTATAGGCAATTGGTGGAAATGCGCATGCGTAGTAACAAAAACTTTATTTCCCTTAAATGACTCGGAAATCTAATCGTTGCAACTAAAATTTTATTCGCTACCTAAACCTGACTCTATATCCTACTATTACATATAGAAAAAACATTCCAAATGATTTGATAACTAACCCCCTTAAGTGACGGTCCTTCTGGCCATACAATCTCTTATATGGTGTTTTGACAAAAATCTGTAAGGCTGAGTTTCCTCTCAACCATCTCCTGGTATTGTATCTTGTCTTCGAAAATGACTACAATCACAACATAAAATGGATTTTAAATGACATTTTAAATGCTACAATATGGTAAAAATTGCATGTCCATCACTGATCTGTGTAATTAGGACTGATTTGTTGAAGTTGAGTACTCTCTAAGCAGTATGCTATAGAATTAGCTGCCTTAAGCAAATATCTTGACAGCCAAAATACAATACGATTGCGAATTACAAAAAATTTGAATGTTTACGTGGATATTATCCTTTTGTAATACTACAAATCTGCAATGTTTGAGAATTGCAAAGATTATGCAGGCCGAGGTATGATAGAATAACTGTCATTTTAAGGGTTATAGGCAATTGGTGGAAATGCGCATGCGTAGTGTAATTAGGACTGATTTGTTGAACTTGAGTACTCTCTAAGCAGTATGCTATAGAATTAGCTGCCTTAAGCAAATATCTTGAAAGCCAAAATACAATACGATTGCGAATTACAAAGAATTTGAATCTTTACGTGGATATTATCCTTTTGTAATACTACAAATTTGATATGTTTCAGAATTGCAAAGATTCTGAAGGCCGATGTATAATAGAATAACTGTCTTTTTAAGGATTATAGGCAATTGGTGGAAATTCGCATGCGTAGTAACAAAAAGTTTATTTCCCTTAAATCACTCGGAAATCTCATCGTTGCAACTAAAATTTTATTCGTTACCTAAACCTGACTCTATATCCTACTATTACATATTAATAAAAAATTCCAAATGATTTGACAACTTACCCCCTTAAATGTCGGTCCTTCTGCCCATACAATCTCTTATATGGTGTTTTGACAAAAATCTGTAAAGCTGAGTTTCACTGCAACCATCTTTTGGTATTGTATTTTGTCTTATAAAATGACGACATTTACGTTATAAAATGGATTTTAAATTACATTTTAAATACTACAAGATGGTAAAAATTGCATGTCCATCACTAATCTGTGTAATGAGGACTGATTTGTTGAACTTGAGTAATCTCTGAGCAGTATGCTATAGAATTAGCTGCCTTAAGCAAATATCTTGACAGCCAGAATAGAATACGATTGCGAATTACAAACAATTTGATTCTTTACGTGGATAATATCCTGTTGTAATGCTTGAAATCTGCAATGTTTGAGAATTGCAAAGATTATGCAGGCCGAGGTATGATAGAATAACTGTCATTTTAAGGGTTATAGGCAATTGGTGGAAATGCGCATGCGTAGTAACAAAAAGTTTATTTCCCTTAAATCACTCGGAAATCTAATCGTTGCAATTAAAATTTTATTTGTTACCTAAACCTGACTCTATATCCTACTATTACATATAGATAAAACATTCCAAATGATTTGATAACTAACCCCCTTAAGTGACGGTCCTTCTGCCCATACAATCTCTTATATGGTGTTTTGAGAAAAATCTGTAAGGCTGAGTTTCCTCTCAACCATCTCCTGGTATTGTATCTTGTCTTCAAAAATGACTACAATCACAACATAAAATGGATTTTAAATTACATTTTAAATGCTACAATATGGTAAAAATTGCATGTCCATCACTAATCTGTGTAATTAGGACTGATTTGTTGAAGTTGGGTACTCTCTAAGCAGTATGCTATAGAATTAGCTGCCTTAAGCAAATATCTTGACAGCCAAAATACAATACGATTGCGAATTACAAAAAATTTGAATCTTTAAGTGGATATTATCCTTTTGTAATACTACAAATCTGCAATGTTTCAGAATTGCAAAGATTCTGCAGGCAGACGTATAATAGAATAACTGTCTTTTTAAGGGTTATAGGCAATTGGTGGAAACTCGCATGCGTAGTAACAAAAAGTTTATTTCCCTTAAATCACTCGGAAATCTCATCGTTGCAACTAAAATTTTATTCGTTACCTAAACCTGACTCTATATCCTACTATTACATATTGATAAAAAATTCCAAATGATTTGATAACTTACCCCCTTAAATGACGGTCCTTCTGCCCATACAATCTCTTATAATGTGTTTTGACAAAGCTCTGTAAGGCTGAGTTTCCTTGCAACCAACTGTTGGTATTGTATCTTGTCTTAAAAAATAACTACAATCACGACATAAAATATATTTTAAATGACATTTTAAATACTACAAGATGGTAAAAATTGCATGTCCATCACTAATCGGTGTAATGAGGACTGATTTGTTGAACTTGAGTAATCTCTGAGCAGTATGCTATAGAATTAGCTGCCTTAAGCAAATATCTTGACAGCCAGAATAGAATACGATTGCGAATTACAAACAATTTGATTCTTTACGTGGATAATATCCTGTTGTAATGCTTGAAATCTGCAATGTTTGAGAATTGCAAAGATTATGCAGGCCGAGGTATGATAGAATAACTGTCATTTTAAGGGTTATAGGCAATTGGTGGAAATGCGCATGCGTAGTAACAAAAAGTTTATTTCCCTTAAGTCACTCGGAAATCTAATCGTTGCAATTAAAATTTTATTTGTTACCTAAGCCTGACTCTATATCCTACTATTACATATAGATAAAATATTCCAAATGATTTGATAACTAACCCCCTTAAGTGACGGTCCTTCTGCCCAAACAATCTCTTATATGGTGTTTTGACAAAAATCTGTAAGGCTGAGTTTCCTCTCAACCATCTCCTGGTATTGTATCTTATCTTCAAAAATGACTACAATCACAACATAAAATGGATTTTAAATTACATTTTAAATGCTACAATATGGTAAAAATTGCATGTCCATCACTGATCTGTGTAATTAGGACTGATTTGTTGAAGTTGAGTACTCTCTAAGCAGTATGCTATAGAATTAGCTGCCTTAAGCAAATATCTTGACAGCCAAAATACAATACGATTGCGAATTACAAAAAATTTGAATGTTTACGTGGATATTATCCTTTTGTAATACTACAAATCTGCAATGTTTGAGAATTGCAAAGATTATGCAGGCCGAGGTATGATAGAATAACTGTCATTTTAAGGGTTATAGGCAATTGGTGGAAATGCGCATGCGTAGTAACAAAAACTTTATTTCCCTTAAATCACTCGGAAATCTAATCGTTGCAACTAAAATTTTATTCGTTACCTAAACCTGACTCTATATCCTACTATTACATATAGATAAAACATTCCAAATGATTTGATAACTAACCCCCTTAAGTGACGGTCCTTCTGCCCATACAATCTCTTATATGGTGTTTTGACAAAAATCTGTAAGGCTGAGTTTCCTCTCAACCATCTCCTGGTATTGTATCTTGTCTTCAAAAATGACTACAATCACAACATAAAATGGATTTTAAATTACATTTTAAATGCTACAATATGGTAAAAAGTGCATGTCCATCACTAATCTGTGTAATTAGGACTGATTTGTTGAAGTTGGGTACTCTCTAAGCAGTATGCTATAGAATTAGCTGCCTTAAGCAAATATCTTGACAGCCAAAATACAATACGATTGCGAATTACAAAAAATTTGAATCTTTAAGTGGATATTATCCTTTTGTAATACTACAAATCTGCAATGTTTCAGAATTGCAAAGATTCTGCAGGCAGACGTATAATAGAATAACTGTCTTTTTAAGGGTTATAGGCAATTGGTGGAAACTCGCATGCGTAGTAACAAAAAGTTTATTTCCCTTAAATCACTCGGAAATCTAATCGTTGCAACTAAAATTTTATTCGTTACCTAAACCTGACTCTATATCCTACTATTACATATAGATAAAACATTCCAAATGATTTGATAACTTACCCCCTTAAATGACGGTCCTTCTGCCCATACAATCTCTTATATGGTGTTTTGACAAAAATCTGTAAAGCTGAGTTTCTCTGCAACCATCTCTTGGTATTGTTTTTTGTCTTATAAAATGACGACATTTACGACATAAAATGGATTTTAAATTACATTTTAAATACTACAAGATGGTAAAAATTGCATGTCCATCACTAATCGGTGTAATGAGGACTGATTTGTTGAACTTGAGTAATCTCTGAGCAGTATGCTATAGAATTAGCTGCCTTAAGCAAATATCTTGACAGCCAGAATAGAATACGATTGCGAATTACAAACAATTTGATTCTTTACGTGGATAATATCCTGTTGTAATGCTTGAAATCTGCAATGTTTGAGAATTGCAAAGATTATGCAGGCCGAGGTATGATAGAATAACTGTCATTTTAAGGGTTATAGGCAATTGGTGGAAATGCGCATGCGTAGTAACAAAAAGTTTATTTCCCTTAAATCACTCGGAAATCTAATCGTTGAAACTAAAATTTTATTCGTTACCTAAACCTGACTCTATATCCTACTATTACATATAGATAAAACATTCCAAATGATTTGATAACTAACCCCCTTAAGTGACGGTCCTTCTGCCCATACAATCTCTGATATGGTGTTTTGACAAAAATCTGTAAGGCTGAGTTTCCTCTCAACCATCTCCTGGTATTGTATCTTGTCTTCAAAAATGACTACAATCACAACATAAAATGGATTTTAAATGACATTTTAAATGCTACAATATGGTAAAAATTGCATGTCCATCACTAATCTGTGTAATTAGGACTGATTTGTTGAACTTGAGTACTCTCTAAGCAGTATGCTATAGAATTAGCTGCCTTAAGCAAATATCTTGACAGCCAAAATACAATACGATTGCGAATTGCAAAGAATTTGAATCTTTACGTGGATATTATCCTTTTGTAATACTACAAATTTGATATCTTTCAGAATTGCAAAGATTCTGAAGGCCGATGTATAATAGAATAACTGTCTTTTTAAGGGTTATAGGCAATTGGTGGAAATTCGCATGCGTAGTAACAAAAAGTTTATTTCCCTTAAATCACTCGGAAATCTAATCGTTGCAATTAAAATTTTATTCGTTACCTAAACCTGACTCTATATCCTACTATTACATATAGATAAAACATTCCAAATGATTTGATAACTAACCCCCTTAAGTGACGGTCCTTCTGCCCATACAATCTCTTATAATGTGTTTTGACAAAGCTCTGTAAGGCTGAGTTTCCTTGCAACCAACTGTTGGTATTGTATCTTGTCTTAAAAAATAACTACAATCACGACATAAAATAGATTTTAAATGACATTTTAAATGCTACAAGATGGTAAAAATTGCATGTCCATCACTAATCTTTGTAATTAGTACTGATTTGTTGAACTTGAGTACTCTCTGAGGAGTATGCTATAGAATTAGCTGCCTTAAGCAAATATCTTGACAGCCAAAATACAATAGGATTGCGAATTACAAACAATTTGATTCTTTACGTGGATAATATCCTGTTGTAATACTACAAATCTGCAATGTTTCAGAAATGCAAAGATTCTGCAGGCCGAGGTATGATAGAATAATTGTCATTTTAAGGGTTATAGGCAATTGGTGGAAATGCGCATGCGTAGTAACAAAAAGTTTATTTCCCTTAAATCACTCGGAAATCTAATCGTTGCAATTAAAATTTTATTCGTTACCTAAACCTGACTCTATATCCTACTATTACATATAGATAAAACATTCCAAATGATTTGATAACTTACCCCCTTAAATGACGGTCCTTCTGCCCATACAATCTCTTATATGGTGTTTTGACAAAAATCTGTAAGGCTGAGTTTCCTCTCAACCATCTCCTGGTATTGTATCTTGTCTTCAAAAATGACTACAATCACAACATAAAATGGATTTTAAATTACATTTTAAATGCTACAATATGGTAAAAATTGCATGTCCATCACTAATCTGTGTAATTAGGACTGATTTGTTGAACTTGAGTACTCTCTAAGCAGTATGCTATAGAATTAGCTGCCTTAAGAAAATATCTTGACAGCCAAAATACAACACGATTGCGAATTACAAACAATTTGAATCTTTACGTAGATATTATCCTTTTGTAATACTACAAATTTGATATGTTTAAGAATTGCAAAGATTCTGAAGGCCGATGTATAATAGAATAACTGTCTTTTTAAGGGTTATAGGCAATTGGTGGAAATTCGCATGCGTAGTAACAAAAACTTTATTTCCCTTAAATCACTCGGAAATCTCATCGTTGCAACTAAAATTTTATTCGTTACCTAAACCTGACTCTATATCCTACTATTACATATTGATAAAAAATTCCAAATGATTTAATAACTTACCCCTTAAATGACGGTCCTTCTGCCCATACAATCTGTTATAATGTGTTTTGACAAAACTCTGTAAGGCTGAGTTTCCTTGCAACCAACTGTTGGTATTGTATCTTGTCTTAAAAAATAACTACAATCACGACATAAAATAGATTTTAAATGACATTTTAAATACTACAAGATGGTAAAAATTGGATGTCCATCACTAATCTTTGTAATTAGAACTGATTTGTTGAACTTGAGTACTCTCTGAGCAGTATGCTATAGAATTAGCTGCCTTAAGCAAATATCTTGACAGCCAAAATACAATACGGTTGCGAATTACAAAGAATTTGATTCTTTACGTGGATATTATCCTGTTGTAATACTACAAATCTGCAATGTTTCAGAATTGCAAGGATTCTTCAGGTCGAGGTATGATAGAATAACTGTCATTTTAAGTGTTATAGGCAATTGGTGGAAATGCGCATGCGTAGTAACAAAAACTTTATTTCCCTTAAATCACTCGGAAATCTAATCGTTGCAACTAAAATTTTATTCGTTACCTAAACCTGACTCTATATCCTACTATTACATATAGATAAAACATTCCAAATGATTTGATAACTTACCCCCTTAAATGACGGTCCTTCTGCCCATACAATCTCTGATATGGTGTTTTGACAAAAATCTGTAAAGCTGAGTTTCACTGCAACCATCTTTTGGTATTGTATTTTGTCTTAAAAAATGACGACATTTACGACATAAAATGGATTTTAAATTACATTTTAAATGCTACAAGATGGTAAAAATTGCATGTCTATCACTAATCTGGGTAATGACGACTGATTTGTTGAACTTGAGTACTCTCTGAGCAGTAGGCTATAGAATTAGCTGCCTTAAGCAAATATCTTGACAGCCAGAATAGAATACGATTGCGAATTACAAACAATTTGATTCTTTACGTGGATATTATCCTGTTGTAATACTACAAATCTGCAATGTTTCAGAATTGCAAAGATTATGCAGGCCGAGGTATGATAGAATAACTGTCATTTTAAGGGTTATAGGCAATTGGTGTAAATGCGCATGCGTAGTAACAAAAACTTTATTTCCCTTAAATCACTCGGAAATCTAATCGTTGCAATTAAAATTTTATTCGTTACCTAAACCTGACTCTATATCCTACTATTACATATAGATAAAACATTCCAAATGATTTGATAACTAACCCCCTTAAGTGACGGTCCTTCTGCCCATACAATCTCTTATATGGTGTTTTGACAAAAATCTGTAAGGCTGAGTTTCCTCTCAACCATCTCCTGGTATTGTATCTTGTCTTCAAAAATGACTACAATCACAACATAAAATGCATTTTAAATGACATTTTAAATGCTACAAGATGGTAAAAATTGCATGTCCATCACTAATCTGTGTAATGAGGACTGATTTGTTGAAGTTGAGTACTGTGTAAGCAGTATGCTAGAGAATTAGTGCCTTAAGCAAATATCTTGACAGCCAGAATAGAATACGATTGCGAATTACAAACAATTTGATTCTTTACGTGGATAATATCCTGTTGTAATACTACAAATCTGCAATGTTTCAGAAATGCAAAGATACTGCAGGCCGAGGTATGATAGAATAATTGTCATTTTAAGGGTTATAGGCAATTGGTGGAAATGCGCATGCGTAGTAACAAAAAGTTTATTTCCCTTAAATCACTCGGAAATCTAATCGTTGCAATTAAAATTTTATTCGTTACCTAAACCTGACTCTATATCCTACTATTACATTTAGATAAAACATTCCAAATGATTTGATAACTTACCCCCTTAAATGACGGTCCTTCTGCCCATACAATCTCTTATATGGTGTTTTGACAAAAATCTGTAAAGCTGAGTTTCACTGCAACCATCTTTTGGTATTGTATTTTGTCTTATAAAATGACGACATTTACGTTATAAAATGGATTTTAAATTACATTTTAAATACTACAAGATGGTAAAAATTGCATGTCCATCACTAATCTGTGTAATGAGGACTGATTTGTTGAACTTGAGTAATCTCTGAGCAGTATGCTATAGAATTAGCTGCCTTAAGCAAATATCTTGACAGCCAGAATAGAATACGATTGCGAATTACAAACAATTTGATTCTTTACGTGGATAATATCCTGTTGTAATGCTTGAAATCTGCAATGTTTGAGAATTGCAAAGATTATGCAGGCCGAGGTATGATAGAATAACTGTCATTTTAAGGGTTATAGGCAATTGGTGGAAATGCGCATGCGTAGTAACAAAAAGTTTATTTCCCTTAAATCACTCGGAAATCTAATCGTTGCAATTAAAATTTTATTTGTTACCTAAACCTGACTCTATATCCTACTATTACATATAGATAAAACATTCCAAATGATTTGATAACTAACCCCCTTAAGTGACGGTCCTTCTGCCCATACAATCTCTTATATGGTGTTTTGACAAAAATCTGTAAGGCTGAGTTCCCTCTCAACCATCTCCTGGTATTGTATCTTGTCTTCAAAAATGACTACAATCACAACATAAAATGGATTTTAATTTACATTTTAAATGCTACAATATGGTAAAAATTGCATGTCCATCACTGATCTGTGTAATTAGGACTGATTTGTTGAAGTTGAGTACTCTCTAAGCAGTATGCTATAGAATTAGCTGCCTTAAGCAAATATCTTGACAGCCAAAATACAATACGATTGCGAATTACAAAAAATTTGAATGTTTACGTGGATATTATCCTTTTGTAATACTACAAATCTGCAATGTTTGAGAATTGCAAAGATTATGCAGGCCGAGGTATGATAGAATAACTGTCATTTTAAGGGTTATAGGCAATTGGTGGAAATGCGCATGCGTAGTAACAAAAACTTTATTTCCCTTAAATCACTCGGAAATCTAATCGTTGCAACTAAAATTTTATTCGTTACCTAAACCTGACTCTATATCCTACTATTACATATAGATAAAACATTCCAAATGATTTGATAACTAACCCCCTTAAGTGACGGTCCTTCTGCCCATACAATCTCTTATATGGTGTTTTGACAAAAATCTGTAAGGCTGAGTTTCCTCTCAACCATCTCCTGGTATTGTATCTTGTCTTCAAAAATGACTACAATCACAACATAAAATGGATTTTAAATTACATTTTAAATGCTACAATATGGTAAAAATTGCATGTCCATCACTAATCTGTGTAATTAGGACTGATTTGTTGAACTTGAGTACTCTCTAAGCAGTATGCTATAGAATTAGCTGCCTTAAGAAAATATCTTGACAGCCAAAATACAACACGATTGCGAATTACAAACAATTTGAATCTTTACGTAGATATTATCCTTTTGTAATACTACAAATTTGATATGTTTAAGAATTGCAAAGATTCTGAAGGCCGATGTATAATAGAATAACTGTCTTTTTAAGGGTTATAGGCAATTGGTGGAAATTCGCATGCGTAGTAACAAAAACTTTATTTCCCTTAAATCACTCGGAAATCTCATCGTTGCAACTAAAATTTTATTCGTTACCTAAACCTGACTCTATATCCTACTATTACATATTGATAAAAAATTCCAAATGATTTGATAACTTACCCCTTAAATGACGGTCCTTCTGCCCATACAATCTGTTATAATGTGTTTTGACAAAACTCTGTAAGGCTGAGTTTCCTTGCAACCAACTGTTGGTATTGTATCTTGTCTTAAAAAATAACTACAATCACGACATAAAATAGATTTTAAATGACATTTTAAATGCTAGAAGATAGTAAAAATTGGATGTCCATCACTAATCTTTGTAATTAGAACTGATTTGTTGAACTTGAGTACTCTCTGAGCAGTATGCTATAGAATTAGCTGCCTTAAGCAAATATCTTGACAGCCAAAATACAATACGGTTGCGAATTACAAAGAATTTGATTCTTTACGTGGATATTATCCTGTTGTAATACTACAAATCTGCAATGTTTCAGAATTGCAAGGATTCTTCAGGTCGAGGTATGATAGAATAACTGTCATTTTAAGTGTTATAGGCAATTGGTGGAAATGCGCATGCGTAGTAACAAAAACTTTATTTCCCTTAAATCACTCGGAAATCTAATCGTTGCAACTAAAATTTTATTCGTTACCTAAACCTGACTCTATATCCTACTATTACATATAGATAAAACATTCCAAATGATTTGATAACTTACCCCCTTAAATGACGGTCCTTCTGCCCATACAATCTCTGATATGGTGTTTTGACAAAAATCTGTAAAGCTGAGTTTCACTGCAACCATCTTTTGGTATTGTATTTTGTCTTAAAAAATGACGACATTTACGACATAAAATGGATTTTAAATTACATTTTAAATGCTACAAGATGGTAAAAATTGCATGTCTATCACTAATCTGGGTAATGACGACTGATTTGTTGAACTTGAGTACTCTCTGAGCAGTAGGCTATAGAATTAGCTGCCTTAAGCAAATATCTTGACAGCCAGAATAGAATACGATTGCGAATTACAAACAATTTGATTCTTTACGTGGATATTATCCTGTTGTAATACTACAAATCTGCAATGTTTCAGAATATCAAAGATTATGCAGGCCGAGGTATGATAGAATAACTGTCATTTTAAGGGTTATAGGCAATTGGTGTAAATGCGCATGCGTAGTAACAAAAACTTTATTTCCCTTAAATCACTCGGAAATCTAATCGTTGCAATTAAAATTTTATTCGTTACCTAAACCTGACTCTATATCCTACTATTACATATAGATAAAACATTCCAAATGATTTGATAACTAACCCCCTTAAGTGACGGTCCTTCTGCCCATACAATCTCTTATATGGTGTTTTGACAAAAATCTGTAAGGCTGAGTTTCCTCTCAACCATCTCCTGGTATTGTATCTTGTCTTCAAAAATGACTACAATCACAACATAAAATGCATTTTAAATGACATTTTAAATGCTACAAGATGGTAAAAAGTGCATGTCCATCACTAATCTGTGTAATGAGGACTGATTTGTTGAAGTTGAGTACTGTGTAAGCAGTATGCTAGAGAATTAGTGCCTTAAGCAAATATCTTGACAGCCAGAATAGAATACGATTGCGAATTACAAACAATTTGATTCTTTACGTGGATAATATCCTGTTGTAATACTACAAATCTGCAATGTTTCAGAAATGCAAAGATACTGCAGGCCGAGGTATGATAGAATAATTGTCATTTTAAGGGTTATAGGCAATTGGTGGAAATGCGCATGCGTAGTAACAAAAAGTTTATTTCCCTTAAATCACTCGGAAATCTAATCGTTGCAATTAAAATTTTATTCGTTACCTAAACCTGACTCTATATCCTACTATTACATTTAGATTAAACATTCCAAATGATTTGATAACTTACCCCCTTAAATGACGGTCCTTCTGCCCATACAATCTCTTATATGGTGTTTTGACAAAAATCTGTAAAGCTGAGTTTCACTGCAACCATCTTTTGGTATTGTATTTTGTCTTATAAAATGACGACATTTACGTTATAAAATGGATTTTAAATTACATTTTAAATACTACAAGATGGTAAAAATTGCATGTCCATCACTAATCTGTGTAATGAGGACTGATTTGTTGAACTTGAGTAATCTCTGAGCAGTATGCTATAGAATTAGCTGCCTTAAGCAAATATCTTGACAGCCAGAATAGAATACGATTGCGAATTACAAACAATTTGATTCTTTACGTGGATAATATCCTGTTGTAATGCTTGAAATCTGCAATGTTTGAGAATTGCAAAGATTATGCAGGCCGAGGTATGATAGAATAACTGTCATTTTAAGGGTTATAGGCAATTGGTGGAAATGCGCATGCGTAGTAACAAAAAGTTTATTTCCCTTAAATCACTCGGAAATCTAATCGTTGCAATTAAAATTTTATTTGTTACCTAAACCTGACTCTATATCCTACTATTACATATAGATAAAACATTCCAAATGATTTGATAACTAACCCCCTTAAGTGACGGTCCTTCTGCCCATACAATCTCTTATATGGTGTTTTGACAAAAATCTGTAAGGCTGAGTTCCCTCTCAACCATCTCCTGGTATTGTATCTTGTCTTCAAAAATGACTACAATCACAACATAAAATGGATTTTAATTTACATTTTAAATGCTACAATATGGTAAAAATTGCATGTCCATCACTGATCTGTGTAATTAGGACTGATTTGTTGAAGTTGAGTACTCTCTAAGCAGTATGCTATAGAATTAGCTGCCTTAAGCAAATATCTTGACAGCCAAAATACAATACGATTGCGAATTACAAAAAATTTGAATGTTTACGTGGATATTATCCTTTTGTAATACTACAAATCTGCAATGTTTGAGAATTGCAAAGATTATGCAGGCCGAGGTATGATAGAATAACTGTCATTTTAAGGGTTATAGGCAATTGGTGGAAATGCGCATGCGTAGTAACAAAAACTTTATTTCCCTTAAATCACTCGGAAATCTAATCGTTGCAACTAAAATTTTATTCGTTACCTAAACCTGACTCTATATCCTACTATTACATATAGATAAAACATTCCAAATGATTTGATAACTAACCCCCTTAAGTGACGGTCCTTCTGCCCATACAATCTCTTATATGGTGTTTTGACAAAAATCTGTAAGGCTGAGTTTCCTCTCAACCATCTCCTGGTATTGTATCTTGTCTTGAAAAATGACTACAATCACAACATAAAATGGATTTTAAATTACATTTTAAATGCTACAATATGGTAAAAATTGCATGTCCATCACTAATCTGTGTAATTAGGACTGATTTGTTGAAGTTGGGTACTCTCTAAGCAGTATGCTATAGAATTAGCTGCCTTAAGCAAATATCTTGACAGCCAAAATACAATACGATTGCGAATTACAAAAAATTTGAATCTTTACGTGGATATTATCCTTTTGTAATACTACAAATCTGCAATGTTTCAGAATTGCAAAGATTCTGCAGGCAGACGTATAATAGAATAACTGTCTTTTTAAGGGTTATAGGCAATTGGTGGAAACTCGCATGCGTAGTAACAAAAAGTTTATTTCCCTTAAATCACTCGGAAATCTCATCGTTGCAACTAAAATTTTATTCGTTACCTAAACCTGACTCTATATCCTACTATTACATATAGATAAAACATTCCAAATGATTTGATAACCTACCCCCTTAAATGACGGTCCTTCTGCCCATACAATCTCTTATATGGTGTTTTGACAAAAATCTGTAAAGCTGAGTTTGTCTGCAACCATCTCTTGGTATTGTATTTTGTCTTATAAAATGACGACATTTACGACATAAAATGGATTTTAAATTACATTTTAAATACTACAAGATGGTAAAAATTGCATGTCCATCACTAATCGGTGTAATGAGGACTGATTTGTTGAACTTGAGTAATCTCTGAGCAGTATGCTATAGAATTAGCTGCCTTAACCCTTTCACTCCCAAGGGGTCTCCATTTGACAAGTGAAATCGTCTGGCGTTAGACAGAGTGAAATCGTTAAAGTCACTCTTGGGAGTGAAAGGGTTAAGGGAGATAGTTTTTAACCCTTTCACTCCCAAGGGGTCTCCATTTGACGAGTGAAATCGTGTGGTGTTAGACAGAGTGAAATCGTTAAAGTCACTCTTGGGAGTGAAAGGGTTAAGCAAATATCTTGACAGCCAGAATAGAATACGATTGCGAATTACAAACAATTTGATTCTTTACGTGGATAATATCCTGTTGTAATGCTTGAAATCTGCAATGTTTGAGAATTGCAAAGATTATGCAGGCCGAGGTATGATAGAATAACTGTCATTTTAAGGGTTATAGGCAATTGGTGTAAATGCGCATGCGTAGTAACAAAAAGTTTATTTCCCTTAAATCACTCGGAAATCTAATCGTTGAAACTAAAATTTTATTCGTTACCTAAACCTGACTCTATATCCTACTATTACATATTGATAAAAAATTCCAAATGATTTGATAACTTACCCCCTTAAATGACGGTCCTTCTGCCCATACAATCTCTTATAATGTGTTTTGACAAAGCTCTGTAAGGCTGAGTTTCCTTGCAACCAACTGTTGGTATTGTATCTTGTCTTAAAAAATAACTACAATCACGACATAAAATAGATTTTAAATGACATTTTAAATGCTACAAGATGGTAAAAATTGCATGTCCATCACTAATCTTTGTAATTAGGACTGATTTGTTGAACTTGAGTACTCTCTGAGGAGTATGCTATAGAATTAGCTGCCTTAAGCAAATATCTTGACAGCCAAAATACAATAGGATTGCAAATTACAAACAATTTGATTCTTTACGTGGATAATATCCTGTTGTAATACTACAAATCTGCAATGTTTCAGAAATGCAAAGATTCTGCAGGCCGAGGTATGATAGAATAATTGTCATTTTAAGGGTTATAGGCAATTGGTGGAAATGCGCATGCGTAGTAACAAAAAGTTTATTTCCCTTAAATCACTCGGAAATCTAATCGTTGCAATTAAAATTTTATTCGTTACCTAAACCTGACTCTATATCCTACTATTACATATAGATAAAACATTCCAAATGATTTGATAACTTACCCCCTTAAATGACGGTCCTTCTGCCCATACAATCTCTTATATGGTGTTTTGACAAAAATCTGTAAACCTGAGTTTCACTGCAACCATCTTTTGGTATTTTATTTTGTCTTATAAAATGACGACATTTACGACATAAAATGGATTTTAAATTACATTTTAAATACTACAAGATGGTAAAAATTGCATGTCCATCACTAATCTGTGTAATGAGGACTGATTTGTTGAACTTGAGTAATCTCTGAGCAGTATGCTATAGAATTAGCTGCCTTAAGCAAATATCTTGACAGCCAGAATAGAATACGATTGCGAATTACAAACAATTTGATTCTTTACGTGGATAATATCCTGTTGTAATGCTTGAAATCTGATATGTTTGAGAATTGCAAAGATTATGCAGGCCGAGGTATGATAGAATAACTGTCATTTTAAGGGTTATAGGCAATTGGTGGAATGCGCATGCGTAGTAACAAAAACTTTATTTCCCTTAAATCACTCGGAAATCTAATCGTTGCAACTAAAATTTTATTCGTTACCTAAACCTGACTCTATATCCTACTATTACATATAGATAAAACATTCCAAATGATTTGATAACTAACCCCCTTAAGTGACGGTCCTTCTGCCCATACAATCTCTTATATGGTGTTTTGACAAAAATCTGTAAGGCTGAGTTTCCTCTCAACCATCTCCTGGTATTGTATCTTGTCTTCAAAAATGACTACAATCACAACATAAAATGGATTTTAAATTACATTTTAAATGCTACAATATGGTAAAAATTGCATGTCCATCACTAATCTGTGTAATTAGGACTGATTTGTTGAAGTTGAGTACTCTCTAAGCAGTATGCTATAGAATTAGCTGCCTTAAGCAAATATCTTGACAGCCAAAATACAATACGATTGCGAATTACAAAAAATTTGAATGTTTACGTGGATATTATCCTTTTGTAATACTACAAATCTGAATTGTTTGAGAATTGCAAAGATTATGCAGGCCGAGGTATGATAGAATAACTGTCATTTTAAGGGTTATAGGCAATTGGTGGAAATGCGCATGCGTAGTAACAAAAAGTTTATTTCCCTTAAATAACTCGGAAATCTCATCGTTGCAACTAAAATTTTATTCGTTACCTAAACCTGACTCTATATCCTACTATTACATATTAATAAAAAATTCCAAATGATTTGATAACTTACCCCCTTAAATGACGGTCCTTCTGCCCATACAATCTCTTATATGGTGTTTTGACAAAAATCTGTAAGGCTGAGTTTCCTTGCAACCAACTGTTGGTATTGTATCTTGTCTTCAAAAATGACTACAATCACAACATAAAATGGATTTTAAATTACATTTTAAATGCTACAATATGGTAAAAATTGCATGTCCATCACTAATCTGTGTAATTAGGACTGATTTGTTGAAGTTGGGTACTCTCTAAGCAGTATGCTATAGAATTAGCTGCCTTAAGCAAATATCTTGACAGCCAAAATACAATACGATTGCGAATTACAAAAAATTTGAATCTTTACGTGGATATTATCCTTTTGTAATACTACAAATCTGCAATGTTTCAGAATTGCAAAGATTCTGCAGGCAGACGTATAATAGAATAACTGTCTTGTTAAGGGTTATAGGCAATTGGTGGAAACTCGCATGCGTAGTAACAAAAAGTTTATTTCCCTTAAATCACTCGGAAATCTCATCGTTGCAACTAAAATTTTATTCGTTACCTAAACCTGACTCTATATCCTACTATTACATATAGATAAAACATTCCAAATGATTTGATAACTTACCCCCTTAAATGACGGTCCTTCTGCCCATACAATCTCTTATCTGGTGTTTTGACAAAAATCTGTAAAGCTGAGTTTCTCTGCAACCATCTCTTGGTATTGTATTTTGTCTTATAAAATGACGACATTTACGACATAAAATGGATTTTAAATTACATTTTAAATACTACAAGATGGTAAAAATTGCATGTCCATCACTAATCGGTGTAATGAGGACTGATTTGTTGAACTTGAGTAATCTCTGAGCAGTATGCTATAGAATTAGCTGCCTTAAGCAAATATCTTGACAGCCAGAATAGAATACGATTGCGAATTACAAACAATTTGATTCTTTACGTGGATAATATCCTGTTGTAATGCTTGAAATCTGCAATGTTTGAGAATTGCAAAGATTATGCAGGCCGAGGTATGATAGAATAACTGTCATTTTAAGGGTTATAGGCAATTGGTGGAAATGCGCATGCGTAGTAACAAAAAGTTTATTTCCCTTAAATCACTCGGAAATCTAATCGTTGAAACTAAAATTTTATTCGTTACCTAAACCTGACTCTATATCCTACTATTACATATTGATAAAAAATTCCAAATGATTTGATAACTTACCCCCTTAAATGACGGTCCTTCTGCCCATACAATCTCTTATAATGTGTTTTGACAAAGCTCTGTAAGGCTGAGTTTCCTTGCAACCAACTGTTGGTATTGTATCTTGTCTTAAAAAATAACTACAATCACGACATAAAATAGATTTTAAATGACATTTTAAATGCTACAAGATGGTAAAAATTGCATGTCCATCACTAATCTTTGTAATTAGGACTGATTTGTTGAACTTGAGTACTCTCTGAGGAGTATGCTATAGAATTAGCTGCCTTAAGCAAATATCTTGACAGCCAAAATACAATAGGATTGCAAATTACAAACAATTTGATTCTTTACGTGGATAATATCCTGTTGTAATACTACAAATCTGCAATGTTTCAGAAATGCAAAGATTCTGCAGGCCGAGGTATGATAGAATAATTGTCATTTTAAGGGTTATAGGCAATTGGTGGAAATGCGCATGCGTAGTAACAAAAAGTTTATTTCCCTTAAATCACTCGGAAATCTAATCGTTGCAATTAAAATTTTATTCGTTACCTAAACCTGACTCTATATCCTACTATTACATATAGATAAAACATTCCAAATGATTTGATAACTTACCCCCTTAAATGACGGTCCTTCTGCCCATACAATCTCTTATATGGTGTTTTGACAAAAATCTGTAAACCTGAGTTTCACTGCAACCATCTCTTGGTATTTTATTTTGTCTTATAAAATGACGACATTTACGACATAAAATGGATTTTAAATTACATTTTAAATACTACAAGATGGTAAAAATTGCATGTCCATCACTAATCTGTGTAATGAGGACTGATTTGTTGAACTTGAGTAATCTCTGAGCAGTATGCTATAGAATTAGCTGCCTTAAGCAAATATCTTGACAGCCAGAATAGAATACGATTGCGAATTACAAACAATTTGATTCTTTACGTGGATAATACCCTGTTGTAATGCTTGAAATCTGCAATGTTTGAGAATTGCAAAGATTATGCAGGCCGAGGTATGATAGAATAACTGTCATTTTAAGGGTTATAGGCAATTGGTGGAATGCGCATGCGTAGTAACAAAAAGTTTATTTCCCTTAAATCACTCGGAAATCTAATCGTTGCAACTAAAATTTTATTCGTTACCTAAACCTGACTCTATATCCTACTATTACATATAGATAAAACATTCCAAATGATTTGATAACTAACCCCCTTAAGTGACGGTCCTTCTGCCCATACAATCTCTTATATGGTGTTTTGACAAAAATCTGTAAGGCTGAGTTTCCTCTCAACCATCTCCTGGTATTGTATCTTGTCTTCAAAAATGACTACAATCACAACATAAAATGGATTTTAAATGACATTTTAAATGCTACAAGATGGTAAAAAGTGCATGTCCATCACTAATCTGTGTAATTAGGACTGATTTGTTGAAGTTGAGTACTCTCTAAGCAGTATGCTATAGAATTAGCTGCCTTAAGCAAATATCTTGACAGCCAAAATACAATACGATTGCGAATTACAAAAAATTTGAATCTTTAAGTGGATATTATCCTTTTGTAATACTACAAATCTGCAATGTTTCAGAATTGCAAAGATTCTGCAGGCAGACGTATAATAGAATAACTGTCTTTTTAAGGGTTATAGGCAATTGGTGGAAACTCGCATGCGTAGTAACAAAAAGTTTATTTCCCTTAAATAACTCGGAAATCTCATCGTTGCAACTAAAATTTTATTCGTTACCTAAACCTGACTCTATATCCTACTATTACATATTGATAAAAAATTCCAAATGATTTGATAACTTACCCCCTTAAATGACGGTCCTTCTGCCCATACAATCTCTTATATGGTGTTTTGACAAAAATCTGTAAGGCTGAGTTTCCTTGCAACCAACTGTTGGTATTGTATCTTGTCTTCAAAAATAACTACAATCACAACATAAAATGGATTTTAAATGACATTTTAAATGCTACAAGATGGTAAAAATTGCATGACCATCACTAATCTGTGTAATGAGAACTGATTTGTTGAACTTGAGTACTCTCTGAGCAGTATGCTAGAGAATTAGCTGCCTTAAGCAAATATCTTGACAGCCAAAATACAATACGATTGCGAATTACAAACAATTTGATTCTTTACGTGGATATTATCCTGTTGTAATACTACAAATCTGCAATGTTTCAAAATTGCAAAGATTATGCAGGCCGAGGTATGATAGAATAACTGTCATTTTAAGGGTTATAGGCAATTAGTGGAAATGCGCATGCGTAGTAACAAAAAGTTTATTTCCCTTAAATCACTCGGAAATCTAATCGTTGCAACTAAAATTTTATTCGTTACCTAAACCTGACTCTATATCCTACTATTACATATAGATAAAACATTCCAAATGATTTGATACCTTACCCCCTTAAATGACGGTCCTTCTGCCCATACAATCTCTTATATGGTGTTTTGACAAAAATCTGTAAAGCTGAGTTTCTCTGCAACCATCTCTTGGTATTGTATTTTGTCTTATAAAATGACGACATTTACGACATAAAATGGATTTTAAATTACATTTTAAATACTACAAGATGGTAAAAATTGCATGTCCATCACTAATCGGTGTAATGAGGACTGATTTGTTGAACTTGAGTAATCTCTGAGCAGTATGCTATAGAATTAGCTGCCTTAAGCAAATATCTTGACAGCCAGAATAGAATACGATTGCGAATTACAAACAATTTGATTCTTTACGTGGATAATATCCTGTTGTAATGCTTGAAATCTGCAATGTTTGAGAATTGCAAAGATTATGCAGGCCGAGGTATGATAGAATAACTGTCATTTTAAGGGTTATAGGCAATTGGTGGAAATGCGCATGCGTAGTAACAAAAAGTTTATTTCCCTTAAATCACTCGGAAATCTAATCGTTGAAACTAAAATTTTATTCGTTACCTAAACCTGACTCTATATCCTACTATTACATATAGATAAAACATTCCAAATGATTTGATAACTAACCCCCTTAAGTGACGGTCCTTCTGCCCATACAATCTCTTATATGGTGTTTTGACAAAAATCTGTAAGGCTGAGTTTCCTCTCAACCATCTCTTGGTATTTTATTTTGTCTTATAAAATGACGACATTTACGACATAAAATGGATTTTAAATTACATTTTAAATACTACAAGATGGTAAAAATTGCATGTCCATCACTAATCTGTGTAATGAGGACTGATTTGTTGAACTTGAGTAATCTCTGAGCAGTATGCTATAGAATTAGCTGCCTTAAGCAAATATCTTGACAGCCAGAATAGAATACGATTGCGAATTACAAACAATTTGATTCTTTACGTGGATAATACCCTGTTGTAATGCTTGAAATCTGCAATGTTTGAGAATTGCAAAGATTATGCAGGCCGAGGTATGATAGAATAACTGTCATTTTAAGGGTTATAGGCAATTGGTGGAATGCGCATGCGTAGTAACAAAAACTTTATTTCCCTTAAATCACTCGGAAATCTAATCGTTGCAACTAAAATTTTATTCGTTACCTAAACCTGACTCTATATCCTACTATTACATATAGATAAAACATTCCAAATGATTTGATAACTAACCCCCTTAAGTGACGGTCCTTCTGCCCATACAATCTCTTATATGGTGTTTTGACAAAAATCTGTAAGGCTGAGTTTCCTCTCAACCATCTCCTGGTATTGTATCTTGTCTTCAAAAATGACTACAATCACAACATAAAATGGATTTTAAATGACATTTTAAATGCTACAAGATGGTAAAATGTGCATGTCCATCACTAATCTGTGTAATTAGGACTGATTTGTTGAAGTTGAGTACTCTCTAAGCAGTATGCTATAGAATTAGCTGCCTTAAGCAAATATCTTGACAGCCAAAATACAATACGATTGCGAATTACAAAAAATTTGAATCTTTAAGTGGATATTATCCTTTTGTAATACTACAAATCTGCAATGTTTCAGAATTGCAAAGATTCTGCAGGCAGACGTATAATAGAATAACTGTCTTTTTAAGGGTTATAGGCAATTGGTGGAAACTCGCATGCGTAGTAACAAAAAGTTTATTTCCCTTAAATAACTCGGAAATCTCATCGTTGCAACTAAAATTTTATTCGTTACCTAAACCTGACTCTATATCCTACTATTACATATAGATAAAACATTCCAAATGATTTGATAACTAACCCCCTTAAGTGACGGTCCTTCTGCCCATACAATCTCTTATATGGTGTTTTGACAAAAATCTGTAAGGCTGAGTTTCCTCTCAACCATCTCCTGGTATTGTATCTTGTCTTCAAAAATGACTACAATCACAACATAAAATGGATTTTAAATGACATTTTAAATGCTACAAGATGGTAAAATGTGCATGTCCATCACTAATCTGTGTAATTAGGACTGATTTGTTGAAGTTGAGTACTCTCTAAGCAGTATGCTATAGAATTAGCTGCCTTAAGCAAATATCTTGACAGCCAAAATACAATACGATTGCGAATTACAAAAAATTTGAATCTTTAAGTGGATATTATCCTTTTGTAATACTACAAATCTGCAATGTTTCAGAATTGCAAAGATTCTGCAGGCAGACGTATAATAGAATAACTGTCTTTTTAAGGGTTATAGGCAATTGGTGGAAACTCGCATGCGTAGTAACAAAAAGTTTATTTCCCTTAAATAACTCGGAAATCTCATCGTTGCAACTAAAATTTTATTCGTTACCTAAACCTGACTCTATATCCTACTATTACATATTGATAAAAAATTCCAAATGATTTGATAACTTACCCCCTTAAATGACGGTCCTTCTGCCCATACAATCTCTTATATGGTGTTTTGACAAAAATCTGTAAGGCTGAGTTTCCTTGCAAGCAACTGTTGGTATTGTATCTTGTCTTCAAAAATAACTACAATCACAACATAAAATGGATTTTAAATGACATTTTAAATGCTACAAGATGGTAAAAATTGCATGACCATCACTAATCTGTGTAATGAGAACTGATTTGTTGAACTTGAGTACTCTCTGAGCAGTATGCTAGAGAATTAGCTGCCTTAAGCAAATATCTTGACAGCCAAAATACAATACGATTGCGAATTACAAACAATTTGATTCTTTACGTGGATATTATCCTGTTGTAATACTACAAATCTGCAATGTTTCAAAATTGCAAAGATTATGCAGGCCGAGGTATGATAGAATAACTGTCATTTTAAGGGTTATAGGCAATTGGTGGAAATGCGCATGCGTAGTAACAAAAAGTTTATTTCCCTTAAATCACTCGGAAATCTAATCGTTGCAACTAAAATTTTATTCGTTACCTAAACCTGACTCTATATCCTACTATTACATATAGATAAAACATTCCAAATGATTTGATACCTTACCCCCTTAAATGACGGTCCTTCTGCCCATACAATCTCTTATATGGTGTTTTGACAAAAATCTGTAAAGCTGAGTTTCTCTGCAACCATCTCTTGGTATTGTATTTTGTCTTATAAAATGACGACATTTACGACATAAAATGGATTTTAAATTACATTTTAAATACTACAAGATGGTAAAAATTGCATGTCCATCACTAATCGGTGTAATGAGGACTGATTTGTTGAACTTGAGTAATCTCTGAGCAGTATGCTATAGAATTAGCTGCCTTAAGCAAATATCTTGACAGCCAGAATAGAATACGATTGCGAATTACAAACAATTTGATTCTTTACGTGGATAATATCCTGTTGTAATGCTTGAAATCTGCAATGTTTGAGAATTGCAAAGATTATGCAGGCCGAGGTATGATAGAATAACTGTCATTTTAAGGGTTATAGGCAATTGGTGGAAATGCGCATGCGTAGTAACAAAAAGTTTATTTCCCTTAAATCACTCGGAAATCTAATCGTTGAAACTAAAATTTTATTCGTTACCTAAACCTGACTCTATATCCTACTATTACATATAGATAAAACATTCCAAATGATTTGATAACTAACCCCCTTAAGTGACGGTCCTTCTGCCCATACAATCTCTTATATGGTGTTTTGACAAAAATCTGTAAGGCTGAGTTTCCTCTCAACCATCTCCTGGTATTGTATCTTGTCTTCAAAAATGACTACAATCACAACATAAAATGGATTTTAAATGACATTTTAAATGCTACAATATGGTAAAAATTGCATGTCCATCACTAATCTGTGTAATTAGGACTGATTTGTTGAACTTGAGTACTCTCTAAGCAGTATGCTATAGAATTAGCTGCCTTAAGCAAATATCTTGACAGCCAAAATACAATACGATTGCGAATTACAAAGAATTTGAATCTTTACGTGGATATTATCCTTTTGTAATACTACAAATTTGATATGTTTCAGAATTGCAAAGATTCTGAAGGCCGATGTATAATAGAATAACTGTGTTTTTAAGGGTTATAGGCAATTGGTGGAAATTCGCATGCGTAGTAACAAAAAGTTTATTTCCCTTAAATCACTCGAAAATCTCATCGTTGCAACTAAAATTTTATTCGTTACCTAAACCTGACTCTATATCCTACTATTACATATTGATAAAAAATTCCAAATGATTTGATAACTTACCCCCTTAAATGACGGTCCTTCTGCCCATACAATCTCTTATAATGTGTTTTGACAAAGCTCTGTAAGGCTGAGTTTCCTTGCAACCAACTGTTGGTATTGTATCTTGTCTTAAAAAATAACTACAATCACGACATAAAATAGATTTTAAATGACATTTTAAATGCTACAAGATGGTAAAAATTGCATGTCCATCACTAATCTTTGTAATTAGGACTGATTTGTTGAACTTGAGTACTCTCTGAGGAGTATGCTATAGAATTAGCTGCCTTAAGCAAATATCTTGACAGCCAAAATACAATAGGATTGCGAATTACAAACAATTTGATTCTTTACGTGGATAATATCCTGTTGTAATACTACAAATCTGCAATGTTTCAGAAATGCAAAGATTCTGCAGGCCGAGGTATGATAGAATAATTGTCATTTTAAGGGTTATAGGCAATTGGTGGAAATGCGCATGCGTAGTAACAAAAAGTTTATTTCCCTTAAATCACTCGGAAATCTAATCGTTGCAATTAAAATTTTATTCGTTACCTAAACCTGACTCTATATCCTACTATTACATATAGATAAAACATTCCAAATGATTTTGTAACTTACCCCCTTAAATGACGGTCCTTCTGCCCATACAATCTCTTATATGGTGTTTTTACAAAAATTTTTAAACCTGAGTTTCACTGCAACTGTCTCTTGGTATTTTATTTTGTCTTATAAAATGACGACATTTACGACATAAAATGGATTTTAAATTACATTTTAAATACTACAAGATGGTAAAAATTGCATGTCCATCACTAATCTGTGTAATGAGGACTGATTTGTTGAACTTGAGTAATCTCTGAGCAGTATGCTATAGAATTAGCTGCCTTAAGCAAATATCTTGACAGCCAGAATAGAATACGATTGCGAATTACAAACAATTTGATTCTTTACGTGGATAATACCCTGTTGTAATGCTTGAAATCTGCAATGTTTGAGAATTGCAAAGATTATGCAGGCCGAGGTATGATAGAATAACTGTCATTTTAAGGGTTATAGGCAATTGGTGGAAATGCGCATGCGTAGTAGCAAAAAGTTTATTTCCCTTAAATCACTTGGAAATCTAATTGTTGCAATTAAAATTTTATTCGTTACCTAAACCTGACCCTATATCCTACTATTAAATATAGATAAAACATTCCAAATGATTTGATAACTAACCCCCTTAAGTGACGGTCCTTCTACCCATACAATCTCTTATATGGTGTTTTGACAAAAATCTGTAAGGCTGAGTTTCCTCTCAACCATCTCCTGGTATTGTATCTTGTCTTCAAAAATGACTACAATCACAACATAAAATGGATTTTAAATGACATTTTAAATGCTACAAGATGGTAAAAAGTGCATGTCCATCACTAATCTGTGTAATGAGGACTGATTTGTTGAAGTTGAGTACTCTCTAAGCAGTATGCTAGAGAATTAGCTGCCTTAAGCAAATATCTTGACAGCCAGAATAGAATACGATTGCGAATTACAAACAATTTGATTCTTTACGTGGATAATATCCTGTTGTAATACTACAAATCTGCAATGTTTCAAAAATGCAAAGATTCTGCAGGCCGAGGTATGATAGAATAATTGTCATTTTAAGGGTTATAGGCAATTGGTGGAAATGCGCATGCGTAGTAACAAAAAGTTTATTTCCCTTAAATCACTCGGAAATCTAATCGTTGCAATTAAAATTTTATTCGTTACCTAAACCTGACTCTATATCCTACTATTACATATTGATAAAAAATTCCAAATGATTTGATAACTTACCTTCTTAAATGACGGTCCTTCTGCCCATACAATCTCTTATATTGTGTTTTGACAAAAATCTGTAAAGCTGAGTTTTACTGCAACCATCTCTTGGTATTGTATTTTGTCTTATAAAATGACGACATTTACGACATAAAATGGATTTTAAATTACATTTTAAATACTACAAGATGGTAAAAATTGCATGTCCATCACTAATCTGTGTAATAACTGATGCTGTGATGATGATCTGTGTAATAACTTCTGCCCATACAATCTCTTATATGGTGTTTTGACAAAAATCTGTAAGGCTGAGTTTCCTCTCAACCATCTCCTGGTATTGTATCTTGTCTTCAAAAATGACTACAATCACAACATAAAATGGATTTTAAATGACATTTTAAATGCTACAATATGGTAAAAATTGCATGTCCATCACTAATCTGTGTAATTAGGACTGATTTGTTGAACTTGAGTACTCTCTAAGCAGTATGCTATAGAATTAGCTGCCTTAAGCAAATATCTTGACAGCCAAAATACAATACGATTGCGAATTACAAAGAATTTGAATCTTTACGTGGATAATACCCTGTTGTAATGCTTGAAATCTGCAATGTTTGAGAATTGCAAAGATTTATCAGGCCGAGGTATGATAGAATAACTGTCATTTTAAGGGTTATAGGCAATTGGTGGAAATGCGCATGCGTAGTAGCAAAAAGTTTATTTCCCTTAAATCACTCGGAAATCTAATCGTTGCAATTAAAATTTTATTCGTTACCTAAACCTGACTCTATATCCTACTATTACATATAGATAAAACATTCCAAATGATTTGATAACTAACCCCCTTAAGTGACGGTCCTTCTGCCCATACAATCTCTTATATGGTGTTTTGACAAAAATCTGTAAGGCTGAGTTTCCTCTCAACCATCTCCTGGTATTGTATCTTGTCTTCAAAAATGACTACAATCACAACATAAAATGGATTTTAAATGACATTTTAAATGCTACAAGATGGTAAAAAGTGCATGTCCATCACTAATCTGTGTAATGAGGACTGATTTGTTAAAGTTGAGTACTCTCTAAGCAGTATGCTAGAGAATTAGCTGCCTTAAAGAAATATCTTGACAGCCAGAATAGAATACGATTGCGAATTACAAACAATTTGATTCTTTACGTGGATAATATCCTGTTGTAATACTACAAATCTGCAATGTTTCAGAAATGCAAAGATTCTGCAGGCCGAGGTATGATAGAATAATTGTCATTTTAAGGGTTATAGGCAATTGGTGGAAATGCGCATGCGTAGTAACAAAAAGTTTATTTCCCTTAAATCACTCGGAAATCTATTCGTTGCAATTAAAATTTTATTCGTTACCTAAACCTGACTCTATATCCTACTATTACATATAGATAAAACATTCCAAATGATTTGATAACTTACCCCCTTAAGTGACGGTCCTTCTGCCCATACAATCTCTTATATGGTGTTTTGACAAAAATCTGTAAAGCTGAGTTTCACTGCAACCATCTCTTGGTATTGTATTTTGTCTTATAAAATGACGACATTTACGACATAAAATGGATTTTAAATTACATTTTAAATACTACAAGATGGTAAAAATTGCATGTCCATCACTAATCTGTGTAATGAGAACTGATTTGTTGAACTTGAGTAATCTCTGAGCAGTATGCTATAGAATTAGCTGCCTTAAGCAAATATCTTGACAGCCAGAATAGAATACGATTGCGAATTACAAACAATTTTATTCTTTACGTGAATAATACCCTGTTGTAATGCTTGAAATCTGCAATGTTTGAGAATTGCAAAGATTATGCAGGCCGAGGTATGATAGAATAACTTTCATTTTAAGGGTTATAGGCAATTGGTGGAAATGCGCATGCGTAGTAGCAAAAAGTTTATTTCCCTTAAATCACTCGGAAATCTAATCGTTGCAATTAAAATTTTATTCGTTACCTAAACCTGACTCTATATCCTACTATTACATATAGATAAAACATTCCAAATGATTTGATAACTAACCCCCTTAAGTGACGGTCCTTCTGCCCATACAATCTCTTATATGGTGTTTTGACAAAAATCTGTAAGGCTGAGTTTCCTCTCAACCATCTCCTGGTATTGTATCTTGTCTTCAAAAATGACTACAATCACAACATAAAATGGATTTTAAATGACATTTTAAATGCTACAAGATGGTAAAAAGTGCATGTCCATCACTAATCTGTGTAATGAGGACTGATTTGTTGAAGTTGAGTACTCTCTAAGCAGTATGCAAGAGAATTAGCTGCCTTAAGCAAATATCTTGACAGCCAAAATAGAATACGATTGCGAATTACAAACAATTTGATTCTTTACGTGGATAATATCCTGTTGTAATACTACAAATCTGCAATGTTTCAGAAATGCAAAGATTCTGCAGGCCGGGGTATGATAGAATAATTGTCATTTTAAGGGTTATAGGCAATTGGTGGAAATGCGCATGCGTAGTAACAAAAAGTTTATTTCCCTTAAATCACTCGGAAATCTAATCGTTGCAATTAAAATTTTATTCGTTACCTAAACCTGACTCTATATCCTACTATTACATATAGATAAAACATTCCAAATGATTTGATAACTTACCTTCTTAAATGACGGTCCTTCTGCCCATACAATCTCTTATATTGTGTTTTGACAAAAATCTGTAAAGCTGAGTTTCACTGCAACCATCTCTTGGTATTGTATTTTGTCTTATAAAATGACGACATTTACGACATAAAATGGATTTTAAATTACATTTTAAATACTACAAGATGGTAAAAATTGCATGTCCATCACTAATCTGTGTAATGAGGACTGATTTGTTGAACTTGAGTAATCTCTGAGCAGTATGCTATAGAATTAGCTGCCTTAAGCAAATATCTTGACAGCCAGAATAGAATACGATTGCGAATTACAATTTGATTCTTTACGTGGATAATACCCTGTTGTAATGCTTGAAATCTGCAATGTTTGAGAATTGCAAAGATTTATCAGGCCGAGGTATGATAGAATAACTGTCATTTTAAGGGTTATAGGCAATTGGTGGAAATGCGCATGCGTAGTAGCAAAAAGTTTATTTCCCTTAAATCACTTGGAAATCTAATCGTTGCAATTAAAATTTTATTCGTTACCTAAACCTGACTCTATATCCTACTATTACATATAGATAAAACATTCCAAATGATTTGATAACTAACCCCCTTAAGTGACGGTCCTTCTGCCCATACAATCTCTTATATGGTGTTTTGACAAAAATCTGTAAGGCTGAGTTTCCTCTCAACCAACTCCTCGTATTGTATCTTGTCTTCAAAAATGACTACAATCACAACATAAAATGGATTTTAAATGACATTTTAAATGCTACAAGATGGTACAAAGTGCATGTCCATCACTAATCTGTGTAATGAGGACTGATTTGTTGAAGTTGAGTACTCTCTAAGCAGTATGCAAGAGAATTAGCTGCCTTAAGCAAATATCTTGACAGCCAGAATAGAATACGATTGCGAATTACAAACAATTTGATTCTTTACGTGGATAATATCCTGTTGTAATACTACAAATCTGCAATGTTTCAGAAATGCAAAGATTCTGCAGGCCGAGGTATGATAGAATAATTGTCATTTTAAGGGTTATAGGCAATTGGTGGAAATGCGCATGCGTAGTAACAAAAAGTTTATTTCCCTTAAATCACTCGGAAATCTAATCGTTGCAATTAAAATTTTATTCGTTACCTAAACCTGACTCTATATCCTACTATTACATATAGATAAAACATTCCAAATGATTTGATAACTTACCTTCTTAAATGACGGTCCTTCTGCCCATACAATCTCTTATATTGTGTTTTGACAAAAATCTGTAAAGCTGAGTTTCACTGCAACCATCTCTTGGTATTGTATTTTGTCTTATAAAATGACGACATTTACGACATAAAATGGATTTTAAATTACATTTTAAATACTACAAGATGGTAAAAACTGCATGTCCATCACTAATCTGTGTAACGAGGACTGATTTGTTGAACTTGAGTAATCTCTGAGCAGTATGCTATAGAATTAGCTGCCTTAAGCAAATATCTTGACAGCCAGAATAGAATACGATTGCGAATTACAATTTGATTCTTTACGTGGATAATACCCTGTTGTAATGCTTGAAATCTGCAATGTTTAAGAATTGGAAAGATTTATCAGGCCGAGGTATGATAGAATAACTGTCATTTTAAGGGTTATAGGCAATTGGTGGAAATGCGCATGCGTAGTAGCAAAAAGTTTATTTCCCTTAAATCACTTGGAAATCTAATTGTTGCAATTAAAATTTTATTCGTTACCTAAACCTGACTCTATATCCTACTATTACATATAGATAAAACATTCCAAATGATTTGATAACTAACCCCCTTAAGTGACGGTCCTTCTGCCCATACAATCTCTTATATGGTGTTTTGACAAAAATCTGTAAGGCTGAGTTTCCTCTCAACCAACTCCTGGTATTGTATCTTGTCTTCAAAAATGACTACAATCACAACATAAAATGGATTTTAAATGACATTTTAAATGCTACAAGATGGTACAAAGTGCATGTCCATCTCTAATCTGTGTAATGAGGACTGATTTGTTGAAGTTGAGTACTCTCTAAGCAGTATGCAAGAGAATTAGGTGCCTTAAGCAAATATCTTGACAGCCAGAATAGAATACGATTGCGAATTACAAACAATTTGATTCTTTACGTGGATAATATCCTGTTGTAATACTACAAATCTGCAATGTTTCAGAAATGCAAAGATTCTGCAGGCCGAGGTATGATAGAATAATTGTCATTTTAAGGGTTATAGGCAATTGGTGGAAATGCGCATGCGTAGTAACAAAAAGTTTATTTCCCTTAAATCACTCGGAAATCTAATCGTTGCAATTAAAATTTTATTCGTTACCTAAACCTGACTCTATATCCTACTATTACATATAGATAAAACATTCCAAATGATTTGATAACTTACCTTCTTAAATGACGGTCCTTCTGCCCATACAATCTCTTATATTGTGTTTTGACAAAAATCTGTAAAGCTGAGTTTCACTGCAACCATCTCTTGGTATTGTATTTTGTCTTATAAAATGACGACATTTACGACATAAAATGGATTTTAAATTACATTTTAAATACTACAAGATGGTAAAAATTGCATGTCCATCACTAATCTGTGTAATGAGGACTGATTTGTTGAACTTGAGTAATCTCTGAGCAGTATGCTATAGAATTAGCTGCCTTAAGCAAATATCTTGACAGCCAGAATAGAATACGATTGCGAATTACAATTTGATTCTTTACGTGGATAATACCCTGTTGTAATGCTTGAAATCTGCAATGTTTGAGAATTGCAAAGATTTATCAGGCCGAGGTATGATAGAATAACTGTCATTTTAAGGGTTATAGGCAATTGGTGGAAATGCGCATGCGTAGTAGCAAAAAGTTTATTTCCCTTAAATCACTCGGAAATCTAATCGTTGCAATTAAAATTTTATTCGTTACCTAAACCTGACTCTATATCCTACTATTACATATACATAAAACATTCCAAATGATTTGATAACTAACCCCCTTAAGTGACGGTCCTTCTGCCCATACAATCTCTTATATGGTGTTTTGACAAAAATCTGTAAGGCTGAGTTTCCTCTCAACCATCTCCTGGTATTGTATCTTGTCTTCAAAAATGACTACAATCACAACATAAAATGGATTTTAAATGACATTTTAAATGCTACAAGATGGTAAAAAGTGCATGTCCATCACTAATCTGTGTAATGAGGACTGATTTGTTGAAGTTGAGTACTCTCTAAGCAGTATGCAAGAGAATTAGCTGCCTTAAGCAAATATCTTGACAGCCAGAATAGAATACGATTGCCAATTACAAACAATTTGATTCTTTACGTGGATAATATCCTGTTGTAATACTACAAATCTGCAATGTTTCAGAAATGCAAAGATTCTTCAGGCCGAGGTATGATAGAATAATTGTCATTTTAAGGGTTATAGGCAATTGGTGGAAATGCGCATGCGTAGTAACAAAAAGTTTATTTCCCTTAAATCACTCGGAAATCTAATCGTTGCAATTAAAATTTTATTCGTTACCTAAACCTGACTCTATATCCTACTATTACATATAGATAAAACATTCCAAATGATTTGATAACTTACCTTCTTAAATGACGGTCCTTCTGCCCATACAATCTCTTATATTGTGTTTTGACAAAAATCTGTAAAGCTGAGTTTCACTGCAACCATCTCTTGGTATTGTATTTTGTCTTATAAAATGACGACATTTACGACATAAAATGGATTTTAAATTACATTTTAAATACTACAAGATGGTAAAAATTGCATGTCCATCACTAATCTGTGTAATGAGGACTGATTTGTTGAACTTGAGTAATCTCTGAGCAGTATGCTATAGAATTAGCTGCCTTAAGCAAATATCTTGACAGCCAGAATAGAATACGATTGCGAATTACAATTTGATTCTTTACGTGGATAATACCCTGTTGTAATGCTTGAAATCTGCAATGTTTGAGAATTGCAAAGATTTATCAGGCCGAGGTATGATAGAATAACTGTCATTTTAAGGGTTATAGGCAATTGGTGGAAATGCGCATGCCTAGTAGCAAAAAGTTTATTTCCCTTAAATCACTCGGAAATCTAATCGTTGCAATTAAAATTTTATTCGTTACCTAAACCTGACTCTATATCCTACTATTACATATAGATAAAACATTCCAAATGATTTGATAACTAACCCCCTTAAGTGACGGTCCTTCTGCCCATACAATCTCTTATATGGTGTTTTGACAAAAATCTGTAAGGCTGAGTTTCCTCTCAACCATCTCCTGGTATTGTATCTTGTCTTCAAAAATGACTACAATCACAACATAAAATGGATTTTAAATGATATTTTAAATGCTACAAGATGGTAAAAAGTGCATGTCCATCACTAATCTGTGTAATGAGGACTGATTTGTTGAAGTTGAGTACTCTCTAAGCAGTATGCTAGAGAATTAGCTGCCTTAAAGAAATATCTTGAAAGCCAGAATAGAATACGATTGCGAATTACAAACAATTTGATTCTTTACGTGGATAATATCCTGTTGTAATACTACAAATCTGCAATGTTTCAGAAATGCAAAGATTCTGCAGGCCGAGGTATGATAGAATAATTGTCATTTTAAGGGTTATAGGCAATTGGTGGAAATGCGCATGCGTAGTAACAAAAAGTTTATTTCCCTTAAATCACTCGGAAATCTAATCGTTGCAATTAAAATTTTATTCGTTACCTAAACCTGACTCTATATCCTACTATTACATATAGATAAAACATTCCAAATGATTTGATAACCTGCCCCCTTAAATGACGGTTTTTCTGCCCATACAATCTCTTATATGGTGTTTTGACAAAAATCTGTAAAGCTGAGTTTCACTGCAACCATCTCTTGGTATTGTATTTTGTCTTATAAAATGACGACATTTACGACATAAAATGGATTTTAAATTACATTTTAAATACTACAAGATGGTAAAAATTGCATGTCCATCACTAATCTGTGTACTGAGGACTGATTTGTTGAACTTGAGTAATCTCTGAGCAGTATGCTATAGAATTAGCTGCCTTAAGCAAATATCTTGACAGCCAGAATAGAATACGATTGCGAACTACAAACAATTTAATTCTTTACGTGGATAATACCCTGTTGTAATGCTTGAAATCTGCAATGTTTGAGAATTGCAAAGATTATGCAGGCCGAGGTATGATAGAATAACTGTCATTTTAAGGGTTATAGGCAATTGGTGGAAATGCGCATGCGTAGTAGCAAAAAGTTTATTTCCCTTAAATCACTCGGAAATCTAATCGTTGCAATTAAAATTTTATTCGTTACCTAAACCTGACTCTATATCCTACTATTACATATAGATAAAACATTCCAAATGATTTGATAACTAACCCCCTTAAGTGACGGTCCTTCTGCCCATACAATCTCTTATATGGTGTTTTGACAAAAATCTGTAAGGCTGAGTTTCCTCTCAACCATCTCCTGGTATTGTATCTTGTCTTCAAAAATGACTACAATCACAACATAAAATGGATTTTAAATGACATTTTAAATGCTACAAGATGGTAAAAAGTGCATGTCCATCACTAATCTGTGTAATAAGGACTGATTTGTTGAAGCTGAGTACTCTCTAAGCAGTATGCTAGAGAATTAGCTGCCTTAAGCAAATATCTTGACAGCCAGAATAGAATACGATTGCGAATTACAAACAATTTGATTCTTTACGTGGATAATATCCTGTTGTAATACTACAAATCTGCAATGTTTCAGAAATGCAAAGATTCTGCAGGCCGAGGTATGATAGAATAATTGTCATTTTAAGGGTTATAGGCAATTGGTGGAAATGCGCATGCGTAGTAACAAAAAGTTTATTTCCCTTAAATCACTCGGAAATCTAATCGTTGCAATTAAAATTTTATTTGTTACCTAAGCCTGACTCTATATCCTACTATTACATATAGATAAAACATTCCAAATGATTTGATAACTTACCCCCTTAAATGACGGTCCTTCTGCCCATACAATCTCTTATATGGTGTTTTGACAAAAATCTGTAAAGCTAAGTTTCACTGCAACCATCTCTTGGTATTGTATTTTGTCTTATAAAATGACGACATTTACGACATAAAATGGATTTTAAATTACATTTTAAATACTACAAGATGGTAAAAATTGCATGTCCATCACTAATCTGTGTAATGAGGACTGATTTGTTGAACTTGAGTAATCTCTGAGCAGTATGCTATAGAATTAGCTGCCTTAAGCAAATATCTTGACAGCCAGAATAGAATACGATTGCGAATTACAAACAATTTGATTCTTTACGTGGATAATACCCTGTTGTAATGCTTGAAATCTGCAATGTTTGAGAATTGCAAAGTTTATGCAGGCCGAGGTATGATAGAATAACTGTCATTTTAAGGGTTATAGGCAATTGGTGGAAATGCGCATGCGTAGTAGCAAAAAGTTTATTTCCCTTAAATCACTCGGAAATCTAATCGTTGCAATTAAAATTTTATTCGTTACCTAAACCTGACTCTATATCCTACTATTACATATAGATAAAACATTCCAAATGATTTGATAACTAACCCCCTTAAGTGACGGTCCTTCTGCCCATACAATCTCTTATATGGTGTTTTGACAAAAATCTGTAAGGCTGAGTTTCCTCTCAACCATCTCCTGGTATTGTATCTTGTCTTCAAAAATGACTACAATCACAACATAAAATGGATTTTAAATGACATTTTAAATGCTACAAGATGGTAAAAAGTGCATGTCCATCACTAATCTGTGTAATAAGGACTGATTTGTTGAAGCTGAGTACTCTCTAAGCAGTATGCTAGAGAATTAGCTGCCTTAAGCAAATATCTTGACAGCCAGAATAGAATACGATTGCGAATTACAAACAATTTGATTCTTTACGTGGATAATATCCTGTTGTAATACTACAAATCTGCAATGTTTCAGAAATGCAAAGATTCTGCAGGCCGAGGTATGATAGAATAATTGTCATTTTAAGGGTTATAGGCAATTGGTGGAAATGCGCATGCGTAGTAACAAAAAGTTTATTTCCCTTAAATCACTCGGAAATCTAATCGTTGCAATTAAAATTTTATTCGTTACCTAAACCTGACTCTATATCCTACTATTACATATAGATAAAACATTCCAAATGATTTGATAACTTACCCCCTTAAATGACGGTCCTTCTGCCCATACAATCTCTTATATGGTGTTTTGACAAAAATCTGTAAAGCTGAGTTTTACTGCAACCATCTCTTGGTATTGTATTTTGTCTTATAAAATGACGACATTTACGACATAAAATGGATTTTAAATTACATTTTAAATACTACAAGATGGTAAAAATTGCATGTCCATCACTAATCTGTGTAATGAGGACTGATTTGTTGAACTTGAGTAATCTCTGAGCAGTATGCTATAGAATTAGCTGCCTTAAGCAAATATCTTGACAGCCAGAATAGAATACGATTGCGAATTACAAACAATTTGATTCTTTACGTGGATAATACCCTGTTGTAATGCTTGAAATCTGCAATGTTTGAGAATTGCAAAGATTATGCAGGCCGAGGTATGATAGAATAACTGTCATTTTAAGGGTTATAGGCAATTGGTGGAAATGCGCATGCGTAGTAGCAAAAAGTTTATTTCCCTTAAATCACTCGGAAATCTAATCGTTGCAATTAAAATTTTATTCGTTACCTAAACCTGACTCTATATCCTACTATTACATATAGATAAAACATTCCAAATGATTTGATAACTAACCCCCTTAAGTGACGGTCCTTCTGCCCATACAATCTCTTATATGGTGTTTTGACAAAAATCTGTAAGGCTGAGTTTCCTCTCAACCATCTCCTGGTATTGTATCTTGTCTTCAAAAATGACTACAATCACAACATAAAATGGATTTTAAATGACATTTTAAATGCTACAAGATGGTAAAAAGTGCATGTCCATCACTAATCTGTGTAATGAGGACTGATTTGTTGAAGTTGAGTACTCTCTAAGCAGTATGCTAGAGAATTAGCTGCCTTAAGCAAATATCTTGACAGCCAGAATAGAATACGATTGCGAATTACAAACAATTTGATTCTTTACGTGGATAATATCCTGTTGTAATACTACAAATCTGCAATGTTTCAGAAATGCAAAGATTCTGCAGGCCGAGGTATGATAGAATAATTGTCATTTTAAGGGTTATAGGCAATTGGTGGAAATGCGCATGCGTAGTAACAAAAAGTTTATTTCCCTTAAATCACTCGGAAATCTAATCGTTGCAATTAAAATTTTATTCGTTACCTAAACCTGACTCTATATCCTACTATTACATATAGATAAAACATTCCAAATGATTTGATAACTAACCCCCTTAAGTGACGGTCCTTCTGCCCATACAATCTCTTATATGGTGTTTTGACAAAAATCTGTAAGGCTGAGTTTCCTCTCAACCATCTCCTGGTATTGTATCTTGTCTTCAAAAATGACTACAATCACAACATAAAATGGATTTTAAATGACATTTTAAATGCTACAAGATGGTAAAAAGTGCATGTCCATCACTAATCTGTGTAATGAGGACTGATTTGTTGAAGTTGAGTTCTCTCTAAGCAGTATGCTAGAGAATTAGCTGCCTTAAGCAAATATCTTGACAGCCAGAATAGAATACGATTGCGAATTACAAACAATTTGATTCTTTACGTGGATAATATCCTGTTGTAAAACTACAAATCTGCAATGTTTCAGAAATGCAAAGATTCTGCAGGCCGAGGTATGATAGAATAATTGTCATTTTAAGGGTTATAGGCAATTGGTGGAAATGCGCATGCGTAGTAACAAAAAGTTTATTTCCCTTAAATCACTCGGAAATCTAATCGTTGCAATTAAAATTTTATTCGTTACCTAAACCTGACTCTATATCCTACTATTACATATAGATAAAACATTCCAAATGATTTGATAACTTACCCCCTTAAATGACGGTCCTTCTGCCCATACAATCTCTTATATGGTGTTTTGACAAAAATCTGTAAAGCTGAGTTTCACTGCAACCATCTCTTGGTATTGTATTTTGTCTTATAAAATGACGACATTTACGACATAAAATGGATTTTAAATTACATTTTAAATACTACAAGATGGTAAAAATTGCATGTGCATCACTAATCTGTGTAATGAGGACTGATTTGTTGAACTTGAGTAATCTCTGAGCAGTATGCTATAGAATTAGCTGCCTTAAGCAAATATCTTGACAGCCAGAATAGAATACGATTGCGAATTACAAACAATTTGATTCTTTACGTGGATAATACCCTGTTGTAATGCTTGAAATCTGCAATGTTTGAGAATTGCAAAGATTATGCAGGCCGAGGTATGATAGAATAACTGTCATTTTAAGGGTTATAGGCAATTGGTGGAAATGCGCATGCGTAGTAGCAAAAAGTTTATTTCCCTTAAATCACTCGGAAATCTAATCGTTGCAATTAAAATTTTATTCGTTACCTAAACCTGACTCTATATCCTACTATTACATATAGATAAAACATTCCAAATGATTTGATAACTAACCCCCTTAAGTGACGGTCCTTCTGCCCATACAATCTCTTATATGGTGTTTTGACAAAAATCTGTAAGGCTGAGTTTCCTCTCAACCATCTCCTGGTATTGTATCTTGTCTTCAAAAATGACTACAATCACAACATAAAATGGATTTTAAATGACATTTTAAATGCTACAAGATGGTAAAAAGTGCATGTCCATCACTAATCTGTGTAATAAGGACTGATTTGTTGAAGCTGAGTACTCTCTAAGAAGTATGCTAGAGAATTAGCTGCCTTAAGCAAATATCTTGACAGCCAGAATAGAATACGATTGCGAATTACAAACAATTTGATTCTTTACGTGGATAATATCCTGTTGTAATACTACAAATCTGCAATGTTTCAGAAATGCAAAGATTCTGCAGGCCGAGGTATGATAGAATAATTGTCATTTTAAGGGTTATAGGCAATTGGTGGAAATGCGCATGCGTAGTAACAAAAAGTTTATTTCCCTTAAATCACTCGGAAATCTAATCGTTGCAATTAAAATTTTATTCGTTACCTTAACCTGACTCTATATCCTACTATTACATATAGATAAAACATTCCAAATGATTTGATACCTTACCCCCTTAAATGACGGTCCTTCTGCCCATACAATCTCTTATATGGTGTTTTGACAAAAATCTGTAAAGCTGAGTTTCACTGCAACCATCTCTTGGTATTGTATTTTGTCTTATAAAATGACGACATTTACGACATAAAATGGATTTTAAATTACATTTTAAATACTACAAGATGGTAAAAATTGCATGTCCATCACTAATCTGTGTAATGAGGACTGATTTGTTGAACTTGAGTAATCTCTGAGCAGTATGCTATAGAATTAGCTGCCTTAAGCAAATATCTTGACAGCCAGAATAGAATACGATTGCGAATTACAAACAATTTGATTCTTTACGTGGATAATACCCTGTTGTAATGCTTGAAATCTGCAATGTTTGAGAATTGCAAAGATTATGCAGGCCGAGGTATGATAGAATAACTGTCATTTTAAGGGTTATAGGCAATTGGTGGAAATGCGCATGCGTAGTAGCAAAAACTTTATTTCCCTTAAATCACTCGGAAATCTAATCGTTGCAATTAAAATTTTATTCGTTACCTAAACCTGACTCTATATCCTACTATTACATATAGATAAAACATTCCAAATGATTTGATAACTAACCCCCTTAAGTGACGGTCCTTCTGCCCATACAATCTCTTATATGGTGTTTTGACAAAAATCTGTAAGGCTGAGTTTCCTCTCAACCATCTCCTGGTATTGTATCTTGTCTTCAAAAATGACTACAATCACAACATAAAATGGATTTTAAATGACATTTTAAATGCTACAAGATGGTAAAAAGTGCATGTCCATCACTAATCTGTGTAATAAGGACTGATTTGTTGAAGCTGAGTACTCTCTAAGCAGTATGCTAGAGAATTAGCTGCCTTAAGCAAATATCTTGACAGCCAGAATAGAATACGATTGCGAATTACAAACAATTTGATTCTTTACGTGGATAATATCCTGTTGTAATACTACAAATCTGCAATGTTTCAGAAATGCAAAGATTCTGCAGGCCGAGGTATGATAGAATAATTGTCATTTTAAGGGTTATAGGCAATTGGTGGAAATGCGCATGCGTAGTAACAAAAAGTTTATTTCCCTTAAATCACTCGGAAATCTAATCGTTGCAATTAAAATTTTATTCGTTACCTAAACCTGACTCTATATCCTACTATTACATATAGATAAAACATTCCAAATGATTTGATACCTTACCCCCTTAAATGACGGTCCTTCTGCCCATACAATCTCTTATATGGTGTTTTGACAAAAATCTGTAAAGCTGAGTTTCACTGCAACCATCTCTTGGTATTGTATTTTGTCTTATAAAATGACGACATTTACGACATAAAATGGATTTTAAATTACATTTTAAATACTACAAGATGGTAAAAATTGCATGTCCATCACTAATCTGTGTAATGAGGACTGATTTGTTGAACTTGAGTAATCTCTGAGCAGTATGCTATAGAATTAGCTGCCTTAAGCAAATATCTTGACAGCCAGAATAGAATACGATTGCGAATTACAAACAATTTGATTCTTTACGTGGATAATACCCTGTTGTAATGCTTGAAATCTGCAATGTTTGAGAATTGCAAAGATTATGCAGGCCGAGGTATGATAGAATAACTGTCATTTTAAGGGTTATAGGCAATTGGTGGAAATGCGCATGCGTAGTAGCAAAAACTTTATTTCCCTTAAATCACTCGGAAATCTAATCGTTGCAATTAAAATTTTATTCGTTACCTAAACCTGACTCTATATCCTACTATTACATATAGATAAAACATTCCAAATGATTTGATAACTAACCCCCTTAAGTGACGGTCCTTCTGCCCATACAATCTCTTATATGGTGTTTTGACAAAAATCTGTAAGGCTGAGTTTCCTCTCAACCATCTCCTGGTATTGTATCTTGTCTTCAAAAATGACTACAATCACAACATAAAATGGATTTTAAATGACATTTTAAATGCTACAAGATGGTAAAAAGTGCATGTCCATCACTAATCTGTGTAATAAGGACTGATTTGTTGAAGCTGAGTACTCTCTAAGCAGTATGCTAGAGAATTAGCTGCCTTAAGCAAATATCTTGACAGCCAGAATAGAATACGATTGCGAATTACAAACAATTTGATTCTTTACGTGGATAATATCCTGTTGTAATACTACAAATCTGCAATGTTTCAGAAATGCAAAGATTCTGCAGGCCGAGGTATGATAGAATAATTGTCATTTTAAGGGTTATAGGCAATTGGTGGAAATGCGCATGCGTAGTAACAAAAAGTTTATTTCCCTTAAATCACTCGGAAATCTAATCGTTGCAATTAAAATTTTATTCGTTACCTAAACCTGACTCTATATCCTACTATTACATATAGATAAAACATTCCAAATGATTTGATAACTTACCCCCTTAAATGACGGTCCTTCTGCCCATACAATCTCTTATATGGTGTTTTGACAAAAATCTGTAAAGCTGAGTTTCACTGCAACCATCTCTTGGTATTGTATTTTGTCTTATAAAATGACGACATTTACGACATAAAATGGATTTTAAATTACATTTTAAATACTACAAGATGGTAAAAATTGCATGTCCATCACTAATCTGTGTAATGAGGACTGATTTGTTGAACTTGAGTAATCTCTGAGCAGTATGCTATAGAATTAGCTGCCTTAAGCAAATATCTTGACAGCCAGAATAGAATACGATTGCGAATTACAAACAATTTGATTCTTTACGTGGATAATACCCTGTTGTAATGCTTGAAATCTGCAATGTTTGAGAATTGCAAAGATTATGCAGGCCGAGGTATGATAGAATAACTGTCATTTTAAGGGTTATAGGCAATTGGTGGAAATGCGTATGCGTAGTAGCAAAAAGTTTATTTCCCTTAAATCACTCGGAAATCTAATCGTTGCAATTAAAATTTTATTCGTTACCTAAACCTGACTCTATATCCTACTATTACATATAGATAAAACATTCCAAATGATTTGATAACTAACCCCCTTAAGTGACGGTCCTTCTGCCCATACAATCTCTTATATGGTGTTTTGACAAAAATCTGTAAGGCTGAGTTTCCTCTCAACCATCTCCTGGTATTGTATCTTGTCTTCAAAAATGACTACAATCACAACATAAAATGGATTTTAAATGACATTTTAAATGCTACAAGATGGTAAAAAGTGCATGTCCATCACTAATCTGTGTAATAAGGACTGATTTGTTGAAGCTGAGTACTCTCTAAGCAGTATGCTAGAGAATTAGCTGCCTTAAGCAAATATCTTGACAGCCAGAATAGAATACGATTGCGAATTACAAACAATTTGATTCTTTACGTGGATAATATCCTGTTGTAATACTACAAATCTGCAATGTTTCAGAAATGCAAAGATTCTGCAGGCCGAGGTATGATAGAATAATTGTCATTTTAAGGGTTATAGGCAATTGGTGGAAATGCGCATGCGTAGTAACAAAAAGTTTATTTCCCTTAAATCACTCGGAAATCTAATCGTTGCAATTAAAATTTTATTCGTTACCTAAGCCTGACTCTATATCCTACTATTACATATAGATAAAACATTCCAAATGATTTGATAACTTACCCCCTTAAATGACGGTCCTTCTGCCCATACAATCTCTTATATGGTGTTTTGACAAAAATCTGTAAAGCTGAGTTTCACTGCAACCATCTCTTGGTATTGTATTTTGTCTTATAAAATGACGACATTTACGACATAAAATGGATTTTAAATTACATTTTAAATACTACAAGATGGTAAAAATTGCATGTCCATCACTAATCTGTGTAATGAGGACTGATTTGTTGAACTTGAGTAATCTCTGAGCAGTATGCTATAGAATTAGCTGCCTTGAGCAAATATCTTGACAGCCAGAATAGAATACGATTGCGAATTACAAACAATTTGATTCTTTACGTGGATAATACCCTGTTGTAATGCTTGAAATCTGCAATGTTTGAGAATTGCAAAGATTATGCAGGCCGAGGTATGATAGAATAACTGTCATTTTAAGGGTTATAGGCAATTGGTGGAAATGCGCATGCGTAGTAGCAAAAAGTTTATTTCCCTTAAATCACTCGGAAATCTAATCGTTGCAATTAAAATTTTATTCGTTACCTAAACCTGACTCTATATCCTACTATTACATATAGATAAAACATTCCAAATGATTTGATAACTAACCCCCTTAAGTGACGGTCCTTCTGCCCATACAATCTCTTATATGGTGTTTTGACAAAAATCTGTAAGGCTGAGTTTCCTCTCAACCATCTCCTGGTATTGTATCTTGTCTTCAAAAATGACTACAATCACAACATAAAATGGATTTTAAATGACATTTTAAATGCTACAAGATGGTAAAAAGTGCATGTCCATCACTAATCTGTGTAATAAGGACTGATTTGTTGAAGCTGAGTACTCTCTAAGCAGTATGCTAGAGAATTAGCTGCCTTAAGCAAATATCTTGACAGCCAGAATAGAATACGATTGCGAATTACAAACAATTTGATTCTTTACGTGGATAATATCCTGTTGTAATACTACAAATCTGCAATGTTTCAGAAATGCAAAGATTCTGCAGGCCGAGGTATGATAGAATAATTGTCATTTTAAGGGTTATAGGCAATTGGTGGAAATGCGCATGCGTAGTAACAAAAAGTTTATTTCCCTTAAATCACTCGGAAATCTAATCGTTGCAATTAAAATTTTATTCGTTACCTAAACCTGACTCTATATCCTACTATTACATATAGATAAAACATTCCAAATGATTTGATAACTTACCCCCTTAAATGACGGTCCTTCTGCCCATACAATCTCTTATATGGTGTTTTGACAAAAATCTGTAAAGCTGAGTTTCACTGCAACCATCTCTTGGTATTGTATTTTGTCTTATAAAATGACGACATTTACGACATAAAATGGATTTTAAATTACATTTTAAATACTACAAGATGGTAAAAATTGCATGTCCATCACTAATCTGTGTAATGAGGACTGATTTGTAGAACTTGAGTAATCTCTGAGCAGTATGCTATAGAATTAGCTGCCTTAAGCAAATATCTTGACAGCCAGAATAGAATACGATTGCGAATTACAAACAATTTGATTCTTTACGTGGATAATACCCTGTTGTAATGCTTGAAATCTGCAATGTTTGAGAATTGCAAAGATTATGCAGGCCGAGGTATGATAGAATAACTGTCATTTTAAGGGTTATAGGCAATTGGTGGAAATGCGCATGCGTAGTAGCAAAAAGTTTATTTCCCTTAAATCACTCGGAAATCTAATCGTTGCAATTAAAATTTTATTCGTTACCTAAACCTGACTCTATATCCTACTATTACATATAGATAAAACATTCCAAATGATTTGATAACTAACCCCCTTAAGTGACGGTCCTTCTGCCCATACAATCTCTTATATGGTGTTTTGACAAAAATCTGTAAGGCTGAGTTTCCTCTCAACCATCTCCTGGTATTGTATCTTGTCTTAAAAAATGACTAATATTACAACATAAAATGGATTTTAAATGACATTTTAAATGCTACAAGATGGTAAAAAGTGCATGTCCATCACTAATCTGTGTAATGAGGACTGATTTGTTGAAGCTGAGTACTCTCTAAGCAGTATGCTAGAGAATTAGCTGCCTTAAGCAAATATCTTGACAGCCAGAATAGAATACGATTGCGAATTACAAACAATTTGATTCTTTACGTGGATAATATCCTGTTGTAATACTACAAATCTGCAATGTTTCAGAAATGCAAAGATTCTGCAGGCCGAGGTATGATAGAATAATTGTCATTTTAAGGGTTATAGGCAATTGGTGGAAATGCGCATGCGTAGTAACAAAAAGTTTATTTCCCTTAAATCACTCGGAAATCTAATCGTTGCAATTAAAATTTTATTCGTTACCTAAACCTGACTCTATATCCTACTATTACATATAGATAAAACATTCCAAATGATTTGATAACTTACCCCCTTAAATGACGGTCCTTCTGCCCATACAATCTCTTATATGGTGTTTTGACAAAAATCTGTAAAGCTGAGTTTCACTGCAACCATCTCTTGGTATTGTATTTTGTCTTATAAAATGACGACATTTACGACATAAAATGGATTTTAAATTACATTTTAAATACTACAAGATGGTAAAAATTGCATGTCCATCACTAATCTGTGTAATGAGGACTGATTTGTAGAACTTGAGTAATCTCTGAGCAGTATGCTATAGAATTAGCTGCCTTAAGCAAATATCTTGACAGCCAGAATAGAATACGATTGCGAATTACAAACAATTTGATTCTTTACGTGGATAATACCCTGTTGTAATGCTTGAAATCTGCAATGTTTGAGAATTGCAAAGATTATGCAGGCCGAGGTATGATAGAATAACTGTCATTTTAAGGGTTATAGGCAATTGGTGGAAATGCGCATGCGTAGTAGCAAAAAGTTTATTTCCCTTAAATCACTCGGAAATCTAATCGTTGCAATTAAAATTTTATTCGTTACCTAAACCTGACTCTATATCCTACTATTACATATAGATAAAACATTCCAAATGATTTGATAACTAACCCCCTTAAGTGACGGTCCTTCTGCCCATACAATCTCTTATATGGTGTTTTGACAAAAATCTGTAAGGCTGAGTTTCCTCTCAACCATCTCCTGGTATTGTATCTTGTCTTCAAAAATGACTACAATCACAACATAAAATGGATTTTAAATGACATTTTAAATGCTACAAGATGGTAAAAAGTGCATGTCCATCACTAATCTGTGTAATAAGGACTGATTTGTTGAAGCTGAGTACTCTCTAAGAAGTATGCTAGAGAATTAGCTGCCTTAAGCAAATATCTTGACAGCCAGAATAGAATACGATTGCGAATTACAAACAATTTGATTCTTTACGTGGATAATATCCTGTTGTAATACTACAAATCTGCAATGTTTCAGAAATGCAAAGATTCTGCAGGCCGAGGTATGATAGAATAATTGTCATTTTAAGGGTTATAGGCAATTGGTGGAAATGCGCATGCGTAGTAACAAAAAGTTTATTTCCCTTAAATCACTCGGAAATCTAATCGTTGCAATTAAAATTTTATTCGTTACCTAAACCTGACTCTATATCCTACTATTACATATAGATAAAACATTCCAAATGATTTGATACCTTACCCCCTTAAATGACGGTCCTTCTGCCCATACAATCTCTTATATGGTGTTTTGACAAAAATCTGTAAAGCTGAGTTTCACTGCAACCATCTCTTGGTATTGTATTTTGTCTTATAAAATGACGACATTTACGACATAAAATGGATTTTAAATTACATTTTAAATACTACAAGATGGTAAAAATTGCATGTCCATCACTAATCTGTGTAATGAGGACTGATTTGTTGAACTTGAGTAATCTCTGAGCAGTATGCTATAGAATTAGCTGCCTTGAGCAAATATCTTGACAGCCAGAATAGAATACGATTGCGAATTACAAACAATTTGATTCTTTACGTGGATAATACCCTGTTGTAATGCTTGAAATCTGCAATGTTTGAGAATTGCAAAGATTATGCAGGCCGAGGTATGATAGAATAACTGTCATTTTAAGGGTTATAGGCAATTGGTGGAAATGCGCATGCGTAGTAGCAAAAAGTTTATTTCCCTTAAATCACTCGGAAATCTAATCGTTGCAATTAAAATTTTATTCGTTACCTAAACCTGACTCTATATCCTACTATTACATATAGATAAAACATTCCAAATGATTTGATAACTAACCCCCTTAAGTGACGGTCCTTCTGCCCATACAATCTCTTATATGGTGTTTTGACAAAAATCTGTAAGGCTGAGTTTCCTCTCAACCATCTCCTGGTATTGTATCTTGTCTTCAAAAATGACTACAATCACAACATAAAATGGATTTTAAATGACATTTTAAATGCTACAAGATGGTAAAAAGTGCATGTCCATCACTAATCTGTGTAATAAGGACTGATTTGTTGAAGCTGAGTACTCTCTAAGAAGTATGCTAGAGAATTAGCTGCCTTAAGCAAATATCTTGACAGCCAGAATAGAATACGATTGCGAATTACAAACAATTTGATTCTTTACGTGGATAATATCCTGTTGTAATACTACAAATCTGCAATGTTTCAGAAATGCAAAGATTCTGCAGGCCGAGGTATGATAGAATAATTGTCATTTTAAGGGTTATAGGCAATTGGTGGAAATGCGCATGCGTAGTAACAAAAAGTTTATTTCCCTTAAATCACTCGGAAATCTAATCGTTGCAATTAAAATTTTATTCGTTACCTAAACCTGACTCTATATCCTACTATTACATATAGATAAAACATTCCAAATGATTTGATACCTTACCCCCTTAAATGACGGTCCTTCTGCCCATACAATCTCTTATATGGTGTTTTGACAAAAATCTGTAAAGCTGAGTTTCACTGCAACCATCTCTTGGTATTGTATTTTGTCTTATAAAATGACGACATTTACGACATAAAATGGATTTTAAATTACATTTTAAATACTACAAGATGGTAAAAATTGCATGTCCATCACTAATCTGTGTAATGAGGACTGATTTGTTGAACTTGAGTAATCTCTGAGCAGTATGCTATAGAATTAGCTGCCTTAAGCAAATATCTTGACAGCCAGAATAGAATACGATTGCGAATTACAAACAATTTGATTCTTTACGTGGATAATACCCTGTTGTAATGCTTGAAATCTGCAATGTTTGAGAATTGCAAAGATTATGCAGGCCGAGGTATGATAGAATAACTGTCATTTTAAGGGTTATAGGCAATTGGTGGAAATGCGCATGCGTAGTAGCAAAAACTTTATTTCCCTTAAATCACTCGGAAATCTAATCGTTGCAATTAAAATTTTATTCGTTACCTAAACCTGACTCTATATCCTACTATTACATATAGATAAAACATTCCAAATGATTTGATAACTAACCCCCTTAAGTGACGGTCCTTCTGCCCATACAATCTCTTATATGGTGTTTTGACAAAAATCTGTAAGGCTGAGTTTCCTCTCAACCATCTCCTGGTATTGTATCTTGTCTTCAAAAATGACTACAATCACAACATAAAATGGATTTTAAATGACATTTTAAATGCTACAAGATGGTAAAAAGTGCATGTCCATCACTAATCTGTGTAATAAGGACTGATTTGTTGAAGCTGAGTACTCTCTAAGCAGTATGCTAGAGAATTAGCTGCCTTAAGCAAATATCTTGACAGCCAGAATAGAATACGATTGCGAATTACAAACAATTTGATTCTTTACGTGGATAATATCCTGTTGTAATACTACAAATCTGCAATGTTTCAGAAATGCAAAGATTCTGCAGGCCGAGGTATGATAGAATAATTGTCATTTTAAGGGTTATAGGCAATTGGTGGAAATGCGCATGCGTAGTAACAAAAAGTTTATTTCCCTTAAATCACTCGGAAATCTAATCGTTGCAATTAAAATTTTATTCGTTACCTAAACCTGACTCTATATCCTACTATTACATATAGATAAAACATTCCAAATGATTTGATAACTTACCCCCTTAAATGACGGTCCTTCTGCCCATACAATCTCTTATATGGTGTTTTGACAAAAATCTGTAAAGCTGAGTTTCACTGCAACCATCTCTTGGTATTGTATTTTGTCTTATAAAATGACGACATTTACGACATAAAATGGATTTTAAATTACATTTTAAATACTACAAGATGGTAAAAATTGCATGTCCATCACTAATCTGTGTAATGAGGACTGATTTGTTGAACTTGAGTAATCTCTGAGCAGTATGCTATAGAATTAGCTGCCTTAAGCAAATATCTTGACAGCCAGAATAGAATACGATTGCGAATTACAAACAATTTGATTCTTTACGTGGATAATACCCTGTTGTAATGCTTGAAATCTGCAATGTTTGAGAATTGCAAAGATTATGCAGGCCGAGGTATGATAGAATAACTGTCATTTTAAGGGTTATAGGCAATTGGTGGAAATGCGTATGCGTAGTAGCAAAAAGTTTATTTCCCTTAAATCACTCGGAAATCTAATCGTTGCAATTAAAATTTTATTCGTTACCTAAACCTGACTCTATATCCTACTATTACATATAGATAAAACATTCCAAATGATTTGATAACTAACCCCCTTAAGTGACGGTCCTTCTGCCCATACAATCTCTTATATGGTGTTTTGACAAAAATCTGTAAGGCTGAGTTTCCTCTCAACCATCTCCTGGTATTGTATCTTGTCTTCAAAAATGACTACAATCACAACATAAAATGGATTTTAAATGACATTTTAAATGCTACAAGATGGTAAAAAGTGCATGTCCATCACTAATCTGTGTAATAAGGACTGATTTGTTGAAGCTGAGTACTCTCTAAGCAGTATGCTAGAGAATTAGCTGCCTTAAGCAAATATCTTGACAGCCAGAATAGAATACGATTGCGAATTACAAACAATTTGATTCTTTACGTGGATAATATCCTGTTGTAATACTACAAATCTGCAATGTTTCAGAAATGCAAAGATTCTGCAGGCCGAGGTATGATAGAATAATTGTCATTTTAAGGGTTATAGGCAATTGGTGGAAATGCGCATGCGTAGTAACAAAAAGTTTATTTCCCTTAAATCACTCGGAAATCTAATCGTTGCAATTAAAATTTTATTCGTTACCTAAGCCTGACTCTATATCCTACTATTACATATAGATAAAACATTCCAAATGATTTGATAACTTACCCCCTTAAATGACGGTCCTTCTGCCCATACAATCTCTTATATGGTGTTTTGACAAAAATCTGTAAAGCTGAGTTTCACTGCAACCATCTCTTGGTATTGTATTTTGTCTTATAAAATGACGACATTTACGACATAAAATGGATTTTAAATTACATTTTAAATACTACAAGATGGTAAAAATTGCATGTCCATCACTAATCTGTGTAATGAGGACTGATTTGTAGAACTTGAGTAATCTCTGAGCAGTATGCTATAGAATTAGCTGCCTTAAGCAAATATCTTGACAGCCAGAATAGAATACGATTGCGAATTACAAACAATTTGATTCTTTACGTGGATAATACCCTGTTGTAATGCTTGAAATCTGCAATGTTTGAGAATTGCAAAGATTATGCAGGCCGAGGTATGATAGAATAACTGTCATTTTAAGGGTTATAGGCAATTGGTGGAAATGCGCATGCGTAGTAGCAAAAAGTTTATTTCCCTTAAATCACTCGGAAATCTAATCGTTGCAATTAAAATTTTATTCGTTACCTAAACCTGACTCTATATCCTACTATTACATATAGATAAAACATTCCAAATGATTTGATAACTAACCCCCTTAAGTGACGGTCCTTCTGCCCATACAATCTCTTATATGGTGTTTTGACAAAAATCTGTAAGGCTGAGTTTCCTCTCAACCATCTCCTGGTATTGTATCTTGTCTTCAAAAATGACTAATATTACAACATAAAATGGATTTTAAATGACATTTTAAATGCTACAAGATGGTAAAAAGTGCATGTCCATCACTAATCTGTGTAATGAGGACTGATTTGTTGAAGCTGAGTACTCTCTAAGCAGTATGCTAGAGAATTAGCTGCCTTAAGCAAATATCTTGACAGCCAGAATAGAATACGATTGCGAATTACAAACAATTTGATTCTTTACGTGGATAATATCCTGTTGTAATACTACAAATCTGCAATGTTTCAGAAATGCAAAGATTCTGCAGGCCGAGGTATGATAGAATAATTGTCATTTTAAGGGTTATAGGCAATTGGTGGAAATGCGCATGCGTAGTAACAAAAAGTTTATTTCCCTTAAATCACTCGGAAATCTAATCGTTGCAATTAAAATTTTATTCGTTACCTAAACCTGACTCTATATCCTACTATTACATATAGATAAAACATTCCAAATGATTTGATAACTTACCCCCTTAAATGACGGTCCTTCTGCCCATACAATCTCTTATATGGTGTTTTGACAAAAATCTGTAAAGCTGAGTTTCACTGCAACCATCTCTTGGTATTGTATTTTGTCTTATAAAATGACGACATTTACGACATAAAATGGATTTTAAATTACATTTTAAATACTACAAGATGGTAAAAATTGCATGTCCATCACTAATCTGTGTAATGAGGACTGATTTGTTGAACTTGAGTAATCTCTGAGCAGTATGCTATAGAATTAGCTGCCTTAAGCAAATATCTTGACAGCCAGAATAGAATACGATTGCGAATTACAAACAATTTGATTCTTTACGTGGATAATACCCTGTTGTAATGCTTGAAATCTGCAATGTTTGAGAATTGCAAAGATTATGCAGGCCGAGGTATGATAGAATAACTGTCATTTTAAGGGTTATAGGCAATTGGTGGAAATGCGCATGCGTAGTAGCAAAAAGTTTATTTCCCTTAAATCACTCGGAAATCTAATCGTTGCAATTAAAATTTTATTCGTTACCTAAACCTGACTCTATATCCTACTATTACATATAGATAAAACATTCCAAATGATTTGATAACTAACCCCCTTAAGTGACGGTCCTTCTGCCCATACAATCTCTTATATGGTGTTTTGACAAAAATCTGTAAGGCTGAGTTTCCTCTCAACCATCTCCTGGTATTGTATCTTGTCTTCAAAAATGACTACAATCACAACATAAAATGGATTTTAAATGACATTTTAAATGCTACAAGATGGTAAAAAGTGCATGTCCATCACTAATCTGTGTAATAAGGACTGATTTGTTGAAGCTGAGTACTCTCTAAGCAGTATGCTAGAGAATTAGCTGCCTTAAACAAATATCTTGACAGCCAGAATAGAATACGATTGCGAATTACAAACAATTTGATTCTTTACGTGGATAATATCCTGTTGTAATACTACAAATCTGCAATGTTTCAGAAATGCAAAGATTCTGCAGGCCGAGGTATGATAGAATAATTGTCATTTTAAGGGTTATAGGCAATTGGTGGAAATGCGCATGCGTAGTAACAAAAAGTTTATTTCCCTTAAATCACTCGGAAATCTAATCGTTGCAATTAAAATTTTATTCGTTACCTAAACCTGACTCTATATCCTACTATTACATATAGATAAAACATTTCAAATGATTTGATAACTAACCCCCTTAAGTGACGGTCCTTCTGCCCATACAATCTCTTATATGGTGTTTTGACAAAAATCTGTAAGGCTGAGTTTCCTCTCAACCATCTCCTGGTATTGTATCTTGTCTTCAAAAATGACTACAATCACAACATAAAATGGATTTTAAATGACATTTTAAATGCTACAAGATGGTAAAAAGTGCATGTCCATCACTAATCTGTGTAATGAGGACTGATTTGTTGAACTTGAGTAATCTCTGAGCAGTATGCTATAGAATTAGCTGCCTTAAGCAAATATCTTGACAGCCAAAATACAATACGATTGCGAATTACAAAAAATTTGAATCTTTACGTGGATATTATCCTTTTGTAATACTACAAATTTGCAATGTTTGAGAATTGCAAAGATTATGCAGGCCGAGGTATGATAGAATAACTGTCATTTTAAGGGTTATAGGCAATTGGTGGAAATGCGCATGCGTAGTAACAAAAAGTTTATTTCCCTTAAATCACTCGGAAATCTAATCGTTGCAATTAAAATTTTATTCGTTACCTAAACCTGACTCTATATCCTACTATTACATATAGATAAAACATTCCAAATGATTTGATAACTTACCCCCTTAAATGACGGTCCTTCTGCCCATACAATCTCTTATATGGTGTTTTGACAAAAATCTGTAAAGCTGAGTTTCACTGCAACCATCTCTTGGTATTGTATTTTGTCTTATAAAATGACGACATTTACGACATAAAATGGATTTTAAATTACATTTTAAATACTACAAGATGGTAAAAATTGCATGTCCATCACTAATCTGTGTAATGAGGACTGATTTGTTGAACTTGAGTAATCTCTGAGCAGTATGCTATAGAATTAGCTGCCTTAAGCAAATATCTTGACAGCCAGAATAGAATACGATTGCGAATTACAAACAATTTGATTCTTTACGTGGATAATACCCTGTTGTAATGCTTGAAATCTGCAATGTTTGAGAATTGCAAAGATTATGCAGGCCGAGGTATGATAGAATAACTGTCATTTTAAGGGTTATAGGCAATTGGTGGAAATGCGCATGCGTAGTAGCAAAAAGTTTATTTCCCTTAAATCACTCGGAAATCTAATCGTTGCAATTAAAATTTTATTCGTTACCTAAACCTGACTCTATATCCTACTATTACATATAGATAAAACATTCCAAATGATTTGATAACTAACCCCCTTAAGTGACGGTCCTTCTGCCCATACAATCTCTTATATGGTGTTTTGACAAAAATCTGTAAGGCTGAGTTTCCTCTCAACCATCTCCTGGTATTGTATCTTGTCTTCAAAAATGACTACAATCACAACATAAAATGGATTTTAAATGACATTTTAAATGCTACAAGATGGTAAAAAGTGCATGTCCATCACTAATCTGTGTAATAAGGACTGATTTGTTGAAGCTGAGTACTCTCTAAGCAGTATGCTAGAGAATTAGCTGCCTTAAGCAAATATCTTGACAGCCAGAATAGAATACGATTGCGAATTACAAACAATTTGATTCTTTACGTGGATAATATCCTGTTGTAATACTACAAATCTGCAATGTTTCAGAAATGCAAAGATTCTGCAGGCCGAGGTATGATAGAATAATTGTCATTTTAAGGGTTATAGGCAATTGGTGGAAATGCGCATGCGTAGTAACAAAAAGTTTATTTCCCTTAAATCACTCGGAAATCTAATCGTTGCAATTAAAATTTTATTCGTTACCTAAACCTGACTCTATATCCTACTATTACATATAGATAAAACATTCCAAATGATTTGATAACTTACCCCCTTAAATGACGGTCCTTCTGCCCATACAATCTCTTATATGGTGTTTTGACAAAAATCTGTAAAGCTGAGTTTCACTGCAACCATCTCTTGGTATTGTATTTTGTCGTATAAAATGACGTTATTTACGACATAAAATGGATTTTAAATTACATTTTAAATACTACAAGATGGTAAAAATTGCATGTCCATCACTAATCTGTGTAATGAGGACTGATTTGTTGAACTTGAGTAATCTCTGAGCAGTATGCTATAGAATTAGCTGCCTTAAGCAAATATCTTGACAGCCAGAATAGAATACGATTGCGAATAACAAACAATTTGATTCTTTACGTGGATAATACCCTGTTGTAATGCTTGAAATCTGCAATGTTTGAGAATTGCAAAGATTATGCAGGCCGAGGTATGATAGAATAACTGTCAGTTTAAGGGTTATAGGCAATTGGTGGAAATGCGCATGCGTAGTAGCAAAAAGTTTATTTCCCTTAAATCACTCGGGAATTTAATCGTTGCAATTAAAATTTTATTCGTTACCTAAACCTGACTCTATATCCTACTATTACATATAGATAAAACATTCCAAATGGTTTGATAACTAACCCCCTTAAGTGACGGTCCTTCTGCCCATACAATCTCTTATATGGTGTTTTGACAAAAATCTGTAAGGCTGAGTTTCCTCTCAACCATCTCCTGGTATTGTATCTTGTCTTCAAAAATGACTACAATCACAACATAAAATGGATTTTAAATGACATTTTAAATGCTACAATATGGTAAAAATTGCTTGTCCATCACTAATCTGTGTAATTAGGACTGATTTGTTGAAGTTGAGTACTCTCTAAACAGTATGCTATAGAATTAGCTGCCTTAAGCAAATATCTTGACAGCCAAAATACAATACGATTGCGAATTAGAAAAAATTTGAATCTTTACGTGGATAATATCCTTTTGTAATACTACAAATTTGCAATGTTTGAGAATTGCAAAGATTATGCAGGCCGAGGTATGATAGAATAACTGTCATTTTAAGGGTTATAGGCAATTGGTGGAAATGCGCATGCGTAGTAACAAAAAGTTTATTTCCCTTAAATCACTCGGAAATCTAATCGTTGCAATTAAAATTTTATTCGTTACCTAAACCTGACTCTATATCCTACTATTACATATAGATAAAACATTCCAAATGATTTGATAACTTACCCCCTTAAATGACGGTCCTTCTGCCCATACAATCTCTTATATGGTGTTTTGACAAAAATCTGTAAAGCTGAGTTTCACTGCAACCATCTCTTGGTATTGTATTTTGTCTTATAAAATGACGACATTTACGACATAAAATGGATTTTAAATTACATTTTAAATACTACAAGATGGTAAAAATTGCATGTCCATCACTAATCTGTGTAATGAGGACTGATTTGTTGAACTTGAGTAATCTCTGAGCAGTATGCTATAGAATTAGCTGCCTTAAGCAAATATCTTGACAGCCAGAATAGAATACGATTGCGAATTACAAACAATTTGATTCTTTACGTGGATAATACCCTGTTGTAATGCTTGAAATCTGCAATGTTTGAGAATTGCAAAGATTATGCAGGCCGAGGTATGATAGAATAACTGTCATTTTAAGGGTTATAGGCAATTGGTGGAAATGCGCATGCGTAGTAGCAAAAAGTTTATTTCCCTTAAATCACTCGGAAATCTAATCGTTGCAATTAAAATTTTATTCGTTACCTAAACCTGACTCTATATCCTACTATTACATATAGATAAAACATTCCAAATGATTTGATAACTAACCCCCTTAAGTGACGGTCCTTCTGCCCATACAATCTCTTATATGGTGTTTTGACAAAAATCTGTAAGGCTGAGTTTCCTCTCAACCATCTCCTGGTATTGTATCTTGTCTTAAAAAATGACTACAATCACAACATAAAATGGATTTTAAATGACATTTTAAATGCTACAAGATGGTAAAAAGTGCATGTCCATCACTAATCTGTGTAATGAGGACTGATTTGTTGAAGTTGAGTACTCTCTAAGCAGTATGCTAGAGAATTAGCTGCCTTAAGCAAATATCTTGACAGCCAGAATAGAATACGATTGCGAATTACAAACAATTTGATTCTTTACGTGGATAATATCCTGTTGTAATACTACAAATCTGCAATGTTTCAGAAATGCAAAGATTCTGCAGGCCGAGGTATGATAGAATAATTGTCATTTTAAGGGTTATAGGCAATTGGTGGAAATGCGCATGCGTAGTAACAAAAAGGTTATTTCCCTTAAATCACTCGGAAATCTAATCGTTGCAATTAAAATTTTATTCGTTACCTAAACCTGACTCTATATCCTACTATTACATATAGATAAAACATTCCAAATGATTTGATAACTTACCCCCTTAAATGACGGTCCTTCTGCCCATACAATCTCTTATATGGTGTTTTGACAAAAATCTGTAAAGCTGAGTTTCACTGCAACCATCTCTTGGTATTGTATTTTGTCTTATAAAATGACGACATTTACGACATAAAATGGATTTTAAATTACATTTTAAATACTACAAGATGGTAAAAATTGCATGTCCATCACTAATCTGTGTAATGAGGACTGATTTGTTGAACTTGAGTAATCTCTGAGCAGTATGCTATAGAATTAGCTGCCTTAAGCAAATATCTTGACAGCCAGAATAGAATACGATTGCGAATTACAAACAATTTGATTCTTTACGTGGATAATACCCTGTTGTAATGCTTGAAATCTGCAATGTTTGAGAATTGCAAAGATTATGCAGGCCGAGGTATGATAGAATAACTGTCATTTTAAGGGTTATAGGCAATTGGTGGAAATGCGCATGCGTAGTAGCAAAAAGTTTATTTCCCTTAAATCACTCGGAAATCTAATCGTTGCAATTAAAATTTTATTCGTTACCTAAACCTGACTCTATATCCTACTATTACATATAGATAAAACATTCCAAATGATTTGATAACTAACCCCCTTAAGTGACGGTCCTTCTGCCCATACAATCTCTTATATGGTGTTTTGACAAAAATCTGTAAGGCTGAGTTTCCTCTCAACCATCTCCTGGTATTGTATCTTGTCTTAAAAAATGACTACAATCACAACATAAAATGGATTTTAAATGACATTTTAAATGCTACAAGATGGTAAAAAGTGCATGTCCATCACTAATCTGTGTAATGAGGACTGATTTGTTGAAGTTGAGTACTCTCTAAGCAGTATGCTAGAGAATTAGCTGCCTTAAGCAAATATCTTGACAGCCAGAATAGAATACGATTGCGAATTACAAACAATTTGATTCTTTACGTGGATAATATCCTGTTGTAATACTACAAATCTGCAATGTTTCAGAAATGCAAAGATTCTGCAGGCCGAGGTATGATAGAATAATTGTCATTTTAAGGGTTATAGGCAATTGGTGGAAATGCGCATGCGTAGTAACAAAAAGTTTATTTCCCTTAAATCACTCGGAAATCTAATCGTTGCAATTAAAATTTTATTCGTTACCTAAACCTGACTCTATATCCTACTATTACATATAGATAAAACATTCCAAATGATTTGATAACTTACCCCCTTAAATGACGGTCCTTCTGCCCATACAATCTCTTATATGGTGTTTTGACAAAAATCTGTAAAGCTGAGTTTCACTGCAACCATCTCTTGGTATTGTATTTTGTCTTATAAAATGACGACATTTACGACATAAAATGGATTTTAAATTACATTTTAAATACTACAAGATGGTAAAAATTGCATGTCCATCACTAATCTGTGTAATGAGGACTGATTTGTTGAACTTGAGTAATCTCTGAGCAGTATGCTATAGAATTAGCTGCCTTAAGCAAATATCTTGACAGCCAGAATAGAATACGATTGCGAATAACAAACAATTTGATTCTTTACGTGGATAATACCCTGTTGTAATGCTTGAAATCTGCAATGTTTGAGAATTGCAAAGATTATGCAGGCCGAGGTATGATAGAATAACTGTCAGTTTAAGGGTTATAGGCAATTGGTGGAAATGCGCATGCGTAGTAGCAAAAAGTTTATTTTCCTTAAATCACTCGGGAATTTAATCGTTGCAATTAAAATTTTATTCGTTACCTAAACCTGACTCTATATCCTACTATTACATATAGATAAAACATTCCAAATGGTTTGATAACTAACCCCCTTAAGTGACGGTCCTTCTGCCCATACAATCTCTTATATGGTGTTTTGACAAAAATCTGTAAGGCTGAGTTTCCTCTCAACCATCTCCTGGTATTGTATCTTGTCTTCAAAAATGACTACAATCACAACATAAAATGGATTTTAAATGACATTTTAAATGCTACAATATGGTAAAAATTGCTTGTCCATCACTAATCTGTGTAATTAGGACTGATTTGTTGAAGTTGAGTACTCTCTAAACAGTATGCTATAGAATTAGCTGCCTTAAGCAAATATCTTGACAGCCAAAATACAATACGATTGCGAATTAGAAAAAATTTGAATCTTTACGTGGATAATATCCTTTTGTAATACTACAAATTTGCAATGTTTGAGAATTGCAAAGATTATGCAGGCCGAGGTATGATAGAATAACTGTCATTTTAAGGGTTATAGGCAATTGGTGGAAATGCGCATGCGTAGTAACAAAAAGTTTATTTCCCTTAAATCACTCGGAAATCTAATCGTTGCAATTAAAATTTTATTCGTTACCTAAACCTGACTCTATATCCTACTATTACATATAGATAAAACATTCCAAATGATTTGATAACTTACCCCCTTAAATGACGGTCCTTCTGCCCATACAATCTCTTATATGGTGTTTTGACAAAAATCTGTAAAGCTGAGTTTCACTGCAACCATCTCTTGGTATTGTATTTTGTCTTATAAAATGACGACATTTACGACATAAAATGGATTTTAAATTACATTTTAAATACTACAAGATGGTAAAAATTGCATGTCCATCACTAATCTGTGTAATGAGGACTGATTTGTTGAACTTGAGTAATCTCTGAGCAGTATGCTATAGAATTAGCTGCCTTAAGCAAATATCTTGACAGCCAGAATAGAATACGATTGCGAATTACAAACAATTTGATTCTTTACGTGGATAATACCCTGTTGTAATGCTTGAAATCTGCAATGTTTGAGAATTGCAAAGATTATGCAGGCCGAGGTATGATAGAATAACTGTCATTTTAAGGGTTATAGGCAATTGGTGGAAATGCGCATGCGTAGTAGCAAAAAGTTTATTTCCCTTAAATCACTCGGAAATCTAATCGTTGCAATTAAAATTTTATTCGTTACCTAAACCTGACTCTATATCCTACTATTACATATAGATAAAACATTCCAAATGATTTGATAACTAACCCCCTTAAGTGACGGTCCTTCTGCCCATACAATCTCTTATATGGTGTTTTGACAAAAATCTGTAAGGCTGAGTTTCCTCTCAACCATCTCCTGGTATTGTATCTTGTCTTCAAAAATGACTACAATCACAACATAAAATGGACTTTAAATGACATTTTAAATGCTACAAGATGGTAAAAAGTGCATGTCCATCACTAATCTGTGTAATGAGGACTGATTTGTTGAAGTTGAGTACTCTCTAAGCAGTATGCTAGAGAATTAGCTGCCTTAAGCAAATATCTTGACAGCCAGAATAGAATACGATTGCGAATTACAAACAATTTGATTCTTTACGTGGATAATATCCTGTTGTAATACTACAAATCTGCAATGTTTCAGAAATGCAAAGATTCTGCAGGCCGAGGTATGATAGAATAATTGTCATTTTAAGGGTTATAGGCAATTGGTGGAAATGCGCATGCGTAGTAACAAAAAGTTTATTTCCCTTAAATCACTCGGAAATCTAATCGTTGCAATTAAAATTTTATTCGTTACCTAAACCTGACTCTATATCCTACTATTACATATAGATAAAACATTCCAAATGATTTGATAACTTACCCCCTTAAATGACGGTCCTTCTGCCCATACAATCTCTTATATGGTGTTTTGACAAAAATCTGTAAAGCTGAGTTTCACTGCAACCATCTCTTGGTATTGTATTTTGTCTTATAAAATGACGACATTTACGACATAAAATGGATTTTAAATTACATTTTAAATACTACAAGATGGTAAAAATTGCATGTCCATCACTAATCTGTGTAATGAGGACTGATTTGTTGAACTTGAGTAATCTCTGAGCAGTATGCTATAGAATTAGCTGCCTTAAGCAAATATCTTGACAGCCAGAATAGAATACGATTGCGAATTACAAACAATTTGATTCTTTACGTGGATAATACCCTGTTGTAATGCTTGAAATCTGCAATGTTTGAGAATTGCAAAGATTATGCAGGCCGAGGTATGATAGAATAACTGTCATTTTAAGGGTTATAGGCAATTGGTGGAAATGCGCATGCGTAGTAGCAAAAAGTTTATTTCCCTTAAATCACTCGGAAATCTAATCGTTGCAATTAAAATTTTATTCGTTACCTAAACCTGACTCTATATCCTACTATTACATATAGATAAAACATTCCAAATGATTTGATAACTAACCCCCTTAAGTGACGGTCCTTCTGCCCATACAATCTCTTATATGGTGTTTTGACAAAAATCTGTAAGGCTGAGTTTCCTCTCAACCATCTCCTGGTATTGTATCTTGTCTTCAAAAATGACTACAATCACAACATAAAATGGATTTTAAATGACATTTTAAATGCTACAAGATGGTAAAAAGTGCATGTCCATCACTAATCTGTGTAATGAGGACTGATTTGTTGAAGTTGAGTACTCTCTAAGCAGTATGCTAGAGAATTAGCTGCCTTAAGCAAATATCTTGACAGCCAGAATAGAATACGATTGCGAATTACAAACAATTTGATTCTTTACGTGGATAATATCCTGTTGTAATACTACAAATCTGCAATGTTTCAGAAATGCAAAGATTCTGCAGGCCGAGGTATGATAGAATAATTGTCATTTTAAGGGTTATAGGCAATTGGTGGAAATGCGCATGCGTAGTAACAAAAAGTTTATTTCCCTTAAATCACTCGGAAATCTAATCGTTGCAATTAAAATTTTATTCGTTACCTAAACCTGACTCTATATCCTACTATTACATATAGATAAAACATTCCAAATGATTTGATAACTTACCCCCTTAAATGACGGTCCTTCTGCCCATACAATCTCTTATATGGTGTTTTGACAAAAATCTGTAAAGCTGAGTTTCACTGCAACCATCTCTTGGTATTGTATTTTGTCTTATAAAATGACGACATTTACGACATAAAATGGATTTTAAATTACATTTTAAATACTACAAGATGGTAAAAATTGCATGTCCATCACTAATCTGTGTAATGAGGACTGATTTGTTGAACTTGAGTAATCTCTGAGCAGTATGCTATAGAATTAGCTGCCTTAAGCAAATATCTTGACAGCCAGAATAGAATACGATTGCGAATTACAAACAATTTGATTCTTTACGTGGATAATACCCTGTTGTAATGCTTGAAATCTGCAATGTTTGAGAATTGCAAAGATTATGCAGGCCGAGGTATGATAGAATAACTGTCAGTTTAAGGGTTATAGGCAATTGGTGGAAATGCGCATGCGTAGTAGCAAAAAGTTTATTTCCCTTAAATCACTCGGAAATCTAATCGTTGCAATTAAAATTTTATTCGTTACCTAAACCTGACTCTATATCCTACTATTACATATAGATAAAACATTCCAAATGATTTGATAACTAACCCCCTTAAGTGACGGTCCTTCTGCCCATACAATCTCTTATATGGTGTTTTGACAAAAATCTGTAAGGCTGAGTTTCCTCTCAACCATCTCCTGGTATTGTATCTTGTCTTAAAAAATGACTACAATCACAACATAAAATGGATTTTAAATGACATTTTAAATGCTACAAGATGGTAAAAAGTGCATGTCCATCACTAATCTGTGTAATGAGGACTGATTTGTTGAAGTTGAGTACTCTCTAAGCAGTATGCTAGAGAATTAGCTGCCTTAAGCAAATATCTTGACAGCCAGAATAGAATACGATTGCGAATTACAAACAATTTGATTCTTTACGTGGATAATATCCTGTTGTAATACTACAAATCTGCAATGTTTCAGAAATGCAAAGATTCTGCAGGCCGAGGTATGATAGAATAATTGTCATTTTAAGGGTTATAGGCAATTGGTGGAAATGCGCATGCGTAGTAACAAAAAGTTTATTTCCCTTAAATCACTCGGAAATCTAATCGTTGCAATTAAAATTTTATTCGTTACCTAAACCTGACTCTATATCCTACTATTACATATAGATAAAACATTCCAAATGATTTGATAACTTACCCCCTTAAATGACGGTCCTTCTGCCCATACAATCTCTTATATGGTGTTTTGACAAAAATCTGTAAAGCTGAGTTTCACTGCAACCATCTCTTGGTATTGTATTTTGTCTTATAAAATGACGACATTTACGACATAAAATGGATTTTAAATTACATTTTAAATACTACAAGATGGTAAAAATTGCATGTCCATCACTAATCTGTGTAATGAGGACTGATTTGTTGAACTTGAGTAATCTCTGAGCAGTATGCTATAGAATTAGCTGCCTTAAGCAAATATCTTGACAGCCAGAATAGAATACGATTGCGAATTACAAACAATTTGATTCTTTACGTGGATAATACCCTGTTGTAATGCTTGAAATCTGCAATGTTTGAGAATTGCAAAGATTATGCAGGCCGAGGTATGATAGAATAACTGTCATTTTAAGGGTTATAGGCAATTGGTGGAAATGCGCATGCGTAGTAGCAAAAAGTTTATTTCCCTTAAATCACTCGGAAATCTAATCGTTGCAATTAAAATTTTATTCGTTACCTAAACCTGACTCTATATCCTACTATTACATATAGATAAAACATTCCAAATGATTTGATAACTAACCCCCTTAAGTGACGGTCCTTCTGCCCATACAATCTCTTATATGGTGTTTTGACAAAAATCTGTAAGGCTGAGTTTCCTCTCAACCATCTCCTGGTATTGTATCTTGTCTTCAAAAATGACTACAATCACAACATAAAATGGATTTTAAATGACATTTTAAATGCTACAAGATGGTAAAAAGTGCATGTCCATCACTAATCTGTGTAATGAGGACTGATTTGTTGAAGTTAATTACTCTCTAAACAGTATGCTAGAGAATTAGCTGCCTTAAGCAAATATCTTGACAGCCAGAATAGAATACGATTGCGAATTACAAACAATTTGATTCTTTACGTGGATAATATCCTGTTGTAATGCTTGAAATCTGCAATGTTTGAGAATTGCAAAGATTATGCAGGCCGAGGTATGATAGAATAACTGTCATTTTAAGGGTTATAGGCAATTGGTGGAAATGCGCATGCGTAGTAGCAAAAAGTTTATTTCCCTTAAATCACTCGGAAATCTAATCGTTGCAATTAAAATTTTATTCGTTACCTAAACCTGACTCTATATCCTACTATTACATATAGATAAAACATTCCAAATGATTTGATAACTAACCCCCTTAAGTGACGGTCCTTCTGCCCATACAATCTCTTATATGGTGTTTTGACAAAAATCTGTAAGGCTGAGTTTCCTCTCAACCATCTCCTGGTATTGTATCTTGTCTTCAAAAATGACTACAATCACAACATAAAATGGATTTTAAATGACATTTTAAATGCTACAAGATGGTAAAAAGTGCATGTCCATCACTAATCTGTGTAATAAGGACTGATTTGTTGAAGCTGAGTACTCTCTAAGCAAATATCTTGACAGCCAGAATAGAATACGATTGCGAATTACAAACAATTTGATTCTTTACGTGGATAATATCCTGTTGTAATACTACAAATCTGCAATGTTTCAGAAATGCAAAGATTCTGCAGGCCGAGGTATGATAGAATAATTGTCATTTTAAGGGTTATAGGCAATTGGTGGAAATGCGCATGCGTAGTAACAAAAAGTTTATTTCCCTTAAATCACTCGGAAATCTAATCGTTGCAATTAAAATTTTATTCGTTACCTAAACCTGACTCTATATCCTACTATTACATATAGATAAAACATTCCAAATGATTTGATAACTTACCCCCTTAAATGACGGTCCTTCTGCCCATACAATCTCTTATATGGTGTTTTGACAAAAATCTGTAAAGCTGAGTTTCACTGCAACCATCTCTTGGTATTGTATTTTGTCTTATAAAATGACGACATTTACGACATAAAATGGATTTTAAATTACATTTTAAATACTACAAGATGGTAAAAATTGCATGTCCATCACTAATCTGTGTAATGAGGACTGATTTGTTGAACTTGAGTAATCTCTGAGCAGTATGCTATAGAATTAGCTGCCTTAAGCAAATATCTTGACAGCCAGAATAGAATACGATTGCGAATTACAAACAATTTGATTCTTTACGTGGATAATATCCTGTTGTAATGCTTGAAATCTGCAATGTTTGAGAATTGCAAAGATTATGCAGGCCGAGGTATGATAGAATAACTGTCATTTTAAGGGTTATAGGCAATTGGTGGAAATGCGCATGCGTAGTAACAAAAAGTTTATTTCCCTTAAATCACTCGGAAATCTAATCGTTGCAATTAAAATTTTATTCGTTACCTATCCCTGACTCTATATCCTACTATTACATATAGATAAAACATTCCAAATGATTTGATAACTTACCCCCTTAAATGACGGTCCTTCTGCCCATACAATCTCTTATATGGTGTTTTGACAAAAATCTGTAAAGCTGAGTTTCACTGCAACCATCTCTTGGTATTGTATTTTGTCTTATAAAATGACGACATTTACGACATAAAATGGATTTTAAATTACATTTTAAATACTACAAGATGGTAAAAATTGCATGTCCATCACTAATCTGTGTAATGAGGACTGATTTGTTGAACTTGAGTAATCTCTGAGCAGTATGCTATAGAATTAGCTGCCTTAAGCAAATATCTTGACAGCCAGAATAGAATACGATTGCGAATTACAAACAATTTGATTCTTTACGTGGATAATATCCTGTTGTAATGCTTGAAATCTGCAATGTTTGAGAATTGCAAAGATTATGCAGGCCGAGGTATGATAGAATAACTGTCATTTTAAGGGTTATAGGCAATTGGTGGAAATGCGCATGCGTAGTAGCAAAAAGTTTATTTCCCTTAAATCACTCGGAAATCTAATCGTTGCAATTAAAATTTTATTCGTTACCTAAACCTGACTCTATATCCTACTATTACATATAGATAAAACATTCCAAATGATTTGATAACTAACCCCCTTAAGTGACGGTCCTTCTGCCCATACAATCTCTTATATGGTGTTTTGACAAAAATCTGTAAAGCTGAGTTTCACTGCAACCATCTCTTGGTATTGTATTTTGTCTTATAAAATGACGACATTTACGACATAAAATGGATTTTAAACTACATTTTAAATGCTACAAGATGGTAAAAATTGCATGTGCATCACTAATCTGTGTAATGAGGACTGATTTGTTGAACTTGAGTAATCTCTGAGCAGTATGCTATAGAATTAGCTGCCTTAAGCAAATATCTTGACAGCCAGAATAGAATACGATTGCGAATTACAAACAATTTGATTCTTTACGTGGATAATATCCTGTTGTAATGCTTGAAATCTGCAATGTTTGAGAATTGCAAAGATTCTGCAGGCCGAGGTATGATAGAATAACTGTCATTTTAAGGGTTATAGGCAATTGGTGGAAATGCGCATGCGTATTAACAAAAAGTTTATTTCCCTTAAATCACTCGGAAATCTAATCGTTGCAATTAAAATTTTATTCGTTACCTAAACCTGACTCTATATCCTACTATTACATATAGATAAAACATTCCAAATGATTTGATAACTTACCCCCTTAAATGACGGTCCTTCTGCCCATACAATCTCTTATATGGTGTTTTGACAAAAATCTGTAAAGCTGAGTTTCACTGCAACCATCTCTTGGTATTGTATTTTGTCTTATAAAATGACGACATTTACGACATAAAATGGATTTTAAATTACATTTTAAATACTACAAGATGGTAAAAATTGCATGTCCATCACTAATCTGTGTAATGAGGACTGATTTGTTGAACTTGAGTAATCTCTGAGCAGTATGCTATAGAATTAGCTGCCTTAAGCAAATATCTTGACAGCCAGAATAGAATACGATTGCGAATTACAAACAATTTGATTCTTTACGTGGATAATACCCTGTTGTAATGCTTGAAATCTGCAATGTTTGAGAATTGCAAAGATTATGCAGGCCGAGGTATGATAGAATAACTGTCATTTTAAGGGTTATAGGCAATTGGTGGAAATGCGCATGCGTAGTAGCAAAAAGTTTATTTCCCTTAAATCACTCGGAAATCTAATCGTTGCAATTAAAATTTTATTCGTTACCTAAACCTGACTCTATATCCTACTATTACATATAGATAAAACATTCCAAATGATTTGATAACTAACCCCCTTAAGTGACGGTCCTTCTGCCCATACAATCTCTTATATGGTGTTTTGACAAAAATCTGTAAGGCTGAGTTTCCTCTCAACCATCTCCTGGTATTGTATCTTGTCTTCAAAAATGACTACAATCACAACATAAAATGGATTTTAAATGACATTTTAAATGCTACAAGATGGTAAAAAGTGCATGTCCATCACTAATCTGTGTAATAAGGACTGATTTGTTGAAGCTGAGTACTCTCTAAGCAGTATGCTAGAGAATTAGCTGCCTTAAGCAAATATCTTGACAGCCAGAATAGAATACGATTGCGAATTACAAACAATTTGATTCTTTACGTGGATAATATCCTGTTGTAATACTACAAATCTGCAATGTTTCAGAAATGCAAAGATTCTGCAGGCCGAGGTATGATAGAATAATTGTCATTTTAAGGGTTATAGGCAATTGGTGGAAATGCGCATGCGTAGTAACAAAAAGTTTATTTCCCTTAAATCACTCGGAAATCTAATCGTTGCAATTAAAATTTTATTCGTTACCTAAACCTGACTCTATATCCTACTATAACATATAGATAAAACATTCCAAATGATTTGATAACTTACCCCCTTAAATGACGGTCCTTCTGCCCATACAATCTCTTATATGGTGTTTTGACAAAAATCTGTAAAGCTGAGTTTCACTGCAACCATCTCTTGGTATTGTATTTTGTCTTATAAAATGACGACATTTACGACATAAAATGGATTTTAAATTACATTTTAAATAGTACAAGATGGTAAAAATTGCATGTCCATCACTAATCTGTGTAATGAGGACTGATTTGTTGAACTTGAGTAATCTCTGAGCAGTATGCTATAGAATTAGCTGCCTTAAGCAAATATCTTGACAGCCAGAATAGAATACGATTGCGAATTACAAACAATTTGATTCTTTACGTGGATAATACCCTGTTGTAATGCTTGAAATCTGCAATGTTTGAGAATTGCAAAGATTATGCAGGCCGAGGTATGATAGAATAACTGTCATTTTAAGGGTTATAGGCAATTGGTGGAAATGCGCATGCGTAGTAGCAAAAAGTTTATTTCCCTTAAATCACTCGGAAATCTAATCGTTGCAATTAAAATTTTATTCGTTACCTAAACCTGACTCTATATCCTACTATTACATATAGATAAAACATTCCAAATGATTTGATAACTAACCCCCTTAAGTGACGGTCCTTCTGCCCATACAATCTCTTATATGGTGTTTTGACAAAAATCTGTAAGGCTGAGTTTCCTCTCAACCATCTCCTGGTATTGTATCTTGTCTTCAAAAATGACTACAATCACAACATAAAATGGATTTTAAATGACATTTTAAATGCTACAAGATGGTAAAAAGTGCATGTCCATCACTAATCTGTGTAATAAGGACTGATTTGTTGAAGCTGAGTACTCTCTAAGCAGTATGCTAGAGAATTAGCTGCCTTAAGCAAATATCTTGACAGCCAGAATAGAATACGATTGCGAATTACAAACAATTTGATTCTTTACGTGGATAATATCCTGTTGTAATACTACAAATCTGCAATGTTTCAGAAATGCAAAGATTCTGCAGGCCGAGGTATGATAGAATAATTGTCATTTTAAGGGTTATAGGCAATTGGTGGAAATGCGCATGCGTAGTAACAAAAAGTTTATTTCCCTTAAATCACTCGGAAATCTAATCGTTGCAATTAAAATTTTATTCGTTACCTAAACCTGACTCTATATCCTACTATTACATATAGATAAAACATTCCAAATGATTTGATAACTTACCCCCTTAAATGACGGTCCTTCTGCCCATACAATCTCTTATATGGTGTTTTGACAAAAATCTGTAAAGCTGAGTTTCACTGCAACCATCTCTTGGTATTGTATTTTGTCTTATAAAATGACGACATTTACGACATAAAATGGATTTTAAATTACATTTTAAATACTACAAGATGGTAAAAATTGCATGTCCATCACTAATCTGTGTAATGAGGACTGATTTGTTGAACTTGAGTAATCTCTGAGCAGTATGCTATAGAATTAGCTGCCTTAAGCAAATATCTTGACAGCCAGAATAGAATACGATTGCGAATTACAAACAATTTGATTCTTTACGTGGATAATATCCTGTTGTAATGCTTGAAATCTGCAATGTTTGAGAATTGCAAAGATTATGCAGGCCGAGGTATGATAGAATAACTGTCATTTTAAGGGTTATAGGCAATTGGTGGAAATGCGCATGCGTAGTAGCAAAAAGTTTATTTCCCTTAAATCACTCGGAAATCTAATCGTTGCAATTAAAATTTTATTCGTTACCTAAACCTGACTCTATATCCTACTATTACATATAGATAAGACATTCCAAATGATTTGATAACTAACCCCCTTAAGTGACGGTCCTTCTGCCCATACAATCTCTTATATGGTGTTTTGACAAAAATCTGTAAGGCTGAGTTTCCTCTCAACCATCTCCTGGTATTGTATCTTGTCTTCAAAAATGACTACAATCACAACATAAAATGGATTTTAAATGACATTTTAAATGCTACAAGATGGTAAAAAGTGCATGTCCATCACTAATCTGTGTAATGAGGACTGATTTGTTGAAGCTGAGTACTCTCTAAGCAGTATGCTAGAGAATTAGCTGCCTTAAGCAAATATCTTGACAGCCAGAATAGAATACGATTGCGAATTACAAACAATTTGATTCTTTACGTGGATAATATCCTGTTGTAATACTACAAATCTGCAATGTTTCAGAAATGCAAAGATTCTGCAGGCCGAGGTATGATAGAATAATTGTCATTTTAAGGGTTATAGGCAATTGGTGGAAATGCGCATGCGTAGTAACAAAACGTTTATTTCCCTTAAATCACTCGGAAATCTAATCGTTGCAATTAAAATTTTATTCGTTACCTAAACCTGACTCTATATCCTACTATTACATATAGATAAAACATTCCAAATGATTTGATAACTTACCCCCTTAAATGACGGTCCTTCTGCCCATACAATCTCTTATATGGTGTTTTGACAAAAATCTGTAAAGCTGAGTTTCACTGCAACCATCTCTTGGTATTGTATTTTGTCTTATAAAATGACGACATTTACGACATAAAATGGATTTTAAATTACATTTTAAATACTACAAGATGGTAAAAATTGCATGTCCATCACTAATCTGTGTAATGAGGACTGATTTGTTGAACTTGAGTAATCTCTGAGCAGTATGCTATAGAATTAGCTGCCTTAAGCAAATATCTTGACAGCCAGAATAGAATACGATTGCGAATTACAAACAATTTGATTCTTTACGTGGATAATACCCTGTTGTAATGCTTGAAATCTGCAATGTTTGAGAATTGCAAAGATTATGCAGGCCGAGGTATGATAGAATAACTGTTATTTTAAGGGTTATAGGCAATTGGTGGAAATGCGCATGCGTAGTAGCAAAAAGTTTATTTCCCTTAAATCACTCGGAAATCTAATCGTTGCAATTAAAATTTTATTCGTTACCTAAACCTGACTCTATATCCTACTATTACATATAGATAAAACATTCCAAATGATTTGATAACTAACCCCCTTAAGTGACGGTCCTTCTGCCCATACAATCTCTTATATGGTGTTTTGACAAAAATCTGTAAAGCTGAGTTTCACTGCAACCATCTCTTGGTATTGTATTTTGTCTTATAAAATGACGACATTTACGACATAAAATGGATTTTAAATTACATTTTAAATACTACAAGATGGTAAAAATTGCATGTCCATCACTAATCTGTGTAATGAGGACTGATTTGTTGAACTTGAGTAATCTCTGAGCAGTATGCTATAGAATTAGCTGCCTTAAGCAAATATCTTGACAGCCAGAATAGAATACGATTGCGAATTACAAACAATTTGATTCTTTACGTGGATAATACCCTGTTGTAATGCTTGAAATCTGCAATGTTTGAGAATTGCAAAGATTATGCAGGCCGAGGTATGATAGAATAACTGTCATTTTAAGGGTTATAGGCAATTGGTGGAAATGCGCATGCGTAGTAGCAAAAAGTTTATTTCCCTTAAATCACTCGGAAATCTAATCGTTGCAATTAAAATTTTATTCGTTACCTAAACCTGACTCTATATCCTACTATTACATATAGATAAAACATTCCAAATGATTTGATAACTAACCCCCTTAAGTGACGGTCCTTCTGCCCATACAATCTCTTATATGGTGTTTTGACAAAAATCTGTAAGGCTGAGTTTCCTCTCAACCATCTCCTGGTATTGTATCTTGTCTTCAAAAATGACTACAATCACAACATAAAATGGATTTTAAATGACATTTTAAATGCTACAAGATGGTAAAAAGTGCATGTCCATCACTAATCTGTGTAATAAGGACTGATTTGTTGAAGCTGAGTACTCTCTAAGCAGTATGCTAGAGAATTAGCTGCCTTAAGCAAATATCTTGACAGCCAGAATAGAATACGATTGCGAATTACAAACAATTTGATTCTTTACGTGGATAATATCCTGTTGTAATACTACAAATCTGCAATGTTTCAGAAATGCAAAGATTCTGCAGGCCGAGGTATGATAGAATAATTGTCATTTTAAGGGTTATAGGCAATTGGTGGAAATGCGCATGCGTAGTAACAAAAAGTTTATTTCCCTTAAATCACTCGGAAATCTAATCGTTGCAATTAAAATTTTATTCGTTACCTAAACCTGACTCTATATCCTACTATTACATATAGATAAAACATTCAAAATGATTTGATAACTTACCCCCTTAAATGACGGTCCTTCTGCCCATACAATCTCTTATATGGTGTTTTGACAAAAATCTGTAAAGCTGAGTTTCACTGCAACCATCTCTTGGTATTGTATTTTGTCTTATAAAATGACGACATTTACGACATAAAATGGATTTTAAATTACATTTTAAATACTACAAGATGGTAAAAATTGCATGTCCATCACTAATCTGTGTAATGAGGACTGATTTGTTGAACTTGAGTAATCTCTGAGCAGTATGCTATAGAATTAGCTGCCTTAAGCAAATATCTTGACAGCCAGAATAGAATACGATTGCGAATTACAAACAATTTGATTCTTTACGTGGATAATACCCTGTTGTAATGCTTGAAATCTGCAATGTTTGAGAATTGCAAAGATTATGCAGGCCGAGGTATGATAGAATAACTGTCATTTTAAGGGTTATAGGCAATTGGTGGAAATGCGCATGCGTAGTAGCAAAAAGTTTATTTCCCTTAAATCACTCGGAAATCTAATCGTTGCAATTAAAATTTTATTCGTTACCTAAACCTGACTCTATATCCTACTATTACATATAGATAAAACATTCCAAATGATTTGATAACTAACCCCCTTAAGTGACGGTCCTTCTGCCCATACAATCTCTTATATGGTGTTTTGACAAAAATCTGTAAGGCTGAGTTTCCTCTCAACCATCTCCTGGTATTGTATCTTGTCTTCAAAAATGACTACAATCACAACATAAAATGGATTTTAAATGACATTTTAAATGCTACAAGATGGTAAAAAGTGCATGTCCATCACTAATCTGTGTAATAAGGACTGATTTGTTGAAGCTGAGTACTCTCTAAGCAGTATGCTAGAGAATTAGCTGCCTTAAGCAAATATCTTGACAGCCAGAATAGAATACGATTGCGAATTACAAACAATTTGATTCTTTACGTGGATAATATCCTGTTGTAATACTACAAATCTGCAATGTTTCAGAAATGCAAAGATTCTGCAGGCCGAGGTATGATAGAATAATTGTCATTTTAAGGGTTATAGGCAATTGGTGGAAATGCGCATGCGTAGTAACAAAAAGTTTATTTCCCTTAAATCACTCGGAAATCTAATCGTTGCAATTAAAATTTTATTCGTTACCTAAACCTGACTCTATATCCTACTATTACATATAGATAAAACATTCCAAATGATTTGATAACTTACCCCCTTAAATGACGGTCCTTCTGCCCATACAATCTCTTATATAGTGTTTTGACAAAAATCTGTAAAGCTGAGTTTCACTGCAACCATCTCTTGGTATTGTATTTTGTCTTATAAAATGACGACATTTACGACATAAAATGGATTTTAAATTACATTTTAAATACTACAAGATGGTAAAAATTGCATGTCCATCACTAATCTGTGTAATGAGGACTGATTTGTTGAACTTGAGTAATCTCTGAGCAGTATGCTATAGAATTAGCTGCCTTAAGCAAATATCTTGACAGCCAGAATAGAATACGATTGCGAATTACAAACAATTTGATTCTTTACGTGGATAATATCCTGTTGTAATGCTTGAAATCTGCAATGTTTGAGAATTGCAAAGATTATGCAGGCCGAGGTATGATAGAATAACTGTCATTTTAAGGGTTATAGGCAATTGGTGGAAATGCGCATGCGTAGTAGCAAAAAGTTTATTTCCCTTAAATCACTCGGAAATCTAATCGTTGCAATTAAAATTTTATTCGTTACCTAAACCTGACTCTATATCCTACTATTACATATAGATAAGACATTCCAAATGATTTGATAACTAACCCCCTTAAGTGACGGTCCTTCTGCCCATACAATCTCTTATATGGTGTTTTGACAAAAATCTGTAAGGCTGAGTTTCCTCTCAACCATCTCCTGGTATTGTATCTTGTCTTCAAAAATGACTACAATCACAACATAAAATGGATTTTAAATGACATTTTAAATGCTACAAGATGGTAAAAAGTGCATGTCCATCACTAATCTGTGTAATGAGGACTGATTTGTTGAAGCTGAGTACTCTCTAAGCAGTATGCTAGAGAATTAGCTGCCTTAAGCAAATATCTTGACAGCCAGAATAGAATACGATTGCGAATTACAAACAATTTGATTCTTTACGTGGATAATATCCTGTTGTAATACTACAAATCTGCAATGTTTCAGAAATGCAAAGATTCTGCAGGCCGAGGTATGATAGAATAATTGTCATTTTAAGGGTTATAGGCAATTGGTGGAAATGCGCATGCGTAGTAACAAAACGTTTATTTCCCTTAAATCACTCGGAAATCTAATCGTTGCAATTAAAATTTTATTCGTTACCTAAACCTGACTCTATATCCTACTATTACATATAGATAAAACATTCCAAATGATTTGATAACTTACCCCCTTAAATGACGGTCCTTCTGCCCATACAATCTCTTATATGGTGTTTTGACAAAAATCTGTAAAGCTGAGTTTCACTGCAACCATCTCTTGGTATTGTATTTTGTCTTATAAAATGACGACATTTACGACATAAAATGGATTTTAAATTACATTTTAAATACTACAAGATGGTAAAAATTGCATGTCCATCACTAATCTGTGTAATGAGGACTGATTTGTTGAACTTGAGTAATCTCTGAGCAGTATGCTATAGAATTAGCTGCCTTAAGCAAATATCTTGACAGCCAGAATAGAATACGATTGCGAATTACAAACAATTTGATTCTTTACGTGGATAATACCCTGTTGTAATGCTTGAAATCTGCAATGTTTGAGAATTGCAAAGATTATGCAGGCCGAGGTATGATAGAATAACTGTTATTTTAAGGGTTATAGGCAATTGGTGGAAATGCGCATGCGTAGTAGCAAAAAGTTTATTTCCCTTAAATCACTCGGAAATCTAATCGTTGCAATTAAAATTTTATTCGTTACCTAAACCTGACTCTATATCCTACTATTACATATAGATAAAACATTCCAAATGATTTGATAACTAACCCCCTTAAGTGACGGTCCTTCTGCCCATACAATCTCTTATATGGTGTTTTGACAAAAATCTGTAAAGCTGAGTTTCACTGCAACCATCTCTTGGTATTGTATTTTGTCTTATAAAATGACGACATTTACGACATAAAATGGATTTTAAATTACATTTTAAATACTACAAGATGGTAAAAATTGCATGTCCATCACTAATCTGTGTAATGAGGACTGATTTGTTGAACTTGAGTAATCTCTGAGCAGTATGCTATAGAATTAGCTGCCTTAAGCAAATATCTTGACAGCCAGAATAGAATACGATTGCGAATTACAAACAATTTGATTCTTTACGTGGATAATACCCTGTTGTAATGCTTGAAATCTGCAATGTTTGAGAATTGCAAAGATTATGCAGGCCGAGGTATGATAGAATAACTGTCATTTTAAGGGTTATAGGCAATTGGTGGAAATGCGCATGCGTAGTAGCAAAAAGTTTATTTCCCTTAAATCACTCGGAAATCTAATCGTTGCAATTAAAATTTTATTCGTTACCTAAACCTGACTCTATATCCTACTATTACATATAGATAAAACATTCCAAATGATTTGATAACTAACCCCCTTAAGTGACGGTCCTTCTGCCCATACAATCTCTTATATGGTGTTTTGACAAAAATCTGTAAGGCTGAGTTTCCTCTCAACCATCTCCTGGTATTGTATCTTGTCTTCAAAAATGACTACAATCACAACATAAAATGGATTTTAAATGACATTTTAAATGCTACAAGATGGTAAAAAGTGCATGTCCATCACTAATCTGTGTAATAAGGACTGATTTGTTGAAGCTGAGTACTCTCTAAGCAGTATGCTAGAGAATTAGCTGCCTTAAGCAAATATCTTGACAGCCAGAATAGAATACGATTGCGAATTACAAACAATTTGATTCTTTACGTGGATAATATCCTGTTGTAATACTACAAATCTGCAATGTTTCAGAAATGCAAAGATTCTGCAGGCCGAGGTATGATAGAATAATTGTCATTTTAAGGGTTATAGGCAATTGGTGGAAATGCGCATGCGTAGTAACAAAAAGTTTATTTCCCTTAAATCACTCGGAAATCTAATCGTTGCAATTAAAATTTTATTCGTTACCTAAACCTGACTCTATATCCTACTATTACATATAGATAAAACATTCAAAATGATTTGATAACTTACCCCCTTAAATGACGGTCCTTCTGCCCATACAATCTCTTATATGGTGTTTTGACAAAAATCTGTAAAGCTGAGTTTCACTGCAACCATCTCTTGGTATTGTATTTTGTCTTATAAAATGACGACATTTACGACATAAAATGGATTTTAAATTACATTTTAAATACTACAAGATGGTAAAAATTGCATGTCCATCACTAATCTGTGTAATGAGGACTGATTTGTTGAACTTGAGTAATCTCTGAGCAGTATGCTATAGAATTAGCTGCCTTAAGCAAATATCTTGACAGCCAGAATAGAATACGATTGCGAATTACAAACAATTTGATTCTTTACGTGGATAATATCCTGTTGTAATACTACAAATCTGCAATGTTTCAGAAATGCAAAGATTCTGCAGGCCGAGGTATGATAGAATAATTGTCCTTTTAAGGGTTATAGGCAATTGGTGGAAATGCGCATGCGTAGTAACAAAAAGTTTATTTCCCTTAAATCACTCGGAAATCTAATCGTTGCAATTAAAATTTTATTCGTTACCTAAACCTGACTCTATATCCTACTATTACATATAGATAAAACATTCCAAATGATTTGATAACTTACCCCCTTAAATGACGGTCCTTCTGCCCATACAATCTCTTATATGGTGTTTTGACAAAAATCTGTAAAGCTGAGTTTCACTGCAACCATCTCTTGGTATTGTATTTTGTCTTATAAAATGACGACATTTACGACATAAAATGGATTTTAAATTACATTTTAAATACTACAAGATGGGAAAAATTGCATGTCCATCACTAATCTGTGTAATGAGGACTGATTTGTTGAACTTGAGTAATCTCTGAGCAGTATGCTATAGAATTAGCTGCCTTAAGCAAATATCTTGACAGCCAGAATAGAATACGATTGCAAATTACAAACAATTTGATTCTTTACGTGGATAATACCCTGTTGTAATGCTTGAAATCTGCAATGTTTGAGAATTGCAAAGATTATGCAGGCCGAGGTATGATAGAATAACTGTCATTTTAAGGGTTATAGGCAATTGGTGGAAATGCGCATGCGTAGTAGCAAAAAGTTTATTTCCCTTTAATCACTCGGAAATCTAATCGTTGCAATTAAAATTTTATTCGTTACCTAAACCTGACTCTATATCCTACTATTACATATAGATAAAACATTCCAAATGATTTGATAACTAACCCCCTTAAGTGACGGTCCTTCTGCCCATACAATCTCTTATATGGTGTTTTGACAAAAATCTGTAAGGCTGAGTTTCCTCTCAACCATCTCCTGGTATTGTATCTTGTCTTCAAAAATGACTACAATCACAACATAAAATGGATATTAAATGACATTTTAAATGCTACAAGATGGTAAAAAGTGCATGTCCATCACTAATCTGTGTAATAAGGACTGATTTGTTGAAGCTGAGTACTCTCTAAGCAGTATGCTAGAGAATTAGCTGCCTTAAGCAAATATCTTGACAGCCAGAATAGAATACGATTGCGAATTACAAACAATTTGATTCTTTACGTGGATAATATCCTGTTGTAATACTACAAATCTGCAATGTTTCAGAAATGCAAAGATTCTGCAGGCCGAGGTATGATAGAATAATTGTCATTTTAAGGGTTATAGGCAATTGGTGGAAATGCGCATGCGTAGTAACAAAAAGTTTATTTCCCTTAAATCACGCGGAAATCTAATCGTTGCAATTAAAATTTTATTCGTTACCTAAACCTGACTCTATATCCTACTATTACATATAGATAAAACATTCCAAATGATTTGATAACTTACCCCCTTAAATGACGGTCCTTCTGCCCATACAATCTCTTATATGGTGTTTTGACAAAAATCTGTAAAGCTGAGTTTCACTGCAACCATCTCTTGGTATTGTATTTTGTCTTATAAAATGACGACATTTACGACATAAAATGGATTTTAAATTACATTTTAAATACTACAAGATGGTAAAAATTGCATGTCCATCACTAATCTGTGTAATGAGGACTGATTTGTTGAACTTGAGTAATCTCTGAGCAGTATGCTATAGAATTAGCTGCCTTAAGCAAATATCTTGACAGCCAGAATAGAATACGATTGCGAATTACAAACAATTTGATTCTTTACGTGGATAATATCCTGTTGTAATACTACAAATCTGCAATGTTTCAGAAATGCAAAGATTCTGCAGGCCGAGGTATGATAGAATAATTGTCCTTTTAAGGGTTATAGGCAATTGGTGGAAATGCGCATGCGTAGTAACAAAAAGTTTATTTCCCTTAAATCACTCGGAAATCTAATCGTTGCAATTAAAATTTTATTCGTTACCTAAACCTGACTCTATATCCTACTATTACATATAGATAAAACATTCCAAATGATTTGATAACTTACCCCCTTAAATGACGGTCCTTCTGCCCATACAATCTCTTATATGGTGTTTTGACAAAAATCTGTAAAGCTGAGTTTCACTGCAACCATCTCTTGGTATTGTATTTTGTCTTATAAAATGACGACATTTACGACATAAAATGGATTTTAAATTACATTTTAAATACTACAAGATGGGAAAAATTGCATGTCCATCACTAATCTGTGTAATGAGGACTGATTTGTTGAACTTGAGTAATCTCTGAGCAGTATGCTATAGAATTAGCTGCCTTAAGCAAATATCTTGACAGCCAGAATAGAATACGATTGCAAATTACAAACAATTTGATTCTTTACGTGGATAATACCCTGTTGTAATGCTTGAAATCTGCAATGTTTGAGAATTGCAAAGATTATGCAGGCCGAGGTATGATAGAATAACTGTCATTTTAAGGGTTATAGGCAATTGGTGGAAATGCGCATGCGTAGTAGCAAAAAGTTTATTTCCCTTAAATCACTCGGAAATCTAATCGTTGCAATTAAAATTTTATTCGTTACCTAAACCTGACTCTATATCCTACTATTACATATAGATAAAACATTCCAAATGATTTGATAACTAACCCCCTTAAGTGACGGTCCTTCTGCCCATACAATCTCTTATATGGTGTTTTGACAAAAATCTGTAAGGCTGAGTTTCCTCTCAACCATCTCCTGGTATTGTATCTTGTCTTCAAAAATGACTACAATCACAACATAAAATGGATTTTAAATGACATTTTAAATGCTACAAGATGGTAAAAAGTGCATGTCCATCACTAATCTGTGTAATAAGGACTGATTTGTTGAAGCTGAGTACTCTCTAAGCAGTATGCTAGAGAATTAGCTGCCTTAAGCAAATATCTTGACAGCCAGAATAGAATACGATTGCGAATTACAAACAATTTGATTCTTTACGTGGATAATATCCTGTTGTAATACTACAAATCTGCAATGTTTCAGAAATGCAAAGATTCTGCAGGCCGAGGTATGATAGAATAATTGTCATTTTAAGGGTTATAGGCAATTGGTGGAAATGCGCATGCGTAGTAACAAAAAGTTTATTTCCCTTAAATCACTCGGAAATCTAATCGTTGCAATTAAAATTTTATTCGTTACCTAAACCTGACTCTATATCCTACTATTACATATAGATAAAACATTCCAAATGATTTGATAACTTACCCCCTTAAATGACGGTCCTTCTGCCCATACAATCTCTTATATGGTGTTTTGACAAAAATCTGTAAAGCTGAGTTTCACTGCAACCATCTCTTGGTATTGTATTTTGTCTTATAAAATGACGACATTTACGACATAAAATGGATTTTAAATTACATTTTAAATACTACAAGATGGTAAAAATTGCATGTCCATCACTAATCTGTGTAATGAGGACTGATTTGTTGAACTTGAGTAATCTCTGAGCAGTATGCTATAGAATTAGCTGCCTTAAGCAAATATCTTGACAGCCAGAATAGAATACGATTGCGAATTACAAACAATTTGATTCTTTACGTGGATAATATCCTGTTGTAATACTACAAATCTGCAATGTTTCAGAAATGCAAAGATTCTGCAGGCCGAGGTATGATAGAATAATTGTCCTTTTAAGGGTTATAGGCAATTGGTGGAAATGCGCATGCGTAGTAACAAAAAGTTTATTTCCCTTAAATCACTCGGAAATCTAATCGTTGCAATTAAAATTTTATTCGTTACCTAAACCTGACTCTATATCCTACTATTACATATAGATAAAACATTCCAAATGATTTGATAACTTACCCCCTTAAATGACGGTCCTTCTGCCCATACAATCTCTTATATGGTGTTTTGACAAAAATCTGTAAAGCTGAGTTTCACTGCAACCATCTCTTGGTATTGTATTTTGTCTTATAAAATGACGACATTTACGACATAAAATGGATTTTAAATTACATTTTAAATACTACAAGATGGGAAAAATTGCATGTCCATCACTAATCTGTGTAATGAGGACTGATTTGTTGAACTTGAGTAATCTCTGAGCAGTATGCTATAGAATTAGCTGCCTTAAGCAAATATCTTGACAGCCAGAATAGAATACGATTGCAAATTACAAACAATTTGATTCTTTACGTGGATAATACCCTGTTGTAATGCTTGAAATCTGCAATGTTTGAGAATTGCAAAGATTATGCAGGCCGAGGTATGATAGAATAACTGTCATTTTAAGGGTTATAGGCAATTGGTGGAAATGCGCATGCGTAGTAGCAAAAAGTTTATTTCCCTTAAATCACTCGGAAATCTAATCGTTGCAATTAAAATTTTATTCGTTACCTAAACCTGACTCTATATCCTACTATTACATATAGATAAAACATTCCAAATGATTTGATAACTAACCCCCTTAAGTGACGGTCCTTCTGCCCATACAATCTCTTATATGGTGTTTTGACAAAAATCTGTAAGGCTGAGTTTCCTCTCAACCATCTCCTGGTATTGTATCTTGTCTTCAAAAATGACTACAATCACAACATAAAATGGATTTTAAATGACATTTTAAATGCTACAAGATGGTAAAAAGTGCATGTCCATCACTAATCTGTGTAATAAGGACTGATTTGTTGAAGCTGAGTACTCTCTAAGCAGTATGCTAGAGAATTAGCTGCCTTAAGCAAATATCTTGACAGCCAGAATAGAATACGATTGCGAATTACAAACAATTTGATTCTTTACGTGGATAATATCCTGTTGTAATACTACAAATCTGCAATGTTTCAGAAATGCAAAGATTCTGCAGGCCGAGGTATGATAGAATAATTGTCATTTTAAGGGTTATAGGCAATTGGTGGAAATGCGCATGCGTAGTAACAAAAAGTTTATTTCCCTTAAATCACTCGGAAATCTAATCGTTGCAATTAAAATTTTATTCGTTACCTAAACCTGACTCTATATCCTACTATTACATATAGATAAAACATTCAAAATGATTTGATAACTTACCCCCTTAAATGACGGTCCTTCTGCCCATACAATCTCTTATATGGTGTTTTGACAAAAATCTGTAAAGCTGAGTTTCACTGCAACCATCTCTTGGTATTGTATTTTGTCTTATAAAATGACGACATTTACGACATAAAATGGATTTTAAATTACATTTTAAATACTACAAGATGGTAAAAATTGCATGTCCATCACTAATCTGTGTAATGAGGACTGATTTGTTGAACTTGAGTAATCTCTGAGCAGTATGCTATAGAATTAGCTGCCTTAAGCAAATATCTTGACAGCCAGAATAGAATACGATTGCGAATTACAAACAATTTGATTCTTTACGTGGATAATACCCTGTTGTAATGCTTGAAATCTGCAATGTTTGAGAATTGCAAAGATTATGCAGGCCGAGGTATGATAGAATAACTGTCATTTTAAGGGTTATAGGCAATTGGTGGAAATGCGCATGCGTAGTAGCAAAAAGTTTATTTCCCTTAAATCACTCGGAAATCTAATCGTTGCAATTAAAATTTTATTCGTTACCTAAACCTGACTCTATATCCTACTATTACATATAGATAAAACATTCCAAATGATTTGATAACTAACCCCCTTAAGTGACGGTCCTTCTGCCCATACAATCTCTTATATGGTGTTTTGACAAAAATCTGTAAGGCTGAGTTTCCTCTCAACCATCTCCTGGTATTGTATCTTGTCTTCAAAAATGACTACAATCACAACATAAAATGGATTTTAAATGACATTTTAAATGCTACAAGATGGTAAAAAGTGCATGTTCATCACTAATCTGTGTAATAAGGACTGATTTGTTGAAGCTGAGTACTCTCTAAGCAGTATGCTAGAGAATTAGCTGCCTTAAGCAAATATCTTGACAGCCAGAATAGAATACGATTGCGAATTACAAACAATTTGATTCTTTACGTGGATAATATCCTGTTGTAATACTACAAATCTGCAATGTTTCAGAAATGCAAAGATTCTGCAGGCCGAGGTATGATAGAATAATTGTCATTTTAAGGGTTATAGGCAATTGGTGGAAATGCGCATGCGTAGTAACAAAAAGTTTATTTCCCTTAAATCACTCGGAAATCTAATCGTTGCAATTAAAATTTTATTCGTTACCTAAACCTGACTCTATATCCTACTATTACATATAGATAAAACATTCCAAATGATTTGATAACTTACCCCCTTAAATGACGGTCCTTCTGCCCATACAATCTCTTATATGGTGTTTTGACAAAAATCTGTAAAGCTGAGTTTCACTGCAACCATCTCTTGGTATTGTATTTTGTCTTATAAAATGACGACATTTACGACATAAAATGGATTTTAAATTACATTTTAAATACTACAAGATGGTAAAAATTGCATGTCCATCACTAATCTGTGTAATGAGGACTGATTTGTTAAACTTGAGTAATCTCTGAGCAGTATGCTATAGAATTAGCTGCCTTAAGCAAATATCTTGACAGCCAGAATAGAATACGATTGCGAATTACAAACAATTTGATTCTTTACGTGGATAATACCCTGTTGTAATGCTTGAAATCTGCAATGTTTGAGAATTGCAAAGATTATGCAGGCCGAGGTATGATAGAATAACTGTCATTTTAAGGGTTATAGGCAATTGGTGGAAATGCGCATGCGTAGTAGCAAAAAGTTTATTTCCCTTAAATCACTCGGAAATCTAATCGTTGCAATTAAAATTTTATTCGTTACCTAAACCTGACTCTATATCCTACTATTACATATAGATAAAACATTCCAAATGATTTGATAACTAACCCCCTTAAGTGACGGTCCTTCTGCCCATACAATCTCTTATATGGTGTTTTGACAAAAATCTGTAAGGCTGAGTTTCCTCTCAACCATCTCCTGGTATTGTATCTTGTCTTCAAAAACGACTACAATCACAACATAAAATGGATTTTAAATGACATTTTAAATGCTACAAGATGGTAAAAAGTGCATGTCCATCACTAATCTGTGTAATGAGGACTGATTTGTTGAAGCTGAGTACTCTCTAAGCAGTATGCTAGAGAATTAGCTGCCTTAAGCAAATATCTTGACAGCCAGAATAGAATACGATTGCGAATTACAAACAATTTGATTCTTTACGTGGATAATATCCTGTTGTAATGCTTGAAATCTGCAATGTTTGAGAATTGCAAAGATTATGCAGGCCGAGGTATGATAGAATAACTGTTATTTTAAGGGTTATAGGCAATTGGTGGAAATGCGCATGCGTAGTAGCAAAAAGTTTATTTCCCTTAAATCACTCGGAAATCTAATCGTTGCAATTAAAATTTTATTCGTTACCTAAACCTGACTCTATATCCTACTATTACATATAGATAAAACATTCCAAATGATTTGATAACTAACCCCCTTAAGTGACGGTCCTTCTGCCCATACAATCTCTTATATGGTGTTTTGACAAAAATCTGTAAGGCTGAGTTTCCTCTCAACCATCTCCTGGTATTGTATCTTGTCTTCAAAAATGACTACAATCACAACATAAAATGGATTTTAAATGACATTTTAAATGCTACAAGATGGTAAAAAGTGCATGTCCATCACTAATCTGTGTAATGAGGACTGATTTGTTGAAGTTGAGTACTCTCTAAGCAGTATGCTAGAGAATTAGCTGCCTTAAGCAAATATCTTGACAGCCAGAATAGAATACGATTGCGAATTACAAACAATTTGATTCTTTACGTGGATAATATCCTGTTGTAATACTACAAATCTGCAATGTTTCAGAAATGCAAAGATTCTGCAGGCCGAGGTATGATAGAATAATTGTCATTTTAAGGGTTATAGGCAATTGGTGGAAATGCGCATGCGTAGTAACAAAAAGTTTATTTCCCTTAAATCACTCGGAAATCTAATCGTTGCAATTAAAATTTTATTCGTTACCTAAACCTGACTCTATATCCTACTATTACATATAGATAAAACATTCCAAATGATTTGATAACTTACCCCCTTAAATGACGGTCCTTCTGCCCATACAATCTCTTATATGGTGTTTTGACAAAAATCTGTAAAGCTGAGTTTCACTGCAACCATCTCTTGGTATTGTATTTTGTCTTATAAAATGACGACATTTACGACATAAAATGGATTTTAAATTACATTTTAAATACTACAAGATGGTAAAAATTGCATGTCCATCACTAATCTGTGTAATGAGGACTGATTTGTTGAACTTGAGTAATCTCTGAGCAGTATGCTACAGAATTAGCTGCCTTAAGCAAATATCTTGACAGCCAGAATAGAATACGATTGCGAATTACAAACAATTTGATTCTTTACGTGGATAATACCCTGTTGTAATGCTTGAAATCTGCAATGTTTGAGAATTGCAAAGATTATGCAGGCCGAGGTATGATAGAATAACTGTCATTTTAAGGGTTATAGGCAATTGGTGGAAATGCGCATGCGTAGTAGCAAAAAGTTTATTTCCCTTAAATCACTCGGAAATCTAATCGTTGCAATTAAAATTTTATTCGTTACCTAAACCTGACTCTATATCCTACTATTACATATAGATAAAACATTCCAAATGATTTGATAACTAACCCCCTTAAGTGACGGTCCTTCTGCCCATACAATCTCTTATATGGTGTTTTGACAAAAATCTGTAAGGCTGAGTTTCCTCTCAACCATCTCCTGGTATTGTATCTTGTCTTAAAAAATGACTACAATCACAACATAAAATGGATTTTAAATGACATTTTAAATGCTACAAGATGGTAAAAAGTGCATGTCCATCACTAATCTGTGTAATGAGGACTGATTTGTTGAAGTTGAGTACTCTCTAAGCAGTATGCTAGAGAATTAGCTGCCTTAAGCAAATATCTTGACAGCCAGAATAGAATACGATTGCGAATTACAAACAATTTGATTCTTTACGTGGATAATATCCTGTTGTAATACTACAAATCTGCAATGTTTCAGAAATGCAAAGATTCTGCAGGCCGAGGTATGATAGAATAATTGTCATTTTAAGGGTTATAGGCAATTGGTGGAAATGCGCATGCGTAGTAACAAAAAGTTTATTTCCCTTAAATCACTCGGAAATCTAATCGTTGCAATTAAAATTTTATTCGTTACCTAAACCTGACTCTATATCCTATTATTACATATAGATAAAACATTCCAAATGATTTGATAACTTACCCCCTTAAATGACGGTCCTTCTGCCCATACAATCTCTTATATGGTGTTTTGACAAAAATCTGTAAAGCTGAGTTTCACTGCAACCATCTCTTGGTATTGTATTTTGTCTTATAAAATGACGACATTTACGACATAAAATGGATTTTAAATTACATTTTAAATACTACAAGATGGTAAAAATTGCATGTCCATCACTAATCTGTGTAATGAGGACTGATTTGTTGAACTTGAGTAATCTCTGAGCAGTATGCTATAGAATTAGCTGCCTTAAGCAAATATCTTGACAGCCAGAATAGAATACGATTGCGAATTACAAACAATTTGATTCTTTACGTGGATAATACCCTGTTGTAATGCTTGAAATCTGCAATGTTTGAGAATTGCAAAGATTATGCAGGCCGAGGTATGATAGAATAACTGTCATTTTAAGGGTTATAGGCAATTGGTGGAAATGCGCATGCGTAGTAGCAAAAAGTTTATTTCCCTTAAATCACTCGGAAATCTAATCGTTGCAATTAAAATTTTATTCGTTACCTAAACCTGACTCTATATCCTACTATTACATATAGATAAAACATTCCAAATGATTTGATAACTAACCCCCTTAAGTGACGGTCCTTCTGCCCATACAATCTCTTATATGGTGTTTTGACAAAAATCTGTAAGGCTGAGTTTCCTCTCAACCATCTCCTGGTATTGTATCTTGTCTTAAAAAATGACTACAATCACAACATAAAATGGATTTTAAATGACATTTTAAATGCTACAAGATGGTAAAAAGTGCATGTCCATCACTAATCTGTGTAATGAGGACTGATTTGTTGAAGTTGAGTACTCTCTAAGCAGTATGCTAGAAAATTAGCTGCCTTAAGCAAATATCTTGACAGCCAGAATAGAATACGATTGCGAATTACAAACAATTTGATTCTTTACGTGGATAATATCCTGTTGTAATACTACAAATCTGCAATGTTTCAGAAATGCAAAGATTCTGCAGGCCGAGGTATGATAGAATAATTGTCATTTTAAGGGTTATAGGCAATTGGTGGAAATGCGCATGCGTAGTAGCAAAAAGTTTATTTCCCTTAAATCACTCGGAAATCTAATCGTTGCAATTAAAATTTTATTCGTTACCTAAACCTGACTCTATATCCTACTATTACATATAGATAAAACATTCCAAATGATTTGATAACTTATCCCCTTAAATGACGGTCCTTCTGCCCATACAATCTCTTATATGGTGTTTTGACAAAAATCTGTAAAGCTGAGTTTCACTGCAACCATCTCTTGGTATTGTATTTTGTCTTATAAAATGACGACATTTACGACATAAAATGGATTTTAAATTACATTTTAAATACTACAAGATGGTAAAAATTGCATGTCCATAACTAATCTGTGTAATGAGGACTGATTTGTTGAACTTGAGTAATCTCTGAGCAGTATGCTACAGAATTAGCTGCCTTAAGCAAATATCTTGACAGCCAGAATAGAATACGATTGCGAATTACAAACAATTTGATTCTTTACGTGGATAATACCCTGTTGTAATGCTTGAAATCTGCAATGTTTGAGAATTGCAAAGATTATGCAGGCCGAGGTATGATAGAATAACTGTCATTTTAAGGGTTATAGGCAATTGGTGGAAATGCGCATGCGTAGTAGCAAAAAGTTTATTTCCCTTAAATCACTCGGAAATCTAATCGTTGCAATTAAAATTTTATTCGTTACCTAAACCTGACTCTATATCCTACTATTACATATAGATAAAACATTCCAAATGATTTGATAACTAACCCCCTTAAGTGACGGTCCTTCTGCCCATACAATCTCTTATATGGTGTTTTGACAAAAATCTGTAAGGCTGAGTTTCCTCTCAACCATCTCCTGGTATTGTATCTTGTCTTCAAAAATGACTACAATCACAACATAAAATGGATTTTAAATGACATTTTAAATGCTACAAGATGGTAAAAAGTGCATGTCCATCACTAATCTGTGTAATGAGGACTGATTTGTTGAAGCTGAGTACTCTCTAAGCAGTATGCTAGAGAATTAGCTGCCTTAAGCAAATATCTTGACAGCCAGAATAGAATACGATTGCGAATTACAAACAATTTGATTCTTTACGTGGATAATATCCTGTTGTAATACTACAAATCTGCAATGTTTCAGAAATGCAAAGATTCTGCAGGCCGAGGTATGATAGAATAATTGTCATTTTAAGGGTTATAGGCAATTGGTGGAAATGCGCATGCGTAGTAACAAAAAGTTTATTTCCCTTAAATCACTCGGAAATCTAATCGTTGCAATTAAAATTTTATTCGTTACCTAAACCTGACTCTATATCCTACTATTACATATAGATAAAACATTCCAAATGATTTGATAACTTACCCCCTTAAATGACGGTCCTTCTGCCCATACAATCTCTTATATGGTGTTTTGACAAAAATCTGTAAAGCTGAGTTTCACTGCAACCATCTCTTGGTATTGTATTTTGTCTTATAAAATGACGACATTTACGACATAAAATGGATTTTAAATTACATTTTAAATACTACAAGATGGTAAAAATTGCATGTCCATCACTAATCTGTGTAATGAGGACTGATTTGTTGAACTTGAGTAATCTCTGAGCAGTATGCTATAGAATTAGCTGCCTTAAGCAAATATCTTGACAGCCAGAATAGAATACGATTGCGAATTACAAACAATTTGATTCTTTACGTGGATAATACCCTGTTGTAATGCTTGAAATCTGCAATGTTTGAGAATTGCAAAGATTATGCAGGCCGAGGTATGATAGAATAACTGTCATTTTAAGGGTTATAGGCAATTGGTGGAAATGCGCATGCGTAGTAGCAAAAAGTTTATTTCCCTTAAATCACTCGGAAATCTAATCGTTGCAATTAAAATTTTATTCGTTACCTAAACCTGACTCTATATCCTACTATTACATATAGATAAAACATTCCAAATGATTTGATAACTAACCCCCTTAAGTGACGGTCCTTCTGCCCATACAATCTCTTATATGGTGTTTTGACAAAAATCTGTAAGGCTGGGTTTCCTCTCAACCATCTCCTGGTATTGTATCTTGTCTTCAAAAATGACTACAATCACAACATAAAATGGATTTTAAATGACATTTTAAATGCTACAAGATGGTAAAAAGTGCATGTCCATCACTAATCTGTGTAATGAGGACTGATTTGTTGAAGTTGAGTACTCTCTAAGCAGTATGCTAGAGAATTAGCTGCCTTAAGCAAATATCTTGACAGCCAGAATAGAATACGATTGCGAATTACAAACAATTTGATTCTTTACGTGGATAATATCCTGTTGTAATACTACAAATCTGCAATGTTTCAGAAATGCAAAGATTCTGCAGGCCGAGGTATGATAGAATAATTGTCATTTTAAGGGTTATAGGCAATTGGTGGAAATGCGCATGCGTAGTAACAAAAAGTTTATTTCCCTTAAATCACTCGGAAATCTAATCGTTGCAATTAAAATTTTATTCGTTACCTAAACCTGACTCTATATCCTACTATTACATATAGATAAAACATTCCAAATGATTTGATAACTTACCCCCTTAAATGACGGTCCTTCTGCCCATACAATCTCTTATATGGTGTTTTGACAAAAATCTGTAAAGCTGAGTTTCACTGCAACCATCTCTTGGTATTGTATTTTGTCTTATAAAATGACGACATTTACGACATAAAATGGATTTTAAATTACATTTTAAATACTACAAGATGGTAAAAATTGCATGTCCATCACTAATCTGTGTAATGAGGACTGATTTGTTGAACTTGAGTAATCTCTGAGCAGTATGCTATAGAATTAGCTGCCTTAAGCAAATATCTTGACAGCCAGAATAGAATACGATTGCGAATTACAAAC
>OX453275.1:20425490-20495490 GCA_949710005.1 Ricordea florida | reverse complement strand
TTTTTTTATTATATATATATATATATATATATAATATAATCGTGAGAAGTTTGTAGAAAACACTGCTGAATAGTGCTCAATACACATTTGTGTAGAGCGGTAAACTATAGCGCTATAACGACGCCCTCAAATCCAGTGGATACACAACAAGCCTTTCCTATAACAACATAGACAAGCAACTCGACCAAGACGAAACCGCAAGCGTAACATTATCTGGTATAATCCTCCATTCATCAGCAACGTGAAAACTAACATCGGCAAAGTCTTCCTCAAGCTTGTATCTAAACACTTTCCTCGACAACACAAGTATCACACCCTTTTCAACAAGAACAACATTAAAGTAAGCTATAGCTGTATGGAGAATATGGGAGCCATCATTAGCAAGCATAACAAGAAAATCTTATCTAATAATGGCAACAACGACAGCAGCGACAAGCTATGTAACTGCAGATCTCAACGAAACTGCCCTCTCGACAATAAATGCTTAACCACCAGCCTCATCTACAACGCACAAGTAACCTCTACGACATCTAATCAAACTACAACCAAGAACTACATCGGACTGACTGAAGGAACTTTTAAACAGAGATATACCCAACACAAGTCTACATTCACCACAGAAAACTTTCTAACAGCACTGAATTATCAAAGTACATCTGGCAACTCAAAGACAGCAACATCAATTTCACAACTAAATGGTCTATCATCGCAAGAGCTCGCCCCTACAATAATTCAAGTAAACGATGTGACTTATGCCTAGCAGAAAAACTTTATATTATCAAACACAGCAATTACAATCTCCTGAACAAACGATCTGAACTTATTTCCAAGTGCCGACATGAAAACAAGTTTTACTTAAAGAACAATTGACGCCTCATCTTATACAATACTGAACTATTGTTTTACGCCCCTACGCTTTTAGTTTTTAGTTTTTAGTTTAGACAGTTTACTTCACACATCCCCTTTGTTTTAATAGATCCGCCCTTCCTCACCTATTGTAATTAACGCGCAGCTTCTCCTATTGTTCTACTTATTCCTCGCGAAGCGAGGCCGAAGGCCGAGCGTAGCGAGATTACTAATCGTGTCGGTTCCGGTCAGACCACGTGGCTCGCAAGCCCGAGTAAATCGAGCCGAGAGTTTTTATATATGTATATATATATATTATATTTTGATATATGTTTATATATATCTATATTTTAAAGGTGTCCGTTCGCAGGCCAGGTTACCTGGCAATAGTAACGCACTCTAGAACGCTGAATTTCCGCCATTATTCGGTGATGCCTTTTTGAAAGTAATGTAAATTTTGTGGAAACCGATTTCACTCGTCCTGGAAGTACATCCCAGCAAGGTGATCTCCAAGATATTCAAGAAATATTAGCACGAGATCGTCGCCGAGTAAGTTCGAATACCGTGAAAATCAACACGAGGAAAGCACGACTCAAAGCAGGGATAGAGAAACGACAGCAGGGAGAATAACAACAGAAATCGCAGCCAAGACAACAACTGCTCGCTCCAGAAAAAGGCAAACGAAACAACAGGGAAAATGACCAGGAATTCAATCAAGTTAGTTTTGAATTTGAATGTGTTATTGATAGAAATACAGGACATGAGTGAACGATTACATAACGAAATATATTGGTGTACTACATTTAGCAAAACGACTTAGAAGGGACACCGAGTAAGAACGACTTCAACGATTGGAGATGTCTCTGGAAAATAATTCTATTAGTCTAAAACCGGAATCGGAAGACGACCAACAGATTACAAGAGAATGTAAATAGGTAGTTTTCATAATAAAACGATAGCGTTTCCAGTTTGAAGTAATTCCCAACACAGAGAGTTGCAGTTGTTATAGCAATCATTTATAACGATGTGATCTGATATCATTGCAACAGTGAAAATATTGTAAATTTTCTTGATCTAGCAGTTATGTTAAACATTTTCAACAGAATGTATACCCTGTGTCACTATAAAGTACTGGTTCTGCAATATTATCAGTGATCAATGTGATCATTTTAAAATAAAGCAAATGTGATTACTGAATTCTGAGTAGTATTTCTCTTTGCTATATATATATATATATATATATATGTATGTATTCTCTGATTGAAAGGTTTCAATAATATTGTGTAGAGACAAGTTTCATAGCCTTTTCACAATGGGTCAGTTTTACCTTAGAGTGCAATGACCCCCCCCCCCCCCTGATAATATTGCTATCTAGAACCCCTGCCCTTTTTTCACAAATGAAATGTTAATTCAAGCCTTAATTTGCAAAGTTAGACATAACATATTAACTTTGTTACTTTCTGCCGTTTACTTTATTTTTATGTCAAATATCAATATTTCATAACAACCACAACATGCAATTAACCTTTTACATTGGAAAAACTTTATAAAGAAGAAAATAAATTTTGTAATGCCAAAATGTTTATGATCTTTCTCATATATTCATTGCAAGTGTGCTGTATGTAGTAACAAGTGTTTCAAGTTTCCTAAATGCCCTATGCTTTCAATAATGATTTTCCACACAAACTTTCTAGACAAATGACTGCACTAGATTCTAACCCTTTTAGAAGAAATGGTATTGTTTGGAGCTGTTTTGATTACTACCACCTCTGATGGAAAGCCTATTAAGAAGATTTTTGTATTGCTTTTAGTAGTAGAGTAACAATAACTTTACCAAGATTAAGACATGAATCCCACCCCATAAAAATATATTATGTTTAACAAAAAATATAACAATAATAATATCAATACCAGTAATAATAATAGTAATGATAATAATAATGATAATAATATAATGATAGTTCTTCTCGTTACTATATGTCATTGGTTACAGTTCAATACCTCTGGCTGCCATGACTTTTTCGATGAAATACCGTCCTTATATTAAATCTTTCTTCTGCAGTTTTTATAATAGAAATTTTCATATATTCAAAATAATGTACTATTCTATGGTTGGGTATGGATATTTTGCCTGTTTCTGTAACAGCACAATTAAACTTTCATGTGGTATATACTTTTGACTGATTGATGTTGATTTCACATTATTTTTTTACAGGAGTACGTAGTGCAGCAATCTTTTTGAACATATTAAGATTTCAATAACTCTTTCTTACATGTATTGTTTTTATGATATGACCTAAAAATAGCACAACCACATACTATACAGTGGGCACTCACTATTACCAAACCTTTATTCAAAGCTTTTGTAGAATCCAATTGTTTTACCCCCAATTTGTTGATATGGCATCTCTTTTGAGGGAAGAGGAATTTTTCTATCTACCACTGGGGGTACCATTGCAACTGGAAAGAGTACACACATTAAAACATGCACTATTCATAATGCTCTCAATTGTGGTTACCCGGGAATGAAATAATGACTGCAGTAGACAATAAAATATCTAATCAGAAGATTCTTCTTACAATGAATCTCATGCAATTATAACCAAAAAAACATAAACAAAAAATAATTGGAGCGTTCAGCTCATCCTCTGTGTAAGAACATATTGTGTTCAAAAGTGATGTACAACAAAGAAGACAAAGCAGTAGAGACTAAGAAAATAAAACTAAAGAAAAAAAAACACAGGTTTTTACACCGTGGTAAACACAAGCATTCATATCAACTCTTCAAGATTTCACCTGCAAAAGATTTACAATCATTTTCAATTTGTGTTAAGTGAATATTATTGTGATACTTCATCGACTCTGTATTCCCTGTCAAGATAATAAATAATTTTACTTCTATTCCCTCTGGTGCAATCTCAGTGGCAGTGAAAGAGCTAAATGAAGGTCAATTTTTAAGCACTGTGTTGAGCGGTATACTGATCATGTAATTTGCACCAGGTGTCACTAATTGTGTACCAAACACAGCATAAGAAATAAAATAATGGGGATTACGCTAATATAAAAAATAAAATATATAATATAAAAAAAAATAAAGAATAAAATATGAAAGCATTGTGACTTCTTCAAAAACTAGCTTCGCGAGGTTTTTGCGGGAGTCGTATTTCTAGTTGTAAATATATATATATATATATACTAGCTGATAGGGTTTTTCTTTATTAAATCTGCCTGATGAGTGCGTAAGCACGAAACTCAGAGTTGCAGGGAATCATGTGTGTTTTCATTTAGTAACCCAATTCTATATATATATATATATATATATATATATATATATATATATATATATATATATATATAGAATATTTAAGCAATAGATCACACTTTCTATGGGTTTACCGGCGTGATAACCCACGCGGGATGTTGGGAGAACACGAGAAGAGCTTGTAAATCACTCGCCTTCGGCTCGTGATTTACAAGCTCTTCTCGTGTTCTCCCAACATCCCGCGTGGGTTATCACGCCGGTAAACCCATAGAAAGTGTGATCTATTGCTTTTATAAAATAACTTTTAGTAGAATGGAGTCTTTGAGGTAAAAAGTATGCCTTTAGTACCGTGATCAAGTCATGTCTTCTCTCTAAAGTCATCATAAGCCAATCATGACTCGCGATTTAATAGCGCTGAACTTTCTCAAAACTCAGTTCAGTCAAACAACAAACAGCAGCACTTCAAAACACGAGTTTTTGCACTCATTTCATGATAACTTATGAAAGCTTTTTTACAGGAATAGTCAAAACATATTCATGCGAACGTACAATGAAAGAATACGTTCGTGGTTTGTTTACTACAGAAGTAGAAATTAATTGTACCTCGCAGCTGTATTTTGTTGAGTCGATCCGTAAGAATTTCGTGCTTACAGACGGAACTGGCAGCTATTGTAATGGAGGACTTCATTCACTTTTAACAAGCCGCAGTGGTTTAAGATCTGTTTTCTGGACTTTATTGTGATCAAGAAATGCTGCGGTAACGACGTGGCTGCATTTGCGAAGTTGTCGCATGTAACTGCTCGTACAGCGACCGATGGAAATATGCCGAAGAAAGGTTTCTTTGCCGTAGCCACATATTGGCGTTAATTCCTCGCGAAGCGAGGCCGGAGGCCGAGCGTAGCGAGGTTACTAATCGTGTCGGTTCCGGTCAGACCACGTGGCTCGCAAGCCCGAGTAAATCGAGCCGAGAGTTTTTATATATGTATATATATATATATATCTATATTTTAAAGGTGTCCGTTCGCAGGCCAGGTTACCTGGCAATACTAACGCACTTGAGAACTGCTGAATTTCCGCCATTATTCGGTGATGCCTTTTTGAAAGTAATGTAAATTTTGTGGAAACCGATTTCACTCGTCCTGGAAGTACATCCCAGCAAGGTGATCTCCGAGATATTCAAGAAATATTAGCACGAGATCGTCGTCGAATAAGTTCGAATACCGTGAAAATGAACACGAAGAAAGCACGACTCAAAGCAGGGATAGAGAAACGACAGCAGGGAGAATAACAACAGACATCGCAGCCAAGACAACAACTGCTCGCTCCAGAAAAAGGCAAACGAAACAGCAGGGAAAAGGACCAGGAATTCAATCAAGTTAGTTTTGAATTTGAATGTGTTATTGATAGAAATACAGGACATGAGTGAACGATTACATAACAAAATATATTGGCGTACCACATTTAGAAAAACGACTTAGAAGGGACACCGAGTAAGAACAACTTCAACGATTGGAGATGTCTCTGGAAAATAATTCTATTAGTTTAAAAACGGAATCGGAAGACGACCAACAGATTATAAGAGAATGTAAATAGGTTTTTATCATAATAAAACGATAGCGTTTCCAGTTTGAAGTAATTCCCAACACAGAGAGTTGCAGTTGTTATAGCAATCATTTATAACGATGTGATCTGATATCATTGCAACAGTGAAAATATTGTAAATTTTCTTGATGTAGCAATTATGTTAAACATTTTCAACAGAATATATACCCTGTGTCACTATAAAGTACTGGTTCTGCAATATTATCAGTGATCAATGCGATCATTTCAAAATAAAGCAAATGTCATTACTGAATTCTGAGTAGTATTTCTCTTTGCTATATATATATGTATGTATTCTCTGATTGAAAGGTTTCAATAATAAACCGTAGAGACAACAAGTTTCATAGCCTTTTCACAATGGGTCAGTTTTACCTAGGAGTGCAATGACCCCCTCTCCCCTGATAATATTGCTATCTAGAACCCCTGCCCTTTTTTCACAAATGAAATGTTAATTCAAGCCTTAATTTGCAAAGTTAGACATAACATATTAACTTTGTTACTTTCTGCTGTTTACTTTATTTTTATGACGTCAAATATCAATATTTCATAACAACCACAACATGCAATTAACCTTTTACATTGGAAAAACTTTATAAAGAAGAAAATAAATTTTGTAATGCCAAAATGTTTATGATCTCTCTCATATATTCATTGCAAGTGTGCTGTATGTAGTTACAAGTGTTTCAAGTTTCCTAAATGCCCTATGCTTTCAATAATGATTTTCCACACAAACTTTATAGACAAATGACTGCACTAGATTCTAAGCCTTTAAGAAGAAATGGTATTGTTTGGAGCTGTTTTGATTACTGCCTCCTCTGATGGAAAGCCTATTAAGAAGATTTTTGTATTGCTTTTAGTAGCAGAGTAACAATACCTTTACCAAGATTAGGACATGAATCCCACCCCATAAAAATATATTATGTTTAACATAAAAAATATAACAGTAATAATAATATCAATACCAGTAATAATAATAGTAATGATAATAATAATGATAATAATATAATGATAGTTCTTCTCGTTACTATATGTCATTGGTTACAGTTCAATACCTCTGGCTGCCATGACTTTTTCGATGAAATACCGTCCTTATAATTATTAAATCTTTCTTCTGCAGTTTTTATAATAGAAATTTTCATATATTCAAAATAATATACTATTCTATGGTTGGGTATGGATATTTTGCCTGTTTCTGTAACAGCACAATTAAACTTTCATGTGGTATATACTTTTGACTGATTGATGTTGATTTCACATTATTTTCTTACAGGAGTACGTAGTGCAGCAATCTTTTTGAACATATTAAGATTTCAATAACTCTTTCTTACATGTATTGTTTTTATGATATGACCTAAAAATAGCACAACCACATATTATACAGTTGGCACTCACTATTACCAAACCTTTATTCAAAGCAAGTATTGTGGGGATAGTTTCGCTCCGACGAAGGGCTAACGCTCGAAACATCAGCACCTCCTTTTTACCTTACGGTGGTATAACTTACTTAATCAACTCGTTAGATTTACCCATTTTCTTTATTCAAAGCTTTTGTAGAATCCAATTGTTTTACCCCCAATTTTTTTTATGTAGTGACATTGTATCTCACACTTCTGTTGATATGGCATCTCTTTTGAGGGAAGAGGAATTTTTCTATCTACCACTGTGGGTACCATTGCAACTGAAAAGAGTACACAAATTAAAACATGCACTATTCATAATGCTCTCAATTGTGGTTACCCGGGAATGAAATAATGACTGCTGTAGACAATAAAATATCTAATCAGAAGATTCTTCTTACAATGAATCTCATGCAATTATAACCAAAAAACATAAACAAAAAATAATTGGAGCATTCAACTCATCCTCTGTGTAAGAACATATTGTGTTCAAAAGTGATGTACAACAAAGAAGACAAAGCAGTAGAGACTAAGACAATAAAACTAAAGAAAAAAAACACAGGTTTTTACACCGTGGTAAACACAAGCATTCATATCAACTCTTCAAGATTTCACTTGCAAAAGATTTTCAATCATTTTCAATTTGTGTTAAGTGAATATTATTGTGATACTTCATCGACTCTGTATTCCCTGTCAAGATAATAAATGATTTTACTTCTATTCCCTCTGGTGCAATCTCAGTGGCAGTGAAAGAGCTAAATGAAGGTCAATTTTTAAGCACTGTGTTGAGCGGTATACTGATCATGTAATTTGCACCAGGTGTCACTAATTGTGTACCAAACACAGCATAAGAAATAAAATAATGGGGAGTACGCTGATATAAAAAATAAATATAAAATATAAAAAGAAATAAAGAATAAAATATGAAAGCATTGTGACTTCTTCAAAAACTAGCTTCGCGAGGTTTTTGCGGGAGTCGTATTTCTAGTTCCTCGCGAAGCGAGGCCGAAGGCCGAGCGTAGCGAGATTACTAATCGTGTCGGTTCCGGTCAGACCACGTGGCTCGCAAGCCCGAGTAAATCGAGCCGAGAGTTTTTATATATGTATATATATATATTTATATATATGTTTATATATATCTATATTTTAAAGGTGTCCGTTCGCAGGCCAGGTTACCTGGCAATAGTAACGCACTTGAGAACGCTGAATTTCCGCCATTATTCGGTGATGCCTTTTTGAAAGTAATGTAAATTTTGTGGAAACCGATTTCACTCGTCCTGGAAGTACATCCCAGCAAGGTGATTTCCAAGATATTCAAGAAATATTAGCACGAGATCGTCGCCGAGTAAGTTCGAATACCGTGAAAATCAACACGAGGAAAGCACGACTCAAAGCAGGGATAGAGAAACGACAGCAGGGAGAATAACAACAGAAATCGCAGCCAAGACAACAACTGCTCGCTCCAGAAAAAGGCAAACGAAACAGCAGGGAAAATGACCAGGAATTCAATCAAGTTAGTTTTGAATTTGAATGTGTTATTGATAGAAATACAGGACATGAGTGAACGATTACATAACGAAATATATTGGTGTACTACATTTAGCAAAACGACTTAGAAGGGACACCGAGTAAGAACGACTTCAACGATTGGAGATGTCTCTGGAAAATAATTCTATTAGTCTAAAACCGGAATCGGAAGACGACCAACAGATTACAAGAGAATGTAAATAGGTAGTTTTCATAATAAAACGATAGCGTTTCCAGTTTGAAGTAATTCCCAACACAGAGAGTTGCAGTTGTTATAGCAATCATTTATAACGATGTGATCTGATATCATTGCAACAGTGAAAATATTGTAAATTTTCTTGATGTAGCAGTTATGTTAAACATTTTCAACAGAATGTATACCCTGTGTCACTATAAAGTACTGGTTCTGCAATATTATCAGTGATCAATGTGATCATTTTAAAATAAAGCAAATGTGATTACTGAATTCTGAGTAGTATTTCTCTTTGCTATATATATATATATATATATATATGTATGTATTCTCTGATTGAAAGGTTTCAATAATATTGTGTAGAGACAAGTTTCATAGCCTTTTCACAATGGGTCAGTTTTACCTTAGAGTGCAATGACCCCCCCCCCCCCTGATAATATTGCTATCTAGAACCCCTGCCCTTTTTTCACAAATGAAATGTTAATTCAAGCCTTAATTTGCAAAGTTAGACATAACATATTAACTTTGTTACTTTCTGCCGTTTACTTTATTTTTATGTCAAATATCAATATTTCATAACAACCACAACATGCAATTAACCTTTTACATTGGAAAAACTTTATAAAGAAGAAAATAAATTTTGTAATGCCAAAATGTTTATGATCTTTCTCATATATTCATTGCAAGTGTGCTGTATGTAGTAACAAGTGTTTCAAGTTTCCTAAATGCCCTATGCTTTCAATAATGATTTTCCACACAAACTTTCTAGACAAATGACTGCACTAGATTCTAAGCCTTTTAGAAGAAATGGTATTGTTTGGAGCTGTTTTGATTACTACCACCTCTGATGGAAAGCCTATTAAGAAGATTTTTGTATTGCTTTTAGTAGTAGAGTAACAATAACTTTACCAAGATTAAGACATGAATCCCACCCCATAAAAATATATTATGTTTAACATAAAAAATATAACAATAATAATATCAATACCAGTAATAATAATAGTAATGATAATAATAATGATAATAATATAATGATAGTTCTTCTCGTTACTATATGTCATTGGTTACAGTTCAATACCTCTGGCTGCCATGACTTTTTCGATGAAATACCGTCCTTATATTAAATCTTTCTTCTGCAGTTTTTATAATAGAAATTTTCATATATTCAAAATAATGTACTATTCTATGGTTGGGTATGGATATTTTGCCTGTTTCTGTAACAGCACAATTAAACTTTCATGTGGTATATACTTTTGACTGATTGATGTTGATTTCACATTATTTTTTTACAGGAGTACGTAGTGCAGCAATCTTTTTGAACATATTAAGATTTCAATAACTCTTTCTTACATGTATTGTTTTTATGATATGACCTAAAAATAGCACAACCACATACTATACAGTGGGCACTCACTATTACCAAACCTTTATTCAAAGCTTTTGTAGAATCCAATTGTTTTACCCCCAACTTGTTGATATGGCATCTCTTTTGAGGGAAGAGGAATTTTTCTATCTACCACTGGGGGTACCATTGCAACTGGAAAGAGTACACACATTAAAACATGCACTTTTCATAATGCTCTCAATTGTGGTTACCCGGGAATGAAATAATGACTGCAGTAGACAATAAAATATCTAATCAGAAGATTCTTCTTACAATGAATCTCATGCAATTATAACCAAAAAAACATAAACAAAAAATAATTGGAGCGTTCAGCTCATCCTCTTTGTAAGAACATATTGTGTTCAAAAGTGATGTACAACAAAGAAGACAAAGCAGTAGAGACTAAGAAAATAAAACTAAAGAAAAAAAACACAGGTTTTTACACCGTGGTAAACACAAGCATTCATATCAACTCTTCAAGATTTCACCTGCAAAAGATTTACAATCATTTTCAATTTGTGTTAAGTGAATATTATTGTGATACTTCATCGACTCTGTATTCCCTGTCAAGATAATAAATAATTTTACGTCTATTCCCTCTGGTGCAATCTCAGTGGCAGTGAAAGAGCTAAATGAAGGTCAATTTTTAAGCACTGTGTTGAGCGGTATACTGATCATGTAATTTGCACCAGGTGTCACTAATTGTGTACCAAACACAGCATAAGAAATAAAATAATGGGGATTACGCTAATATAAAAAATAAAATATATAATATAAAAAAAAATAAAGAATAAAATATGAAAGCATTGTGACTTCTTCAAAAACTAGCTTCGCGAGGTTTTTGCGGGAGTCGTATTTCTAGTATAAAAAATAAATATAAAATATAAAAAGAAATAAAGAATAAAATCTGAAAGCATTGTGACTTCTTCAAAAACTAGCTTCGCGAGGTTTTTGCGGGAGTCGTATTTCTAGTTATTCCTCGCGAAGCGAGGCCGAAGGCCGAGCGTAGCGAGGTTACTAATCGTGTCGGTTCCGGTCAGACCACGTGGCTCGCAAGCCCGAGTAAATCGAGCCGAGAGTTTTTATATATGTATATATATATATTTATATATATGTTTATATATATCTATATTTTAAAGGTGTCCGTTCGCAGGCCAGGTTACCTGGCAATAGTAACGCACTTGAGAACGCTGAATTTCCGCCATTATTCGGTGATGCCTTTTTGAAAGTAATGTAAATTTTGTGGAAACCGATTTCACTCGTCCTGGAAGTACATCCCAGCAAGGTGATCTCCAAGATATTCAAGAAATATTAGCACGAGATCGTCGCCGAGTAAGTTCGAATACCGTGAAAATCAACACGAGGAAAGCACGACTCAAAGCAGGGATAGAGAAACGACAGCAGGGAGAATAACAACAGAAATCGCAGCCAAGACAACAACTGCTCGCTCCAGAAAAAGGCAAACGAAACAACAGGGAAAATGACCAGGAATTCAATCAAGTTAGTTTTGAATTTGAATGTGTTATTGATAGAAATACAGGACATGAGTGAACGATTACATAACGAAATATATTGGTGTACTACATTTAGCAAAACGACTTAGAAGGGACACCGAGTAAGAACGACTTCAACGATTGGAGATGTCTCTGGAAAATAATTCTATTAGTCTAAAACCGGAATCGGAAGACGACCAACAGATTACAAGAGAATGTAAATAGGTAGTTTTCATAATAAAACGATAGCGTTTCCAGTTTGAAGTAATTCCCAACACAGAGAGTTGCAGTTGTTATAGCAATCATTTATAACGATGTGATCTGATATCATTGCAACAGTGAAAATATTGTAAATTTTCTTGATCTAGCAGTTATGTTAAACATTTTCAACAGAATGTATACCCTGTGTCACTATAAAGTACTGGTTCTGCAATATTATCAGTGATCAATGTGATCATTTTAAAATAAAGCAAATGTGATTACTGAATTCTGAGTAGTATTTCTCTTTGCTATATATATATATATATATATATATATGTATGTATTCTCTGATTGAAAGGTTTCAATAATATTGTGTAGAGACAAGTTTCATAGCCTTTTCACAATGGGTCAGTTTTACCTTAGAGTGCAATGACCCCCCCCCCCCCTGATAATATTGCTATCTAGAACCCCTGCCCTTTTTTCACAAATGAAATGTTAATTCAAGCCTTAATTTGCAAAGTTAGACATAACATATTAACTTTGTTACTTTCTGCCGTTTACTTTATTTTTATGTCAAATATCAATATTTCATAACAACCACAACATGCAATTAACCTTTTACATTGGAAAAACTTTATAAAGAAGAAAATAAATTTTGTAATGCCAAAATGTTTATGATCTTTCTCATATATTCATTGCAAGTGTGCTGTATGTAGTAACAAGTGTTTCAAGTTTCCTAAATGCCCTATGCTTTCAATAATGATTTTCCACACAAACTTTCTAGACAAATGACTGCACTAGATTCTAAGCCTTTTAGAAGAAATGGTATTGTTTGGAGCTGTTTTGATTACTACCACCTCTGATGGAAAGCCTATTAAGAAGATTTTTGTATTGCTTTTAGTAGTAGAGTAACAATAACTTTACCAAGATTAAGACATGAATCCCACCCCATAAAAATATATTATGTTTAACATAAAAAATATAACAATAATAATATCAATACCAGTAATAATAATAGTAATGATAATAATAATGATAATAATATAATGATAGTTCTTCTCGTTACTATATGTCATTGGTTACAGTTCAATACCTCTGGCTGCCATGACTTTTTCGATGAAATACCGTCCTTATATTAAATCTTTCTTCTGCAGTTTTTATAATAGAAATTTTCATATATTCAAAATAATGTACTATTCTATGGTTGGGTATGGATATTTTGCCTGTTTCTGTAACAGCACAATTAAACTTTCATGTGGTATATACTTTTGACTGATTGATGTTGATTTCACATTATTTTTTTACAGGAGTACGTAGTGCAGCAATCTTTTTGAACATATTAAGATTTCAATAACTCTTTCTTACATGTATTGTTTTTATGATATGACCTAAAAATAGCACAACCACATACTATACAGTGGGCACTCACTATTACCAAACCTTTATTCAAAGCTTTTGTAGAATCCAATTGTTTTACCCCCAACTTGTTGATATGGCATCTCTTTTGAGGGAAGAGGAATTTTTCTATCTACCACTGGGGGTACCATTGCAACTGGAAAGAGTACACACATTAAAACATGCACTTTTCATAATGCTCTCAATTGTGGTTACCCGGGAATGAAATAATGACTGCAGTAGACAATAAAATATCTAATCAGAAGATTCTTCTTACAATGAATCTCATGCAATTATAACCAAAAAAACATAAACAAAAAATAATTGGAGCGTTCAGCTCATCCTCTGTGTAAGAACATATTGTGTTCAAAAGTGATGTACAACAAAGAAGACAAAGCAGTAGAGACTAAGAAAATAAAACTAAAGAAAAAAAACACAGGTTTTTACACCGTGGTAAACACAAGCATTCATATCAACTCTTCAAGATTTCACCTGCAAAAGATTTACAATCATTTTCAATTTGTGTTAAGTGAATATTATTGTGATACTTCATCGACTCTGTATTCCCTGTCAAGATAATAAATAATTTTACTTCTATTCCCTCTGGTGCAATCTCAGTGGCAGTGAAAGAGCTAAATGAAGGTCAATTTTTAAGCACTGTGTTGAGCGGTATACTGATCATGTAATTTGCACCAGGTGTCACTAATTGTGTACCAAACACAGCATAAGAAATAAAATAATGGGGATTACGCTAATATAAAAAATAAAATATATAATATAAAAAAAAATAAAGAATAAAATATGAAAGCATTGTGACTTCTTCAAAAACTAGCTTCGCGAGGTTTTTGCGGGAGTCGTATTTCTAGTTGTAAATATATATATATATATACTAGCTGATAGGGTTTTTCTTTATTAAATCTGCCTGATGAGTGCGTAAGCACGAAACTCAGAGTTGCAGGGAATCATGTGTGTTTTCATTTAGTAACCCAATTCTATATATTATATATATATATATATATATATATATATAAAAAACGGTATAAAATGCCTCAAGCCAACAAAGAATGCCACTGCGTCAGGAGGATCAATGAAGATTCACAGTCCAAGCCTCACCACAAAAATGAATTTAAAAACGTTAGATAAAGCAAGGACGGACAACTTCTGACGATAAAAAAGTTAAAAAGTTAAAAATTTAATAGAAAAAACGTTTCGGTCTTAGACCTTCGTCAGTTACAGGAGAAAAAGGACGGAAACTAAGTTTAAATACGGTTACAGTGTGGGAGATTACATACCGAAATGAAAAATACTATCGTGCTATTAATACATCGTGATTAATACAATACAGGGAAAAAAATGCAAAACGAGAAATACAATGCTGTACTATAAATTACGTCATACAGGGTGATAATTAATAGACCAAACGAAAAAGATACAATGCTGTGCATAAATTACATTATAAAGCGGGATAATTGCAGAACTAGGTTAAATTCAACCTAAAAACTAAAATAGTTAAAATAGATAAAACGGACTCTTGCAATGCGGTAAATATTACGGGAAAACTAGTTTACAAAGATATGCAGAAGAAACCTACGTTTACGCTGGACAGGGTTAATAACAAAATCCCAAATCGAGGCCTTTGGAGCATTAAAGGGTTGACAAACAACAAAATCCCTGGAGGGGCCCTTAAACAATAAGCTGTAATAAGATCCCAGGCAGGGCCTTTGAGCATACCTAACACCCAAAGAGCTGGCAAAATCCAAGGAAGGGCTTTTGGACTGCTTTATGGCGCAAACGCATATTTACACAAGAGAAAGTTAATTATAACAAATTCTGTTTTTTGGAGTGAAATTCTTTTCTTTTATTTAAGCCATGGGGAGCCATAGAAAACAGTTGAGCACTCCAATAAGCCTCTTTCGTAATTAAAAACCTATCGATCTCGTCTAAGTCATTAGGGGCCTGCACCTGATCAATGCATTGGAATTCAAAATCATCCAAGGAGTGTGGAATTTTATTGAAATGTACTGCTACCTCACAAGTGGTTTTGTTTGTGAGCATAGCAGACTTGTGGTTACGAAACCTAACCCGAAAATCGGTGGTAGTTGATCCTACGTACTGTAAACGACATTTCTTGCAGGAAACTAAATAGATCACGTTTTTAGAATCACAAGAAAGCCTTGAATGAATGGTGTAATTTTCTGCACGTTCTAAAACTTAGAAATGATTTAGATTCAACAAAGAAATTTCGACAGAGATCGCATCTATTTCTTTCACATTTAAAGCAGCCATTGTTTGGCCGAATTGTTTGTCCCTCATCGGCGGTTTTAAAACGAGATGGTGCTAATAATTCTTTCAGGTTTTTTGTTCTGCGAAAAGATGGTATGATAGAGCCTTGAGGGAAAAGTTCTTTCAATTTAGGGTTGGATTGCAAAATCAACAAATGCTTTCTAATTATGCTACTCACATTAGGCAAGTTAGGATTAAATGTGAGAACAAATGGAAATAATTTCCTCGATTGTTTTCCGCGTTGCCGTAGTAAATCAATCCTAGAAATGGTGGAGGCTTTGGAGAATTGATCGTCAACTAATTTTGGGGGATAACCCTGATTAACAAGATAACCTTTGTACTCAACTGTTCTCTCGGCAAGGAAAGTTTCTTCAGAGCAATTTCTCTTCAATCTAGTCGCTACTCCAAAAGGAATAGCCTTGAAGACATGCTTGGGATGGCAGCTAGAGGGTGGAAGGTATAAATGGCTATCTGTAGGTTTAGAATAAACATCAGTTCTAATAAACCCTTCCACAAGATGTAAAGTAAGATCAAGTACGTGAAGCTCACGTTCAGAAAAAACTAACTCGAATTTAATAGTAGGGTATAGAGAATTGATATAATCAGTAAATTGATGTAAGGCAGGAAGGCCTTGCTGCCAAAGATCAAAGACATCGTCACGATAACGCCACCACAAGGATGGCTTTATCGGACCGGAAAACTTAGCTTTAAGATCAATTTCACCCATGGCTAGATCGGCATAACTACATGCATTTTTTGGACCCATGGCCGTACCATGAATCTGAAGAAAGAAATTCTCTTTAAAAACAGAATGGTTGCTTTTCAAACAGATTTTTACGGCTTCTAGTATGCAAGATGTGGACGGAATTTTGTTTTCCCACAGCATTGTACACATTTCCCACAGCATTGTTTTCCCACAGCATTTTTCCCCACAGCACAGCATTGTATCTTTTTCGTTTGGTCTATTAATTATCACCCTGTATGACGTAATTTATAGTACAGCATTGTATTTCTCGTTTTGCATTTTTTTCCCTGTATTGTATTAATCACGATGTATTAATAGCACGATAGTATTTTTCATTTCGGTATGTAATCTCCCACACTGTAACCGTATTTAAACTTAGTTTCCGTCCTTTTTCTCCTGTAACTGACGAAGGTCTAAGACCGAAACGTTTTTTCTATTAAATTTTTAACTTTTTAACTTTTTTATCGTCAGAAGTTGTCCGTCCTTGCTTTATCTAACGTTTTTATATATATATATATATATATATATAGAATATTTAAGCAATAGATCACACTTTCTATGGGTTTACCGGCGTGATAACCCACGCGGGATGTTGGGAGAACACGAGAAGAGCTTGTAAATCACTCGCCTTCGGCTCGTGATTTACAAGCTCTTCTCGTGTTCTCCCAACATCCCGCGTGGGTTATCACGCCGGTAAACCCATAGAAAGTGTGATCTATTGCTTTTATAAAATAACTTTTAGTAGAATGGAGTCTTTGAGGTAAAAAGTATGCTTTTAGTACCGTGATCAAGTCATGTCTTCTCTCTAAAGTCATCATAAGCCAATCATGACTCGCGATTTAATAGCGCTGAACTTTCTCAAAACTCAGTTCAGTCAAACAACAAACAGCAGCACTTCAAAACACGAGTTTTTGCACTCATTTCATGATAACTTATGAAAGCTTTTTTACAGGAATAGTCAAAACATATTCATGCGAACGTACAATGAAAGAATACGTTCGTGGTTTGTTTACTACAGAAGTAGAAATTAATTGTACCTCGCAGCTGTATTTTGTTGAGTCGATCCGTAAGAATTTCGTGCTTACAGACGGAACTGGCAGCTATTGTAATGGAGGACTTCATTCACTTTTAACAAGCCGCAGTGGTTTAAGATCTGTTTTCTGGACTTTATTGTGATCAAGAAATGCTGCGGTAACGACGTGGCTGCATTTGCGAAGTTGTCGCATGTAACTGCTCGTACAGCGACCGATGGAAATATGCCGAAGAAAGGTTTCTTTGCCGTAGCCACATATTGGCGTTAATTCCTCGCGAAGCGAGGCCGGAGGCCGAGCGTAGCGAGGTTACTAATCGTGTCGGTTCCGGTCAGACCACGTGGCTCGCAAGCCCGAGTAAATCGAGCCGAGAGTTTTTATATATGTATATATATATATATCTATATTTTAAAGGTGTCCGTTCGCAGGCCAGGTTACCTGGCAATACTAACGCACTTGAGAACTGCTGAATTTCCGCCATTATTCGGTGATGCCTTTTTGAAAGTAATGTAAATTTTGTGGAAACCGATTTCACTCGTCCTGGAAGTACATCCCAGCAAGGTGATCTCCGAGATATTCAAGAAATATTAGCACGAGATCGTCGTCGAATAAGTTCGAATACCGTGAAAATGAACACGAAGAAAGCACGACTCAAAGCAGGGATAGAGAAACGACAGCAGGGAGAATAACAACAGACATCGCAGCCAAGACAACAACTGCTCGCTCCAGAAAAAGGCAAACGAAACAGCAGGGAAAAGGACCAGGAATTCAATCAAGTTAGTTTTGAATTTGAATGTGTTATTGATAGAAATACAGGACATGAGTGAACGATTACATAACAAAATATATTGGCGTACCACATTTAGAAAAACGACTTAGAAGGGACACCGAGTAAGAACAACTTCAACGATTGGAGATGTCTCTGGAAAATAATTCTATTAGTTTAAAAACGGAATCGGAAGACGACCAACAGATTATAAGAGAATGTAAATAGGTTTTTATCATAATAAAACGATAGCGTTTCCAGTTTGAAGTAATTCCCAACACAGAGAGTTGCAGTTGTTATAGCAATCATTTATAACGATGTGATCTGATATCATTGCAACAGTGAAAATATTGTAAATTTTCTTGATGTAGCAATTATGTTAAACATTTTCAACAGAATATATACCCTGTGTCACTATAAAGTACTGGTTCTGCAATATTATCAGTGATCAATGCGATCATTTCAAAATAAAGCAAATGTCATTACTGAATTCTGAGTAGTATTTCTCTTTGCTATATATATATGTATGTATTCTCTGATTGAAAGGTTTCAATAATAAACCGTAGAGACAACAAGTTTCATAGCCTTTTCACAATGGGTCAGTTTTACCTAGGAGTGCAATGACCCCCTCTCCCCTGATAATATTGCTATCTAGAACCCCTGCCCTTTTTTCACAAATGAAATGTTAATTCAAGCCTTAATTTGCAAAGTTAGACATAACATATTAACTTTGTTACTTTCTGCTGTTTACTTTATTTTTATGACGTCAAATATCAATATTTCATAACAACCACAACATGCAATTAACCTTTTACATTGGAAAAACTTTATAAAGAAGAAAATAAATTTTGTAATGCCAAAATGTTTATGATCTCTCTCATATATTCATTGCAAGTGTGCTGTATGTAGTTACAAGTGTTTCAAGTTTCCTAAATGCCCTATGCTTTCAATAATGATTTTCCACACAAACTTTATAGACAAATGACTGCACTAGATTCTAAGCCTTTAAGAAGAAATGGTATTGTTTGGAGCTGTTTTGATTACTGCCTCCTCTGATGGAAAGCCTATTAAGAAGATTTTTGTATTGCTTTTAGTAGCAGAGTAACAATACCTTTACCAAGATTAGGACATGAATCCCACCCCATAAAAATATATTATGTTTAACATAAAAAATATAACAGTAATAATAATATCAATACCAGTAATAATAATAGTAATGATAATAATAATGATAATAATATAATGATAGTTCTTCTCGTTACTATATGTCATTGGTTACAGTTCAATACCTCTGGCTGCCATGACTTTTTCGATGAAATACCGTCCTTATAATTATTAAATCTTTCTTCTGCAGTTTTTATAATAGAAATTTTCATATATTCAAAATAATATACTATTCTATGGTTGGGTATGGATATTTTGCCTGTTTCTGTAACAGCACAATTAAACTTTCATGTGGTATATACTTTTGACTGATTGATGTTGATTTCACATTATTTTCTTACAGGAGTACGTAGTGCAGCAATCTTTTTGAACATATTAAGATTTCAATAACTCTTTCTTACATGTATTGTTTTTATGATATGACCTAAAAATAGCACAACCACATATTATACAGTTGGCACTCACTATTACCAAACCTTTATTCAAAGCAAGTATTGTGGGGATAGTTTCGCTCCGACGAAGGGCTAACGCTCGAAACATCAGCACCTCCTTTTTACCTTACGGTGGTATAACTTACTTAATCAACTCGTTAGATTTACCCATTTTCTTTATTCAAAGCTTTTGTAGAATCCAATTGTTTTACCCCCAATTTTTTTTATGTAGTGACATTGTATCTCACACTTCTGTTGATATGGCATCTCTTTTGAGGGAAGAGGAATTTTTCTATCTACCACTGTGGGTACCATTGCAACTGAAAAGAGTACACAAATTAAAACATGCACTATTCATAATGCTCTCAATTGTGGTTACCCGGGAATGAAATAATGACTGCTGTAGACAATAAAATATCTAATCAGAAGATTCTTCTTACAATGAATCTCATGCAATTATAACCAAAAAACATAAACAAAAAATAATTGGAGCATTCAACTCATCCTCTGTGTAAGAACATATTGTGTTCAAAAGTGATGTACAACAAAGAAGACAAAGCAGTAGAGACTAAGACAATAAAACTAAAGAAAAAAAACACAGGTTTTTACACCGTGGTAAACACAAGCATTCATATCAACTCTTCAAGATTTCACTTGCAAAAGATTTTCAATCATTTTCAATTTGTGTTAAGTGAATATTATTGTGATACTTCATCGACTCTGTATTCCCTGTCAAGATAATAAATAATTTTACTTCTATTCCCTCTGGTGCAATCTCAGTGGCAGTGAAAGAGCTAAATGAAGGTCAATTTTTAAGCACTGTGTTGAGCGGTATACTGATCATGTAATTTGCACCAGGTGTCACTAATTGTGTACCAAACACAGCATAAGAAATAAAATAATGGGGAGTACGCTGATATAAAAAATAAATATAAAATATAAAAAGAAATAAAGAATAAAATATGAAAGCATTGTGACTTCTTCAAAAACTAGCTTCGCGAGGTTTTTGCGGGAGTCGTATTTCTAGTTCCTCGCGAAGCGAGGCCGAAGGCCGAGCGTAGCGAGATTACTAATCGTGTCGGTTCCGGTCAGACCACGTGGCTCGCAAGCCCGAGTAAATCGAGCCGAGAGTTTTTATATATGTATATATATATATTTATATATATGTTTATATATATCTATATTTTAAAGGTGTCCGTTCGCAGGCCAGGTTACCTGGCAATAGTAACGCACTTGAGAACGCTGAATTTCCGCCATTATTCGGTGATGCCTTTTTGAAAGTAATGTAAATTTTGTGGAAACCGATTTCACTCGTCCTGGAAGTACATCCCAGCAAGGTGATCTCCAAGATATTCAAGAAATATTAGCACGAGATCGTCGCCGAGTAAGTTCGAATACCGTGAAAATCAACACGAGGAAAGCACGACTCAAAGCAGGGATAGAGAAACGACAGCAGGGAGAATAACAACAGAAATCGCAGCCAAGACAACAACTGCTCGCTCCAGAAAAAGGCAAACGAAACAACAGGGAAAATGACCAGGAATTCAATCAAGTTAGTTTTGAATTTGAATGTGTTATTGATAGAAATACAGGACATGAGTGAACGATTACATAACGAAATATATTGGTGTACTACATTTAGCAAAACGACTTAGAAGGGACACCGAGTAAGAACGACTTCAACGATTGGAGATGTCTCTGGAAAATAATTCTATTAGTCTAAAACCGGAATCGGAAGACGACCAACAGATTACAAGAGAATGTAAATAGGTAGTTTTCATAATAAAACGATAGCGTTTCCAGTTTGAAGTAATTCCCAACACAGAGAGTTGCAGTTGTTATAGCAATCATTTATAACGATGTGATCTGATATCATTGCAACAGTGAAAATATTGTAAATTTTCTTGATCTAGCAGTTATGTTAAACATTTTCAACAGAATGTATACCCTGTGTCACTATAAAGTACTGGTTCTGCAATATTATCAGTGATCAATGTGATCATTTTAAAATAAAGCAAATGTGATTACTGAATTCTGAGTAGTATTTCTCTTTGCTATATATATATATATATATATATATATGTATGTATTCTCTGATTGAAAGGTTTCAATAATATTGTGTAGAGACAAGTTTCATAGCCTTTTCACAATGGGTCAGTTTTACCTTAGAGTGCAATGACCCCCCCCCCCCCTGATAATATTGCTATCTAGAACCCCTGCCCTTTTTTCACAAATGAAATGTTAATTCAAGCCTTAATTTGCAAAGTTAGACATAACATATTAACTTTGTTACTTTCTGCCGTTTACTTTATTTTTATGTCAAATATCAATATTTCATAACAACCACAACATGCAATTAACCTTTTACATTGGAAAAACTTTATAAAGAAGAAAATAAATTTTGTAATGCCAAAATGTTTATGATCTTTCTCATATATTCATTGCAAGTGTGCTGTATGTAGTAACAAGTGTTTCAAGTTTCCTAAATGCCCTATGCTTTCAATAATGATTTTCCACACAAACTTTCTAGACAAATGACTGCACTAGATTCTAAGCCTTTTAGAAGAAATGGTATTGTTTGGAGCTGTTTTGATTACTACCACCTCTGATGGAAAGCCTATTAAGAAGATTTTTGTATTGCTTTTAGTAGTAGAGTAACAATAACTTTACCAAGATTAAGACATGAATCCCACCCCATAAAAATATATTATGTTTAACATAAAAAATATAACAATAATAATATCAATACCAGTAATAATAATAGTAATGATAATAATAATGATAATAATATAATGATAGTTCTTCTCGTTACTATATGTCATTGGTTACAGTTCAATACCTCTGGCTGCCATGACTTTTTCGATGAAATACCGTCCTTATATTAAATCTTTCTTCTGCAGTTTTTATAATAGAAATTTTCATATATTCAAAATAATGTACTATTCTATGGTTGGGTATGGATATTTTGCCTGTTTCTGTAACAGCACAATTAAACTTTCATGTGGTATATACTTTTGACTGATTGATGTTGATTTCACATTATTTTTTTACAGGAGTACGTAGTGCAGCAATCTTTTTGAACATATTAAGATTTCAATAACTCTTTCTTACATGTATTGTTTTTATGATATGACCTAAAAATAGCACAACCACATACTATACAGTGGGCACTCACTATTACCAAACCTTTATTCAAAGCTTTTGTAGAATCCAATTGTTTTACCCCCAACTTGTTGATATGGCATCTCTTTTGAGGGAAGAGGAATTTTTCTATCTACCACTGGGGGTACCATTGCAACTGGAAAGAGTACACACATTAAAACATGCACTTTTCATAATGCTCTCAATTGTGGTTACCCGGGAATGAAATAATGACTGCAGTAGACAATAAAATATCTAATCAGAAGATTCTTCTTACAATGAATCTCATGCAATTATAACCAAAAAAACATAAACAAAAAATAATTGGAGCGTTCAGCTCATCCTCTTTGTAAGAACATATTGTGTTCAAAAGTGATGTACAACAAAGAAGACAAAGCAGTAGAGACTAAGAAAATAAAACTAAAGAAAAAAAACACAGGTTTTTACACCGTGGTAAACACAAGCATTCATATCAACTCTTCAAGATTTCACCTGCAAAAGATTTACAATCATTTTCAATTTGTGTTAAGTGAATATTATTGTGATACTTCATCGACTCTGTATTCCCTGTCAAGATAATAAATAATTTTACGTCTATTCCCTCTGGTGCAATCTCAGTGGCAGTGAAAGAGCTAAATGAAGGTCAATTTTTAAGCACTGTGTTGAGCGGTATACTGATCATGTAATTTGCACCAGGTGTCACTAATTGTGTACCAAACACAGCATAAGAAATAAAATAATGGGGATTACGCTAATATAAAAAATAAAATATATAATATAAAAAAAAATAAAGAATAAAATATGAAAGCATTGTGACTTCTTCAAAAACTAGCTTCGCGAGGTTTTTGCGGGAGTCGTATTTCTAGTATAAAAAATAAATATAAAATATAAAAAGAAATAAAGAATAAAATCTGAAAGCATTGTGACTTCTTCAAAAACTAGCTTCGCGAGGTTTTTGCGGGAGTCGTATTTCTAGTTATTCCTCGCGAAGCGAGGCCGAAGGCCGAGCGTAGCGAGGTTACTAATCGTGTCGGTTCCGGTCAGACCACGTGGCTCGCAAGCCCGAGTAAATCGAGCCGAGAGTTTTTATATATGTATATATATATATTTATATATATGTTTATATATATCTATATTTTAAAGGTGTCCGTTCGCAGGCCAGGTTACCTGGCAATAGTAACGCACTTGAGAACGCTGAATTTCCGCCATTATTCGGTGATGCCTTTTTGAAAGTAATGTAAATTTTGTGGAAACCGATTTCACTCGTCCTGGAAGTACATCCCAGCAAGGTGATCTCCAAGATATTCAAGAAATATTAGCACGAGATCGTCGCCGAGTAAGTTCGAATACCGTGAAAATCAACACGAGGAAAGCACGACTCAAAGCAGGGATAGAGAAACGACAGCAGGGAGAATAACAACAGAAATCGCAGCCAAGACAACAACTGCTCGCTCCAGAAAAAGGCAAACGAAACAACAGGGAAAATGACCAGGAATTCAATCAAGTTAGTTTTGAATTTGAATGTGTTATTGATAGAAATACAGGACATGAGTGAACGATTACATAACGAAATATATTGGTGTACTACATTTAGCAAAACGACTTAGAAGGGACACCGAGTAAGAACGACTTCAACGATTGGAGATGTCTCTGGAAAATAATTCTATTAGTCTAAAACCGGAATCGGAAGACGACCAACAGATTACAAGAGAATGTAAATAGGTAGTTTTCATAATAAAACGATAGCGTTTCCAGTTTGAAGTAATTCCCAACACAGAGAGTTGCAGTTGTTATAGCAATCATTTATAACGATGTGATCTGATATCATTGCAACAGTGAAAATATTGTAAATTTTCTTGATCTAGCAGTTATGTTAAACATTTTCAACAGAATGTATACCCTGTGTCACTATAAAGTACTGGTTCTGCAATATTATCAGTGATCAATGTGATCATTTTAAAATAAAGCAAATGTGATTACTGAATTCTGAGTAGTATTTCTCTTTGCTATATATATATATATATATATATATATATGTATGTATTCTCTGATTGAAAGGTTTCAATAATATTGTGTAGAGACAAGTTTCATAGCCTTTTCACAATGGGTCAGTTTTACCTTAGAGTGCAATGACCCCCCCCCCCCTGATAATATTGCTATCTAGAACCCCTGCCCTTTTTTCACAAATGAAATGTTAATTCAAGCCTTAATTTGCAAAGTTAGACATAACATATTAACTTTGTTACTTTCTGCCGTTTACTTTATTTTTATGTCAAATATCAATATTTCATAACAACCACAACATGCAATTAACCTTTTACATTGGAAAAACTTTATAAAGAAGAAAATAAATTTTGTAATGCCAAAATGTTTATGATCTTTCTCATATATTCATTGCAAGTGTGCTGTATGTAGTAACAAGTGTTTCAAGTTTCCTAAATGCCCTATGCTTTCAATAATGATTTTCCACACAAACTTTCTAGACAAATGACTGCACTAGATTCTAAGCCTTTTAGAAGAAATGGTATTGTTTGGAGCTGTTTTGATTACTACCACCTCTGATGGAAAGCCTATTAAGAAGATTTTTGTATTGCTTTTAGTAGTAGAGTAACAATAACTTTACCAAGATTAAGACATGAATCCCACCCCATAAAAATATATTATGTTTAACATAAAAAATATAACAATAATAATATCAATACCAGTAATAATAATAGTAATGATAATAATAATGATAATAATATAATGATAGTTCTTCTCGTTACTATATGTCATTGGTTACAGTTCAATACCTCTGGCTGCCATGACTTTTTCGATGAAATACCGTCCTTATATTAAATCTTTCTTCTGCAGTTTTTATAATAGAAATTTTCATATATTCAAAATAATGTACTATTCTATGGTTGGGTATGGATATTTTGCCTGTTTCTGTAACAGCACAATTAAACTTTCATGTGGTATATACTTTTGACTGATTGATGTTGATTTCACATTATTTTTTTACAGGAGTACGTAGTGCAGCAATCTTTTTGAACATATTAAGATTTCAATAACTCTTTCTTACATGTATTGTTTTTATGATATGACCTAAAAATAGCACAACCACATACTATACAGTGGGCACTCACTATTACCAAACCTTTATTCAAAGCTTTTGTAGAATCCAATTGTTTTACCCCCAACTTGTTGATATGGCATCTCTTTTGAGGGAAGAGGAATTTTTCTATCTACCACTGGGGGTACCATTGCAACTGGAAAGAGTACACACATTAAAACATGCACTTTTCATAATGCTCTCAATTGTGGTTACCCGGGAATGAAATAATGACTGCAGTAGACAATAAAATATCTAATCAGAAGATTCTTCTTACAATGAATCTCATGCAATTATAACCAAAAAAACATAAACAAAAAATAATTGGAGCGTTCAGCTCATCCTCTTTGTAAGAACATATTGTGTTCAAAAGTGATGTACAACAAAGAAGACAAAGCAGTAGAGACTAAGAAAATAAAACTAAAGAAAAAAAACACAGGTTTTTACACCGTGGTAAACACAAGCATTCATATCAACTCTTCAAGATTTCACCTGCAAAAGATTTACAATCATTTTCAATTTGTGTTAAGTGAATATTATTGTGATACTTCATCGACTCTGTATTCCCTGTCAAGATAATAAATAATTTTACGTCTATTCCCTCTGGTGCAATCTCAGTGGCAGTGAAAGAGCTAAATGAAGGTCAATTTTTAAGCACTGTGTTGAGCGGTATACTGATCATGTAATTTGCACCAGGTGTCACTAATTGTGTACCAAACACAGCATAAGAAATAAAATAATGGGGATTACGCTAATATAAAAAATAAAATATATAATATAAAAAAAAATAAAGAATAAAATATGAAAGCATTGTGACTTCTTCAAAAACTAGCTTCGCGAGGTTTTTGCGGGAGTCGTATTTCTAGTATAAAAAATAAATATAAAATATAAAAAGAAATAAAGAATAAAATCTGAAAGCATTGTGACTTCTTCAAAAACTAGCTTCGCGAGGTTTTTGCGGGAGTCGTATTTCTAGTTATTCCTCGCGAAGCGAGGCCGAAGGCCGAGCGTAGCGAGGTTACTAATCGTGTCGGTTCCGGTCAGACCACGTGGCTCGCAAGCCCGAGTAAATCGAGCCGAGAGTTTTTATATATGTATATATATATATTTATATATATGTTTATATATATCTATATTTTAAAGGTGTCCGTTCGCAGGCCAGGTTACCTGGCAATAGTAACGCACTTGAGAACGCTGAATTTCCGCCATTATTCGGTGATGCCTTTTTGAAAGTAATGTAAATTTTGTGGAAACCGATTTCACTCGTCCTGGAAGTACATCCCAGCAAGGTGATCTCCAAGATATTCAAGAAATATTAGCACGAGATCGTCGCCGAGTAAGTTCGAATACCGTGAAAATCAACACGAGGAAAGCACGACTCAAAGCAGGGATAGAGAAACGACAGCAGGGAGAATAACAACAGAAATCGCAGCCAAGACAACAACTGCTCGCTCCAGAAAAAGGCAAACGAAACAACAGGGAAAATGACCAGGAATTCAATCAAGTTAGTTTTGAATTTGAATGTGTTATTGATAGAAATACAGGACATGAGTGAACGATTACATAACGAAATATATTGGTGTACTACATTTAGCAAAACGACTTAGAAGGGACACCGAGTAAGAACGACTTCAACGATTGGAGATGTCTCTGGAAAATAATTCTATTAGTCTAAAACCGGAATCGGAAGACGACCAACAGATTACAAGAGAATGTAAATAGGTAGTTTTCATAATAAAACGATAGCGTTTCCAGTTTGAAGTAATTCCCAACACAGAGAGTTGCAGTTGTTATAGCAATCATTTATAACGATGTGATCTGATATCATTGCAACAGTGAAAATATTGTAAATTTTCTTGATCTAGCAGTTATGTTAAACATTTTCAACAGAATGTATACCCTGTGTCACTATAAAGTACTGGTTCTGCAATATTATCAGTGATCAATGTGATCATTTTAAAATAAAGCAAATGTGATTACTGAATTCTGAGTAGTATTTCTCTTTGCTATATATATATATATATATATATATATGTATGTATTCTCTGATTGAAAGGTTTCAATAATATTGTGTAGAGACAAGTTTCATAGCCTTTTCACAATGGGTCAGTTTTACCTTAGAGTGCAATGACCCCCCCCCCCCCTGATAATATTGCTATCTAGAACCCCTGCCCTTTTTTCACAAATGAAATGTTAATTCAAGCCTTAATTTGCAAAGTTAGACATAACATATTAACTTTGTTACTTTCTGCCGTTTACTTTATTTTTATGTCAAATATCAATATTTCATAACAACCACAACATGCAATTAACCTTTTACATTGGAAAAACTTTATAAAGAAGAAAATAAATTTTGTAATGCCAAAATGTTTATGATCTTTCTCATATATTCATTGCAAGTGTGCTGTATGTAGTAACAAGTGTTTCAAGTTTCCTAAATGCCCTATGCTTTCAATAATGATTTTCCACACAAACTTTCTAGACAAATGACTGCACTAGATTCTAAGCCTTTTAGAAGAAATGGTATTGTTTGGAGCTGTTTTGATTACTACCACCTCTGATGGAAAGCCTATTAAGAAGATTTTTGTATTGCTTTTAGTAGTAGAGTAACAATAACTTTACCAAGATTAAGACATGAATCCCACCCCATAAAAATATATTATGTTTAACATAAAAAATATAACAATAATAATATCAATACCAGTAATAATAATAGTAATGATAATAATAATGATAATAATATAATGATAGTTCTTCTCGTTACTATATGTCATTGGTTACAGTTCAATACCTCTGGCTGCCATGACTTTTTCGATGAAATACCGTCCTTATATTAAATCTTTCTTCTGCAGTTTTTATAATAGAAATTTTCATATATTCAAAATAATGTACTATTCTATGGTTGGGTATGGATATTTTGCCTGTTTCTGTAACAGCACAATTAAACTTTCATGTGGTATATACTTTTGACTGATTGATGTTGATTTCACATTATTTTTTTACAGGAGTACGTAGTGCAGCAATCTTTTTGAACATATTAAGATTTCAATAACTCTTTCTTACATGTATTGTTTTTATGATATGACCTAAAAATAGCACAACCACATACTATACAGTGGGCACTCACTATTACCAAACCTTTATTCAAAGCTTTTGTAGAATCCAATTGTTTTACCCCCAACTTGTTGATATGGCATCTCTTTTGAGGGAAGAGGAATTTTTCTATCTACCACTGGGGGTACCATTGCAACTGGAAAGAGTACACACATTAAAACATGCACTTTTCATAATGCTCTCAATTGTGGTTACCCGGGAATGAAATAATGACTGCAGTAGACAATAAAATATCTAATCAGAAGATTCTTCTTACAATGAATCTCATGCAATTATAACCAAAAAAACATAAACAAAAAATAATTGGAGCGTTCAGCTCATCCTCTTTGTAAGAACATATTGTGTTCAAAAGTGATGTACAACAAAGAAGACAAAGCAGTAGAGACTAAGAAAATAAAACTAAAGAAAAAAAACACAGGTTTTTACACCGTGGTAAACACAAGCATTCATATCAACTCTTCAAGATTTCACCTGCAAAAGATTTACAATCATTTTCAATTTGTGTTAAGTGAATATTATTGTGATACTTCATCGACTCTGTATTCCCTGTCAAGATAATAAATAATTTTACGTCTATTCCCTCTGGTGCAATCTCAGTGGCAGTGAAAGAGCTAAATGAAGGTCAATTTTTAAGCACTGTGTTGAGCGGTATACTGATCATGTAATTTGCACCAGGTGTCACTAATTGTGTACCAAACACAGCATAAGAAATAAAATAATGGGGATTACGCTAATATAAAAAATAAAATATATAATATAAAAAAAAATAAAGAATAAAATATGAAAGCATTGTGACTTCTTCAAAAACTAGCTTCGCGAGGTTTTTGCGGGAGTCGTATTTCTAGTATAAAAAATAAATATAAAATATAAAAAGAAATAAAGAATAAAATCTGAAAGCATTGTGACTTCTTCAAAAACTAGCTTCGCGAGGTTTTTGCGGGAGTCGTATTTCTAGTTATTCCTCGCGAAGCGAGGCCGAAGGCCGAGCGTAGCGAGGTTACTAATCGTGTCGGTTCCGGTCAGACCACGTGGCTCGCAAGCCCGAGTAAATCGAGCCGAGAGTTTTTATATATGTATATATATATATTTATATATATGTTTATATATATCTATATTTTAAAGGTGTCCGTTCGCAGGCCAGGTTACCTGGCAATAGTAACGCACTTGAGAACGCTGAATTTCCGCCATTATTCGGTGATGCCTTTTTGAAAGTAATGTAAATTTTGTGGAAACCGATTTCACTCGTCCTGGAAGTACATCCCAGCAAGGTGATCTCCAAGATATTCAAGAAATATTAGCACGAGATCGTCGCCGAGTAAGTTCGAATACCGTGAAAATCAACACGAGGAAAGCACGACTCAAAGCAGGGATAGAGAAACGACAGCAGGGAGAATAACAACAGAAATCGCAGCCAAGACAACAACTGCTCGCTCCAGAAAAAGGCAAACGAAACAACAGGGAAAATGACCAGGAATTCAATCAAGTTAGTTTTGAATTTGAATGTGTTATTGATAGAAATACAGGACATGAGTGAACGATTACATAACGAAATATATTGGTGTACTACATTTAGCAAAACGACTTAGAAGGGACACCGAGTAAGAACGACTTCAACGATTGGAGATGTCTCTGGAAAATAATTCTATTAGTCTAAAACCGGAATCGGAAGACGACCAACAGATTACAAGAGAATGTAAATAGGTAGTTTTCATAATAAAACGATAGCGTTTCCAGTTTGAAGTAATTCCCAACACAGAGAGTTGCAGTTGTTATAGCAATCATTTATAACGATGTGATCTGATATCATTGCAACAGTGAAAATATTGTAAATTTTCTTGATCTAGCAGTTATGTTAAACATTTTCAACAGAATGTATACCCTGTGTCACTATAAAGTACTGGTTCTGCAATATTATCAGTGATCAATGTGATCATTTTAAAATAAAGCAAATGTGATTACTGAATTCTGAGTAGTATTTCTCTTTGCTATATATATATATATATATATATATATGTATGTATTCTCTGATTGAAAGGTTTCAATAATATTGTGTAGAGACAAGTTTCATAGCCTTTTCACAATGGGTCAGTTTTACCTTAGAGTGCAATGACCCCCCCCCCCCCTGATAATATTGCTATCTAGAACCCCTGCCCTTTTTTCACAAATGAAATGTTAATTCAAGCCTTAATTTGCAAAGTTAGACATAACATATTAACTTTGTTACTTTCTGCCGTTTACTTTATTTTTATGTCAAATATCAATATTTCATAACAACCACAACATGCAATTAACCTTTTACATTGGAAAAACTTTATAAAGAAGAAAATAAATTTTGTAATGCCAAAATGTTTATGATCTTTCTCATATATTCATTGCAAGTGTGCTGTATGTAGTAACAAGTGTTTCAAGTTTCCTAAATGCCCTATGCTTTCAATAATGATTTTCCACACAAACTTTCTAGACAAATGACTGCACTAGATTCTAAGCCTTTTAGAAGAAATGGTATTGTTTGGAGCTGTTTTGATTACTACCACCTCTGATGGAAAGCCTATTAAGAAGATTTTTGTATTGCTTTTAGTAGTAGAGTAACAATAACTTTACCAAGATTAAGACATGAATCCCACCCCATAAAAATATATTATGTTTAACATAAAAAATATAACAATAATAATATCAATACCAGTAATAATAATAGTAATGATAATAATAATGATAATAATATAATGATAGTTCTTCTCGTTACTATATGTCATTGGTTACAGTTCAATACCTCTGGCTGCCATGACTTTTTCGATGAAATACCGTCCTTATATTAAATCTTTCTTCTGCAGTTTTTATAATAGAAATTTTCATATATTCAAAATAATGTACTATTCTATGGTTGGGTATGGATATTTTGCCTGTTTCTGTAACAGCACAATTAAACTTTCATGTGGTATATACTTTTGACTGATTGATGTTGATTTCACATTATTTTTTTACAGGAGTACGTAGTGCAGCAATCTTTTTGAACATATTAAGATTTCAATAACTCTTTCTTACATGTATTCTTTTTATGATATGACCTAAAAATAGCACAACCACATACTATACAGTGGGCACTCACTATTACCAAACCTTTATTCAAAGCTTTTGTAGAATCCAATTGTTTTACCCCCAACTTGTTGATATGGCATCTCTTTTGAGGGAAGAGGAATTTTTCTATCTACCACTGGGGGTACCATTGCAACTGGAAAGAGTACACACATTAAAACATGCACTTTTCATAATGCTCTCAATTGTGGTTACCCGGGAATGAAATAATGACTGCAGTAGACAATAAAATATCTAATCAGAAGATTCTTCTTACAATGAATCTCATGCAATTATAACCAAAAAAACATAAACAAAAAATAATTGGAGCGTTCAGCTCATCCTCTGTGTAAGAACATATTGTGTTCAAAAGTGATGTACAACAAAGAAGACAAAGCAGTAGAGACTAAGAAAATAAAACTAAAGAAAAAAAACACAGGTTTTTACACCGTGGTAAACACAAGCATTCATATCAACTCTTCAAGATTTCACCTGCAAAAGATTTACAATCATTTTCAATTTGTGTTAAGTGAATATTATTGTGATACTTCATCGACTCTGTATTCCCTGTCAAGATAATAAATAATTTTACTTCTATTCCCTCTGGTGCAATCTCAGTGGCAGTGAAAGAGCTAAATGAAGGTCAATTTTTAAGCACTGTGTTGAGCGGTATACTGATCATGTAATTTGCACCAGGTGTCACTAATTGTGTACCAAACACAGCATAAGAAATAAAATAATGGGGATTACGCTAATATAAAAAATAAAATATATAATATAAAAAAAAATAAAGAATAAAATATGAAAGCATTGTGACTTCTTCAAAAACTAGCTTCGCGAGGTTTTTGCGGGAGTCGTATTTCTAGTATATGTATATATATATATATATATATATATATATATATATATTTTAAAGGTGTCCGTTCGCAGGCCAGGTTACCTGGCAATAGTAGCGCACTTGAGAACTGCTGAACCGCCATTTCGAATTCGGTGATGCCTTTTTGAAAGAAATGTAAATTTTGTGGAAACCGATTTCACTCGTCCTGGAAGTACATCCCAGCAAGATGATCTCCGAGATATTCAAGAAATATTAGCACGAGATCGTCGCCGAGTAAGTTCGAATACCGTGAAAATCAACACGAGGAAAGCACGACTCAAACCAGGGATAGAGAAACGACAGCAGGGAGAATAACAACAGAAATCGCAGCCAAGACAACAACTGCTCGCTCCAGAAAGAGGCAAACGAAACAGCAGGGAAAAGGACCAGGAATTCAATCAAGTTAGTTTTGAATTTGAATGTGTTATTGATAGAAATACAGGACATGAGTAAACGATTACATAACGAAATATATTGGTGTACTACAATTAGCAAAACGACTTAGAAGGGACACCGAGTAAGAGCGACTTCAACGCTTGGAGATGTCTCTGAAAAATAATTCTATTAGTCTAAAAACGGAATCGGAAGACGACCAACAGATTACAAGAGAATGTAAATAGGTATTTTTCATAATAAAACGATAGCGTTTCCAGTTTGAAGTAATTCCCAACACAGAGAGTTGCAGTTGTTATAGCAATCATTTATAACGATGTGATCTGATATCATTGCAACAGTGAAAATATTGTAAATTTTCTTGATCTAGCAGTTATGTTAAACATTTTCAACAGAATATATACCCTGTGTCACTATAAAGTACTTGTTCTGCAATATTATCAGTGATCAATGCGATCATTTTAAAACTAGAAATACGACTCCCGCAAAACCTCGCGAAGCTAGTTTTTGAAGAAGTCACAATGGTTTTAGCTATCAGCCTAATGCCCATTATTTTATTCGTTATTTTATGTTTGGTACTCAATTAGTGACACCTTGTGCAAATTACATGATCAGTATACCGCTGAACATAGTGCTTATAAATTTTCCTTCACTTAGCTCTCTTACTGCCACTGAGACTGCACCAGAGAGAATATAATTAAATTTATTTATTGTCCTTACCCGGAATACAGAGTTGATGAAGTATCACGATAACATTCACTTACCAGAAATTGAAAATGATTGTAAATCTTTTGCAGGTGAAGTCTTGAAGAATTTATATGAATTCTTGTGTTTACCACGGTGTAAAAACCTGTGATGTTTTTTGTTTTATTTTCTTAGTCTCTGTTGCTTTGTATGCTTTATTGTACATCACTTTTAGACGCAATAGGTTCTAATTACACCGAGGATGAGTTGAATGCTCCTATTGTTTTTTGTTTAAATTCTATTGTTATCATTGCATGAGATTCATTGTAATAAGAATTGTCTGATTAGGTATTTTGTCTACTGCAGTCATTATTTAATTCATTCCTAGGAAACCAGAATTGAGAACATAATGAATAGTGCATGTACTCTCTTTATTTACATTGGTGCCCCCTGTGATAGATAGAAAATTCCTCTTTCCCCAAAGGAGATGCCCTATCAACAGAAGTGTGAGATCCAATGTCATAACATTAAAAAAAAAAATTGGGAGGGGGGGGGGGGAGGAGGAGGAGTATATGAATAAAGGTTTGGTAACAGTGAGTGCCGACTAAAAAGTAGGTTGTTTTTTTAGAACATATCATAAAAACAGTGTAAGAAAGAGTTATTTAAATGTTCATATGCTGAAAAAGATGGCTGCACTACATATTGCTTTAAAAAATTAATGTGAAATCAACATCAAGTAGTCAACAGTATACACCAGAGGAAAGTTTAATTGTGCTGTTACAGAAATAGTCAAAATATTCCTACCCAACCAGAGAATAGTATATGATTTTGAATATATGAAAATTTCAATTCTAAAAACTGCATATAGAAGTATGGTTTTTCATAAAAACAGTCATTGCAGCTCGAGTTATTGAAGTTGTCACAACAAACTATAATGCCAAAATGTCAATTGCACAAAACATGACTGCAACCAATGATATACAGTAACGATCAGAAGCACTACTCAAATTTTTGTAATAAGAAATGCTTTATTTTCCAATAAATGAAGCTACTATTATACAAACAGTCCTTGTAAAATTTGCAATGTGTTCATTGCCAACTCTACACTGGAAATCTCTTCATAATGGAAATATAATGTATTTATTATCTGGACAATTTGGTATTTTTTATAATATGAAATATACTTAAGATCAAATTGGCCATTTTCAATGTAGATCGTAATTCTGCCAACTGACTTAAAACAAATTGATTTGAAGAGAAGAACTGCTCAATTATAGGGAGTGAGAGAGTTTACAATATACCTGCTATCCAAATTTGTTGTGATTTTTTTTACCACATTGTATTACTTTTAAGAGATTCCAACTTACCTGGATGATTACATGTAGCAGCTGTCTTTACTGCTTGAAAATGAATAAGTTCATTAAAAAATTAAAAGTGTTGGTAAATCCTGGATGTGTTGTCTGCTAAGTCAAGTAGTCTTTGTTCTTCTGTCAGTCTTTCTTGCAAACGCTTACACTTACCTATGCCCTGAAGTCTTTGGAATGGCATTGGCTGAATTACAGCATGCTGTAAAGACCGAACTCTTGATGTTGCAACAAAGGTACATCCAGCTGCTCTTTCTGATTTTCCAATGTCTATGACTACTTGATTTAGTGTTTGTCCTTGTGACTTGTGAATAGTCATTGCATAGCTTAATCGAAGTGGCAATTGAAGGCGAGAAAGTTTCTTGTTGTCATCTTCCCATTCAAAGCGGTGAGGTGGTACAGGTATAGAAAGGGGGTCATCATGTACAAAGGCTGGACCTCTGTAGTGAGGAAAGTGTACAAGTACAGCTATGGGTAAGCATGGTGGTGGTTTATCTGAGTGAAACAGGAGTTCCTGAACTGTGCCAACTGTCCCATTGCACAGTCCAACTTCTTGCCAAAGGTTAGAAGTGAGCATGACAGTTGCACCTCGAGAAAGGAACACTTCAGACTGCAGTCCTCCTGCATCATCAGACTTTGCAGCACTGGCTCCTATACCTGAGTGAACTGCTGATATTCTTGCAATAGGATTGCCAAGTCTGCACAGCTTCTCATAGTTGTACCTTGCAACATTTTCCTTATCGTAGAACAGTCGTACTGCATCTTTGAAATCTTCCATGTTTACATTTTGTGGTGCTCTTTCTTGAAGTTTGTGCCAGTCTTCTTCTGTTACTATTCCATCTCTCATCCTCAATAGTAGTTCTCTAAATTCCTCTGCTTCACGGTTATTTCCATTCTGTCGAACATTCTCATTCAATACAACCACATTTTCAAACAGAGTATAAACTGAATAGCCCTGTTGTGCTAACACAGTAGCTGCTGGTGGTGAATAAAGTGGTCTATCTCCTACAGGTGGTAACTGTGCAAAGTCACCAAAAATGATTACTGAGTATCCTCCTAAAGGTGTGTTGAGTTTTCCTGAGGCTTGACGTAGACGCTTGTCAACCCATGCCAAAGTTCTCTGTCCAAGCATTGAGAATTCATCTATTAAACAATTAGATTATGAGCTCGAGATTTCTATCGCGTGATAGTTGACGAGGGCGCAGCCCGAGTCAACTATCACGCATAGAAATCGAGAGCGAATAATCTAATTGTTTTAGTATAAATCTACTAGTCGTTCAAAACTCAAAAAAGCAAGACAGGTTCATGTTTTTATTATTAAACAATGATAAAAACAGGACACGCCACGCAAGGATAATTGACAAATATATCGCATTGTGTTGGTTTCTGTGTGTGCGCACCTTCACATTTCATTCAAGATGAGCCAAACCGATGAAGCTAGTTTGATTACAATTTCAACGATCAAATGATGCAAAAATGCCATTGGAAGCCAGGGTGCTCAATTTAGAAAACGTCAATGACAAGAAAATGTTAAGTTAAAAAGTTAAACAAAGGCTTGAGAGACTTGCACTCCCGGAAGGTCGTACTGCACAGTTTAACGAAAGAAGTTGTTGTTGTTCACAATGGAGACCGTGCAACCATGGAAGCTGAACGACTGTGGAAGATGGTTGTTTGACTGCTGATAAACTTGTGGTGTGACGGCAGCAGAAGAGCTGGATGGATAATTCTCGTTCTGTATTTGAATCTGAACATCGGAGCGATTCTGGATAGCTTGCGGTTGGAGTGATGATTCTTCTCCAGATACGAATCCGCTCAAAATATTCGACATGTTTTCCTTCTGGGGAAAAGATGCTCTAGCGTTGTAGGATTCAATGGCACTGTCTGACTTGTGGCCTGTAACTGCCTTGATGTGTCTTGCCTCTACATTACGATCAGATAAAACCGTCACTGCCGTGGCTCTCACACAGTGGTTTGTAAGATGCGGAGTGATTCCAGCTGCCGTACACATCGTTTTCATCATATTGGCGAGTGTTGATTCTCCAACTGGTGAATTACAATACCAGATGCTTTCTTTCTCTGGGTTGAATTTTGCTGAAAGTTCTCTTGGTCGTTGGAACAGGCAATCCAGTTTGGGATTAAGATGCTTGAAGAAATTCTCAATTGTTTTGACAGGGCAGCGGCTAGAATTAATTACTTCAAACATCTTTCCGTCGGATTCGTCTGTAGGATCGTTAAGCCCGCCTTGGTGGTTTTTGGTGGAAATTAGAGCATCCCTTCGAATCTCATAGTACCGTCTTCCTTGGGGAGTAGTTTGCAGAACCAGCATTTCTTTGGTGAGTTTTCTTTGATTTTCCCGCCCTCGTTTTCCAAAGTAAAGGGTTAAGTAAAACCAGGCCGTTCGCAGTAATTTTGAGGGATCTTTGGTGTTGGAGTCGCCAAGTTGACCACTTCTGAACAACTCTTGCATTTGTTCGCTGGTTATCGGGTGTTTATGTACCACAGGGCCTACTTTGCCTTCTTTCATCATGTTTTTGCAAATAGCATTTAGCGTTTGGTTGGCCTTTGCAAATTCAGAATCTCCGATAATTGACCAGGGCTTGTTGTTAGGCGGCTGCTTCAAATACCGGTCAATGGCACCGCGTATCGCTCGCAGCGAAGAAACTTTGAATTCGCTTCCATTTTTTTGCCGTACAGAGGCATAAAAAACCTGTAAGCATCTGTTAAGCTCTTCTTTGGACTGTTCTTCTATAGGAAGAGAGAATTTCTGTTGGCTTGCGAACCATTCTAAAATTTGTTTACAAAAAATGTGTCAATTGAAATGCAACTTTTGAAAATTTAATTTTGTACTTTTAAAAGTTTCAATGAGTAATAAAGTTCATTAAAGTCATTTTTCGACTCCTGTTCTTACCGTGAAAAATCTTCATACCATATTTCGTTGCGACTTTTGTCTTTTCTGGAACAGCCTCGACCAGTAAACTGTCTAAATCTTCTTCACGGACATTTCGAAAACGTGAAGAAGCGGCCGCCATTACGCTACTCACTATCTATCACAGAATAGATAGTGGGTAGTGTAGCCAATCAGAGCGCGGCATTTGTGATAGAACGCTAGTAGATTTATACTAAAATGAGATAATGTTTACCCTGTAATCTGAGTTGTAGACGTTGTAAGGCTGCTCCTTGCAAATCTGTTTTGTTTAGAGTGCGTACTGGTAGTTGTAAGGTAGAGTGAAGAGTGCTTCCAGCAATGTTGAAACCAGCAATTCCAGTTGTTCCTGTGAGAATACACTGATCTCCCAGAAGATTAGCCAATGCATTAATTAGAAATGACTTTCCTGTTCCAGCAGTTCCTGTGATAATCATGTGAAGAGGTTCTGTAGGTATGTTTTCATTTAGGCGTCTTTTGTGTTGCTGAACAATGCTGTATGCAAGATTTTGTCTGTGGTTCAGTGCTGTTAAATCCACAGGTTGTCTTTCCATTTCTTGTATGTTTGCAGCTTCTCTCACTTCATTTCGTTGTTTTGCTATCCACTTCTCTGATTCCCGAAGGAGGTCCGGAGGCATATTTCTTGAGGCAGATGTCCAGTCAAAATCAGGTGCATCATCATAAGCTGTGCTATTACTGAAGTTTTGGTTAAACCTACAAAGCAGCATCCATTCTTCAACTTCCTCTTGCTGTTGAGGCATCATATTCTCATCATCCTCACCATCGTTTTCATCCCCATCATTTTCACTGTTCCCATGGTGCACCATTGCTTGTTCAAGCTCCTGAGCAAATGTTGGTATACACTGCTGTCCAGTCTCAGAATTTAGGAAGTTCTTATAGCACTCAATGAACACTTCATCACTTTCCTCAAGTCCATCCCAGGCAGAGTCTACTGATTGATGCCATGGCTTGTACTTTACCAGCTGAAATTTACAGTACTTACCATAATTCTTACCAGAAGGATTAGGAGAAAACACTGGAAAGCTTCTGATTATCACCTCCTGTTTACGTTTTCTTATGTCTCCCTTTGTAATATAAAAATCAGATGCAAACTGGAGTAGATTTAGCTGCATAATTCCAGGAACTTGTTCTCGCCACTGAACCCTTGATGCATAATGATCACGCAATGAGGGATCCAAAGCACTGTCACCGTGGTTTACTTCTTCACCTTGTCCTCCACGTACTCTTTGGCTTCCATCCAGAGAAATGCAGAGAAAGCTGTAAGTACAACTGTACAAAGGTTTTCCAAGAAGCATATGGGCTGTTTCCTGAGATCCAATGTCACGTTCTCCTGCAACTTGAATCATGGCTCGGCGTAAAGCAGATGATGCACTGTCTGTATGACGTAACTTATTGATGGCAGATTGGAGAATCTCTGTTGCCTGTTGAGATCTTGGCTCACCTTTGGTTGCATACTTGGCCATATAGCGAATGCATTGGTCAGTGTCAACAATTGCTTGCAAATCCACATTTGCTCTCCAGTTCTGAAGCATTAAGCGATTGTGTGAGTTGATGCGGTCATCATTCCTCTTGGTGATAAGTGAAGCTCTTACTCTTGCCTCAGTTATTTGCTGCACTGTCAGTTCATCTTGTCCGCCATTATCTCCCTTAACAATTAGCTCAAAGTCAATGCTGGTCTGTTCAGTGCAATCCTTTGGGTAATTGAATCGGCATTGTGGTTGTTGTCCATGTTTGCTACGTAAACAATATGCTGTACTGCACCTGGTGTGACGTTCCACTGAATTAACCAGAGAGTGGTAGTCATCATTTTCATTTCCAGTTTCTTGAATGGGTATAGTGGAAGGATGTGGGTTTGGGACTGCCCAATTTCCATCTGGAAGAGCCTCATTCATGATGGTGAGAAGCCAGTCTGCATATTGAATAACTCTTGCTTTGGCTTCAATTCCTGCTTCTATCGCTGGTGTAAAGTCATTTACCATGTCTTGATAGTTGGATTCTTCATGTTGCCTGTCCAATATTTGCTTAAGCTTCCACCCTTGAGCTGCTTTCTTTACAAGTTCACAGAGTCCTGGGTCATTCTTGAGCTTTGCACAACCATGTGCATGAATACTTCCTCGTGCTTGCCATTCATAACGAAGCCATTTCCATTCAGCGTACAAAACTTGATCCAACCAATGTTTATTGAATTCTTCAAGTCTTGCTACGAAGTGGGAGTCTGTGATATGTGGATGGTTTATGACAGCTTTTATCCGTATAGCAGGTGTTGCATTGTTTGGTTCCTCTAGCAGTTTATGAAGATCAGGCCAGTAGTTGTCAGCTGCACTAAATGTGAAGAAAAATGTTGGTGCCCCCTTCTGTTCAATAAGAGCTTTAAGTTCCAAGTAGCGTTGATACCAGTATTGTCTTGTTCCTTGAATCTTTGCCACATAACGCTGAACTCTGTTCATGAGTTGCTGTGCAGACATCTGTCGAACCATTTCTTGTAGTTCTTCTGTGGTAAGGTTAGCATCTTGTGGGTTCTGATTGAGGTAAACCCTAGCTTGTTACAGCAACTGATGTCTCTGCTTCATGTTCAGTGCCCAGTAGGGAAACCTTGGATGGGATGCAAATCTCCATACAAACTGCCCTGTTGAGAAATGTTCTGCATACCTGATAAGGTGTTTAAAACCCTCAGTTAATGTTACCTCCCTTAATCTTCTCTTGTTTGTGGGGTCTCCTCTTCCATGTGGAAACAGTGTGGGAAAGGCCATTGTAGCCAGTCCTTCTGTCTGAAATTCATTGATGGGATCTCCTTCATTGGATGGCCAGTCCAGTGGGTCTTCGCCATTAATAAAGGCACGAATAGCGTCTTGTTCCTGTTGTTGAACCTGTTGAAAAGGAAGGAAAGAACTGCTTTCCTGTTCACTACTATTTGCTTCATTCTGGTAGGGTACCTGTTCACATATTTCTTGTATCTGCTGCTCTTCTTCTGTCTCTTGGACATGAACTGTAGGCAAATTTGTCGGAACTCCATCACGTGGTAGGCACTCAATAGCTTCATGGTTGATTTCAATGTCTGAGTAATAGGGATTGTTGTCCTTTAGCCATGCCAGTGCTTGCATCACCTTGTGTCTTCTAACTCTGCAGTCCCTGCTGCTGTTGTCTGCACCATGTCTCCTTATCACAAGGAAGGGAAGTTCTTCTACATTGGGTGGCAGTCTTGTTACGAATCCTTGAATGTCTTGAGGAAGGTTCAACACATGTCCTTTGTAGCCACGCTGTCCTCCATGTTTACGATAAATACACATTATTGGGCAAGCTCTAGCGATAAGCATTTCCTCTACATCTGTAAGATTCTGTAGTTCATCTGGTACTGTGCCTGGATCCATGTCATTCTCCGCTGAAAACAGTTTTGTAGTTTCTTTATCCCTCTTACATCTTAGGCACTGGTATGTCTGAAGAGTAAGTCCTTGAACAGTTGGCCATGTTTCTTTACATGTTAGACACTGTCTGTGTTCCAAGCTGTTGATGTTGTTGTGGAAAGCTGCCATGCTACTTTGAACCCATTGCTGCTGGTGCAGTTGCTGTTCTGAATTCATCCATCCACCTGTAAGATATTCCTCTCTAGTCTGTTCCTCGTGTTGTCTGTTTAACTGTACTTCCTGCCTACGTGCAACGCTGCATTGTCGCGACGTCTCGAGTCTCGAAGATCTTTGTTCGTCGGTTTCCATCTCTAAAGCGCGATTTGTGTTTAATCTAAGATTATGTAATCTACTGTTACGTTCACTCTGTGATTCTACTTGTAATCTCATTTCGCTATAAGTACTAAGTGACTGTAATCTTATAAGTCGTTCTTGGTCTGTTTCTGTTCCCCTTATCCTGGCAGTATTTTCACGTAAAATCGTTAATCTGTTTTGCCGTTCGTCTTCCGATTCTGTCTGTAGTCTGCTAGCAGTATTTTCGCGTAAAATCCTTAATCTGTTTTGCCGTTCGTCTTCTGATTCTGTCTGTATTCTGTTAGCAGTATTTTCACGTAAAATCCTTAATCTGTTTTGCCGTTCGTCTTCTGATTCTGTCTGTATTCTGTTAGCAGTATTTTCGCGTAAAATCCTTAATCTGTTCTGGCGTTCGTCTTTCGATTCTGTTTGTAGTCTGTTAGAAATATTTCCCCGCAATCTCTCCAATCGTTGAAATCGTTCGTATTCAGTTTCTGTCCTAAGTCGCTCTGCTGAATTTTGTCTCAGTATTTGTAGTCGCTGTTGTCGCTGTTCGTTAGTTTCGTTATGCAATCGTTATGACACGTTTTGTCTAGCTAAAGCAAGTCTTCGTTGTCTATCACTAACACATTCAGTTTCAAACATACCTTGGTTGTATTGCCTGTGGTAATCCAGTCTCCTGTTCCTTTCTTCCGCTGATTCTTGCCGTCTGCTTTGCCTTCTTTGAGCAAGCAGTTGTTGCCTTTGCTCCGATGTCTGTTGTTGTCGTCGCTGCCGTGTTCTCTCCCTCTCGGCTTCGAGTCGCGCTTGTCGTTGCGCTGATGTTTCGGCGCTGAAACGCGCTTGGCGACGATCTCTCGCTGCTTGGTTTATTCTCTGTCGGCGATCCTCTAGTTGGGATGTACTTGCAGGACGAGTGAAATCGGTTTCGGCAAAATTTTGCATAATTTTCAAGAGAGTAATCAAATACACTCCGGTCCTCAATAAGTGAATATTGAAATACGCCATAACGAGGCACGTAACCAGTATTTATAATCTCTGGTATGAAACCGGTTCTAACCGGTTCAAGCCGGTACAAAACTGCGTCTTGTTGCTAGGTAACCGGCAATATCAGTCGCTGTGCGCAAGCGCGATAATCCTGTTGCCAGGTTACCAGTAAACAGAGACACGTGACCGCGAACGGACACCTTTAAAATATAGATATATATATATATATACATATATAAAAACTCTCGGCTCGATTTACTCGGGCTTGCGAGCCACGTGGTCTGACCGGAAGCGACACGATTAGTAACCTCGCTACGCTCGGCCTTCGGCCTCGCTTCGCGAGGAATAAAGCAAATGTGATTACTGAATTCTAAGTAGTAGTTCTCCTTGCTATATATATATATATATATTCTCTGATTGAATGGTTTCAATAATATTGCGTAGAGACAACAAATTTCATAGCCTTTTCACAATGGGTCAGTTTTACCTTAGAGTGCAATGACTCCCCCCCCCTCCCCAGATAATATTGCTATCTAGAACCCCTGCCCTTTTTTCACAAATGAAATGTTAATTCAAGCCTTAATTTGCAAAGTTAGACATAACATATTAACTTTGTTACTTTCTGCCATTTACTTCATTTTTATGATGTCAAATATCAATATTTCATAACAACCACAACATGCAATTAACCTTTTACATTGGAAAACACTTTATAAAGAAGAAAATAAATTTTGTAATGCCAAAATGTTTATGATCTTTCTCATATATTCATTGCAAGTGTGCTGTATGTAGTAACAAGTGTTTCAAGTTTCCTAAATGCCCTATGCTTTCAATAATGATTTTCCACACAACCTTTCTAGACAAATGACTGCACTAGATTCTAAGCCTTTAAGAAGAAATGGTATTGTTTGGAGCTGTTTTGATTACTACCACCTCTGATGGAAAGCCTATTAAGAAGATTTTTGTATTGCTTTTAGTAGTAGAGTAACAATAACTTTACCAAGATTAAGACATGAATCCCACCCCATAAAAATATATTATGTTTAACATAAAAAATATAACAATAATAATATCAATACCAGTAATAATAATAGTAATGATAATAATAATGATAATAATATAATGATAGTTCTTCTCGTTACTATATGTCATTGGTTACAGTTCAATACCTCTGGCTGCCATGACTTTTTCGATGAAATACCGTCCTTATATTAAATCTTTCTTCTGCAGTTTTTATAATAGAAATTTTCATATATTCAAAATAATGTACTATTCTATGGTTGGGTATGGATATTTTGCCTGTTTCTGTAACAGCACAATTAAACTTTCATGTGGTATATACTTTTGACTGATTGATGTTGATTTCACATTATTTTTTTTACAGGAGTACATAGTGCAGCAATCTTTTTGAACATATTAAGATTTCAATAACTCTTTCTTACATGTATTATTTTTATGATATGACCTAAAAATAGCACAACCACATACTATACACTCGGCACTCACTATTACCAAACCTTTATTCAAAGCTTTTGTAGAATCCAATTGTTTTACCCCCAATTTGTTGATATGGCATCTCTTTTGAGGGAAGAGGAATTTTTCTATCTACCACTGGGGGTACCATTGCAACTGGAAAGAGTACACACATTAAAACATGCACTATTCATAATGCTCTCAATTGTGGTTACCCGGGAATGAAATAATGACTGCAGTAGACAATAAAATATCTAATCAGAAGATTCTTCTTACAATGAATCTCAGGCAATTATAAACAAAAAACATAAACAAAAAATAATTGGAGCATTCAACTCATCCTCTGTGTAAGAACATATTGTGTTCAAAAGTGATGTACAACAAAGAAGACAAAGCAGTAGAGACTAAGAAAATAAAACTAAAGAAAAAAAACACAGGTTTTCACACCGTGGTAAACACAAGCATTCATATCAACTCTTCAAGATTTCACCTGCAAAAGATTTACAATCATTTTCAATTTGTGTTAAGTGAATATTATTGTGATACTTCATCGACTCTGTATTCCCTGTCAAGATAATAAATAATTTTACTTCTATTCCCTCTGGTGCAATCTCAGTGGCAGTGAAAGAGCTAAATGAAGGTCAATTTTTAAGCACTGTGTTGAGCAGTATACTGATCATGTAATTTGCACCAGGTGTCACTAATTGTGTACCAAACACAGCATAAGAAATAAAATAATGGGGATTACGCTGATATAAAAAATAAAATATATAATATAAAAAAAAATAAAGAATAAAATATGAAAGCATTGTGACTTCTTCAAAAACTAGCTTTGCGAGGTTTTTGCGGGAGTCGTATTTCTAGTTATATATATATATATATCTATATTTTAAAGGTGTCCGTTCGCAGGCCAGGTTACCTGGCAATAGTAGCGTATTTGAGAACTCCTGAATTTCCGCCATTTCGAATGCGGTGATGCCTTTTTGAAAGAAATGTAAATTTTGTGGAAACGGATTTCACTCGTCCTGGAAGTGTATCCCAGCAAGATGATCTCCGAGATATTCAATAAAGAGTAGCCCGAGATCGTCGCCGAGTAAGTTCGAACACCGTGAAAATCAACACAAGGAAAGCACGACTCAAAGCAGGGAAAGAGTACGACAGCAGGGCGAATAACAACAGACATCCGTCATCGCAGCAAAGACAAAAACTGCTCGCTCTAGAAAAAGGCAAACGAAACAGCAGGGAAAAGGACCAGGAATTCAACCAAGTTAGTTTTGAATTTGAATGTGTTATTGATAGAAATACAGAACAGGACTGAACGATTACATAACGAAATATATTAACGTGCTAAATTTAGCAAAACGGCTTAGAAGGGAAACCGAGTAGAAACAACTACAACGATTGGAGATGTCTCTGGAAAATAATTATATTAGTCTAAAAACGGAATAGGAAGACGACCAACAGATTACAAGAGAATGTAAGTAGGTAGTTTTCATAATAAAGCGATAGCGTTTCCATTTTGAAGAAATTCCCAACACAGAGAGTTGCAGTTGTTATAACAATCATTTACAACGATGTGATCTGATATCATTGCAACAGTGAAAATATTGTAAATTTTCTTGATCTAGCAGCTATGTTTAGCATTTTCAACAGAATATATACCCAGTGTCACTATAAAGTACTGGTTCTGCAATATCGATATCATCAGTGATCAATGCGATCATTTGAAAATAAAGCAAATGTTATAACTTACTTCTGAGTAGTATTTCTCTTTGCTATATATATGTATGTATTCTCTGATTGAAAGGTTTCAATAATATTACGTATAGACAACAAGTTTCATAGCCTTTTCACAATGGGTCAGTTTTACCTTAGAGTTCAATGACCCCCCCCCCCCCCTGATAATATTGCAATCTAGAAACCTGGCCATTTCCCACAAATAAAATGTTAATTCAAGCCTTAATTAACATATTAACCTTGTTACTTTCTGTTGTTTACTTCATTTTTATGATGTCAAATATCAATATTTAATAACAACCACAACATACAGTTAACATTTTACATCGGAAAAACTATATAAAGAAGAAAATAAATTTTGTAATGCCAAAATGTTTATGATCTTTCTCATATATTCATTGCAAGTGTGCTGTATGTAGTAACAAGTGTTTCAAGTTTTCTAAATGCCCTATCTTTTCAATAATGATTTTCAACACAAACTTTATAGACAAATGACGGCACTAGATTTCAAGCCTTTAAGAAGAAATGGTATTGTTTGGAGCTGTTTTGATTACTACCACCTCTGATGCAAAGCCTATTTAGAAGATTTTTGTGTTGCTTGCAGTAATAGAGTAACAATACCTTTACAAAGGTTAGGGCATGCATCCCACCCCATAAAAATATATTATGTTAAACGTAAAAAATATAACAATAGTAATAATAATAATATCAATACCAGTAATAATAATAGTAATGATAATAATAATGATAATAATATAATGATAGTGCTTCTCATTACTATATGTCATTGGTTACAGTTCAATACCTCTGGCTGCCATGACTTTTTCGATGAAATGCCATCCTTATATTAAATCTTTCTTCTGCAGTTTTTATAATAGAAATTTGCATATATTCAAAATAATATAACCTTCTCTTGTTGGGTATGGATATTTTGCCTGTTTCTGTAACAGCACAATTAAACTTTCATGTGGTATATACTTTTGACTGATTGATGTTGATTTCACATTATTTTTTTTACAGGAGTACATAGTGCAGCAATCTTTTTCAACATATTAAGATTTCAATAACTCTTTCTTACATGTATTATTTTTATGATATGACCTAAAAATAGAACAACCACATACTATACAGTCGGCACTCACTATTACCAAACCTTTATTCAAAGTTGTTGTAGAATCCAATTGTTTTACCCCCAATTTGTTGATATGGCATCTCTTTTGAGGGAAGAGGAATTTTTCTATCTACCACTGGGGGTACCATTGCAACTGAAAAGAGTACACACATTAAAACATGCACTATTCATAATGCTCTCAATTGTGGTTACCCGGGAATGAAATAATGACTGCAGTAGACAATAAAATATGTAATCAGAAGATTCTTCTTACAATGAATCTCAGGCAATTATAAACAAAAAACATAAACAAAAAATAATTGGAGCATTCAACTCATCCTCTGTGTAAGAACATATTGTGTTCAAAAGTGATGTACAACAAAGAATACAAAGCAGTAGAGACTAAGAAAATAAAACTAAAGAAAAAAAACACAGGTTTTTACACCGTGGTAAACACAAGCATTCATATCAACTCTTCAAGATTTCACCTGCAAAAGATTTACAATCATTTTCAATTTGTGTTAAGTGAATATTATTGTGGCAATTCATCGACTCTGTATTCCCTGTGAAGATAATAAATAATTTTACTTCTATTCCCTCTGGTGCAATCTCAGTGGCAGTGAAAGAACTAAATGAAGGTCAATTTTTAAGCACTGTGTTGACCGGTATACTGGTCTTGTAATTTTCACCAGGTGTCACTAATTTTGTACCAAACATAGCATAACAAATAAAATAATGGGGATTACGCTGATATAAAAAATATAAAATAAAATATAAAAGCATTGTGACTTCTTCAAAAACTAGCTTTGCGAGGTTTTTGCGGGAGTCGCATTTCTAGTAGCCTTTCTAAAATCGTTGTTTGCAGATCAATAGCGGGTTTTGTTTATGGCCCGTGGTCCGGATGCCTTTTTCTATGGGTTTACCGGCACAATAACCCATAGGTTTTCAACCAATCAGCGCGCACGTAGTATCTGAGTTATTTTATAAATTTATATATATGTTTATATATATATATCTATATTTTAAAGGTGTCCGTTCGCAGGCCAGGTTACCTGGCAACATTACTCCATGTAAATGTCCGCCATTACGAGTTCCTTGAATGATGTTTTGAAAATAATGTGAATTTTGTGGGAACCGATTTCACTCGTCTTGGAAGTACATCTTAGCAAAAAGATCTCCGACATATACAAGAAAGAGTGGCGAAAGATCGTCGTCGAGTAAGTTCGAATGCCGCAAATATCGACACACGGGAAGCGGCGACTCAAAGTAGAGATTGAGAAACGACGGTAGGGACAATAACAAGAGAGATCGCAGCTAAGACAACAACTGCTCGCTCAAAAAAAAGCAAAGGAATCGGCAAGGAAAAGGACCAGGAATATCATCAAGTTACCATCAAGTTAGATTGGAAATTGAACTTGTTATCGATAGAAACAAAGACTCGTTTTAGGTACACAGGACATGAGCGAGCGATTACATAACGAAATTGGCGAACAAAATTTAGCAAAATGACTCAGAACGGAAAACGAGTAGGAACGACTTCCAGCATACAGACAGAATCAGAAGTCGAACGACAAAACAGATTACCTTATCGTCGTGAAAAAAGTGCCAGGAAAGGGGAAACAGAAAGCAACCACAAAGAAATGAAAGATGACAGTCATGTAGTGTAACACTGCAATGAGAATGCAAGTTGGTATTTTTCGTAATGAAACGATTGCCTTCCATTTTAAAGAAATTCCCGATACAGAAGTTGCAGTTGTGATAGCAGTTATTTATAATTATGTGATCTGATATCATTGCAACAGTTAAAATATATTGTAGATTTGTTTGATGTAGCAGCTATGTTCAGCATTTTTAACAGAAAAGATAGCAAACAATAAGTGAATGGTTCTGCGATGTTATCAGTGATCAATGCAATTATTTGATGTTATTACTGACTTCTGAGTAGTATTTCTCTTTGCTATATTTCTTTGCTACATATATGTATTAAGTAATTAAAAGGCTTCGTTGGGACAGACAAGTTCCATAGCCATTTCAAAATGCGTGTTTACCTTTGAGTTCCATGTATCCCTTGGAATTGCTCTCTTAGCCCCCACCATTTTCTCACAAATGAAAAGTTAAGCCCTACTTTGCAAAATGAAGCATAAAATCTTAACCTTTTTCCTTAATGCTGTTTAATTCACTTTTGTGATGTCAAATACAAATATCTAATAACAGCCACAATATACAGTTGACCTTTTACATTGGAAAAAACTCTATAAGGGAGAAACTAAAGTTTTTAATGCCAAAATTTTTACGATCTTTCCTATATATTCATTGCAAGGCTGCTGTATGTAATAACAAATCATTGAAGTTTCCTAAATGCCCTATGCTTTCAATCATGATTTTCCACACTAACTGTATGGGCAAATGTCTGCATTAGCATGATTGCCACAGGTCAGGAAATGGTAAGGGTAAGAAAATTCTTTAAGGTCAGGGAAAAGTCAGGGAATTTCAAATAAAGTCAGGAAAAGTTTAAGTATTTGAGAGAAGTCAGGAAAATGTGAAATTTAAGAGTGCTGATTTAATTCTTGGCAATTCAGCGATGGTTTGGTGTAACCAATGTGTTGGATTGATGGAATTACATGACTGATTAAAAGCTGATTTTGGGTTTCCAAGAAAATCAATCCTTTTTCCATGACTTAAGAAACTATAAATGGATGTTCACTGTGTGTGACTTTCTGAAAGCATATTAAATAAATGGGTTAAGGGGTTGGCTGTGAGGAGAGGTTGGAGGCCATTACCAGGACTAATTTGTGACTTTTCTAATTTAGTTGGTAAGGGAAATTTTACATTTTTCAGGAAAAAGTCAGGGAATTTCAAGATCCTGTGGCTGTGGCAATCATGACTAGATTCTAAGCCTAAAAGAAGAAATGGTATTGTTCAGAGTTGAGTAATTTTTGCCACCTCTGATACAAACCCTATTCAAAAGAAAACTGTATTGCTTTAAGTAGCAGACGAACCTTTTCCCAGATTAGGACATACACCCCACCCCATAACAGTATATTATGTTTAACATAAAAAAAATGATAATAATAATATCAATACCAGTAATTAGAATAATAATAATAGCCATAATACAATAATAATAATCATCATAATAAATACAAGAAATGAGAAAATGAAAAAAGTTATTCCTCGCGAAGCGAGGTTACTAATCGTGTCGCCTTCGGTCAGACCACGTGGCTCGCAAGCCCGAGTAAATCGAGCCGAGAGTTTTTATATATGTATATATATATATATATATATATATATTTTAAAGGTGTCCGTTCGCAGGCCAGGTTACCTGGCAACATTACTTCATGTGAATTTCCGCCATTAGGAATTCCGTGAATCATGTTTTGAAAATAATGTGAATTTTGTGGAAACCGATTTTTCTAATACTGGAAGTACATCCTAGCAAGAAGATCTCCGAGATGCACAAGTAAGAGTGGCGAGAGATCGTCGACGAGTAAGTTTGAATGCCGCAAAAATCAGCACACGGGAAGCGGCGCCTCAAAGCAGAGATTGAGAAACTGCAGTTAAGGGACGATAATATAATAAGAGGCATCGCAGCAAAGACAACAACTTTTCGCTCAAAAACGGCAAAGGAAACAGCAAGGAAAAGGACCAGGAATACAATCAAGTTAGATTGGAAATTGATTTTGTTATCGATAGAAACAAAGACTCGTTTTAGCTATACAGCATTCAGAATTTAAGGAAAATTATGGCAACAGCATACAGACAGAATCAGAAGACGACCGACAGAACAGATTGCCATATCGTCGTGAAAAAAAGTGCCAGGAAAGGGGAAACAGAAACCAACCGCAAAGAAATGAAAGATTACAGTCACGTAGTCTCAATACGGCAATGACAATGCAAGTAGGTATTTTTCGTACTAAAACGATAGCTATCCATTTTGAAGAAATTCCCAATACAGAGACTGCAGTTGTGATAGCAATTATTTATAATTATGTGACCTGATATCATTGCAACAGTGAAAATATATTGTAGATTTGTCTGTTGTAGCAGTTATGTTCAGCATTTTCAACAGAAAAGATACTTAACAATCAGTGACTGGTTCTGCAATATTATCAGTGATCAATGCAATTCTTTGAAAATAAAGCAGATGGTATTTATTACTGACTTCTGAGTAGTATTGCTCTTTTCTATATATCTTTGCTAAATATATGTATTAAGTAATTAATTAAAAGGTTTCGTTGGGACTGACAAGTTCCATAGCCTTTTGTAAATGGATTTTACCTTTGAGTTCCAGGTATCCCTGGGAATTACTCTCTTAGCTCCCACCCTTTGCCCACAAATGAAAATTTAAGCCCTACTTTGCAAAATTAGGCATAACATCTTAACCTTTTTCCTTAATGCTGTTTAATTCACTTTTATGATGTCAAATACAAATATTTAATAACATCCACAATATACAGTTGACATTTTACATTAAAAAAACTCACTCTTTGTAATGCCAAAATTTTTATGATCTTTCTTATGTATTCATTCCAAGGTTGCTATATGTAATAACAAGTCTTTGAAGTTTCCTAAATGCCCTATGCTTTCAGTCATGATTTTCCACACTAACTGTATGGACAAATGACTGTATGGACTAATTCATTTTTATGATGTCAAATACAAATATTTAATAACATCCGCAATATACAGTTGACATTTTACATTAAAAATCTCACTCCACAAAGGAGAAACTAAAGTTTGTAATGCCAAAATTTTTATGATCTTTCTTATGTATTCATTCCAAGGTTGCTATATGTAATAACAAGTCTTTGAAGTTTCCTAAATGCCCTATGCTTTCAATCATGATTTTCCACACTAACTGTATGGACAAATGACTGCACTAGCATGATTGCTATAGGTCAGGAAATGGTGAGGGAAAAAAAAACTTCAAGCAGGGGAAAAGTCAGGGAATTTCATTTCGAGTAAGGGAAAGTTTAAGTCTTTGAGAGAAGTCAGGAAAAAGTGAAATTTAAGAGTTCTAATTTATTTATTTGGTGTAATTAAGAATTAACATGAAATGTGTTGGCGTGGTAGAATTAAATGACAAGCTGGTTTTGGATTGCCTAGAAAATCAATCCTTTTTCCATGACTTTGTTACCTTAAGAAACTATCAATCCATATGCACTGTATGTGACTTTTTGAGCATATTATTATAAAATAAATGGGTGGATAGGTTTGCTGTGAGGTGAGGTTGGAGGCCATTACCAGGAGTAATTTAGTTGGTAAGGGGAATTTTACATTTGTCAGGGAAAAGTAAGGGAATTTCAAGATCCTGTGGCTGTGGCAACCATGACTAGATTCTAAGCCGAAAAGAAGAAATGGTATTGTTCAGAGATGAGTAATTTTTACCACAACTAATACAAACCCTATTCAGAAGAAAACTGTATTGCCTGTAGTAGTAGAGGAACAATACCTTTACCCAGATTAGGACATACACCCCCACCCCATAACAGTATATTATGTAAAAAATAACAATGATAATAATATCAATACCAGCAATAATAATAATAATGGTAATAATACAATAATAATCATGATAATAATTACAAGAACTGAGAAAGTAAAAAAGTGATGATATAATAAGTAAATAGTTACATAAATTGGGGTTCTAATTCTCATGGGAAAAACCATCATAAGTTCTTTAAAAACTAGCTTCGCGAGGTTTTGCGGGAGTCGTATTTCTAGTAATGATAGAACAATAAGTAAATACATAAATTGGGGTTTTATCCCTCAGGAAAAACAATTACAAGTTCTTTAGAAACTAGCTTCGCGAGGTTTTGTGGGAGTCGTATTTCTAGTATTATTCCTCGCGAAGCGAGGTTACTAATCGTGTCGGTTCCGGTCAGACCACGTGGCTCGCAAGCCCGAGTAAATCGAACCGAGAGTTTTTATATATATATCTATATTTTAAAGGTGTCCGTTCGCAGGCCAGGTTAACTGGCAATAGTAGCGCACTCGAGAACTGCTGAATTTCCGCCATTGGGAATTCGGTGATGCCTTTTTGAAAGTAATGTAAATTTTGTGGAAACCGATTTCACTCGTCCTGGAAGTACATCCCAGCAAGATGATCTCCGAGATATTCAAGAAAGATTAGCACGAGATCGTCGCCGAGTAAAAATTATTTAAAGAATCGTTTGTAAATTCGAATACCGTGAAAATCAACACAAGGGAAAAACGACTCAAAGCAGGGATAGAGAAACGACCGCAGGGAGAATAACGACAGACATCCCAGCAAAGACAACAACTGCTCGCTCCAGAAAAAGGCAAACGAAATAGCAGGGAAAAGGATCAGGAATTCAACCAAGTTAGTTTTAAATTTGAATGTGTTATTGATAGACATGAGTGAACGATTACATAACGAAATATATTGGCGTACTAAATTTAGCAAAACGACTTAGAAGGGAAACCGAGTAGGAACGACTTCAACGATTGCAGATGTCTCTGGAAAATAATTCTATTAGTTTAATCACGGAATCGGAAGACGACCAACAGATTAAAAGAGAATGTAAGTAGGTATTTTTCATAATAAAACGATAGCCTTTCCATTTTGAAGAAATTCCCAACACAGAGAGTTGCAGTTGTTATAGCAATCATTTATAACGATTTGATCTGATATCATTGCAACAATGAAAATATTGTAAATTTTCTTGATCTAGCAGTTATGTTTAGCATTTTCATCAGAATATATACCCAGTGTCACTATAAAGTACTGGTTCTGCAATATTATCAGTGATCAATGCGATCATTTGAAAATAAAGCAATTGTTATCATTGACTTCTGAGTATTATTTCTCTTTGCTTTCTATATATATATGTATGTATTCTCTGATTGAAAGGCTTCAATAATGATGCAAATGAATATATGAAAGACCATATATTTGAACTGCGGAATAATTTGAACTGCGGTTTCAATAATATTTTGTAGAGACAACAAGTTTCATAGCCTTTTCACAATGGGTCAGTTTTACCTTAGGTTCAATGACCCCCCCTGATAATATTGCTATCTAGAACCGTTGACCTTTTCCCACAAATGAAATGTTAATTAAAGCCTTAATTTGCAAAGTTAGAAATAACATATTAACCTTGTTATTTTCTGCTGTTTACTTCATTTTTATGATGCAAATATCAATATTTAATAACAACCACAACATAAAGTTAACCATTTACACTGGAAAAACTTTATAACGAAGAAAATAAATTTTGTAATGCCAAAATGTTTATGATCTTTCTCATATATTCATTGCAAGTGTGCTGTATGTAGTAACAATTGTTTCAAGTTTCCTAAATGCCCTATGCTTTCAATGATTTTCCACACAAACTTTATAGACAAATGACTGCACTAGATTCTAAGCCTTAAAGAAGAAATGGTATTGTTTGGAGCTGTTTTGATTACTACCACCTCTGATGGAAAGCCTATTAAGAAGATTTTTGTATTGCTTGCAGTCACGGTAGTAGAGTAACAATACCTTTACCAAGATTAGGACATGCATCCCACCCCATAAAAATATATTATGTTTAACATAAAAAATATAACAATAATAATAATATCAATACCAGTAATAATAATAGTAATGATAATAATAATGATAAGAATATAATGATAGTGCTTCTCGTTACTATATGTCTTTGGTTACAAGTTCAATACCTCTGGCTGCCATGACTTTTTTGATGAAATACCATGCTTATATTAAATCTTTCTTCTGCAGTTTTTATAATAGAAATTTTCATATATTCAAAATAATATACTATTCTCTGGTTGGTTATGGATATTTTGCCTGTTTCTGTAACAGCACAATTAAACTTTCATGCGGTATACACTTTTGACTGATTGATGTTGATTTCACATTATTTTTTTACAGGACTACGTAGTGCAGCAATCTTTATCAACATATTAAGATTTCAATAACTCTTTCTTACATGTATTGTTTTTATGATATGAGATGAAATTAGCCAACCACATACTATACAGTTGGCACTCACTATTACCAAACCTTTATTTAAAGTTTTTGTAGAATCCAATTGTTTTACCCCCAATTTTTATTTTATGTAATGACATTGTATCTCACACTTCTGTTGATATGGCATCACTGGGGGTACCATTGCAACTGAAGAGAGTATACAAATTGAAACATGCACTATTCATAATGCTCTCAATTGTGGTTACCTAGGAATGAAATAATGACTGCAGTAGACAATAAAATATCTAATCAGAAGATTCTTCTTACAATGAATCTCATGCAATTATAAACAAAAAACATAAACCAAAAATAATTGGAGCAAACTCATCCTCGGTGTAAGAACATATTGTGTTTAAAAGTGATGTACCACAAAGAAGACAAAGCAGTAGACTCAGACTAAGAAAATAAAACTAAAAAAAAAAAGGTTTTTACACCGTGGTGAACACAAGCATTCATATCAACTCTTTAAGATTTCACCTGCAAAAGGTTTGCACAGGGATGTAGGTACACATTTTAACAGGCGGAAATGTTGATATCATCGGCGGGTATGATGAGCCGTAGGCTCATTTTATCATGCCATTGGCACAATACATCTAGGAGGGTCCGGGGGGCATGCTCCAACGGAAAATTTGGAAATCTACACTCTCGGAAACGTGCTTTCCTTCATTTTGGGTGCAAAATTGATCCCCTTTGGAACTTTTCCCAGTAAATTCGCGATTTCGCATTCATTAGTTTGTTTACATAAGGTAAAAATACCGCTGACACAATGGGTAGAGCCTGCAAACAGAAACTCGATGCGAATGTTCGAACTCTGCAAAATGGAGTGTTACGTTCAGTTGACTGAAGTAAGAAAGAAAAAATGGTGCGAGTACCTGAATAAATTGCTGAAATTCCCCTGGAAACATTTAGGAGAGAGTAAGTCCTTTTTGAGGTGGCTACTCGCCTTTACAGCCGGAAAGATCACGCTCACAGCCGGGTAATTTTCCCGGCTCCCGGCTTTTATCTACATCCCTGTTACAATCATTTTCAATTTGTGTTAAGTGAATATTATTGTGATACTTCATCGACTCTGTATTCCCTGTCAAGATAATCAATAATTTTACTTCTAAATGAAGGTCAATTTTTGAACACTGTGTTGAGCGGTATACTGGTCATGTAATTTGCACCATGTGTCACTAATTGTGTACCAAACACAGCGTAACAAATAAAATAATGGGGATTACCCTGATAAGAAAAATATCAAATAAAAATAAAATATAAAAGCATTGTGACTTCTTCAAAAACTAGCTTCGCGAGGTTTTTGCGGGAGTCGTATTTCTAGTATATATATATATATATAAAACAGTCGATCTGTGTGCTTCGTTGTTTCTACTCGCGGCATGTAAAGTCTATATCATAAAGCGAATAAAGAAGTCTAAGCCGTGTATTACACTGTGACTAAAACACTCCGGGCATTTGAGAACACTGCGGCTCGTGTTTTCTACATTTCACTCGTGTTTTAAAATGCCCGTCGTGTTTTATCACAGTGTAATACACGGCTTAGGCTTCTTTATTTGTTAAATATATGTATGTTTTAAAGGTGTCCGTTCGCAGGCCAGGTTACCTGGCAACATTACTGCACTTGGAATTCCGTGAATGATGTTTTAAAAAGATGTGAATTTTGTAGAAACCGATTTCACTAATCCTGGAAGTACATCCCAGCAAGAAGATCCCCGAGATATAGAAGAAAGAGTGGCGAGAGATCGTCGTCGAGCAAGTTTGGATGCCGCAAAAATCAGCACACCTGAAACGGTGACTCAAAACAGACATTAGGGAGCTTAAGATGCGGACGTTTTTTACAGATCTTTGTCAAACCACCATATAAGAGATTGAATGGGCAGAAGGACCGTCATTTAAGGGGGTACGTTTTCAAATTTTAATTGCAACGATTAGATTTCCGAGTGATTTAAGGGAAATAAACTTTTTGTTGCTACGAATGCGCACTTCCTCCAATTGCCTATAACCCTTAAAATGACAGTTACTCTATCATACGTCGGCCTGCACAGTCTTCGCAATTCTGAAACTTTGCAGATTTGTAGTATTACAACAAGGTAATATCCACGTAAAGAATCAAATTGATTGTAATTCGCAATCGTATTGAATTTTGGCCGTCAAGATATTTGCTTAATGCAGCTAATTCTATAGCATACTGCTCACACAGTACTCAAGTTCATCAAATCAGTCCTTATTACACAGATTAGTACTGGACATGCAATTCTTACCATCTTGTAGCATTTAAAATGTAATTTAAAAAGCCATTTTATGTCGTAATTGTCGTCATTTTTTAAGACAAAATACAATACCAAGAGATGGTTCCAAGGAAACTCAGCCTTACAGATTTTTGTCAAAACACCATATAAGAGATTGTATGGGCAGAAGGACCGTCATCTAAGAGGGTAAGTTCTTAAATCATTTTCAATGTTTTATCTATATGTAATAGGAGGATATAGAATCAGTTTAGGTAACGAATAAAATTTTAGTTGCAAGGATTAGGTTTCCGAGTGATTTAAGGGAAATAAAGTTTTTGTCACTACGCATGCGCACTTTAACCAATTGCCTATAACCCTTAAAATGACTGTTGTTCTATCATACCTCAGCATGCAGAATCTTTGAAATTCTGAAACATTGCTGATTTGTAGTATTAGAACAGGATAATATCCACGTAAAGAATCCAGTTGTTTCTAATTCGCAATCGAATTGTATTTTGGCTGTCAAGATATTTGCTTAAGGCAGCTAATTCTATAGCATACTGCTCACACAGTACTCAAATTCTACAAATCAGTCCTCATTACACAGATTAGTGATGGACATGCAATTTTTACCATCTTGTAGCATTTAAAATGTAATTTAAAATTCATTTTATGTCGTAATTGTCGTCATTTTTTAAGACAAAATACAATACCAAGAGATGGTTGCAAAGAAACTCAGCCTGACAGATCTTGGTCAAAACACTATATAAGAGATTGTATGGGCAGAAGGACCGTCATCTAAGGGGCTACGTTATCAAATCATTTGGAATGTTTTATCTATATATAATAGTAGTATATATTGTCAGGTTTAGGTAACGAATAAAACTTTAGTTGCAACGATTAGATTTCCGCGTGATTTAAGGGAAATAAACTTTTTGTTACTACGCATGCGCACTTCCACCAATAGGCTATAACCCTTAAAATGACAGTTATTCTATCATACCTAGGCCTGCAGAATCGTTGCAATTCTGAAACTTTGCAGATTTGTAATATTACAACAAGATATTGTCCACGTAAAGAATCAAATTGTTTGTAATTCGCAGTCGTATTCTATTTTGGCTGTCAAGATATTCGCTTAAGGTAGGTAATTCTATAGGATACTGCTCACACAGTATTCAAGTTCATAAGATCAGTCCTCATTACAAAGATTAGTGATGAACATGCAATTTTTACCATATTGTAGCATTTAAAATGTAATTTAAAATCCTTTTTATGTCGTTATTGTAGTCATTTTTAAAGACAAGATACAATACTAAGAGATGGTTGCAAGCAAACTCAGCCTTACAGATCTTGGTCAAAACACCATATAAGAGATTGTATGGGCAGAAGGACCGTCATCAAAGGGGGTAAGTTATCAAATCATTTGGAATGTTTTATCTATATGTAATAGTAGTATATTTTGTCAGGTTAAGGTAAAAAATAAAATTTTAGTTGCAACGATTACATTTCCGAGTGATTTAAGGGAAATAAAGTTTTTGTTACTACGCATGCGCACTTTAACCAATTGCCTATAACCCTTAAAATGACAGTTGTTCTATTATACCTCAGCATGCAGAATCTTTGGAATTCTGAAACATTGCTGATATGTAGTATTAGAACAGGATAATATCAACGTAAAGAATCCAATTGTTTGTAATTCGCAAACGTATTGTATTTTGGCTGTCAAGATATTTGCTTAAGGCAGCTAATTCTATAGCATACTGCTCACACAGTACTCAAATTCTACAAATCAGTCCTCATTACACAGATTAGTGATGGACATGCAATTTTTACCATCTTGTAGCATTTAAAATGTAATTTAAAATTTATTTTATGTCGTAATTGTCGTCATTTTTTAAGACAAAATACAATACCAAGAGATGGTTGCAAGGAAACTCAGCCTGACAGATCTTGGTCAAAACACTATATAAGAGATTGTATGGGCAGAAGGACCGTCATCTAAGGGGGTACGTTATCAAATCATTTGGAATGTTTTATCTATATATAATAGTAGTATATATTGTCAGGTTTAGGTAACGAATAAAACTTTAGTTGCAACGATTAGATTTCCGCGTGATTTAAGGGAAATAAACTTTTTGTTACTACGCATGCGCACTTCCACCAATAGGCTATAACCCTTAAAATGACAGTTATTCTATCATACCTAGGCCTGCAGAATCGTTGCAATTCTGAAACTTTGCAGATTTGTAATATTACAACAAGATATTGTCCACGTAAAGAATCAAATTGTTTGTAATTCGCAGTCGTATTCTATTTTGGCTGTCAAGATATTCGCTTAAGGTAGGTAATTCTATAGGATACTGCTCACACAGTATTCAAGTTCATAAGATCAGTCCTCATTACAAAGATTAGTGATGAACATGCAATTTTTACCATATTGTAGCATTTAAAATGTAATTTAAAATCCTTTTTATGTCGTTATTGTAGTCATTTTTAAAGACAAGATACAATACTAAGAGATGGTTGCAAGCAAACTCAGCCTTACAGATCTTGGTCAAAACACCATATAAGAGATTGTATGGGCAGAAGGACCGTCATCAAAGGGGGTAAGTTATCAAATCATTTGGAATGTTTTATCTATATGTAATAGTAGTATATTTTGTCAGGTTAAGGTAAAAAATAAAATTTTAGTTGCAACGATTACATTTCCGAGTGATTTAAGGGAAATAAAGTTTTTGTTACTACGCATGCGCACTTTAACCAATTGCCTATAACCCTTAAAATGACAGTTGTTCTATTATACCTCAGCATGCAGAATCTTTGGAATTCTGAAACATTGCTGATATGTAGTATTAGAACAGGATAATATCAACGTAAAGAATCCAATTGTTTGTAATTCGCAAACGTATTGTATTTTGGCTGTCAAGATATTTGCTTAAGGCAGCTAATTCTATAGCATACTGCTCACACAGTACTCAAATTCTACAAATCAGTCCTCATTACACAGATTAGTGATGGACATGCAATTTTTACCATCTTGTAGCATTTAAAATGTAATTTAAAATTTATTTTATGTCGTAATTGTCGTCATTTTTTAAGACAAAATACAATACCAAGAGATGGTTGCAAGGAAACTCAGCCTGACAGATCTTGGTCAAAACACTATATAAGAGATTGTATGGGCAGAAGGACCGTCATCTAAGGGGGTACGTTATCAAATCATTTGGAATGTTTTATCTATATATAATAGTAGTATATATTGTCAGGTTTAGGTAACGAATAAAACTTTAGTTGCAACGATTAGATTTCCGCGTGATTTAAGGGAAATAAACTTTTTGTTACTACGCATGCGCACTTCCACCAATAGGCTATAACCCTTAAAATGACAGTTATTCTATCATACCTAGGCCTGCAGAATCGTTGCAATTCTGAAACTTTGCAGATTTGTAATATTACAACAAGATATTGTCCACGTAAAGAATCAAATTGTTTGTAATTCGCAGTCGTATTCTATTTTGGCTGTCAAGATATTCGCTTAAGGTAGGTAATTCTATAGGATACTGCTCACACAGTATTCAAGTTCATAAGATCAGTCCTCATTACAAAGATTAGTGATGAACATGCAATTTTTACCATATTGTAGCATTTAAAATGTAATTTAAAATCCTTTTTATGTCGTTATTGTAGTCATTTTTAAAGACAAGATACAATACTAAGAGATGGTTGCAAGCAAACTCAGCCTTACAGATCTTGGTCAAAACACCATATAAGAGATTGTATGGGCAGAAGGACCGTCATCAAAGGGGGTAAGTTATCAAATCATTTGGAATGTTTTATCTATATGTAATAGTAGTATATTTTGTCAGGTTAAGGTAAAAAATAAAATTTTAGTTGCAACGATTACATTTCCGAGTGATTTAAGGGAAATAAAGTTTTTGTTACTACGCATGCGCACTTTAACCAATTGCCTATAACCCTTAAAATGACAGTTGTTCTATTATACCTCAGCATGCAGAATCTTTGGAATTCTGAAACATTGCTGATATGTAGTATTAGAACAGGATAATATCAACGTAAAGAATCCAATTGTTTGTAATTCGCAAACGTATTGTATTTTGGCTGTCAAGATATTTGCTTAAGGCAGCTAATTCTATAGCATACTGCTCACACAGTACTCAAATTCTACAAATCAGTCCTCATTACACAGATTAGTGATGGACATGCAATTTTTACCATCTTGTAGCATTTAAAATGTAATTTAAAATTTATTTTATGTCGTAATTGTCGTCATTTTTTAAGACAAAATACAATACCAAGGAAACTCAGCCTGACACATCTTGGTCAAAACACCATATAAGAGATTGTATGGGAAGAGGGACCGTCATCTAAGGGGATAAGTTCTCAAATCATTTTGAATGTTTTATCTATATGTAATATTAGGATATAGAGTAAGGTTTAAGTAACGAGTAAATTTTTAGTTGCAACGATTAGATTTCTGATTGATTTAAGGAAAATAAACGTTTTGTTACTACGCATGCGCACTTCCACCAATTGCTTATGAACCCTTAAAATGACAGTTACTCCATCATACCTCGGCCTGCAGAATCTTTGCAATTCTCAAACATTGCAGATTTGTAGTATTAGAACAGGATAATATCCACGTAAAGAATCATATTGTTTGTAATTCGCAATCGTATTGTATTTTGGCTGTCAAGATTTTTGCCTAAGGCAGCTAATTATATAGCATACTGCTAGGAGAGTACTCAAACTCAAGAAATCAGTCCACATTACACAGATTAGTAATGGGCATGCAATTCTTACCATCTTGTAGCATTTAAAATGTAATTTAAAAAGCCATTTTATGTCGTAATTGTCGTCATTTTTTAAGACAAAATACAATACCAAGAGATAGTTGCAAGGAAACTCAGCCTTACAGATTTTTGTCAAAACACCATATAAGAGATTGTATGGGCAGAAGGACCGTCATCTAAGGGGGTAGGTTCTCAAATCATTTTGAATGTTTTGTCTATATGTAATAGGAGGGTAGAGAGTCAGTTTAGGTAACGAATAAAATTCTAGTTGCAACGATAAAATTTCCGAGTGATTTGAGGGAAATAAAGTTTTTGTTACTACGAATGCGCACTTTAACCAATTGCCTATAACCCTTAAAATGACAGTTGTTCTATCATACCTCAGCATGCAGAATCTTTGCAATTCTGAAACATTGCTGATTTGTAGTATTAGAACAGGATAATATCCACGTAAAGAATCCAGTTGTTTCTAATTCGCAATCGTATTGTATTTTGGCTTTCAAGATATTTGCTTAAGGCAGCTAATTCTATAGCATACTGCTCACACAGTAGTCAAATTCTACAAATCAGTCCTCATTACACAGATTAGTGATGGACATGCAATTTTTACCATCTTGTAGCATTTAAAATGTAATTTAAAATTTATCTTATGTCGTAATTGTCGTCATTTTTTAAGACAAAATACAATACCAAGAGATGGTTGCAAGGAAACTCAGCCTTACAGATCTTTCTTAAAACACCATATAAGAGATTGTATGGACAGAAGGACCGTCATCTAAGGGGGTAGGTTCTCAAATCATTTTGAATGTTTTATCTATATGTAATAGTAGGATATAGAGTCAGGTTTAGGTAACAAATAAAATTTTAGTTGCAACGATTACATTTCCGAGTGATTTAAGGGAAATAAAGTTTTTGTTACTACGCATTCGCACTTCCACTTATTGCCTATAACCCTTAAAATGACAGTTATTCTATCATACTTCGGCCTGCAGAATCGTTGCAATTCTGAAACATTGCAGATTTGTAGTATTAGAACAGGATAATATCCACGTAAAGAATCAAATTGTTTGTAATTCGCAATCGAATTGTATTTTGGCTGTCAAAATATTTGCTTAAGGCAGCTAATTCTATAGGATACTGCTTACACAGTACTGAAGTTCATCAAATCAGTCCTCATTACACAGATTATTGATGAACATGCAATTTTTACCATCTTGTAGCATTTAAAATGTAATTTAAAATCCATTTTATGTCGTAATTGTCGTCATTTTTTAAGACAAGATACAGTGCCAAGAGATGGTTGCAAGGAAACTCAGCCTCAGAGATCTTTTTTAAAACACCATATAAAAGATTGCATGGGCAGAAGGACCGCCATCTAAAGGGGTAAGTTCTCAAATCATTTTGAATGTTTTATCCATATGTAATAGTAGTTGCAAACGAGGGGTTCTGGCTCAATGGTATTTTTTTTTTTGGTGTGGTCATTAATTTTTTGGCTCAAAGTGGTTTTTGGGTGTGGTCATTAATTTTTCGGCTCAAAATGGTTTTTATGCAAATTAGTGTGTGGTCAAATTTGTATGTTTTGTGTGGGGGTGTTGTATAAAAAATGGAAGTTGGGTTTGAGTGGTGTAGGGGTTGGTATATTTTGAAGCAAAAGAGAGAATGAATGACATTGATAAATTTTGTATAGTTGATTTGAGTTATTATAATAAAAATAATTTAGGTATTGAAGATTTTTTTGAATTAGTAAGATCAGATTTATTATCTTATATTTGTACCTATCGTGAGTTTACTGAGTATTTAGAATATTCTTTTGAATGGAAAGAAGGTGGAGGTTGTAATGTTTCACTAGAAAATATTGATTTGAATGGATTATCAACTGATGAGTTTTTACAGAAGTTAAAAGTATTCATAATCGATGATTTTAATTATTATGAATGGGGTTCTTGTTATGAATTTGATGATTATATTTATGAGTATATAACTTATAATGAAAGATCTACAATGTGTGATTTTCTAACTTTAAGGGTTAAAATTCATACTGACCCATTTAAGCGAATACATAAGATGACTTTTTACAAGGATTCGTGTGAAGAGTTAATGTCTATAGCATGGCATCCAACTAGGATACTTGAATGGTGCCTTGATGTGGAGGAGTTGGAGTATTTGAAAGAGCGCTGGGGTATAGATTGGTAATAGTAGAATATACATTTGTAACGCGACTCACGTTACAAATGTGAAAAATTTAAAGTTGGGTTTAGGTGAGCTAGTGATTGTTTTAAGGCTTGGTAATTGTTAAAATAATTTCAATATGGAGAACTTACCAGTGAAAGAGCTGAGAGCAATCGCTAAAAAAGCTGGAGTACAGGGTTATGGCCGATTCAGAAAGGCTGAATTACTCGAAGTTCTAGCTGATGTTCAACCTGAGAACTTAACAGTTAGGGTACTAAGAATCATAGCCAAGAAACTTGGTACAAAAGGATATGCAAAGATGCGTAAAACAGAACTTATAAATGTTTTTGGATCTACACAAGCATCTGAGGCTAATATTCCAATTTCTGGGCCAGTTAGACCTACAACAGCAAAACCATCTCGTGCTTCAAACAAGAGAGTAATTGACTTCTTCAGGAATGAAATTAAGAAGTTTACGGATTGGATTCTAACATATATTCCAGATTCAACTAAGAGGGCTGTGAGTAAAAGACTAAGAGATCTTCAGAAAAAGGTAGATAGTATAGTTGAAGAACCACCACCACCTCAACCACCACCTGACTACTTTATCCCTGAAAGACATCAAACGGCTCTGAAAGGGTTTTTGAAGACATATATAATAAAGGGTAGAAGCGGCTATGATCCAACTTCATTCCTGAAGAAGGCTAGGTCACAGTTCTAAGTATTAATGCGTAAACAGAGGAAGCCACTCAAATCAAAGTGTATATTCACATGTGCATTTACAAGGAGGGATAATCAGAATAATAGTGTTGTTGAGAGGAGTGAAGGGCATTTTCATTCACATATGGAGACAGTAACAGCTTCAACAAACACACTTACTATGTTTGATAGCATTTCAGCTAGATTGATTGAATTGGTACAAAAACATGAGAATGAGCGATCTGGATGGGTATTTGATCATGTTGTGGACCTTCGTATTCATATAAACCCATTTCAGCCCTTCTCTGGAAGTTCATATATCCCATTACCATCCAAATTGGCTGCCAAGAAGGCAATCATAAATGTTAAGAATGATAAAGATCAAGAGTGCTTCAAATGGGCAATAACATCTGCTGTGTTCCCAAGGGAGAAGAATGCTGAGAGATTGAATAAGGAGATGAGAGAGAACTCGGAGAAGCTAGACTGGTCAGGAATAGAGTTCCCAGTGTCAGCGCTTGCAACGAATCAGGTGGACAAGTTTGAAAGGCAGAACTCATATGGAGTTAATATTCTTGGATATGAGAATGGCGAGCCAACTTTAATAAGGCGTAGTAGTAAATCAGAGGTGTCAAAGATAAACTTGCTTTTTATATCAAATGATGAAACCAATCATTTTTGTTGGATTAAAAATATGTCAAGATTATGTAGTCATAGTAAACATAAGGAGGCTAGTTTTTACTGTGATAATTGCCTAAATTCATTTAGGTCAAAGAAATCATTAGAAACACACATGGAGTATTGCCTGAACAATGAAGCAGTGAAAGTAGAGATGCCAATGGACAAGGATGGAAACCCAAAGTACATCACTTTCAAAAACCGTAACAGAAAGATGCAAGTCCCATTCGTGGTTTATGCGGATTTCGAGTGCTTTACTTAGAAGATGGATACTTGTTCACCGGACGATAAGGGGAGTTTCACCAACCAATACCAGAAACATAAGCCATCAGGGTTCTGTTATCTTATTAAATGTTTTGATGATGAGGTATTTGAACCCAAGCTCGTGATGCGTACAGCCAACTCATCAGAGGATGATATACCTCAAATATTCCAGGAAAGCTTAGAGGAGGACATTAAGGAGATCTATAACCAATTCAAGTTCGAAAAGAGTATTATAATGAAGATGGGTGATCATAAGAAACATAATAATGCGACTCATTGCCATATTTGTGAGGGTGAATTAGGTTATGACAAGGTGGTTGATCACTGTCATATTACGGGTAAGTATAGAGGAGCAGCCCATAGTAAATGCAATTTAGAATTCAAGGTTCCCAAGTTCTTACTTGTAATATTTCACAATTTGTCTGGATATGACAGTCATTTATTCATCAAGAAGTTGGGGGTAACAGAGGGTAAGATAAACTGCATTCCTCTAAATGATGAGAAATACATCTCATTTACAAAGGATATTGTGGTGGATACTTTCAAGAAGAATGGGAAGGAGGTGCAGGTTAAACGCTCCATTAGATTCATAGACAGTTTTAGATTCATGTCAAGTGGTCTAGCAACTTTGGTGGATAACCTACCAAGAGAGTCTTTGGAAATCTTGAGAGTTACTATGAAGGAGAAAACCTTGACTTATTGTCTAGAAAAGGTGTATTTCCGTACGATTGGTTTGATGGTTTTGATAAGCTACAAGTGACTAGTCTACCTCCAAAGGATGAATTCTACTCGAAGCTTTATGATGTCGATATATTGGAGGAGGATTACCAACATGCTGAAAACGTGTGGGAAACCTTTGGGATGGAAACCTTTAGGGATTACCATGACCTATACCTAAAAACGGATGTACTCTTATTAGCTGATGTCTTCGAGAACTTCAGATGCGTCTGTGTGAGCAATTACAAGCTGGATCCTGCATGGTACTACACTGCACCTGGATTGGCTTGGGATGCTACATTGAAAATAACTAAGGTGGAATTGGAACTATTGAGAGATCCAGATATGCTTATTATGATTGAGAATGGCATACGAGGCGGGATCTCAACGATTTCCACTAGGCATAGGAAAGCCAACAATCCATATATGAAAGAGTATGATTCAGCCTTGCCTATAAAGTACATCACATATTTGGATGCGAATGGACTGTATAGCCACGCAATGACTAAGGCTTTACCAACTCACGGGTTTGAGTGGATGGATGATCAAGAATTATTAAACTGGAGGGACCATCCATGTATATTGGAAGTGGATTTGGAATACCCACATCAGCTACATGATTTACATAATGATTATCCCTTAGCCCCAGAGAGGAAAGATGTAGAAGGGGTAGACAAGTTAATTCCAAACCTGATGGATAAAACAAAGTATATATTACATCATGAATCATTGAAAGAGTATTTATCTTTGGGATTAAAACTAACCAATGTACATAGAGGTATCAAATTTGAAGAATCAGAGTGGCTAAGGCCATACATCGACTTGAATACTAATCTGAGGGCTAAAGCTGAGAATGACTTTGAGAAGGATTTCTTCAAACTGATGAACAACTCAGTATTTGGTAAGACCATGGAGAACATCAGGAAGAGAGTGGACATTCAGTTGGTCACTAATGAGAAGCAAGCACGAAAGTTGATTGTAAAGCCAAACTTCCACCATAGGAATATATTTTGCGAGAAATTGACCGCGTTCCATATGAAGAAAACCAAACTGCTTTTCGATAAACCCATTTACTTAGGATTGTCTATTTTGGATTTGAGTAAGATTACCATGTATGAGTTCCATTACAATTACATAAAGCCTAAGTATGGGGAGAAAGCCAAGTTGCTCTTCACAGATACAGATTCTCTTGCCTATGAGATAGAGACTGAGGACTTCTACAAGGATATAAGCCCGGATGTTAAGGAAAAGTTCGATACAAGCAATTATCCAAAGGACCACTCATCTGGAATTGAAGCGGGAGTGAACAAGAAAGTTGGAGGTATGTTTAAGGATGAAGCTGGCGGTGAACAGATTACGGAATTTGTGGGTCTAAGGGCTAAGCTATATGCCTTCAAAATGGATAAACAGAAAGAAGTCAAGAAGTGTAAGGGTGTGAATAAAGCAGTTGTGAGTAAGAGTATAAGTTTTGAGGACTATAAGACTTGCCTTTTCAGTGGCCAATCTCAGAGAAGGAAGATGAATACTATAAGGAGTCATAAACATGACATCTACACTGAAACAGTTAATAAGGTTGCATTATCACACGAGGACGATAAACGTGTGATAATGGAGGATGGAATAGATACCTATGCACATGGTCACTTCAGAACACTATCAGGTGGCAGTTCGGTATCCTGAGGCACAAATTGGAGTTCTTCTCTTACAAATCCTCGTTTTGGGCCTCCATCTAAATAGTACAATACTGGCTGACCCGGTTCAATTATAGTTCGGGCTAAATCATAGACCTCAAGGCTCCATATGGGATCAGTAGCCCTTCGTTTGTCTCCACCTTCATCTTCACCTGGGGCATACAGATACCTGACTTCAACGTCTGGAGGTAATCTCTTTTCATCCAATCCCACAGGCCGCTTATAATCTGGAGTTTTAGTATTAATTGACTCCATTTTCAAACCTTCCTCAGGCTCTTTACCAGTGATACGTGTTGGTTCGCTATTCAGAGTTTTCATGATTGCAGGCAATCTTTTCACCCAAACTGTGGATCGGTTACCACTAACCATCTCTTGAGCGTATTGATGGCTGAATAATTTCTCACCAAGAGTCCTATTGGCTCTCTCAACAAAAGCCTGAGCTCGATGATTTCCGGCTTCACTCCGCTGGATTGTAACTTGGTGTTTATTCATCAAATTTGTCACATTACCCTTAAATTCTGTGCCAGGATCCACCATTAATGTCTGTGGCCATTTCAACTTACGGGCATAAATACTCTCAAAGGCATTGGAAACTTCACCACTGTCCTTTGAAGTCAATGCTTCAGCATCCTTATACCTTGAAGCAATATCAATTACGACTAGCGCATAGCGGTATGTTTTTCCTCTTATTGTATCGTGAGGAAGAAACAACAAGTCTGCCTGATGGAATTGATTTGGCTTATCCACACTCCAATGAGGCCTAGGTATATACTTTGGGGCTAGTAGATATATTTGCCATAAGGCTTGTTTCTTCAACCACTCTTTGGCAACCTTTTCACTAACTTTAGCTGCTTTGGCTAATTTAGGTATGGCTGAGTATCCTTTCCAATATCCATCAGTTGAGTAGTATAATTGACTTAAAACATTGTAATCAGTCATTTGTAAACGAGAATACAAGTATTTAAAATGACTGCTATACCAGAAACGCTAAATCCTGAACGTGTTCCCCGAGATCCGAAGGGGTTGAAAGAACATACAATATTGAATAGAGTCTCATTGACCCCACCTGTGGCGAACCCAGGCCAGATCCTGTATGTCGATATCCCCAAACTGGTGGATAAAGATGTGATAGTGCCCGGCAGTGTTTACCTCATATTTGATTTGAATGTTTCAGGTCATAAGGACAATACCTTAGTTAATAATGTGGGAAGGAACCTCGTTTCAAGGCTAAGAGTTGTATTTGGAGGTGAGACTATTCAGGATACTCAAAGATTTGACCTTTTTAAGACTTACCATGATCTATACCTGTCAAGTGAGGAACGTTCGGATAGGATGATAGAGGGT
>OX453275.1:20380490-20420490 GCA_949710005.1 Ricordea florida | reverse complement strand
AGAAGAAAATAATTTAAAAGATGAGTGGATGTAATCCATAAATGTCTGACAATAAACTCGTAAAGACTGTTACTGACTCTGCAATTCTAATTGGACTATCCGCCGCTATGGGTTATGTTGGAAAGAAGGCTCTAAGAGAATCATTCATTGGAGATCCATCATCAAGTATAATGAATTATGGTAAATGGGTGGCTGTATTGAGTGCAAGCATGTATCTCAAAACTTATTTAGAGGATCAGAAGATATTACCACAAAGCTAATGAGAATGGAAGGACTTAATCTCGCTGAGAAGCAATTCAAAAGAGCTTTACTGAATCATATCAGAGACTCCTTTTTGGATACTTTAGTTGATGTTGAAGAAGAATATAACGAGAAAAAAGAGTCTTATGAATACAAGCCTCTTGAACTACCTTCAATGGACGAGATGGTGAAATGGTATTATGAAAACTATCCAAATCGTTACTCTGATTATGAGCCAGAATTGAGAGATTTCCTAACCAAAAGCAAGAGACATAGAGTCCCTTTATTACCGATTCTCACACTCACTAGCCTATTAACTCTTACATTATACCTACTGCCAAAATTGCTTAAGAGGCAAAATAACTAATGTGTAAATGGCAAGTATAGCAATCATGCTTGGAGGAGCAGTCCTCAATGCAACAGCCTTCATTGGTGGAAATTATATAGCAAAGGCCCTTAGTGGGTCATCTTCAGCTGATCTCCAACTCGAAAGAGAAAGGCATGACAAAGCAATGGAGAAGTACCAGAAAGATTACGCTGCGTATTCGTAGAAGCGCTTAGCATATATTGACTTTATGAATAAGAGGAAGGGTGATGAGAACCAGGCCTCTGAGAATATATCAAAGACTGATGAAGCGCTGAGATTGTACAATCAAATGGGCAATCCACCTAAATTCTCTGACTACTATAGACCTAATTCAGATCAAAAAATTGGAGAAATGGCTTATGTATCTGGTGGGATGTTAGCCTTGGGATACATTACGAGCAAGTGGCTATAATGGCTGAATATGTAACAGATAATACAATGACTCCAAGTGAATATATTCGTATAGTAGGTTTAAGGGCCGCACAACTCAAATTTGGTAAGAAACCTGTTATAGAATGGAAAGGAGCCTTTGATCCCATAGACATTGCTAAGAGTGAAATCAAACAGCGTGTTTTGCCAATGGCTATAGTTAGAAAGATACCAGGTTCCCGTGATGAGATATGGAACATTAAAGATATGAATATCCGAGACTTTTGAAATCAATTTAGAAGTTCCCATATTTAGCATCAAATATGGCAACTGCTGATCCTGATTTAGACCCTACTACACTAAATGAACCTGGGGCTGGTGATGATGGGGATGAAACGCTTTATCTTAGCCCAATCACAAAGACATCAACCACTTATGAAGATCCTGATGATGAAGAAGAAACTTCATTTGGTGGTGATGAAACCAGGCCCTTAATAGAAGAAATGGAAGTCGAACAAGATGAAGCTTGGACTAGAATCAAATCAAGATTCCCCAAAGTTGATACTTCCAAGTTCAGAGCTAGTATTAACGAAGCGGGTCATGTAATTGTGAAACTGTTTAGAAAAAATTCCAAGCCTCATACGTTATTACTTAAAGATGATGAAATTAATAATGATATCCCCAAGACTATAAGGGACAGTTTAGGGCCAACCTCAATCGAAGCTGTGGAAGCTAATGATGGTGAAATAGCTAAGAAAAAGGGATTACTCACCAAAATGAAGGAGAATCTAAGATTCCACAGAGACAAGCCACTTAAAACTACAGAGGAAACTAGCCAAATAGAAACTCTCTCGAGAGAGATTGCTGAGCAAGAACAAGAGATAGCCAACTTGGAGAAAGAGAATGAGCAAATCCAGGAACGAATGTCATTGCGAGACCGGGTAAAGGCTATATTCAAGAAATATGGATTTACAGTCTTTGCAGTTATGAGTGCAGTTGGAGTGGTAATTGGTGTTATAGTCAGCAACCTCTCCAAAGGTCTCTCGAAATTGGGTAAAGGCGTTGGTGATGGACTAAAAACAATTGGCAAAAAACTAGGTGAGTTATTACCTGGTATGGTGGGCGCCATTGCAAGCTTCTTATTCAAGACTGCAGGTGAAGTCATTTCATTCCTTGGTAAGAACGCCTGGCTGTTAATAGTGGCAGTTGTACTTTACTTTGTAGAGGAATTAAAGAAGAAACACAAGTGAATATAAATGAAGAGCTATTGCGTCAAAGAGAGAAAACAAACTGAATGCGTTCCTGGTAGTGAAACCTTCACCAAAACCTCCAAGGGCAGGCCCATGATGAAGTGTAAATGTGCCAGCTGTGGAATCACCAAAACCCAATTCCTCTCAGAGACTAAATATAGAAATTTAAAGGATACTGAGTAATAATCCAAAATGTTGAGCGTTACAATGTATGAGTCTGAAACTAGGGTGTACTTGGATCCTCCTCTGGTAAAGGTTCGTGAGATACAACTCTTGGATTGTATGATGCCCAAACGATTAGTTAATTTCAAGGACCGACAGAACATACTCAAGGAAGATAATCGCCCCTTAATAATAATCCAACCCGGTACATACTCTCTGCGTGATATACACGCGATATTTCTCAACGATACAGATAGGGCTAAGCTCTCGATTATTGAGACTAATACTGTTGACTATCTCTACTCCAATAAGATCTTCAACATTAAACTTACGAGAGGGTTACAAATTGGACTTGGTGTGCCTGAAATCATAAATCCTGGCAAGTTATACCCCATAAAACTTCAAATCAAGGAGCCCCTTAGACTTACTTGCAGTCTAGTGGATAATTTGTCATCCTATACGAATAAAATTCAATCAGTGAGCCCTGTTAAGGTTTCACCCTCATACCTCCTTGCTAACATACCCTCACAGAATTATCCAGTCATACCGGCACAGAAATCAAATAGTCCCATAAATCACTTCGATTTAAGAATATTCGACAGTGAGTGGAAAAAGTTGCATCTTAAGGGTTCTCCCATCACTATCACCTTAAGTTTCAAATAACATTTTAAAAGAAAGTTATAGTCGTAACAAATATGGATGAGCATAATAGAATATATCCTGAATTGCCTCCAACGGCTCCACCTCCAACACCCACTGATGGGCCCTCATTCAGACTTCAGCAGTGTACCGACATTTTGAAAACGCTTAAGTCTGAATTGAATCATTACGAGACTGTACTCAAAAAGTACAACCGGTCCAAAGGCGCTCTCATAAATGCAAGCTCAACTTGTGGTATACTATCTTGTATTTTAGCGGCTGGTGGATTGGGCACCTCTTTGAGTGGAGTTGGAATTGTGGCAGCTATACCCTTAGGGGTGACTAGTGGAATACTCGTTTGTACTTCCATAGCGTGTGAACAAATCTCCAAGAGGCTTGACAATAAAGCGGTCAAGCACCAAAGTACCATTACACTGGCTAAATCAAAAATAAACACCATTGAAGACTTGGTTTCCAAATCGCTTAACGATAATAAGATCTCTGACGAAGAGTTCTCCTTAATAATTGAAGAACTCAAAAAGTTTGAAAAGCTTAAGGCTGAAATACGACTCAAAGCTCAAAAAAATCTGACTGGAGAAGACCCTATGGTATTGAGACAGAGGGTACGAAAAGAGATACTCAAAGAACTCAAAGGAGGACCATAACCATAACTTATGACAAGATATCTTACTGAGTTAAAAAACTATAACCCTTCTACCCAAATACTGGATAGAAGATGAGCTTACTCAATGATTTCAAAAGAAAATATCCAAAAGCTGACTTGAGCCAGTTCAAATTTGTTTATGATAGCTATGGTGGGTATATGAAATGGGCACGTAATGGATTAACAGTCATGTCTTATGATGACCCTACTGGCAAGACATGGACTGATGGACTTAAACCCAATCTTAAGATATTACTTTGGATTGATTTGGGTTTGGATGATAAAATGGTGAGCTCATTCCCAGATAGTCTAACCATAAGAAATAATCACTACCCAATACCAGCAGTTGACTTTGATGAACCTACAAATGATACCACAACCATGCTAACCTCATTAGACATTTACGTTTCAAACACCAAGAAGTTCACTGCTAAAATGCGTAATGTGTTTACATCTGAAGTTGTGACTTTCAAATTTGGAAAGCAAAGCCGAAAGTGGTTGAACTCACCTGACATGAATTATTGGCCTCAACAGCTCAATTTTGCAGTGTGGTGTGCAACCTCTGGATGTGGTATCAGCCCCTTTGAAAGTTTGAACTATCCTAAAGTTGTTGCTGGATTCATGAAGTTTCACATCTACTTCACCATAAGGCGAATACTATACGAATTGAGTGTACCATTGCCTGATGAGCAACCATTTGTCATAAACAACAATCCTTACAGTAAAGTTGCCTACCAAAGATTATGTGCTGAATTCGGAATAGCTAATAATTCGGATTTTAGATGGAAAGGAGGGCGAAACCATGGTCTGGGTGATATCTTCATTGACTATGGAGCTGGCTATCATGGAAGAGGTGGTGGATTCCAGAATGTCCATGTGATTCGAAACTATGATGAAGATGCAAATCAATGGCCTGGCGAAGGTGGTAAATTCTCTGATGATGGTGGTAAAAAGGAAAAAGGAAATCTCATCTCATTCATTCGGAATGATGACTTTGCTGACTATAAATATGCCTGGTTCATTCCAACTAGTGGTTATGGACTCACCAAAGCTGGACTTGGTAGATTGAATCGATCTGCTGAGGCTTTTGTTTACTGTGTGTTGGGTGCACAAGTCAACACCAGAAATTCAATTGTGGGTAGTGGTGGTGGAGCAATTGAAACCCAACAAGAATTCTTGGCTTTGTTTGAAAGTAGTGTGATAGAGAATGACATTTCAAGTTCAGTCCAAAGGTACCAACTTGTCACTCAAGAAGCTAAATTAAGACTGGATTTGGCCATTGCACCTGGAATATGGTTAATGCCAAGTAATATGATTATAAACACAGAAAGTGTGGTTGGATACAATAACAACCTTATGAAAGCCACTGATGATATGAAATTTGGAGTTAACACAAACGTGAATCTGGAGACTAAAACTGTGGGGATAAGCCATAACCTAGGTTCTTCAAAAGTTAAGTTACCACATGCAGCTGTTAGATCTAGACCAACACCCCCACCAAAGATTGCTTCTCAACCTATAGTCAAAGAATCCGAAAAATCTACCACCAATCATGAGGATATTCTAATTGTATTAACCATTGCAGCTGCATCTATAGCTTGGATTATTTTCAGATAAAAATTGAAATAATCAATCCATGGATCATACCCATATGTAAATCATGACATCATTAGCAATTGTTGGTAGTAGAAACTTCTTTGACAGTGACTTCTTGAAAGATCAAATAAGTAAGGCTCTTAAGAAATGGAAGCTAAATCTCTCAGACATTGAATGCATCGTATCTGGAGGTGCAAGTGGGGTTGACACAATGGCTGAAGAATTTGCAATTGAAAATGGAATACCATTCAAGAAGTTTGAACCTCAATGGGATTATTATAGCAAAGCAGCTGGACCAATTCGTAATAGAGCTATTATGGAGTGTGTAACGCATGTATTGGCCTTGCCTTCATGTGTTTACTCAATAGGTACTAAGTCAGCTATCAAGATTGCTAGAAAGTATAAGAGAGAGGTTATAGTAGTCTATGTGTAATTATTAACTTGACTTTTGTAACGTGAATCGCGTTACAAATGTCTTAGCATGAATTTATACATCTTTGTGAAGTTCAATCACACATTGATTTTTGTAGAACATAATAAATATTATACACACTACACTAATACTCAAAAATAGTATTCCCAAATCTACTGTATATATAATAGATATTGGTGTTCCTACCACACCTTTATAAAATTTTTTATTATTATTAGGAAAAACAGTATCTTTACCATTATCATCAACACAAATCCTAGGACCATAACACTTCTCACATAAATACTCATCTTCACCATGTTCACAAATTCCATACTGAATATCATTCAGAGCTTTTATTAATTCAACTCTTTTTAGTTTACTAGACCCACGTATTCCAGCTTTTCTAGCTACTTCTTTTAGCTCCTTTACTGGTAACCTTTCCATAAAAGCTCAGTAAAATAGCAATCACTAAATCAATAAAAATCAAATTTCATTTTTTAAAGCACCATCTCTCAAGTTCTGAATTAATATAAGAATTTAGTTCGTTAAATGGTACAAAGTGTGGCACTCTTATAAGTACAATACCTTTTGATTGACACACATTATTTTTTAGTGAGTCTTTGAAAACCTGATAATGAAAATCACTCTTATTTCTGTGAAACATGGATGTGTATTCATAATGTTGAATCCCATCATATTTAAATGCCAATCCAGTACCCATACATGTTTTTATGTCAGGATTGAATCCATCAAGTTCAAGATTCCTACCCGTTCCAGGATTTTTCAACCAATTTGGGCGGATTGAAGGAAACTCGGCTATAAAGATGTTTTGAAATATTCTCCTACACTCTTCTTCATACTTGTTCTTTGGATTTGGAGCCAATCTTTTTCTGTTATTATAGAATCTTAATCTTGAGTATCTCATGTTATTAAATGTGTAAACATTCCTTTTATAAACAAATACAAAGTAAATAATTAATCCTATTACAAACATTAAAATTAAAATATCTATAATGATTAAATCCCAATTCATATTATTTTTATAATTTAATTATAATGTTTTTAAAACATCCCGATAGAATGACCACACACTAATTTGCATAAAAACCATTTTGAGCCGAAAAATTAATGACCACACCCAAAAACCACTTTGAGCCAAAAAAATAATGACCGCGCCAAAAAAAAAAAATACCATTAAGCCAGAACCCCCCGTTTGCAGCTACTGTAATAGTAGGATATAGAGTCAGGTTTAGGTAACGAATAAAATTTTAGTTGCAACGATTAGATTTCCGAGTGATTTAAGGGAAATAAACTTTTTGTCACTACGCATGCGCAATTCCACCAATTGCCTATAACCATTAAAAAAAACAGTTATTCTATTATACCCTGGGCTGCAGAATCTTTGCAATTGTGAAACATTGCAGATTTGTAGTATTACAACAAGATAATATCTACGTAAAAAATCAAATTGTTTCTAATTCGCAGTCGTATTGTATTTTGGCTCTCAAGATATCTGCTTAAGGCAGCTAATTCTATAGCATACTAATCCGAGAGTACTCAAATTCAACAAATCAGTCCTCATTACACAGATTAGTGATGCACATGCAATTTTTACCATCTTGTAGCATTTAAAATGTAATTTAAAATCCATTTTATGTCGTAATTGTAGTCGTTTTTGAAGACGAGATACAATACCAAGAGATGGTTGCAAGGAAACTCAGCCTTACAGATCTTTGTCAAAAAACCATATAAGAAATTGTATGGGCAGAAGGACCGTCATCTAGGGGGGTAAGTTCTCAAATCATTTTGAATGTTTCATCTAAATGTAATAGGAGGATATAGAGTCAGGTTTAGGTACGAAATAAACTTTTAATTGCAATGATTAGATTTCCGAGTGATTTACGCGAAATAAAGTTTTTGTTACTGCGCATGCGCACTTCCACCAATTGCCTATAACCCTTAAAATGACAGTTATTCTATGACACCTCGGCCTGCAGAATCTTTGGAATTATGAAACTTTGTAGATTTGTAATATTACAAGAAGATATGATCCACGTAAAGAATCAAATTGTTTGTAATTCGCAATCGTATTGTATTTTGGCAGTCAAGATATTATCTTAAGGCAGGTAATTCTATAGCATACTGCTCACACAGTACTCAAGTTCATCAAATCAGTCCTCATTACACAGATTAGTGATGAACATGCAATTTTTACCATCTTTAAGCATTTAAAATTTAATTTAAAATGCATTTTGTGTCGTGATTGTAGTCGTTTTTTAAGACAGGATACAATACCAAGAGATGGTTGCAAGGAAACTCAGCCTTACAGATCTTTGTGAAAACACCATATAAGAGATTGTATGGGCAGAAGGACCCTCATCTAGGGGGGTAAGTTATCAAATAATTTGGAATGTTTTATCTATATGTAATAGTAGGATATAGAGTCGGGTTTAGGTAACGAATAAAATTTTAGTTGCAACGATTAGATTTCCGAGTGATTTAAGGGAAATAAACTTTTTATTAATACGCATGCGCACTTCCACCAATTGCCTTTAACCCTTAAAATGACAGTTATTCTATCATTCCTCGACCTGCAGAATCTTTGCAATTCTGAAAAATTGCAGATTTGTAGTATTACAACAGGATAATATCCACGTAAAGAATCAAATTGTTTGTAAATCGCAAATCGTATTGTATTTTGGCTGTCAAGATATTTGCTTAAGGCAGCTAATTCTATAGCATACTGCTTAAAGAGTTTTCAAATTCAACAATCACTCGTCATTACACAGATTAGTGATGGACATGCAATTTTTACCATCTTGTAGCATTTAAAATGTCATTTAAAATCCATTTTATGTCGTGATTGTAGCCATTTTTGAAGACAAGATACAATACCAAGAGTTGGTTGCAAGGAAACTCAGCCTTACAGATTTTTGTCAAAACACCATATAGGAGATTGTGTGGGCAGAAGGACCGTGATCTAAGGCGCAGACTTATCAAATCATTTTGAATGTTTTCTCTATATGTAATATTAGGATGTAGAGTCAGGTGTAAGTAACGAATAAAATTTTAGTTGCAACGATTAGATTTCCGAGTAATTTAAGGGAAATAAACTTTTTGTTACTACGCATGCGCACTTCTACCAATTGCCTATAACCCTTAAGATGAAAGGTATTCTATCATACCTCGGCCTGCAGAATCTTTGCAATTCTGAAACATTGCAGATTTGTAGTATTACAACAGGATAATATTCACGTAAAGAATCAAATTGTTTGTAATTCGCAAATCGTATTGTATTTTGGCTGTCAAGATAATAATAATAATAATAATAATAATAAAAGCATTTATTTAGACACGATAGTTTAAAATACAGCGTTGCTGATGTGGTCGTGTACAATCTAAAACGTTAAAATTACAAATTATATATATACATATATTAAAAAAAATAATAAAAAAAAAGCTAATCGAATAAAGTGAAATTGTCTAAAACATTACTTTTGGTTACTTTACGTTTAAAACTATTTACATTATCTTCTGCCCTAATATCATTACTTAAAAAGTTCCATAAGGTGGCGCCACGGTACGCAATAGATTTCTTTAAAAACTCAGTCCTTGGACGGGGCAGCGAAACGCACATCTTCTGTCGCAAGTTGTATTTTGGGGTGCGTTTGTTAAACAGCTCTTTGAGAGGAACCGGGCAGTTTCCATGGTAGCAGTTATGAACAAAAAGAAGAACCCGTTTCAAGTAAATATGTTTGAGTGACTTCCAGTTGGTGCATGTAAGGACGTCCTCAGAAGACATATTCCAGTCAAGGCCATGGATAATTTTTGCAGCCCTAACATGAATACGTTCAAGGCTGCCAAATAATGTCTTGCCACATGAGCCCCAAATTAAGAGTCCATAAGTCACCGAAGGTAAAATAACCTTAAAATAAAAGTCAAGTCTGGCCCCAATCGGTAAAAAATAGAGGGATCTCAAAAGGCTTAATTTCTGAGAAAAGTTCTTAATTAATTCACTAACGTGGACATTCCATTTGAGTTCATGGTCAACTTCAACACCTAAACATCTGGAGGACGTGACTTGCTCGATGTAACAGTTACCAAACTTTAAACCCGGTAGTGGGCCAACAAAGCGACTACGACTTAGTAACATGAACTCGGTTTTACCGGGATGTGGTGTTAGAAGAGAACGGCGACACCACTCGAAAAGTAAAGCTAAAATCTTATTTAAGGCCATAATGACCAAAGCTGGAGAAGTCGCCACTACATACATCGTAGTATCGTCAGCATACATGTGAATGACACCATCATTATCGTTGATGATATCAGGTAAGTCATTACAATACAAAGAAAACAGTGTGGGCCCTAAAACTGATCCCTGTGGAACACCGAACTTTACAGAACGAGGACTAGACTTCTCCCCATTTACTATTGTTATTTGTGAACGCTCGGACAGATAACTGCTAATCCAAGACCATAGGTCACCGGCAATCCCTAGCCCCTGAAGTTTCTTTAGCAGAAGAGGGTGCGAGATGGAGTCAAATGCTTTTCTAAAATCAACGAAAACGATTCCAACCGTTTGATTGTTGTCGAGAGCACGTCTCCAATCCTCGGACATTTTAGCCAGTAACAGTTCTGTCGAGTGGCCTTGTTTGTACGCCCACTGATGTTTGTTGCTGAGACCGTGATCAGCAATGTGCGACGTAATTGTTGAAACGACACAAGACTCCATTAACTTTCCTGGAACACATAACAAAGAGATCGGTCGGTAATTAGTCTTGTCAGATTCATCATCCTTTTTATGCAGGCAAGAGACGTTGGCAGACTTCCACATCGCAGGAACCGAATTGTTACAAACGCTAGCAAGATAAACACATCGTAACGACGGCACAATTGCATCGCCTGCGAGCTTCAATAATTTAGGTGCAACATTATCTGGTCCACAAGATTTGTTTGGCTTAAGGTTCTTCAGGCCTAGAGCGATTTTGGTGTCATTTAAGTCAATGTTCATGATAGAAGGCGTGACTCGAGAAATGTGGGAGGCACTGGTTGCCGGATCGAAGGAAGGAAGATCGTTAGCAAGTTCTTCGCCAACAGAGGAAAAGAAATCGTTCAAAATATTGGCTTTGCCTTGATCAGAGGTTTCAAGACTACCGTCCTCTCTTCTGATCCCGACAATAGGCTTCCTTTTGGCCGGTTCACAGGTGGCAGTTTTTATAAGCTTCCAGTAGGATTTGCAGTCCTTCACTTCGTTGAACAAATCACTGAAATAACTACATTTGGCGGCTCTAACTTCCTGTGTGATTTGATTTCTGAGCTTTCTGTATTTCGCCCATAGATCAGGCTCATTTGATTCCTTGGCTCTGCCTAGAGTTTTGAATCTAAGGTTCATCTTATGGCGTATCTGTGGGGTAATCCACGGGAGAGACTGACGTCTCAGCTTGATTTCTCTATACGGAGCGTGCTTGTTGCAAATGACATTAAAAATGTGCTGCCATGCCCAATAGCAGTCATCCGGATCATCAAATGACGAGCACACAGACCAGGGAGCTGATTCAATATCCTTCATGAACATCTCCTTAAGATTTTTGCTTAAGGCAGCTAATTCTATAGCATACTGCTCAGAGAGTACTAAAACTCAACAAATCAGTCCTCATTACACAGATTAGTGATGACATGCAATTTTTACCAACCTTTAGCATTTAAAATGTAATTTAAAATCCATTTTATGTCGTAAATGTCGTCATCTTTTAAGACAAAATACAATACCAAAAGATGGTTGCAAGGAAACTCAGCCTTACAGATTTTTGTCAAAACACCATAAAAGAGATTGTATGGGAAGATGGACCAACATCTAAAGGGGTAAGTTATCAAATTATTTGGAATGTTTTCTGTGTATGTAATAGTAGGATGTAGAGTCAGGTTTAAGTAACGAATAAAATTTTAGTTGCAACGATTAGATTTCCGAGTGATTTAAGGGAAATAAACTTTTTGTTACTACTCATGCGCACTTCTACCAATTGCCTATAACCCTTAAAATGACAGTTATTCTATCATACCTCGGCCTGCAGAATCTTTGCAATTCTGAAACATTGCAGATTTGTAGTATTACAACAGGATAATATCAACGTAAAGAATCAAATTGTTTGTAATTCTCAATCGTATTGTATTTAGGCTGTCAAGATATTTGCTTAAGGCAGCTAATTCTATAGCATACTGCTCATTCCGCTTGAAGCATTCCGCTTCTCGGCGTTCTTCGTTACCATTTTGTCTATTTTCTCGAACCCGGACTCTTTCTGCTTGTCGGCGTTCTTCGCTATAATTTCGTCTTAATCAGAAACTCCTATCAAGATGGCGGACGTGTTTTGCTTACTGCGTGTGATACGTCTTCCGTTTACTGCTTAATGCAGATTTTTACAACGTGTTTCTTTATTTTTTGGTGTCTCCGTGTGTCCGTTTATGTAACAAGTGAAATGCCATCAAACGACAAGCTTTCTCTTAAGGACCTTGAGTCGCTGCTCGATAGCAAACTTAAGCCGATTCACTCCAGGCTAGACGACCTATTCAAGAAAGTTGATGAAAACTATAAGGCTCTACAGGCAAGACTTGATTCACTCGAGGCAAGGAATGCGAGTTTAGAAGTCGAAAATGCTAAACTGGCCAGCAAACTACAATTCTGCGAAGCTTCATTGAACAATTTAGAACAGTATTCTCGCCGGGAGTGCGTAGAAATTTCCGGCATACCCGAAGCAGAAGACGAAAACACGAAGGAAATTGCAATAAAAGTAGGCTCATTAATAGGAGTAGATATCACAGAAAGCGATTTATCCGTAAGTCATCGACTACCAAAACAGTCCTACAGAGATGTAGTTAGGGAAGGCTGGCAAGCTTCATCGAATTCTTCGCGCTTCAGAGCGCCCAATATAATTGTGAAATTTGTACGAAGAGAGCTGAGAGATCGCTTCTATAAAGCAACAAAATTCCTACGGGATAAGTCAATAGAAGATCTGGATCTTGGATTACATTCTAAGAACAAGATTTATATCTCAGAAAACCTTACTCAAATCAACAAGGATCTTTTTAAGGACAGTTTGAAAGTTAAAAAGGATCTGAAGTACAAGTACATCTGGACATTTTATGGTCGTATCTGTCTTCGTAGAGATTCACAAAGCCTTGCTGTTGCCATAAACAAGAAATCGGATTTGGATGTCTTGAAGCAAGATGGTAGAGTTCATCCCTCCTCACCACAACAAACTGGCTAAGTTAAAACTTACTTTTCATTACTTATTTATATATTATGTCATACACTTATAGATAAATTACCGCGGTTTGACTTGTTATCTAAACTTGACAAGATATCCAGTCTTATTAATCATGATGTGGAAAATAATATAATGCAGCAGCCAGACTTTAAATATTACACTCTAGAAGACTTTCTTAATAATGAGGATATTTCTCAGAGCAAATCTATGCCTCTCTTTTCTACAATTCATTTTAACATAAGAAGTCTTTCTGCTAACCATGATGGTTTGACAATGCTGCTATCAGATCTACAACATTCATTCGATCTTATTGGTCTTTCTGAAACAAAGATAAAAAGTAACTGTGACCTAACTAGCAACATTGCTATTGAAGGATATGATTTTGTCTCCAGGCCAACTGTGACTAATGCTGGTGGTGTAGGGTTCTTCATCAAAGAGGGGATTCATTTTCATATTCGAGATGATCTTTGTTTAACGACAAAAGAGTTTGAATCTCTATGGATTGAGATTAATCGTGATCCATATAAAAATATTCTCTGCGCTGTCATATATAGACACCCAAATGGTAAAACTGAGGACTTTAACAAATATCTCTTCTCAACTCTTGAGAAACTTTTAAAAAGTAATAAGTTATGTTTATTCATGGGTGACTTTAACATAAATCTTCTGAACTTTGAAGACTGTCAGATAACTGAGGAATTCTTTAATACTGTGATTTCGTATGGCTTCTTACCACACATTCTGCAGCCTACAAGAATCACTGATCACACAGCAACATTAATTGATAATATTTTCTTTAATTCTAATGAATTTGTTGCTACTAGTGGAAATTTGATTTGTGACCTTACAGATCATTTACCAAATTTCTTAATTATCAACAAATTATCTTGGACAGCAAGCAATGTGACCAGGTTTGCTCGTGATTATTCTTGCTTTGATCAGGATAATTTTTTAACAGATGTCCAGTCAATTCAGTGGGATAATGTTTTTAGGGATAATGACATCAATCAGATGTTTGACTCCTTTTACTCTGTAGTCAATGCTACAATAGATAAACATGTTCCTTTCAAAAAATTAAGTAAACGAGAAGCAAAATTTAAGTCCAAACCTTGGATTACTCAGGGTATTCGTAAATCTATTAAAACTAAAAATAAGCTATTTAAGCATTATTTGAAAAGTAAGTCTCAAAGTAATCACTCTCGCTATAAAATTTACAAGAACAAACTAAAGCATATTTTAATTGTTAGTAAAAAACTTTATTATAAAGAATATTTTACTTATCATGTTAATAATGCAAAAGCCACATGGAAGGGTATTAAGCAGCTTATTAGCTCTAAGCGTAGTAAATTGTCCTTCCCAAATAGATTAACAGTCGATGGCAACACCGTAACTGATACCAAAGGTATAGCTGATGCCTTCAACAAATATTTTGCCTCAGTTGGGCCAATGTTGGCCAATGGTATTAAACCTGGCAATAGAACCTTTGTGGAATATTTAACAAACTCACAATGCAACAGTTTTTATTTATCACCAGTATCACCAACTGAGGTTGAGAATATTATTTCTAGCTTAAATGCAAGTAAAGCACTGGGGCCACATAGCATTCCAGTGACAATTTTTAAATTATTGAAGAGCATCTTGTGTCATCCATTATCTTATTTATTTAATTGTTCTTTTTCTCTGGGTTTAGTGCCAGATAAGTTAAAAATTGGGAGAGTAATACCTCTATACAAAAGTGGTAATCAGGCTTTAGTATCCAATTATAGACCAATTACTCTGTTATCTGTTTTCCATAAAATAATGGAGAAGCTAATGTTTAATAGATTAGTTAATTTTCTTGATAAACATAATATACTAGATAATAATCAATTTGGTTTTCGTAGTGGACGCTCCACTACTCAGGCCTCTATGCTTATCACTGATAAAATCCAAAGAGCCATTGAAAGTAAATTATATTCTTGCGGGATATTTTTGGACTTAAGTAAAGCCTTTGATACAGTAGATCACAATATTCTCTTAGCTAAACTGGAACATTGTGGAATTCGTGGTTTACCAAATCAGTGGTTCCGCTCATACTTAACTAACAGAAAGCAATTTATTTCTCTAAACAATTTTGACTCAGATCCTGTGCAAATAACATGTGGGGTACCACAAGGCTCTGTGCTTGGCCCAGTATTATTCCTGATTTATATTAATGATTTCACTAATTGTTCATCTATTTTTGATTTCCATTTATTTGCTGATGATTCTAATCTATTTTATACCCATGGTGATTTACAGCATCTAGAGCAAAATGTTAATAGAGAACTCAGTGAAATTAGCCTATGGCTTCGTGCCAACAAACTATCTCTCAATATTACTACAACACATTTTGTAATATTTCATCCTTATCAAAAAAAGGTAAACAATTCCTTGAACATTGAAATAGATGGTAAGCCAATTAATCAACAAAAGAGTGTTAAATACCTTGGCATTCTCATAGACTGTCATCTCAATTGGAAAGAACAAATTCAACAAATTTCAAAAAAAATATCTAGGGGTATTGGTGTCCTATCTAAGATTAGACATTTTGTTAATACGAAAACACTTGTTCAATTATATCATGCCATTATTCTTCCTTTTCTCTCCTACGGCTGTATAATTTGGGGCAACACTTATGATTATAATATTAAACCACTTCAAATAATACAAAGGAAAACAATCCGTTTAATTACTTTCTCAAATTTTGATGCACATACAAGTCCTTTGTTTGCTAAGCTTAATCTTCTTAAACTTCAAGATTATATTAAGGTTCAAACTCTCCTTTTCATGCACCAGTTTAATACTGGCAAACTACCTAAGATCTTTGATTCTTTTTTTGTCAAAACATCTTGTAAACATAATGTAAATACTCGCTTTGCATCTAGATCTACTTTCTATCTTCCAAAAATTCGAACAAATTATGGCAAATTTAATATTCGATTTAATGGACCTAAATTATGAAATGAACTCGATGAAAGATTCAAGTTTTGTACTTCTAATCAATTTAAAAAAGAACTAACTTCGTATTTCATTAGTCTCTATTAATCGTTACTGATATTTTGATGGTTTATATCTATGTATTTTGTTTTGTTTTGTATATCTAATCTTGTACCAAATTTGTGATATTTATGTGTACCAATGTATTTGTTGTGCCTCTTTCCTGACTCTTACATTTTTAATTATTATAATTACGGTCACCCAACTAGTTTAGCTTTTTAGTTATTTTGGGTGTCCCACTACTGTATGGACTGTACTGTTTAATTTATATATTTATAAATACAATCTTGTAAATTCTTTTAGTTTACAGTAGTAGAAATAAACTGTTGTTGTTGTTGCTCAGAGAGTACTAAAACTCAACAAATCAGTCCTCATTACACAGATTAGTGATGATATAATATTTTTACCAACCTTTAGCATTTAAAATGTAATTTAAAATCCATTTTATTTCGTAAATGTCGTCATCTTTTAAGACAAAATACAATACCAAGAGATGGTTGCAACGAAACTCAGCCTTACAGATTTTTGTCAAAACACCATATAAGAGATTGTATGGACAGAGGGACCGTCATCTAAGCCGGAAAGTTATCAAATCATTTGGAATGTTTTCTCTATATGTAATAGTAGGATGAAGAGTCAGGTTTAAGTAACGAATAAAATTTTAGTTCCAACGATTAGATTTCCGAGTGATTTAAGGGAAATAAACTTTTTGTTACTACGCATGCGCACTTGCACAAGTTGCTTAAAACCCTTAAAATGACAGTTATTCTATCATACCTCGGCCTGCAGAATCTTTGCAATTCTGAAACATTGCAGATTTGTAGTATTACAACAGGATAATATTCACGTAAAGAATCAAATGGTTTGAAATTCGCAATCGTATTGTATTTAGGCTGTCAAGATATTTGCTTAAGGCAGCTAATTCTATAGCATACTGCTGACAGAGTACTAAAATTCAACAAATCAGTCCTCATTACACAGATTAGTGATGACATAATATTTTTACCAACCTTTAGCATTTAAAATGTAATTTAAAATCCATTTTATGTCGTAAATGTCGTCATCTTTTAAGACAAAATACAATACCAAGAGATGGTTGCAAGGAAATTTAGCCTTACAGATTTTTGTCAAAACATCATATAAGAGATTGTATGGGCAGAAGGACCGTCATCTAAGGCGGAAACTTATCAAATCATTTGGAATGTTTTCTCTATATGTAATAGTAGGATGTAGAGTGAGGATTAAGTAACGAATAAAATTTTAGTTGCAACGATTAGATTTCCGAGTGATTTAAGGGAAATAAACTTTTTGTTACTACGCATGCGCACTTCCACCAATTGCCTATAACCCTTAAAATGACAGTTATTCTATCATACCTCGGCCTGCAGAATCTTTGCAATTCTGAAACATTGCAGATTTGTAGTATTACAACCGGATAATATCAACGTAAAGAATCAAATTGTTTGTAGTTCGCAATCGTATTGTATTTTGGCTGTCAAGATATTTGCTTAAGGCAGCTAATTCTATAGCATACTGCTCAGAGAGTACTAAAATTCAACAAATCAGTCCTCATTACACAGATTAGTGATGGACATGCAATTTTTACCATCTTGTAGCATTTTGAAATGTAATTAAAAATCCATTTTATGTCGTAAATGTCGTCATTTTTTAAGACAAAATACAATACCAAGAGATGGTTGCAACGAAACTCAGCCTTACATATTTTTGTCAAAACACCATATAAGAGATTGTATGGGCAGAAGGACCGTCATCTAAGGGGGAAACTTATCAAATCATTTGGAATGTTTTCTTTATATGTAATAGTAGGATGTAGAGTCAGGTTTAGGTAACGAATAAAATGTTAGTTGCGACGATTAGATTTTCGAGTAATTTAAGGGAAATAAACTTTTTGTTACTAAGCATGCGCACTTCCACCAATTGCCTATAACCCTTAAAATGAAAGTTATTCTATCATACCTCGGCCTGCAGAATCTTTGCAATTCTGAAACATTGCAGATTTGTAGTATTAGAACAGGATAATATCAACGTAAAGAATCAAATTGTTTGTAACTCGCAATCGTATCGTATTTTGAATGTAAAGATATTTGCTTAAGGCAGCTAATTCTATAGCATACTGCTCAGAGAGTACTCTAGTACAACAAATCAGTCGTAATTACACAGATTAGTTATGGACATGCAATTATTATCATCTTGTAGCATTTAAAATGTAATTGAAAATCCATTTTATGTTGTAAATGTCGTCATTTTAGAAGACAAAATACAATACCAAGAGATGGTTGCAAGGAAACTTAGCCTTACAGATTTTTATCAAAACACCATATAAGAGATTTTATGGGCAGAAGGACCGTCATTTAAGGGGGTAAGTTATCAAATCATTTAAAATGTTTTATCTGTAAGTAATAGTAGGATATAGAGTCAGGTTTAGGTAACGAATAAAATTTTAGTTGCAACGATTAGATTTCCAAGTGACATAAGGGAAATAAACGTTTTGTTACTACGCATGGGCATTTCCACCAATTGTATATAACCCTTAAAATGACAGTTATTCTATCAAACCTCGGCCTGCAGAATCTTTGCAATTCTAAAACATTGCAGATTTGTAGTATTAAAACAAGATAATATCCACGTAAAGAATAAAATTGTTTGTAATTCGCAATCGTATTGTATTTTGGCTGTCAAGATATTTGCTTAAGGCAGCTAATTCTATAGCATACTGCTCAGAGAGTACTCAAGTTCTACAAATCAGTCCTAATTACAAAGATTAGTTATAGACATGCAATTTTTATCATCTTGTAGCATTTAAAATGTCATTTAAAACCCATTTTATGTCGTGATTGTAGTCATTTTATAACAAAAGATACAATACCAAGAGATGGTTGCAAGGAAACTCAGCTTCGCAGATTTTTGTTAAAACACCATATAAGAGATTCTATGGGCAGAAGGACCGTCATTTAAGAGGGTAAGTTATAAAATCATTTGGAATGTTTTATCTGTAAGTAATAGTAGGATATAGAGTCAGGTTTAGGTAAGGAATAAAATTTTAGTTGCAACGATTAGATTTCCGAGTGATTTAAGGCAAATCCACTTTTTTTACTACACATGCGCATTTCCACCAATTGCTTATAACCCTTAAAATGACAGTTATTCTATCATACCTCGGCCTGCAGAATCTTTGCAATTCTGAAACATTGCAGATTTGTAGTATTACAACAGGATAATATCCACGTAAAGAATCAAATTGTTTGTAATTCGCCATCGTATTGTATTTTGGCTGTGAAGATATTTGCTTAAGGCAGCTAATTCTATAGCATACCGCTCAGAGAGTACTCAAGTTCAACAAATTAGTCCTAATTACACAGATTAGTGATGGACATGCAATTTTTACCATCTTGTAGCATTAAAAATGTAATTTAAAATGCATTTTATGACGTAAATGTCGTCATTTTATAAGACAAAATACAATAGGAAGAGATGGTTGCAAGGAAACTTAGCCTTACAGATTTTTATCAAAACACCATATAAGAGATTTTATGGGCAGAAGGACCGTCATTTAAGGGGGTAAGTTATCAAATCTTTTGGAATGTTTTATCTGTAAGTAATAGTAGGATATAGAGTCAGGTTTAGGTAACGAATAAAATTTTAGTTGTAACGATTAGATTTCCGAGTGATTTAAGGGAAATAAACTTTTTGTTACTACGCATGCGCATTTCCACAAAATTTATATAACCTTTAAAATGACAGTTATTCTATCATACCTCGGCCTGCACAATCTTTGCATTTCTGAAACATTGCAGATTTAGTAGTATTACAACAGGATAATATCCACGTAAAGAATCAAACTGTTTGTAATTCGCAATCGTATTGTATTTTGGCTGTCAAGATATTTGCTTAAGGCAGGTAATTCTATAGCATACTGCTCAGAGAGTACTCAAGTGGAACAAAGCAGTCCCTCTAGGAGATTTAATGGGCAAAAGGACCGTTATTTAAGGGGGTAAGTTATCAAATCATTTGTAATGTTTTATCTGTAAGTAATAGTAGGATATAGAGTCAGGTTTAGGTAACGAATAAAATTTTAGTTGCAACGATTAGACTTCCGAGTGATTTAAGGGAAATAAACTTTTTGTTACTACGCATGGGCATTTCCACCAATTGCCTATAACCCTTAAAATGACAGTTACTCTATCATACCTCGGCCTGCAGAATCTTTGCAATTCTGAAACATTGCAGATTTGTATTATTACAACAGGAAAATATCCACGTAAAGAATCAAATTGTTTTTAATTCGCAATCGTATCGTATTTTGGCTGTCAAGATATTTGCTTAAGGCAGCTAATTCTATAGCATACTTCTCACACAGTACTCAAGTTCATCAACTTAGTCCTCATTACACAGATTAGTGATGGACATGCAATTTTTACCATCTTGTAGCATTTAAAATGTCATTTAAAATCCAATTTATGTCGTGATTGTAGTCATTTTATAAGACAATATACAATACCAAGAGATGGTTGCAAGGAAACTCAGCTTTGCAGATTTTTGTCAAAACACCATCTAAGAGATTTTATGGGCAGAAGGACCGTCATTTAAGGGGGTAAGTTATCAAATCATTTGGAATTTTTTATCTGTATATAATAGTAGGATATAGAGTCAGGTTTAGGTAACGAATAAAATTTTAGTTGCAACGATTAGATTTCCGAGTTATTTAATGGAAATAAACTTTTTGTTACTTCGCATGCGTATTTCCACCAATTGCCTATAACCCTTAAAATGACAGTTATTCTATCAAACCTCGGCCTGCAGAATCTTTGCAATTCTGAAACATTGCATATTTGTAGTATTACAACAGGATAATATCCACGTAAAGAATCAAATTGTTTGTAATTCGCAATCGTATTGTATATTTGGCTGTCAAGATATTTGCTTAAGGCAGCTAATTCTATAGCATACTGCTCAGAGAGTACTCAACCTCAACAAATCAGTCCTAATTACACAGATTAGTGATAGACATGCAATTTTTACCATCTTGTAGCATTTAAAATGTAATTTAAAATCCATTTTATGTCGTAAATGTCGTCATTTTTTAAGACAAAATACAATATTAAGAGATGGTTGCAAGGAAACTCAGCCTTACAGATTTTTGTCAAAACACCATATAAGAGATTGTTTTGGCAGTAGGACCGTCAGTTAAGGGGGTAAGTTATGAAATCATTTGGAATGTTTTATCTGTATGTAATAGTAGGATATAGAGTCAGGTTTAGGTAACGAATAAAATTTTAGTTGCAACGATTAGATTTCCGAGTGATTTAAGGAAAATCCACTTTTTTTACTACGCATGCGCATTACCACCAATTGCCAATAACCCTTAAAATGACAGTTATTCTATCATACCTCGGCCTGCAGAATCTTTGCAATTCTGAAACATTGCAGATTTAGTAGTATTACAACAGGATAGTATCCACGTAAAGAATGAAATTGTTTGTAATTCGCACTGGACGAAAAAACGGATTTACTAATGTTTGCGAAAAGTGCAAATGTGTGGTAAATTTGGAGCTCTAAATTTGCATTACATTTGCGCTGTCGGCTAAAGTGTGGGCAAATAAATTTATTTGCTAGATAGGTATTGATAGGCAAAAGTCAAGTAAATGTAACGATTTGATACACATTTGATACATATTTGCACCATGTGGAGATCTTCAACATTTCTTCCAATTTACTCAAATTTAAATCCTTGGCAAAAATGGCCGTTTTCACTGTACTTCAAACGCAGGCAAAAATATGGCAAAAGCCCTAATTTGCATTGGTGTTTGCTCCTTTTTTTCCAGGATACCAAAAGACCACTTTTGCATGTTGTTTACTCTTATTTGCCTTAAGAGCAAAAACAATAAATTTCAAGATATTTGGCTGTATCATAAATTTGCACATTTGCATTATAATTGTCCATATTTGCAAGGGGAGCAAATATAGTGTACTTCATAACATCTACTGACAATCAAAGGTGATGTGGATGTGACATTTCCTATATGTTTGATTCGTTTTTTGTGACTAAAGTAAATTTCTAGTCTCAACTGTAACATTACATTGGTACGATAACATTTTGTACACGCCGCGAGACTCCGCCTAGAAGTCCATTCCCTTATATGCATCTTTCCTGTTAACTGTTTTATATGCACTGTCATTTTAATATAAAGGAATCAGAAACCCGTTAATTTTTTCGACAATCTTACAGTCACAAATTTCTTCTGTTAGTCTTTTTAGGAGCAACGACGAAGGCGACAGTGACGGCAATGAACCCAATAAGTAAATGAAAAACAAATTTTGCACGGCCAGCGAGCCTTTCTTTACAACTTGTACGAACACCACCATACGTTTCCTTTTGCGAAGTTGTTTGGGGGACATAAAGACAGGGACAAATTCAATTTTTTTTTCCGAGTCCGAACTTGGGTGCAATCCCCAAGACTCACTCAAGTTCACCCGTATTTGACATTTTAAGAGAGTTAACGGAAATAAACGAGAAATAAACGCGTATTCATTTTGGTAGCTAGGGACGTTTTTGTTCCCGGCCCTCGCCGTTGCTATAAGGCACCCTATATACATGAAAATGACCGTTCCATTTTGGTTTTATTACAAACTCCTATGATCAAATGCGGAAATGTATCCAGATAAGTTGGACAAATTGTATACACTACAAAACATTAATTGCGAATTTACAAGCTGGATTCACCCGCTGCATCTGCTTAAAAACGACGAAACGAACCAAGTAACAAAATTAAAGTAACGATTCCGAAAGAGTATGTGGCCTTATTGTATGACAGATGATTGAAGTGCGTTAAGCAATGGACCCAAACACTTGACAAAGTATTCCATAAGCTGCTAATGTCATTTCATAGGGTAACAACTCGTAACCAAATCTTTAATCAATGACGTTTTTTGGGTGGGAGAGGGTGGTGGGTGTTGCACAAAGTGATTTGGAGAATTGTGAGTACCTCCGAAAAAAAAACCTTTTTGGATTTCAAACTCACGGTTGTGATTATTCACTTGTACATATTTTCCTCATGGTCATTTATCCAACAACCTTAATTCAAATTAAAACCGACAATTTTTGGTATTTGTTGTAGTTTTGACTGCCCACCTAGAGATGACCACATCTCGATGGCGGGCTTCCTAAAAATGACCACATTTTGAAAGCCCAGCAGCCAATACTACAACAAAATATGGTGAAATTGCTCACAATTTTGTTTGAACATTAACTGAGCCAACAAATTTATGAAAGGCCAGTTTTTCTTACTCTGTTGTTTGCAACCCTGAGTTTGAGTTTCACTGATTTTAATGCTGATTTTGAGTTTTACTGTTCATTGAATACTACCCATTCAATCCAAAGTAGTCATAGTATTTTTGCTGGCTAAAATTCACCTGAATCCTGGTTATTTGATCTTGGAATACAAGGAGAGTGGGGTGGGCGGCTTCCCAAAAAAATTCTGTCAAACAGAGGGTCTTCATATCCTACAGGAGCTACCAATCAAATGGTCAAATCTCACCCAACAACCCACCCCCCCCCCACCCCATAAAAATGAAGACTCTTATTGGGTTACAGGAGCTCTGAGTTGGCCTTGGAACCATGTTTAGAGGTATAAAGAAAAAAACTAAGGCGGTGAAACAAATTAACATGCATCATTTATCCTTCTGGGCTGGGTTGCTCAAAGCTGGGTTAAGATAACCCAAGGCTAGTACGAAATATGAATTCAGATATGAAAGTTAAAAAAAAATTCAGTTGAATTCCTTTTGTCTACAATTTGGTGATTGGATACATTAAAAAGAAAAGAGAAAATTAGCTGACAAAATGCTTTTGATTAAAAGGAATAAGAAGCCAGGGTTAAAATCTAACCCTGGGTTAGTGCTAATTGGTCTTTGAAACAACTGGGCCCCAGTCTTTTTCTGGGTCCAATAATTCTAAATCACATAACCACGTTGAAGTGACTCAATGGTACAAAATCTGGGAATGTGTAGCATTCCTCTTCTGTCATTTGATAATAATAATAAAGCCTAGAGTCATACAATGGGCAAAGATGTCCAAGTACTAAAACTAATAATTCAAAATGACAAAGTGGCTGTTCTATACCGTAAAGATCGAGGGCCCACACTACTTCCCCCTTAAAATATAAAGTAAATACACTACAACAACTCTACTGGACAAAGGTCCAGTAGTCAGATCACTGACTGTATTTTTTGTACATCATACTGAAAAGCTACCATGTAAGTAGCAAGGCCACCCACAATACATGAAATTTGCTCCAAAATAAAAAGTCTTGTGGATTTCAAACTCAGGGTTGTGATTATTCACTTTTACATAATTTCCTCATGGTCATTTATCCAGCAAATGTAATTCAAACTAAAACTGACAATCTTATTTTTACTAGTATTTTTTGTAGTTTTCACTGACCACCTAAAGATGACCACATTTTGAAAGCCCAACAGCCAATACTACAACAAAACATGGTGAAATTGCTTTGTACTTCATAAAGTTTGTGAAAAGTCAGCACAGACATGATTTGTTTGCTGCTCTTTACAACCCTGATTTTAAGTTCAAATTATGATTTGTCTTTCTAAACTGCTCAAACAGATTGAAGAAAATTTATGTCAGCCTTAACACAACAAGATAAACTTAGTGCATTTCTTCAACTGAACCTAAACTGTTAAGACCACTAAGGCTTTACACTAACTTGTTCTAAGAACTTGTTTCTGTAAAATCGCCAATACTTGCTGGACATCAAATTAATGAAAATATGACCTTTTTCTAGTACAAGATTTATTACGAATAGGCATATTCACACAGTGAGATAAACGTTTTGGTGTTTGTTGTTAAATAGGAATAGGATATTTAAAAAAAATCATGAGTTATGATTTGGTTTGAGCACTGATAGAAGATATGAAATAGTACATCTTAACTTTGGATTTGGTTGCAGGCATTTTCTTTGTCCAGCCACAAAATTACTTCCCATGTTCACTTTGCCACTAACATCTTCCATGACCAACCCGAGTGAAAACATATCTGAGGCAAAAGATGGTGGCTGACCAAGAACTATTTCTGGTGCTATATGGCGATGTCGTTTTCTGTACTCTTCTTGTTTCTGTGCAGTCATCGACTTCTGTTTTGAAGGGGCATCTGATAGCCGAATAGCCTTTCCAAAATCAATCAGCATTGGATGGTACATATTGTTTACCTCTGTAAGAATAATGTTGTCACTCTTTATATCTCTGTGGAGAAATCTTTTTGAGTGCAAATGTTCTATCGCTTTACACAATTTCAGTAAAATGTTCTCCGCAGAGTGCTGTGAAAGGGACATCGATTTACTCTGGAGGGCACGGTACAAAGTACAAGAAGAATTGTGAAGATGCTAAAAATATGACACAATAAAGTAAGGTTTTTTTGTCACATTTACCCCAAACAGATGGGGTATTGATGGATGGGAGCATTGTGCCATAGTATAAGCTTCATTTCTGACATCTTGTGCAGAGGACAAATTATTTAATACTTTGACAGCCACTGGAATGCCCTTGTAATATTTCTTAACGCACCGACTAAAAACACCCTCCTCAAGTTGATCCTGTATTGCATTTCTTTTAAAGAGTTCAATTGATGCCACTCAATCTCAGGAACATTGGACATTACATTCACATCTGTGCCAATCAAGGAAAAAATCTGAAACAAAGGTAAAAAAAATCACTAAACCCACTAAAAATAACCAGTAATTCAAAATTTCTTTGATAATACTGTGAAATTAAATCCATTGCATTTAACTTGTGTTGCCTAAAGAAATTCCCAATACAGAGGTTGCAGTTGAAATAGCAATTATTTATAATTATGTGATCTGCTATAATTGCAACAGTGAAAATATATAGATTTGTTTGATGTAGCAGTTATGTTCAGCATTTTCAACAGAAAAGAAGCACAATGCGTGACTGGTTCTTCGATATTATTAGTGATCAATGCAATTATTTGTAAATAAAGCAGATGTTATTACTGACTTCCAAGTAATATTTCTCTTTGCTATATTTCTTTGCTACATATATGTACTGAGTAATTCAAAGGTTTCGTTGGGACAGACAAGTTCCATAGCCATTTCAAAATGAGTTTTTACCTTTGAGTTCCATGTATCCCTGGGAATTTAACTCTCTTAGCCACCACCATTTTCCCACGCATGAAAAGTTAATTTAAGCCCTACTTTGCAAAATTAGGCATAACATCTTAGTTAACCTTTTTCTTTAATGCTGTGTAATTCATTTTTGATGTCAAATACAAATATTTAATAACAACCACAATATACAGTTGACCTTTTTCATTGGAAAAACCCTATAAGGGAGAAACTAAAGTTTGTAATGCCAAAATTTTTAGCCATCTTTCTTATATATTCATTGCAATGGTGCTGTATGTAGTAACAAGTTTTTGAAGTTTCCTAAATGCCCTATGCTTTCAATCATGACTTTCCACACTAACTGTAGGGACAAATGACTGTAGTAGCATGATTGCAACAGGTGAGAAAATGGTAAAGGAAAAAAATTCTTCAGGGTCAGTGAAAAGTTGGGGAATTTCAAATAAAGTCAGGAAAAGCTTAAGTATTTCAGAGAAGTCAGGGAAAAGTGAAATTTAACAGTACTGAGTAAATTTTTGCCAATTCAGCAATGGTTTGCTGTAACGAAGAATGTGACAGGAAATGTATTGGATTGGTAGAATTACATGACTGATTAAAACTGATTTTGGGTATTCAAGAAAATGAATCCTTTTTCCATGACTTTCTTATCTTAAGAAACTATAAATCCATGTACACTGCATGTCACTTCCTGAAAGCATATTAAATAAATGGGTGAAGAGGTTGGCTGAAGAGGGGAGGTTGGAGCCCATTACCAGGATTAATTTGTGATTTTTCAAATTTAGTTCGTAAGGGAAATTTTACATTTTTCAGGAAAAAGTAAGGGAATTTCAAGATCCTTTGGCTATGGCAACCATTACTAGATTCTAAGCCTAAAAGAAGAAATGGTATTGTTCAGAGTTCAGTAATTTTTACCACCTCTGATACAAACCCTATGCAGAAGAAAACTGTAGTGCTTGTAATAGCAGAGGAACCTTTTCCCAGATTAGGACATACACCCCCACCCCATGACAGTATATTATGTTAAACATAAAATAATAATAATAATAATAATTATCATACAATAATAATAATCAGAATAAATACAAGAAATGAGAAAATACAAAAGTGTTAATAATATAATAAGTAGATACATAAATTGGGGTTTTATTCCTCAGGAAAAAACATTACGAGTTCTTTCAAAACTAGCTTCGCGAGGTTTCGCGGGAGTCGTATTTCTAGTATATATTATATTCGTTTCCTCATCGGATTGGGTAAGATTTTCGCACAGGTCCCTACTTCAATATGCATGCTGTAGCCGTACAGTTTCGGGCAAGATTTCCGCACAGGTCCCTACTTCATTATGCATACGCTCCTTTGTTTCCACAAAACAATAGCGATAACAATAGACGTCCTTCGGGACTGTTGCGCTTTGTTTGTTCTTCTTGGAAGTTTTTTTTCTAAGTCTATCTGGACTTGAAAAAAATCCTTACAATTTCCGACTAAAATACGGAAAATCGAACATTTCTAACGGAATTTTTGCAGTTTTCCTGCAATTTTTGCCATTTGTCAATGTCAAAATAATCAAAAGACGTTGAGTTATAAGAAATCGTTGTATAAATACGCTCTAAATTCATACATACGAAAGAGACAAACTAAATAAAAGTTCGCAGAAACTGAATGCCTACCTTCTTTTTGCTCTTAAAATTGTCCTTCGTCTCTTTGTTAATTCACCAAAGCACTGCAAAGTGTAGGTTTGTTTTCTTTCCGGTATAATCCACGGCTCTTTCCAGCCGAATCACGAACGGTGCATAGAGAGGTTTATCGCACATTGTACAAATCAGCGATATGCTCAATGATGTTTCCGAATGGATCACTTTTGTTTTGCTGACGCCACAACCACTCCTGTAGGTAGCTTTCAAACAGACTTATGGATGTTCCTGTACGAGGCATACTTCGTTTCCCTCCCCACCATGTACTTTCAATGCTCTGTGTGTGAGCACGCGTGTCTGGGTCGACGAAGTTTAGGCGGTGGTTAACTGTGAGATGATGATAGCCCTCGTCTTGTAAGCAATCGTAAGCTTTCCACATGTCACTCATCACGCGTGTTCCAGGTAATATTTGAGCGCGGATAATTGGCAAGAGTGTTTCTTTATCCCTACGCTCTACCGGAACAAGGAAGCAGTCCTTGGTTTCACGGCAAATGCCACCAAAGACCCACTGTCCTTCGATGTAGCGACCTTTGTGATACTTCATCTTGCCAAACTTGGACTCATCAATCTCAACAGTTGTACCAGGACCGCCTATCGGCCTCGTATGTTGTTTCATTATTCTGTCTGCACAAACCTCCCGGCAATAGTTATACCAATCTATCACCGTTTCTGTCGAGGTGGTTTCTTCATCTAAAGCGGTTTCGTGCACTGCTTGTGTTGTGGTGAATTTGTGCGCCCAAGCGTAAGTTAGGGCTAATATTTTTGCAAGGGAAAGCTTACTACCAGAAAACCATGACTTCTGGCGGATTGAAGCTTGTCCATTGCAGTTTTTTGTAGAGCATCGCCAAACAAATCCATCTCCCGATGCAGTTCGCCGTTGCCATTTGAGTGCGTTTCCGCACTCAGGTTTAGGGCATTTCATTGCCGACGAGAGTAGATTGTGCTCTTTGCACCACTCTATGCACCGCTCGTGATCGGCCAGAAGTTGCGAAAGTTTCCATAAATTTAATCTCCTTGGCTCCATTTTCGATGCTGCCGTCTAAGAGAGGGGTTAACGTCGACTCAAAGATTTTATACTGCAATGAACTCGTGCATTGTGCTTTTTAATGTGTGCAGCACGGGGGATGGTAGGTGGTCGGCACGACACGCGTATGTCATTACTTTTCATTGTTATGTAAATTGACGTCTAGAATTCCAAATAAATATTAAAATCAAGACGAGAATCAGCAACTTGACTCGTTAGCTCAGTGGTCTAGAACAGGGACAAGTAATCCAGAGGTTTACAGTGGTACGGAGTTCAAGGCACACTGCGGGAGACGAAAAGGACAGAAAAAGGAAAGCGTACCTGAAAAATATAGACAGGACAAGGGAATCGAAAGAGGAAAGCTGGGACGAAATGGAACATACGCGGTGTAAGTAAAAAGGGCAAAGAAAAGAGAGAGAGAGAGAGAGACAGAGACAGAGACAGAGAGAATTAGATCCAAATTTTTGGATCCTGTAAGTAGAAATTAGCCATGTACATATTCGATTCCCTTGGGCATACGTATTGTTCTTCGAAACAATAGCGCGAATGCATAATTAATTTGTCGTGTATGCATAATGAAGTAGGGACCTGTGCGGAAATCATTCCCAGTTTCGTTCTCAGAAATGTTTGCACGCGCCTTTTCCAAGACAATTCAACTACTGCATGCATAATGAAGTAGGAACCTGTGAGGAAATCTTGCCAAAAGTTACACGCGTGAGTTGCATCGCTCGCAATTAGTCCGCCCACACGATTAATTTTATTTGCTTACCTTTGCCTGCGTCCCAAATCTGGAGGCGCTTGGTTGGTTTCCGCCACTCCTTCTGAGCAACAAATCTTTGTTTTCCTTCCACTTTAAATAATACTTCCGCGCAAGAGAAAGCATTCGTTCACGTTGCTTAGTTTCCATCCGCAATCGGTCGGTGAGACCCTCGATGACTGCATTTGCCGTAAACTTACATTTATCATTTTCTTTTCTTCTTTGAAGTCGTTTCCTTTTCTTGGCTTGATTTCTCATGCGACGACGCTAGGTAGCGATATTCTCTCTCCATTTAAACGGGGTTCGTTTCTTCTGTTCGTCTTCCATGATCGAAACACGACAACATATTCCCGCCGAAATGTAACAAAACAGCGCCAAAGTAAGATAGGTACGTAGTGTATGGGACACAATGTACCCACATCAAACTGCGACCTTTGGACTGCCAAGACATAACACTTTTTAACAAAAGTTTAAAAAGGACATTGATAATAAACGAAACTTTCGTCTACTGAAGTGACTAGCATTAACCAAAACTCAGCCCCAATATTAGATAAATACACAACAAGACCAAAGGAATACAGGATATTAACACATCATTTTAATTTCAGTTCACCAAAATTTACAATAAAGCAAGTAATTAAATGTGTAATCCGATCACATGGCGCGTTCGTCTCCGATACGTTACCGTTCGTTATCCGAAGATTTCGCTCGCCGACCTCGTGATTTCTGCCCTTTGGATCCTATTCCCGCCTATGCTGTGAAGGACCAATGGAACGTCGTACATCTTTCGTAGTGGTTAAAATTTTACTAGATTCTTGTGACTGAAGGTCGTTTGAATTTTAGGCGCGGTTACTTCGAGCGAACGGTTTCAGCAAGCTTAGTGCAACTCGCCATATTTTCTCGATATTTTTTCTCATTGTAACCATCTGATTTCTCCTTTATGTCTGCTATGGCAAAGCACAAGCCCTCCAGGTCAAGGCATGTCCTTTACACTACCCAGTCTAGGCCGAAAAAAAAGCAAGGTCCTGCTTCGTCGTCTGTTGGAAATTTTTTATCTGTTTCCCTGACTGTTTCGTTGTTAAATCATTCTTTATAAGGCTCATGTGAGGGACATCTGTTGTTCGCTGACTAATGAGGATGGGGAAGATGTTAAATAGGATCTTTCGCACGAGTAAGTTTACGTTCTTATCGTTTTTATTTCTGTTTTTATTTTTTTTTATATCGTGTTGCCAGTTTACTAATTGAGATGCTTACATTATGCAGTGTTTGTTGTTTTGAGTTTTGTGTTGTTGTTGGAGCTCATAAACCGTATCAAACAAAGTACAATGGTTTTTAGCAAAAAGCAAACTTCTATTACTATTTTTAAAAGAAGAGTACAAACTGTTAATTTGATATTGCTTATTAGGAGCCACCAGCCTTTCTCATATGCACCCTTTCATAATGGAAATAGAGATTACTTCATGGTTAGTGAGCGCGGACGATTTTTCTTCACGAGTTGTGAAGAATCGAAAACGAACGAGTGAGCGCAGCGAACGAGTGAGTTTACTTTTCTTCACAACGAGTGAAGAAAAATGGTACGGGCGAGCTAACCATGAAGTAATTTGTTTATTTTACAGGTACTGAGATTTACTCCTTACAAAAAACTACTAACTGATCATGAATCACGCTGGGCTAGAAAAATCAAGATACCACAACAACAGTCAAGGTGCAAAACGCACGTAGCAGGCTTTATTTTGGAGCATACCGAATCAACATCACAGTCGAGTTAAAATGCGTTCAAAATTTACTTCTCTAAAATGATACAAAATTTCCACGAACTGGAAAATTCTACTTTAAACCCTGCTGGAAATTTCGCTAGAAGTATAAGAACCAAAGACAGTTAAAAACGTTTTAAAACGACTCGTGAATGACTCAGGAATGTCTTGTGTACGGGAAATACAATGTAAAATTACCTTTTTGTTTTGATTTTAATGCGGCTCTTGCTTTTTCAAACGCGACGTCTTTCATGATGCTGTATCCGTAGTTTTTCTTTCTCAAATAACCGTTCAAAACTTGCAAAGAGAGAACGCTGCGAACTTTGCTCATAATCTTTGTTTTCTTTCTTTCTCATTGCTAAGACAAATTCACTGATGAATGACTTGAACTCGTTTGAAGGAATTTCTTCTACGGACCTTGATTCGCCTTTCAACGTCAAAAATTCTCAGTCAAGCGACGTGCTGTTCGGGTTTCTCTTTCTTATTTTTCTTTTCTTGATCTTGTTTGAAGTCCTCGACTGAAGTTGTATCTACAAACCTAGAATTGCTCAGAAGAAGAAGCTGAGGGAGAAGCCATTATTGCTCACTTTTTGCCGAGTTCATGGCGCCAAAATTGATCCCACTTCTACAACCAGTGAAACAAAATCGTCTCCGACCTGTGATTGGTCAGACTATATTTTTCACTAGTGAAGAAAATGGTCCGACCAATCAAATTGCTTCTAGTTTTTCACAGACTATTTTTCTCTCACAGATTTGTAAGGAGTAAATCTCAGTACCTATGGAATAAATAATATGGGATTACCTTAAATTGGGATCTTGTGCACAAAAACAATCCTCTTTGAATAAAATACCACGCTTAGCCACAGTTCTAACACAATTTGTTCTATTGAATTTTAGCTTTAATCAGAGATGACCAGGTTGTACATGCAGCTATATATAGATGGAGTGCGAAGCACAGACATTTCTGTGCCAGTATCCCTCATAAGGGGTAAGTGTATTCCTGGGCTGTAACTTCTCAGATTTGGCTCTGTAGGATGTAGTAACTGTACATCATATGTATTAATATGGTGGAAAATGACATGAATCTTTGTCCAACTTGAACCTTGAGTCTTCTGGGGCGAATCCAGGGTTTTAGCATAAGGGGTTCGATGAAAGGGCAAGGTGTTTCGTCAAACTCGGGATCAACAAGAAGAATTCTTCGGTATCTTTCCGCAAAAAATGAACTAGTCACAGCATCATAGTCAATGGGCTTTTTGTAATGAATGTTCATCATAGCCTAACCTAACAGTCTTTCCGTTGTCATGGTGGTGTGTAAATATCCTTTAACAAGTTTCAAAGCTGTATTTTTTTTCTTGCTTCTTATCAGCCGAATTGACTGGTATAGTGCAAGCAATTCACAGCAAACAGTTAATGTTAGGGAAAATGTTTAAAATCCATTTTATGTCGTGATTGTAGTCATTTTATAAGACAAAATGCAATACCAAGAGATGGTTGCAAGGAAACTTAGCCTCATCGATTTTTGTCAAAACACCATCTAAGAGATTGTATGGGCAGAAGGACCGTCATTTAAGGGGGTAAGTTATCAAATCATTTGGAATGTTTTATCTCTATGTAATAGTAGGATATAGAGTCAGGTTTAGGTAACGAATAAAATTTTAGTTGCAACGATTAGATTTCAGAGTGATAAACTTTTTGTTACTACGCATGCGCATTTCCACGAATTGCCTATAACCCTTAAAATGACAGTTACTCGATCATACCTCGGCCTGCAGAATCTTTGCAATTCTAAAACATTGCAGATTTGTAGTATTACAACAGGATAATGTCCACGTAAAGAATCAAATTGTTTGTAATTCGCAATCGTATTGTATTTTGGCTGTCAAGATATTTGCTTAAGGCAGCTAATTCTATAGCATAAAGCTCAGAGAGTACTCAAGTTCAACAAATCAGTCCTCATTACACAGATTAGTGATGGACATGCAATTTTTACCATCTTGTAGCATTTAAAATGTAATTTAAAATCCATTTTATGTCGTAAATGTCGTCAGTTTATAAGACAAAATGCAATACCAAGAGATAGTTGCAAGGAAACTCAGCCTTACAGATTTTTGTCAAAACACCATATAAGAGATTGAATGAGCAAAAGGACCGTCATTTAAGAGGGTAAGTTATCAAATCATTTGGAATGTTTTATCTATATGTAATAGTAGGATATAGAGTCAGGTTTAGGTAACGAATAAAATTTTAATTGCAACGATTAGATTTCCGAGTGATTTAAGGGAAATAAACTTTTTGTTACTACGCATGCGCATTTCCACAAAATTTATATAACCTTTAAAATGACAGTTATTCTATCATACCTCGGCCTGCACAATCTTTGCATTTCTGAAACATTGCAGATTTAGTAGTATTACAACAGGATAATATCCACGTAAAGAATCAAACTGTTTGTAATTCGCAATCGTATTGTATTTTGGCTGTCAAGATATTTGCTTAAGGCAGGTAATTCTATAGCATACTGCTCAGAGAGTACTCAAGTGGAACAAAGCAGTCCCTCTAGGAGATTTAATGGGCAAAAGGACCGTTATTTAAGGGGGTAAGTTATCAAATCATTTGTAATGTTTTATCTGTAAGTAATAGTAGGATATAGAGTCAGGTTTAGGTAACGAATAAAATTTTAGTTGCAACGATTAGACTTCCGAGTGATTTAAGGGAAATAAACTTTTTGTTACTACGCATGGGCATTTCCACCAATTGCCTATAACCCTTAAAATGACAGTTATTCTATCATACCTCGGCCTGCAGAATCTTTGCAATTCTGAAACATTGCAGATTTGTATTATTACAACAGGATAATATCCACGTAAAGAATCAAATTGTTTGTAATTCGCAATCGTATCATATTTTGCCTGTCAAGATATTTCCTTATAACAGCTAATTCTATAGAATCCTGCTCACACAGTACTCAAGTTCATCAAATCAGTCCTCATTACAGAGATTAGTGATGGACATGCAATTTTTACCATCTTGTAGCATTTAAAATGTCATTTAAAATCCATTTTATGTCGTGATTGTAGTCATTTTATAAGACAAAATGCAATACCAAGAGATGGTTGCAAGGAAACTCAGCCTTACAGATTTTTGTCAAAACACCATCTAAGAGATTGTATGAGCAGAAGGACTGTCATTTAAGGGGGTAAGTTATGAAATCATTTGGAATGTTTTATCTATATGTAATAGTAGGATATAGAGTCATGTTTAGGTAACGAATAAAACTTTAGTTGCAACGATTAGATTTCCGAGTGATTTAAGGGAAATAAACTTTTTGTTACTACGCATGCGCATTTCCACCAATTGCCTATAACCCTTAAAATGACAGTTATTCTATCATACCGCGGCCTTCAGAATCTTTGCATCTCTGAAACATTGAAGATTTGTAGTATTACAACAGGATAATATTCACGTAAAGAATCAAATTGTTTGTAATTCGCAATCGTATTGTATTTTGGCTGTCAAGATATTTGCTTAAGGCAGCTAATTCTATAGCATACTGCCCTGAGAGTACTCAAATTCAACAAATCAGTACTGATTACACAGATTAGTGATGGACATGCAATTTTTACCATCTTGTAGCATTTAAAATGTCATTTAAGATCCTTTTTATATCGTGATTATAGTCATTTTTGAAGACAAGATACAATACCAAGAGATGGTTGCAAGGAAACTCAGCCTAACAGATTTTTGTCAAAACACCATATAAGAGATTGTATGGGCAGAAGGACCGTCATTAAAGGGGGTAAGTTATCAAAGCATTTGGAATGTTTTATCTATATGTAATAGTAGGATATAGAGTCAGGTTTAGGTAACGAATAAAATTTTAGTTGCAACGACTAGATTTCCGAGTGATTCAAGGGAAATAAACTTTTTGTTACTACGCATGCGCATTTCCACGAATTGCCTATAACCCTTAAAATGACAGTTACTCGATCATACCTCGGCCTGCAGAATCTTTGCAATTCTAAAACATTGCAGATTTGTACTATTACAACATGATAATGTCCACGTAAAGAATCAAATTGTTTGTAATTCGCAATCGTATTGTATATTTGGCTGTCAAGATATTTGCTTAAGGCAGCTAATTCTATAGCATACTGCTCAGAGAGTACTCAAGTTCAACAAATCAGTCCTCATTACACAGATTAGTGATGGACATGCAATTCTTACCATCTTGTAGCATTTAAAATGTAATTTAAAATCCATTTTATGTCGTAAATGTCGTCATTTTATAAGACAAGATACAATACCAAGAGTTGGTTGCAAGGAAATTCAGCCTTACAGATTTTTGTCAAAACACCATATAAGAGACTGTATGGGCAGAAGGACCGTCATTTAAGGGGGTAAGTTATCAAATCATTTGGAATGTTTTATCTGTATGTTATAGTAGGATATAGAGTCAGGTCTAAGTAACAGATAAAACTTTAGTTGTTAACGATTAGATTTCCGAGTGATTTAATGGAAATAAACTTTTTGTTTCTACGCATGGGCATTTCCACCAATTGCCTATAACCCTTAAAATGACAGTTATTCTATCATGCCTCGGCTTGCAGAATCTTTGCACATCTGAAACATTGCAGATTTGTAGTATTACAACAGGATAATATCCACGTAAAGAATCAAATTGTTTGTAATTCGCAATCGTATTGTATTTTGGCTGTCAAGATATTTGCTTAAGGCAGCAAATTCTATAGCATACTTCTCAGATAGTACTCAAGTTCAACAAAATCAGTCCTCATTACACAGATTAGTGATGGACATGCAATTTTTATCATTTTGTAGCATTTAAAATTTCATTTAAAATCCATTATATGTCGTGTTTGTAGTCATTTTTGAAGACAAGATACAATACCAAGAGATGGTTGAGAGGAAACTCAGCCTCACAAATTTTTGTCAAAACACCATATAAGAGGTTGTATGGGCAGAAGGACCGTAATTTAAGGGGGTAAGTTATCAAATCATTTGGAATGTTTTATCTATATGTAATAGTAGGATATAGAGTCAGGTTTAGGTAACGAATAAAATTTTAGTTGCAACGACTAGATTTCCGAGTGATTCAAGGGAAATAAACTTTTTGTTACTACGCATGCGCATTTTCACCAATTGCCTATAACCCTTAAAATGACAGTTATTCTATCATACCTCGGCCTTCAGAATGTTTGCAATTCTGAAACATTGCAGATTTGTAGTATTACAACAGGATAATATTCACGTAAAGAATCAAATTGTTTGTAATTCGCAATCGTATTGTATTTTGGCTGTGAAGATATTTGCTTAAGGCACCTAATTCTATAGCATACTGCTCTAAGAGTACTCAAATTCAACAAATCAGTCCTGATTACACAGATTAGTGATGCACATGCAATTTTTACCATCTTGTAGCATTTAAAATGTCATTTAAAATCCATTTTATATCGTGATTATAGTCATTTTTGAAGACAAGATACAAAACCAAGAGATGGTTGCAAGGAAACTCAGCCTAACAGATTTTTGTCAAAACACCATATAAGAGATTGTATGGGTAGAAGGACCGTCATTTAAGGGGGAAAGTTATCAAATCATTTGGAATGTTTTATCTATATGTAATAGTAGGATATAGAGTCAGGTTTAGGTAACGAATAAAATTTTAGTTGCAACGATTAGATTTCCGAGTGATTTAAGGGAAATAAACTTTTTGTTACTACGCATGCGCATTTCAACCAATTGCCTATAACCCTTAAAATGACATTTATTCTATCATACCTCGGTCTCCAGAATCTTTGCAATTCTGAAACATTGCAGATTTGTAGTATTACAACAGGATAATATCCAGGTAAAGAACCAAATTGTTTGTAATTTGCAATCTTATTGTATTTTGGCTGTCAAGATATTTGCTTAAGGCAGCTAATTCTATAGCATACTTCTCAGAGAGTTTTCAAATTCAACAAATCAGTCGTCATTACACAGATTAGTGATGGACATGCAATTTTTACCATCTTGTAGCATTGAAAATGTCATTTAAAATCCATTTTATGTCGTGGTTGTAGCCATTTTTGAAGACAAGATACAATACCAAGAGTTGGTTGCAAGGAAACTCAGCCTTACAGATGTTTGTCAAAACACCATATAAGAGATTGTATGGACAGAAGGACCGTCATTTAAGGAGGTAAGTTATCAAATCATTTGGAATGTTTTATCTATATGTAATAGTAGGATATAGAGTCAGGTTTAGGTAACGAATAAAATTTTAGTTGCAACGATTAGATTTCCGAGTGATTTAAGGGAAGTAAACTTTTTGTTACTACGCATGCGCATTTCCATAAATTGCTTATAACCTTTAAAATGACACTTATTCTACCATACCTCGGCCTGCAGAATCTTTGCAATTCTGAAACATTGCAGATTAGTAGTATTACAACAGGATAATATCCACGTAAAGAATCAAATTGTTTGTAATTCGCAATCGTATTGTATTTTGGCTGTCAAGATATTTGAATTCTATAGCATACTGCTCAGAGAGTACTAAAATTCAACAAATCAGTCTTGATTACACAGATTAGTGATGGACATGCAATTTTTACCATCTTTTAGCATTTAAAATGAAATTTAAAATCCATTTCCTGTCGTCATTGTAGCAATTTTTTAAGGCAAAATAAAATACCAAGAGATGGTGGCAAGGAAACTCAGCCTTACAGTTCTTTGTCAAGACACCATATAAGAGATATTATAGGCAGAAGGACCGTCATCTAAGGGGGTAAGTTCTCAAATCATTTGGAATGTTTTATCTATATGTAATAGTAGGATATAGAGTCAGGTTTAGGTAACGAATAAAATTTTAGTTGCAACGATTAGATTTTTGAGAGATTTAAGGGAAATAAACTTTTTGTTACTACGCATGCGTATTTCCACCAATTGCTTATAACCCTTAAAGTGACAGTTATTCTATCATACTTCGGTCTGCAGAATCTTTGCAATTCTGAAACATTGCAGATTTGTAGTATTACAACAGGATAATATCCACGTAAAGAACCAAATTGTTTGTAATTCGCAATCGTATTTTATTTTGGCTGTCAAGATATTTGCTTAAGGCAGCTAATTCTATAGCATACTGCTCAGAGAGTATTGTGGGGATAGTTTCTAAAGAAACTGGTGCTGCGTCGGTGGGAAGTTGAAACACAAGAAAATGGGTAAATCAAACGAGTTGATTAAGTAAGTTATACCACCGTAAGGTAAAAAGGAGGTGCTGACGTTTCGAGCGTTAGCCCTTCGTCGGAGCGAATGAGAGGATTGTGGGTTACGTTCAATTTATATAGAGAAGTTTGGAGCCATGCTATTGGTGGAACCATAGCATTGTGTGAATGGAAGTGAATAAATTAGATGAATGATTAAATGAATGAGAAACGTTGGTTGATACCTTGGGGATTAAGAGAACCGAGTTGGAAGATGAACTTCTGTTCTAGGTTTTTACGGCTTTCCGTATTGCCCTGATGCATGGAAAGTCCACATACCGCCATGTTGTGAGTTGAGTGGTTAGGTAGATTAAAGTGTCGCGCTACAGGTTTCGATGCATCTTTGTCATTTCGTTCGACGTCACGCAGATGTTCGCGGAAACGGTCACCTAATCTTCTTCCGGTCTCGCCGATGTATATCTTCTTGCATAAGGTGCATTTTATGCAATAGATAACATTGACGGAAGTGCATGTGAAACGGTCGGTGATTTTAAACGATCGTTTAGGTCCTGCTATTTTGTTTGTGTTATGGACGAAAGGGCAAGTTTTGCATCTTTTGCGTGTGCAGTTGAAAGTGCCGGGTGATTCGTCTGATTTTAGTGTGCTTCTAACTAAAAAATCGCTTACGTTTTTGTTACGTTTGAATGAAATGAGTGGTGGTAGTGAGAAGATGCTGCCTGTTTCGTTGTCATTCTGAAGTAACTTGAAGTTCTTCAGAATGATGTTCTTGACAGGTAGGTTGAGTGGGTGAAAAGTGAGTGTGAACGGTATTCTCTGGTTCTCTTCCTTTTGTGACGTTTGTGGTGCTGAGCGTTGGTCAGTTGTTTGAGCGCGTTGTTGAGCTGTCTTCACAACTGAGTCAGGGTAGCCACGGTTCTTGAAGAACTGAAGCATTTCTTCTGATTTGCTGGAGAAGTCCAACTCATCACTACATAAACGTCGAAGTCTGAGGAATTGAGAATATGGAATGGAATTTTTAACATGGGTGGGGTGAGAAGACGAGTGCAATAAATAACTATGGGAGTCTGTAGGTTTGTAGTACACACTAGTTGATAGGCCGTTGTTGTGGATTGAAACGTTGATATCGAGAAAAGCTATTGAGGTTTCTGAAATTTGCCAAGTATATTTCAATGCTGGGTGGAACGAATTGAAAGAATTAATGAAGTGCTCAAGTTCTTCCCTGGTGGATGAAGTTGCACCAACGCAGTCGTCAATGTAGCGGCGATATAGTTTAGGTTTAGGTCCGTTGTATTGGCGGAAAAATTGATTTTCAATGTAGCCTACGAAGAGATTGGCATAGCTAGGTCCCATTTTAGTGTCCATAGCGACGCCATTGATTTGTTTGTAGTAGTTGTTGGAGAATG
>OX453275.1:20257566-20380290 GCA_949710005.1 Ricordea florida | reverse complement strand
GGCACCTTACTGGTTTCGTGGGATGTGGTTTCAATGTTCCCCAACATCGACAACAAACTTGGTCTTACTGCAGTTAGGAAAGCTTTGAATGCTAGGGAAAACAAAATTCCGTCCACATCTTGCATACTAGAAGCCGTAAAAATCTGTTTGAAAAGCAACCATTCTGTGTTTAAAGAGAATTTCCTTTCTTCAGATTCATGGTACGGCCATGGGTCCAAAAAATGCATGTAGTTATGCCGATCTAGCCCATGGGTGAAATTGATCTTAAAGCTAAGTTTTCCGGTCCGATAAAGCCATCCTTGTGGTGGCGTTATCGTGACGATGTCTTTGATCTTTGGCAGCAAGGCCTTCCTGCCTTACATCAATTTACTGATTATATCAATTCTCTATACCCTACTATTAAATTCGAGTTAGTTTTTTCTGAACGTGAGCTTCACGTACTTGATCTTACTTTACATCTTGTGGAAGGGTTTATTAGAACTGATGTTTATTCTAAACCTACAGATAGCCATTTATACCTTCCACCCTCTAGCTGCCATCCCAAGCATGTCTTCAAGGCTATTCCTTTTGGAGTAGCGACTAGATTGAAGAGAAATTGCTCTGAAGAAACTTTCCTTGCCGAGAGAACAGTTGAGTACAAAGGTATCTTGTTAATCAGGGTTATCCCCCCAAAATTAGTTGACGATCAATTCTCCCAAAGCCTCCACCATTTCTAGGATTGATTTACTACGGCAACGCGGGAAAACAATCGAGGAAATTATTTCCATTTGTTCTCACATTTAATCCTAACCTTGCCTAATGTGAGTAGCATAATTAGAAAGCATTTGTTGATTTTGCAATCCAACCCTAAATTGAAAGAACTTTTCCCTCAAGGCTCTATCATACCATCTTTTCGTAGAACAAAAAAACCTGAAAGAATTATTAGCACCATCTCGTTTTAAAACCGCCGATGAGGGACAAACAATTCAGCCAAACAATGGCTGCTTTAAATGTGAAGAGAAATAGATGCGATCTCTGTCGAAATTTCTTTGTTGAATCTAAATCATTTCTAAGTTTTAGAACGTGCAGAAAATACACCATTCATTCAAGGCTTCTTGTGATTCTAAAAACGTGATCTATTTAGTTTCCTGCAAGAAATGTCGTTTACAGTACGTAGGATCAACTACCACGATTTTCGGGTTAGGGTTTCGTAACCACAAGTCTGCTATGCTCACAAACAAAACCACTTGTGAGGTAGCAGTACATTTCAATAAAATTCCACACTCCTTGGATGATTTTTGAATTCCAATGCAATTGATCAGGTGCAGGCCCCTAATGACTTAGACGAGATCGATAGGTTTTTAATTACGAAAGAGGCTTATTGGAGTGCTCAACTGTTTTCTATGGCTCCCCATGGGCTTAAATAAAAGAAAAGGAATTTCACTCCAAAAACAGAATTTGTTATAATTAACTTTCTCTTGTGTAAAATATGCGTTTGCGCCATAAAGCAGTCCAAAAGCCCTTCCTTGGATTTTTGCCAGCTCTTTGGGTGTTAGGTATGCTCAAAGGCCCTGCCTGGGATCTTATTACAGCTTATTGTTTAAGGGCCCCTCCAGGGATTTTGTTGTTTTGTCAACCCTTTAGTGCTCCAAAGGCCTCGATTTGGGATTTTGTTATTAACCCTGTCCAGCGTAAACGTAGGTTTCTTCTGCATATCTTTGTAAACTAGTTTTCCCGTAATATTTACCGCATTGCAAGAGTCCGTTTTATCTATTTTAACTATTTTAGTTTTTAGGTTGAATTTAACCTAGTTCTGCAATTATCCCTGCTTTATAATGTAATTTGTGCACAGCATTGTATCTTTTTCGTTTGGTCTATTAATTATCACCCTGTATGACGTAATTTATAGTACAGCATTGTATTTCTCGTTTTGCATTTTTTTCCCTGTATTGTATTAATCACGATGTATTAATAGCACGATAGTATTTTTTCATTTCCGGTATGTAATCTCCCACACTGTAACCGTATTTAAACTTAGTTTCCGTCCTTTTTCCTCCTGTAACTGACGAAGGTCCTAAGACCGAAACGTTTTTTCTATTAAATTTTTAACTTTTTAACTTTTTTATCGTCAGGAGTTGTCCGTCCTTGCTTTATCTAACGTTTTTTATATATATATATATATATATATATATATAGATATATAATATATAATACACATATATAAAAAACTCTCGGCTCGATTTACTCGGGCTTGCGAGCCACGTGGTCCTGACCGAAAGCGACACGATTAGTAACCTCGCTACGCTCGGCTTTCGGCCTCGCTTCGCGAGGAATAATATAGCTTACGTTCTACGCGCGCTCTGATTGGTGAAAAACCCATGTTTTATCAGAGTATAAAACATAGAAAAGCGTGTTTTTTATTGTTTTTGCCCACATTACCTCTACTCGGACAATTCTGTAAGAGACGGCGAAAACATTTTCTTTGAAGAAATTCATGATAGAGTCTCTGCGAAGCAGCAGAGAGTTTTGAAGCCATTATTCGCTTCAAAAAAAAAAAAATAAAACACGCTTTTTCTATGTTTTATACTCTGATAAAACATGGGTTTTTCACCAATCAGAGCGCGCGTAAGAACGTAGCTATATTATATTATATATATATATTATATATATACATTTAGTATAAATCTACTGGCGTTCTATCACAAGTGCCGCGCTCTGATTGGCTACGCTACCCACTATCTATTCTGTGATAGTGTTCGTGAAGAAGATTTAGACAGTTAACTGGTCGAGGCCGTTCCAGAAAAGACAAAGTTTTGAACGACTAGTAGATTTGTATGTGTAATCAAATGGTGACGAGTGAAATTAGGGAATAATTTTACGCGCGTTTTTGTCCAAATCCTAATAATTTCCCGAGCCTTTTTAGCTCATGAATGACGTAGTCATGCAATGAGCTGTAGGAATGGACCGCGAATTCACTCGATCACTCACTCCATTCTGTTAGACAATTAATTTATGCATTAAAATTTGATTAAACGCTTCTTACCGAACCTCCCCTACAAGGTATTCTATATACCCAATGTTGTGGCGTTGCTATCTGGGCAAAAACTTTGCGGGTAGTACTGTGGCAGAAATTTGCTCAATCACACAAATGAATGCAAAATCATACAAAATGGCGTCAGCCTAGCGTGCCAACGCAGACGTATATATTTTCCCGCCGTGGCTTGTGTTCTTCTTGTTCAGAGCTGATCAAAATACAGCTTTATAGAGTTCAAAAATGAAAGAATACTCAGCTACGGAAGAAACGGAATCGGCAACGGGTCGAAATTCTTCATCGGGCCAATTAACGTAAGTTATCAAACACTGACTTATATCTGTCAGCGTTTATCAAGGGTTGAAATAATCGGTCACGCTACGTTCAAATACTGAGTTTATGTTAGCAAAAGCAAAGCGTGAATGATTGTTTCTACGATGCACAAACAGGCTGGGTAAGACCAACTGTTTATCGCCGCATGGTTTACAGTCGTTTCGCTGCATATCGAGGTCGTTTCGTTACATTCAAAAGTCGATTTACTACATTCAAAAGTCGATTCGCTACATTCAAAAGTCGATTCGCTGCAAAGGACGGGTCGTTTCGCTGCACATAAAACAGTTTCCATTTGTCAAAAACACACGTTACTCACATACAGTTTTTTTATCACTGTAATTTTCACTCACAAACAGGACACATTAATATAGAACGCAGAATCACTCGGTTTGCCTATTCCCAGCGCGGCTACGAAGCGCGTTCCGCAAACGCTATTCAGTGAGAAGAAAAGCAAACTAACACACTAGTTCACCTCTGCATCTACAAGACTGTCCGAATGAGACTTTCATTGATAATTGTCCACAAACAACAAGTTTATTTTATTTTTTTAAGTGATTATTTTACCATGGAGAACAACGCAAATTGTAAAGATTGTTTTGAGCGAAGTGACTCTTTCATTATTTGGTTTCGTGACACATTTACAGGATCACATTCTTATCAGATAAATATGATACCCCAATATTCACATCGGAATGTCTCTGACTCCGATTGAATAGGCAAAGTTTTTTATCATATCGGAAACGGCATCTAGTGGCCACAAATCGGCAGCGATTCCGAACCATCGGAAAATTGATCGGGTCCGTTTCCTATGATCGGGTTGCCTATTTATATTTGGACGCGTTCCCTAACACCATTGTCGCTTGTTTTTTTTTTTTAATTCAGCTTCTAAGCACCCCAATAAGCACACCCTCCCCCCCCCCCCCCGCCCCCTGGATATAAGCCCACCCAAAACCCCTTACAAAGTTGTATAAGCCAAGGGCTTATAACCAAAATTATACAGTATTCCAATGCTTGGTTCAGTAAAATGATGCTGCCTCTAATGGTGGGTGCTCAAACGGTTTTTATTAAAAGAGGACTTTGCATACAAATACCCATTGAGGGGCATAAACAACCTGTGACCAAGACAAGCATTATATCACCCTCGAACAGCGACTAACTCTCCCGTCTCCCCCTTAGATTCCTACCCTGTAAACTGAAACATCTAACAAGCCACTATGCTACTGAGTTTCAAAGATACTAGTCTTCAACGCTCCTTATTGCTGTAATAATGGAAACCAATAACTCTTAATACCAAATTAAACCCAAAATATGCAATTCCTTCTTTTTATTCGTTTTCGACAATCTCTTCACAAATCCAATTCATTCATGAGCTGGCTCACAGGAGCCTTTGATTACCTATTAATATCATGGGTGACGAATTACGTTGGTAATCGTGGATTTTTGACATGTTTATCCTGGATCGTATCGATCGAGAACTCTACTCTCTCAAATGTTTAGACCTTAAATTTGGCTTATAAAGTTCAGACTTTTTCAGACTTTTTCGGCAAAATACCTGTTAGAATCCTTCTTGATGTTCTCTTGTCTGTTCAGGTTTTCTAAAACGTTTTTTTGTGCCCCGACATCTTCATTCACGGCATTTTAAAACTTCGTCGCCATCTTGACACCGAGACGTACGGAAGGGTTGCTATGGCAATTTTGTAATTTCACATGTGAAATTACAAATTAACGCTGAAATTTCGCGCCAAAATTAAGGAGTAATTCGTCACCTATGATATTAATACTAAAACAATAAGATTATTCGCTCTCGATTTCTATGCGTGATAGTTGCGCCCTCGTCAACTATCACGCGATAGAAATCTCGAGCTCATAATCTAATTTTTTAATATAAAAACTCTCGGCTCGATTTACTCGGGCTTGCGAGCCACGTGGTCTGACCGGAAGCGACACGATGGTAGTAACCTCGCTTTGCGAGGAATAAAAATATTGTCATAAGTCTTCATCTTAACCACATAACCTGGTGATCAAATAACCATTCTGTGTAAGCCGCCGAGACATTTTATTGCAGTGGACTTAAGATATTAATGGTATGGAAAACTTTATGAATTGAGCAAATATAAAGAATCAAAATTCTTTCTGTTTTGTTATTTCTTCGCGTGCAACCCTTAACGAGACCTTGACGGCTAAAAATAATGCCATTTTGCCCAGAACACCCTAAGCGAGACCAAAATCCGAAATTTACACCCCTAAGCGAGACGATGAGCATCCCCGTCCATTCCATATGGGAGTACCCCCTCCCCTCCCCCGGAAACGTAAACACCTAGAAGTGCCAGGGCCACTCTGAGTGGCCTTGAGAGATAAAAATAGTTGTGGTTTGCTAGAATTTGGGTAAAATTACCAAGAAAAATGGCACTTCTAGGGTTAAGAACCACGTGGGCTGGCTTACATCCATTCTTCACTCTCCCAGGAATTTATTTAGCTTTTCTAGTTTATCTCTTAATTATATGATTGCCTTTAGTAAGAAGAATGTTTGTACATTTTAATTTGATTTCAAATCGAATAAAATTGTTGTTATACGATTGCGAGTTATTCTTCGGTTTGGTTTCTTCATTTTCTATCGGCACATTATGTACAGTTAAAAGAGGGCAGTGATTTGTGCTTATTTTGGGCGGTCAACTGTCAGTCTTTGATGAACTGTAGATGGTAAAAAGTGGTAGTATTCGCGGCTATTTGGGATAGTTAAACAGAAGCGTTTCTCATGGTTATTGCGGATAGTTTTTTGTAGCTATTTTAGATTTAAAGGGAGAGCTTGTAAATCACTTGTATGTCGCCTCGCGATTTACAAGTTAAACGGGTGTTCTCACTTCGTGGTGTGGTTTAAATCCCGGGAAAATGTATTCTTCAACTTACTAAGACCTACTGGTTCCCTTACGCAAAGGCAGAGATGTAATAAGCACAAAGAAGGATTAGAAAGATGTGTTTAATAGCATCCAAACTCTTCATTAATGTACGAACTCTTGATAAAACACATCAGCCTGCTGAGGAACTTCAGGTTCATTGTATTGTCATTAATAGTTAGTAACACGCAAAACATCTTGACAAGGAACATTCCAGGTCTGTCTTGATGCCGTGTGAGTCGTGTAAAACCATAAAAATACTGCACGATCCAATACAAACAGGTGTAAAGAGAATGCCACTTAACAAGGTTAAGCTGCCTCCGAGTAGCCCAAGTTTCTAGCTCACTAGACTCATTAGTGAAAGAGTGGTCTTGGGGAACAACCGAAGTTCGTGCGATAAAGGAAGAGACTAATAGATGGAAACAAGTTCCTAAACACAGCATCATTGTATCGCAGCTTACTTTCCAGCTACCTCGGCCATTCTGTTGAGTGCAGAACCAGCTTTAAACCACGCAATCTGCGACTCATTCATGGTGTGATTCAACTCAAACTCATCTGTTGAACCATTAGAATGCTTCACCACACATTTCACAGGCTGCAAAACAAAACCAAACCAAACCCTCGTTAACACTTAGAACACAACTAAAATATCTGCCAATACACTTTAACCCGTAGCATTGATAAGCTGAGGCAAAACACGACCACGACAATGACAAGGACGTCATAAAAAATAAAAACAACATTTATGAACGACAAAATGCTGGAATCTGCGCAAACAAAAGGCAATTATACAAGTTCCCTTTTCCAGCCTCTGCAAAACAAATACGTGAAACGAATATATTTTGAGTTTTCGGGAAGACCTGAGTTAACAACATCAAAATTGCTACAAAAAGTCCGATGAGAAATACGAACAGTAACAATTGACAAATTCTATAGTCTTAAATAAAATGAAAGGAATCTAAAACGAGCGAGCGCCAACAGTAACAGTACGAAAACGGATCTTTTTCTTGCTGCCGTCTCGGCGGCGTCTCTCCTTAAGTTCTCAATTGTAAAATGGGTTGTGGGCAATGCTTTGGTTTTGTTCCAAACATTTTTGCTAGAATAACTGTACGTTTCATTCAGCAATGCGCAAGTCAAGCTCACGCATTCATCCCTTCACAAGAGCTGGCGATTGCCATCCCCAATCCCTTACCCTCCCTCCCCCTGCTTGACCAAATCAACGACCCAATGATATGGGGGTGGTTGGTCCTTTTCCTTGGTATGGAACTTAAGTCAAGTCTTCCATTCAAACTTATAGCAACACAAATGAGATTCTTCTCATACCTTTCCAGGCGCCAGACCATTTAGTCCCAGTAGGGATAGTTTGTCATCAGGTTGAATCTTGTCATAGTCGGCTGGGTTACTAAATGTTAATGGCAGAAGACCTGTTGAAGCATAACGACGAAGACGATAGTTTGCGTGATTTTTCTTTGCAGACAAAGGATGGTCTATCTGCAAGATTTTTCATTCTGTCTAACTACCGTTCTCTGGCTAATTAATGGCAAGAACGTCAATTAAAGGAGACTATTTTCACAGTATAGTGAAGTACAAAGTTCCGAGTCCGTATTCTTTGATGTATGTTTGATGGGGAAAAAACTGCTTCTCTAAACTTTAAATACCGACTTACCCTGCTTCTTTAAGTTTGTCTCTGTAAAGAAACAAGAAAAAAAAAAAAATAATAAATGAACAATCACTGGACGCCATAGTATTATAATTTGTCTCCATCGTGTCTGGCTTATTTAATGGGACTGAGAAGAAGAGAGTGGGTATAAACGAAGGTCTCCCCCTCTTACAGTAAACAAGTAGGGTTTGAATTACTCGTACATGGGCTCCTGTACATAGTATGGTCACCACCCGTGCTGGGCAAATACGATTTGTTTGTGGGGGGAGGGGGTTAGTGCATCTGGTCAATATTGGGACGACTGGAAAACCCAAGGGCAAGATTAAACCAGCCGAGCCACTGGGGATACAGTTATAGGATCCACTCACCCCCACCCCTACCCGGAACAAAAACCTACGCTCATACAAATACATACTCACCATGGATTCTAGCGAAGCTCTTGACAATTACTGCGCGTCCTCCGAGATGTCGTGGTTCTAAAGCAGCGTGTTCTCTGCTGCTTCCTTCCCCGTAGTTCTCATCACCAACAGCAACCCACTTAACACCATTCGCCTACACGACGGGAAAATACTATAGATAATCATACGGGCATGAAGACTGTTTTACACCGCACTACCTTTTTTGGAGGTCGCGAAGGAATCTGTGATAGGGTATTCTTTTCTTCGTGAGAAACCGTGAGAAAAAACTACTGATCACATCTCAACTACTGATCAACTCAGGCAAAAAATGCAAAGTACTTTGCAACCCAGGGCAATAAAAGCATCACAGTAAGAACTTTTTTTCTGACAAAAGAACTTCCATTTCGGTCGGAAATGAAGTCCATACTCACAACTTGAACACGGTAAGGATGCCTTCCATTTTGCCAGGAAGTACGATCAAGGGACAAGTAAGACGAATTAACTGATCAGGCGTTGCACCCACATTCGCGAGGTCGAAGTTAGCAAATGCAAGTTAGTAAGTACTGCGAAGATAAAACCCTAGCGTACAGAAATAAGGATGGATATGTTGTGGTTCAATTTTATCCTTAGCCTAAATTTCACTTTCCTTTGTTTCAAACTCATTATCATATATTACCATACCAGAAAACAAAGGAAAATAAAATTTGAACAAGGAAAAAATTGACCACAATACAAGCACAAGTGTCCTATATGCAACAAAGGAGATACGAAAGGTCTCCCTGCAATCTCGTGCAAAGTTTGTAGAAAACGGAGGGAACCACCCCCCTCCCCCAGAGACAAAATATCCTCGTATGGTCTGACCTTATAGTGGCGTGCAGTATCAGGAACACTGCCATATTCTCCCGTCAGATGATTCTTCACCTGGTTTGCTTTGTCATTCTCGCTGTTGATAGCTCTGTTAATGAAACAAAAAGAATTGTTCAATAAGAAATCCCCACTATACTAACCTGGAACGTAACGTTCAGTGTAGAAACCAAGGCCTCTTCAAAAATCATGTCCCCGACCCACTCTATAAAGTTACTCGAACCAACTTAGCAACCAAACTGTTGATTTACGAGAAGCGCAAACAAGGACACCAAAGAATACAAAGAAGTGTGATTCGTCAGCAAGGTAAACAGCACAACCTACAGATATTTTTACAATAATAACTTATTCATTCATTATTCTTTACTAATATCATAAGCCCTTTTCACCCTCTTTTAAATCTGCGATAACGTACTGAAAAAACTAACACTGGAGTAAGCAATAAAGTTCATTTTTTCTTTCTTTTTTTTTTTTGTTTGCTTAATCGCACTCCACACAATCATACTTACTACAAAGAAGCAAACGTATACTACGCGTAATAAATTTCATCTGTTCTAAACATGGTTAAACTTTTAACCAGTATGGCATCTAAAAAATTAATCTCTTTAACTTAAAACACTTGTGCAGGCTTGAATTATAGAACTAAAACGCATAAACAAAATGAAATAATAAAAAAGGTTAGACGGATGCAATTCTCCTCTTACCCAATAAACATGTTATTAGATATGTTATCCAAGTGTCCTCTGTACTTAAGCCAAGGACCTGCGGCACTACAAAAGAAAACATGCTCAGATAACCATTGAACCCTACCTGAAGATTATATCATCATGGGTTAATTTGATAAAACTTTTAAATGTGTTTTGATACACGTAAAAGCAGAGTTCTCAAACTCTGAAACAACAGCTACACTTGTAACAGTTTTATTGAATTGACCCCAGAACTGAAACCTCAACCGGTGTTGTAGTTCATTTCCCTAAGCTGCCAGTCAGTTCCGGTGACTATAGTGATCGGATTTCACCTTTAGTTTGAAGAGGAGGGGATAACAGGAAGTCATATCCAGTTAGCAATAACTGTTGGTTCGGGTCAAGCATGACTTCGACAATTTTCAAAGCACAAGTCACTACAGTGTTTCTGACCAAAGTGGAAGGGCAAGACGGATAACAACAACCAAGGTCTCGATAATTTTGCTATGATCCGACAACCGAACCGCTCGAAAGTCGATTTATTCAGTACAAAAATAGAGACGCTCTAACGAAGGGCTACCCGTCAAAACTTTAGCCCCTAAAATAGGACAGTACTACAGCTTACTTTACAAACTTGTTTGAAACAACCAATTTTGTGCTCCGATTCCCAACCAACGCAATTGCTCCATGACATATAGTTAATTGAAATTGGCAAACTTTAAATTTCTTTCGATAGCGACTAAAGACGCACTTCAAAATAAATTTAAGGACAAATTGTGGTCGCGAGATGGCATTATCTCCACCCTATCAGTTGTCGAAATGGCATTAACTCTACAGGTATGACTTTACTACATGCCATCATCAACTCTACAGGTATGACTTTACTACATGCCATCATCAACTCACCAGGTATGATTTTACTACATGCCATCATCAACTCACCAGGTATGATTTTACTACATGCCATCATCAACTCACCAGGTATGACTTTACTACATGCCATTATCAAAACTCGATATCGGCCTGAATTGACTTGTTTCACTTAGCCTGCATTGCAGGCACTGACAAATAACACTTCATTCAGCGCAAAGAGATAACGAGTTGTACAGAGATGATAAGACGGCAGGGCTAAAACAACGAGCGCTTACAGCTAGTACATACAGGCACGCACTGGTTCAGTGTGCGTGTGTGTGCTTACCTGATGTGATCAGTTGTGCACTTTCCTTTAACCTGTTATCATAAAAAAAAAACATACTTGTTTCATCCCTAAAAAATCACATCAATTAAGCTAAGTTAACCTACAGAGGGCAACACAGTTAGCGCTGTCTCTTTAATGAAATAAAAAAAAATGTTTTCCTTTTCAGAACTCCTTTCGATTTATTTAGTTTTCAACCAACCGTAAAGTCGTCTAACAACTAATTATGAAGTAAGATAAGTTCAAGAGTAGAGAGGACTAAGTAATGTACACCTGATTCCAATTTGACACCAATTCATCAAAAACTACTGTATCTTGGTCAAGTGATTGTCAAAAAAAAAAACTTCCACGTTTCTTAGTTTTACTTTATAGAAAACAAAAAGAACACAAACTCAACTCCTTTACTAAAACAAAACATAGTTCAAGTCAGAATAAACGATAAAACAACACACACGATAGCGGTTAAATCCCTACAGAAGCCTGGAAGTCTTCCATTAAAAACATCTCGTTGTTGGGGCGACATTAAACCTCTGAGAAATAGTTTTATGATTTCCTAAAACTCACTGAAAGACATTGAAAATCAAGAACCGTGACGTGTTGCGATAATTGATGAAACACGTCCGATTTGCACCATTAATGAGGGGGGTGAATAGGGGTATGCAAATCCGCTGATCCGTCATAATTTAATGACCGCATCCGTCGATCCGTGGTAATTTAATGACCAAATCCGTCGATCCGTTATTGAAGGATCCGCAAATCCGTTGAAAAATATGCTCTGAATCCGAAATCCGGGCCAGAATATTGTCAAAATCCGTCGATCCGTTTTCCTATTCACCCCCCCTCATTAATATATATACCTTGTTCGCTTGTACATTTTGTTTTCCCAATACAGATCATGTGATGATACTCAGGCGATTTGGCCCTCTGTCTTGTTCATTAAAAAGAGTGCAGGCAGACATATTCATGCTTGCATGCACTCTTTTTAATGAACAAGACAAAGGATCAAATCTCTCGAGTATCATCACATGATCTGTATTGGGAAAACAAAATGTACAAGCGAATAAGGTCTATTTGTCTTTCAAATTCAAAACTTTCGAAAAGCTGTGACAAACACTCGATACATGTGTTTCGCCAAATATCAAACACTTCGAATTTCGCCAAAAATACTGTGCTGCGCGTCGTATTTATTTATTTTTTTGGGGGGGGGGGGGAGGGGGGGTTTGATCAGTGATGAAACACTGTAACTTGTGTTCGATGTTACAACAAACACTTTCAATTCCTTGTTTTCAATCCTGTTCTCGATTCTTGATATGTGCATAAGCACTGTCTCTCATTTTTCACCTATCGCTAATGAATACGTACAACTCCATGCAAAAGTAAGTTGACAGTTGGTATGGAGACGAGAAATGAGACTCGATAACCAATACCTGATTTTCGCAGGAATCGAGAATACCGAGATTCTATACTCGATTATCGATTCTCGAGAGTATCGAGGATCCAGATTATGTACTCGATACTCAGTTCTCCCGAGTATCGTGTGTCGAGTCTTAACGAGTACTTTCGTGCAATGAGTAAATAACAGGTTTGACGCTTGACTGTCTCTTTACTGGATAATTCTGAATGAATATAATTGTTCACCTTAATCAAGACAAGCATGTCTTCAAGATCCTTGCCGTCCCATTTGTCAAAAGGTGACAGTAACTGAAGGCGAGTACTAAAGAAAAAGAGAGTGCAAAACAGAAGTGGGACAATAAACAGCCATCATTTTCACCATCGGAACACGGTGATCGCAAACTTCACAACTGTGACCTTTTCGATGTGATCAAAACTGAAACACTCAAAGCGTTCTGTTCAAGAACTCGAATAAAACTGATCCGAAATCCTATGCTACATTACTTACACAGACAGAACCACTGGACAAGCATCTCCAGAAACTGAATTTAACTGTCAGGCAGTAGGTTCTCGCGTGAGGGCGTGTGCACTGTATTCTATAACGGTAGTTTCACTGTGGCCAGACTATTCTCTGAAGAAGAGCTGTCGCTCGAAACAACCGCTTCTTTATCATCTTATTGTGTCATAATTACCTCATCAACTCATTTGATTATACTTTACTTTCTACATGTTTTTGAGTCTCTAATAAACTTAAAGTTAAACGACCCAGTTTATTTGCTTCCCTTTACAAACTAACCAGTGTATATTTGTATTTTACGAAAATCTGACGGCTACCTCTTTGGATCTACATCAACGTTCACAGAAGAACTGTCTCCGGGTGGCGCCTGTGGAAGGAAACAAATTAAAGTTTATACCAACATTCTGAGTTCATACTGCTCTATAATACATGTAGGGCGTGGCCCTATGTTTTTGGCTTTACAAATTGTGACTTCCCAACTTTACCCTAACATAAACTTGACCTCTAACATCAACATGAAGACACTGTATGAAAGGCGAGTAACCGATTATAGTGATTTTTGCAAAAGACTGTGGCAAAACATGAAACACATTTCAGTCTTCATTTTCACGTTATAATGCTGAATCACTATTTTTTGGATTTTAATGATAAAATACTTATACTTTTAAACAAATTCATGTCAAATCCTGAAAAGCCCCGCAATATAAACAAAGTAAAATATTATACAAATCTTTTATAATCTTATAAAATATTATCACCAAAGTAAAATCTGCCAAAAACATGAGACAACAACAATAACAAAAAAAAAAACAGCACTGTCCTAATGCTGCAGACAGTGGTTATAATATAGGTACTGTTACAGCTTTATCACGCACTCCGTTTCCGTGAACGTTTGTTTGTGGGGGAGAAAGCCGTGACAAAGCAGAAAGAACGTCGGTTCTAGAGGTGGTTTAGAACAACGCAGCAGCACTGAAAAGACGTAACGATCAATGAAACACACAGGAAAGAAAACACTGCCACAGAACTGGACTTACAGATACTCGATATCAGAAATAACAAGTGGCTGTAACACACCTGGTAGGTATCCTCGCCAGGATCAAAACCCTGCAACAAATAAACCCAGTGTATAAACTCCAATATCAAGATACATATTCTCCTTTACAGTCCCCATTCGTCTTATACAATATCAGTAAGGAGAAGATGTTACATATCAAATAAGGAACGACGAAGGGCTAACGCTCCAAACGTCAGCATCTCTCTTTTACCTCAAGGTGGTATAACTTACTTGATCAATTCGTTTGATTATCCCAATTTCTTGTGCTTCAATTCTCCACCGACGCAGCAACAGTTTCTTTAGAAACTGTCCCCACAATACTTGTTAGTGATCAACACACAGTTACTACTACTGAAGGGCTACGAGCATAACCGTCCTACGTCAAATTTTAGACGTTATTCTTTTCCGCCCAAAACTGGCTGATTTTTGCATGCGTCCTTCGATCCTCCAGAGAAACACTGCTCTGTATTTTTTTCGCCATCTTCCCCTTATTTTCCCTCTAGAGATGAAGGACCACTTGCAAAAATTCAGCCAGTTTTAGCCAAAAAAAATAATAATAAAAAAATGAAAAAGTAATAATAAACAATAATGTTACATAATAATAATAATAATAATAATAATAATAATAATAATAATAATAATAATAATTTCTTGGCTTCCCTAGGCAACTTCTTGTTACCCGGAGCCAATGAAGAAACCAGCTTCTATATTATCAACAGCTGTGTGAATCTTTAATAGTAACAATAATAATAATAATAATAATAATAATAAATAACGTTCAAAATTAGACAAAAGACGGTTATGCTCTCAGCTCTTCAATTTATAAGGAACCCTTTCAAGTGGGGCTGATTGAAAATGTAATTTTGAGTGAAACTTGAAGTGACTGTGGTATACCAATGACAATGAACTAAGAGACAAAGGAGGGATTTATGTAAGTTGTACCTTTTCAGGGAGTTCATCTCCATACGGACTCTCAAGCTTGAACTTCTCACCTGAAAATGTATAGATATTAAACTACTCTAATTCTGCTGTTTAATGCCGGAACTTACCGGTCTTTTCGGTGATTACGAAGTAGAATTTGTCAAAACCTCTAACCAGCCAAGTGGAGTCACAATAGTGCAATGTTTAGTGTATTGAACGTCACATACAGTAAGGAACCAAGCCAAAAAATGCTGTTTCCTTAAACACGAACGGAAACCTTTATATTGACACTCTTAACCAAGGTGTGTAGATGGGTACTGGCAATATGACGCAGGGGGTGACCATGTGGTGGACAAACATTCCATCTTGCGGGTGGGAGAAACGATATCCCTAGGTGCTCCATGCTACAGGATTAAAGCTTCAGCTATTTCAGCTAAGGGAGCAAAGCTAAATCACCACAACCACCACATCTTTACCTCTGCCTTCCCCTGTACTACAACATTACTGCAGCTCAGCGATTACAAAATGAAAACCACCTTCTTCACTTTACATCCAACAACAAAGAGATCTAGATGAAACTCACCATCTATCCCTGTCAAAAAGTCAGTTTCTGGGTTAAAACTCAGGTCTCCAGCGATGGACAGTGCTGTTACCATCTAAAGCAACACAATAAATATGAAACTGAGTCAAAAAATGTCTAAAAAGTAGATAAAGAGAAGCTCAATCAGTCAATCAGGTAGTGAGTCACTGTGTCTATCTGCAAGTCAGTAAATCAGTCAGTCATTCTCTCTCTCTCTCTCTGTAAGTCAGTCAATCAATGAACAGATCAATCAGTCAACGCATCATTCCATCAATCAAATAGTCATCAATCAGTCAACAGGGTCAGAGTACTGTAGTAACAGGTTTTCTGTTCAGGTGGCAGGTTGTTTAAAACCAAGGTAATGGAATAGAGAAGAAACCAGTCCAGGAAGGAGGGGGGAGGGGGGGGGGGTGGACGAATACTCTAAAGTACAGCGTACAACATACTACAGATATCAGGGTTGAACAACGGGTAACTGGGTAACCTCTTGTAGTTCATGTGTGCTATTCCTAGTCAATAAACACCAATAGGTGATTTCCAACCTGTCTTTCTAACCCTTGGCATGTAACTAACACCTTACAGGTTTTCAAGCGTGCGGGGGTACTGTTAAGAGAAATGCTACCCTCCCTACTGGAGGGGTTGATAGAAATTCATACTACATGTAGGGTTGGTCCTTATTAAAACTATATGACAGACAAAAAGTCAAGCTTAACACTGCTGATTACCAGGAGCGAAAGGGTAGAACTATACAATACTGTACCTCTGGTGATGTAACAAAGGCATGAGTGGCAGGGTTAGCGTCATTGCGTCCAGTGAAGTTACGATTGTATGAAGTCACTATCGTGTTGGCTTCCCCTTTCTTTACATCTTGTCTAAAGATTATATTGCAGCAAAAAAATAGTTGCAGTGTACTATACAAAAAAGTTTCAAGAAAGCTGCGAAACAAGTATTATAACATAACCAAAGTAAAACGCGCGCTCCCATTGGTCAATTCAGCGTCTACTATTTGCCCATGAGTGTACGCTTGTGACGAAAGCAAGCGCGCACTCAAAGGAGTACGCATCAATAATTAAGCGGGTGTTTTTTTTCCTTTTACAACAGAATTTCAGAAAAATCCTTCTTTATATTGAGAACAAGTATACAAAAGTCACTCAGACTGGATAACAAATTTAAACAAGAGGTTTTAGACAAAAAAGTACTTTACATGCTTTTTTTAGAGAGCATTAGGGAGAAAAATGATTCTTACGCTTCTCTCATGCTTAGCAACCTCCTGGGTGCAACTATTTAACAATTATTTGCCGAAAGCGAAGTCATCATCGGTGAATATTCACGGCAACGACGTCGAGGTGAATATTCACCGATAATCACTGAGCCTGAGGTGAATAATTGTTTTAGTATGAATACACAAGGGATTATTTCAAAAAAAAAAAAAAAAGAAAAACATTGTACAACACGAAAACACACACACACAACTGGCAGCCATTTTGTTCGTCGGGGTGATTATCGGCTGATAATCCGAGATAGCGAACCAATCAGAGTGCGCAATTTTGTATAATCACCTGAGTGAGTATTTATACTAAAACTCGATAGTACACGCTGAACCGTTAAATATTTGTTAATTTACTAACAAGAGACTGTTCCTCGAATTATGGAATGGCACGATAGAGATGAATGCAGCAAACGAAAGCACCATATTTCCACATGCTTACACGCCTTTAATTTCACATTAACCATTTAACTCCCGAGATCTGAGTAGCAATTCTCCTAAGTGAGTACCGTACATTTTGTTACAAATTAATTGAGAATTAGGTATTAGGTCAATTCATTTTCTTTGAGTTGATCATTTTGTTCAATTCTCCTAGTCAGTTTGCTTTACAGTGTAGTGTTATGGTAAGAAGAAGTTCAGTGTTGATCACTTGTGGGATTGAAAGGGTTAAAGCCGTAAAGGTTTAGATAAAAATTCAAGCGGATAATAAAACAATGCGTTTTCAGATGGCTCTGATGAGTGTGGACATCAAAATGTCAGTCAACAACAAAAGATCGGGTAAGAAACCACGAGTTAATAAAATAATCTAAAATATATTTCACTTTATAAAAGGATTTCAAGAAAAGCATAAATGTATTGAAGTCATTGTTGAGTTTACACAAGGACTGGCAAACAAAATGAAAGAATCATGCAATAGACTTTGAACTACTGTACATATATGTACATCAGTAGTACAGTTGTATCTTCAGGAAGATTGGGTTGGCAAACATTTTACAGTAAACAGAATTGCATGAACCTTGCATATCTATAGTGGCTGGAGCAGACAACAAATTATTAGATTTGCTGCTTTTCAATCCAGGTACAATGTGCTGAGGAAGAATAAGCAGTAACCAACAATTTTCGTTCTGTGTACTTTGTGTTTGGGTCATGAATCCAAGTGGGGAAAGACTTGGTCCATACTTGGAGAAGTATGTCCATACTTAGGTCCATAAGTAGGTCCTTACTTATAAGACTTGGAGAAAGACTTGGTTAGTAGAGAATATGCATTATACAAAGTAAACACAAAAAATACCAGACCTGTTCCACTGTCCAATACAAGGTCCACAAGCATTTGCCAAAACCATACCACCAAACTCCCTCAATGACTGCGCCTGTTGGGTAAAAAGGCCAAAGCAAACTCAAATGGCTACCCCTCTTCATGGTTCTATGTATTACAAAGCCTTGTGTGAACTTATTGACACTCACATAAAGTTTATTATTATTATTATTACAATTATTATCATTATTATTATTATTATTATTATTATTATTATTATTATTATTGTTATTATTATTCAAGCTTAGGCCAGGTCAAGACAATAAAGGAACATGAAGTGATTGCACTGGTCAAACGAATTTGTCCAATAAAAAAGCAAAGTAAATTCATTTCAAGTCTGTATAGAAAGATTTGCCAACAGGAATTTGCCAACAATGTACTGAGAGCCTTGACAATACTCACAATTCCATCTCTCTCAATAGTTGCCCGAATCTGTTCTGAACCTGGGGTTACTGTGTACAATGACCTAGGAATAAGACATAATTATAGTTTACCCTGCAACCCTTTAAGAAAAAATCTCTTTCAAAAAAGTAGTAAAGCTGGAAAACTACTAAAACAAAACAAACTAAAACACTATGAATCAACACATGCAGTGAAGAAGAATAGTCAGCAGCTCTTATGAACTCTTTTGTTTTCAGCGCTACATCCATTGTACAGTACATTTTTTTGCTTGTTCCACTGTTCATCATATACACCATAAGAGCAATTGAAGCATTGCTCTTCATTTGCAGCACCATTTTGAACTAATGGTGTTTAGAATCTGAAATATCCTCTGGAGTAATGATGTACCACAAAAATATACTGTACAGGCTGCAGAAAGGACCATTTACCAGTGTGTAATTCAACCAACACAAAAAGAAGTGTCTAAGATGCCAAGTAACCAAAAAAGTCAAGTAAAATCCAGTGCACATGTACATGTGAGCTCCAGTGAGCAACCTGCCTTGTTTATACAATGTACAGTGCTCTAGATTTTGTCACCTTACTGGATATAAGCAGACCGTAAAAATCCCAAGACTTGCTAAGTACAGGATCAAGAATTTTGTCACGAACCGACATGATCTTTGTTAACCTCACGGCTCAGAATTCTACAATGACTAGGAGCAGTGCAATGAACACCAGTCCGGGACAGAAAATTGGAACCTTTTAGACCATTGTGTTTTGCAAGGTTAAAGGATTCTGTGTTCCTCAAATCAAATTTTTAAGTCACTTAAAAGAACAATGTTTGCACTATAACAATCATTATAAAATATAGGTTTACTTTTTACTCTAATGTTACGATTGTTCCAGATCATTGTTTCACATGGATTTACAAGGTCGAATTTAGAATGAAAATCTGACCGCCAATGTAACATCTCCTTATAAAATATTGGGGATATGTTATATTCATTAATATTATAATCACAATCTAGGAAAACTTCTCCACGGAAAGGTTTTAGTAAATGTAAAAGGTAGACTTACCAGGGATAAAAATTATTGCTTAAAAATCTTCCAATCCATGGAAGTCAGAGTGACATAATTGACCTTGTAAGATCAGTTGCCTTTAGGCTACCAAATTCAAAATCATTTATTACTACTGTCCAGGCAATTTTATTGGTACCCCTCAAAAGAAAATTATATGTAAGGCCTTTGTGAACTCCAAAGGGGAAGAAAGAATTGACCAGATGTATAAAACTTTAGGAAGTAATAAACTCTTAATAATAATTGTGACTTTACCACACAGGGAGAGGCCTCTCCAACTCCACAAGTGTATCACAATCAAATGCGAAGATTTGATTTCTCTAAGCTTATCACAGAGATTCTCTTGCACTGATTCTTTGCAATTGTAACAAAAGTGAACCCCTAAAGCTCTTACAGTTCTATGCCATTTCAATGCCAGAGGTGTGTCAGTGTTATTATGGAAGGATCCAATCCATATCGCTTCAGTTTTTGTATAATTCACCTTTAGGCCAGAACATCAATTTTTTTGAATTGATCAAGTGTCTTATGTATTGAGTGGATCTGATACCTGACACAAAAGCTGTTAAATCATCCGCAAACTGCACCATTTTGAATTTACTTTGAATCCATTTATTTCTGAACATGAGCAAATACTGACTGCTAATAGTTCCACAGCAATAATAATCATGCAGGTATAAAGGGGAAAGGGGTCTCCCTGCCTTACATCTCTATCTATTTCAAAGCTAGCTGAGAGCGTTCCATTGTTGATAATACAACTTGTTATGTTGCTGTAAAAGGTTTCATGAAGTTGAAATCAAAATTTTTTTATGGACGATGTGGAAACAAAGAAAAGCCTTTGCATTAATAAGGCCCTGTATCTGTGAAACATATGTGCAATGTTTAAAATACTAAATGACATTTTGTTCATAAACTCCCGATTAGTTAAGATAGGTTCAATACAGATACTAAATGTTCTCTATTGAACTACTTAATTGTTTTAGGTAAGCTTCATTTATGGAACTGCCATAGGAATAACAGTCTTCCTTTTTTCTCCTCCTACAAGTAACTAGTTAAAAGAAAATATGAAACTGAACGTCACTTTGCTGCTATAATGATAAGAAGATGCTAGACGCTAAATGGAAAGCCATTTTGAATAGTGTTTTGCTAGGTACATAGGTGTGTAACCAAAAAAAAGACCTGTGAAAAGTAGTGTTAAAACTGTAGTCTAAGGAAATACGTTTTGTTTTGTAAGTAGTGTTTTTCATGCTGCAATAAGAAAAATGTACAGTGCTCTGCTGAAAGAGTAAATACCATTCTTGTCATCAAATGGAACAGTTTGAAGATGCATCACCACACTTCTTAGTTCACAGTTCACTGTTAATTGAGAGTAGTTTACTGTATATTAATCACCACAATAATTCATCACAGAACACTCACCTGGACTGAAGCCCATGTTTGAGAGCTTGTTTTGCAATACTTGCTGCTCTTGTCATGTCTTCATAACTGCTGTTTGTACAGCTACCAATCAACCCTACATAACAATATGTATACACATGTTATATGTATGTTCAGTTGTCCCTTAATTACTTCACCACGTGTTTCAACAAGAACATACAAAGCAAGTGCTTAGGTGGTTACTTACCAACTCTAATGTCCATTGGCCAGCCAGACTCCTTGGCTGTTGCTCCTAATTTAGAGATTGGGTGGGCGAGGTCAGGAGTGAATGGGCCATTGACATGTGGCTCCAGCTGCAAATATACAATTATAATAATAATAATAATAATAATAATAACAATAATAACTATAACATTCTAGAGTCAATTATGACTAGAAAAACCCTTAAGCTTTGTTTTAAATGAACACTTATCTTGGAAATCGCAAATACAAAACATAGCAAGAAAAGTCTCAAAATCAGGGGGTATTATTTACAAATCAAGTTTTTGCCTTAATAAGACCTCATTATGTACTCTCTATTATAGTTTAGTTTATCCTTATTAACATTACTGTGCGATTGTGTGGGGCTCAACTTATAAGTCAAATCTAAAGCGTCTGATTAATCTTCAGAAACGGGTTATTAGAATAGTTTCAAGGAGTTCTTTTGATACGCATGCCAATTCTACCTTTATAAGCTTACAAATTCTAAAATTTGAAGACATTATCAAACTCCAAATATTTTAAATTATCGAGACTCTTGATCATCCGGGCATTTTGCAAAAGGCCCAATAGGTCTGGATAATTGAGGTTCAGCTGTATAAACAAAACTGATTTCAGAAACAGAAACCAATCTCACCTCACTGAGATTAATCTCCACCACCTGGTCATAATCAGCTCCTGGATCAGACTGGAGGAGACCTGTATGTTTGTTAGCAAGTTCAGCAACCTGTCCTCTTCCAGTGGCCTTAAGGTATCTCTCCATCCTGAAGTTATACGGGAAAATAGAGGTAGTGGCACCAATCTCTGCACCCATGTTGCAAATTGTGCCCATTCCTTCAACAAGAAATAATTATTATTAATAAGAAGCAAGGACAAGAACCACCATTTACAGTCCATACAACCTTTATCACTTGGTCTTCGTAAAAAAGTCCAAAAGAAGCAAACCTGTACAAGAGATGGAATCAACGCCTGGTCCAAAGTACTCCACAATAGCGCCAGTTCCTCCTTTAACTGTCAAAATACCTGCCACTTTCAGAATGACATCTGTGCAATACAGTATAATAACAGCAGCATTATTAACATCAGACATGGTTATAGTGAGCAGTGAATATAACAAAACAATAAAACTAAACTTAAAAATCAATGAACAGATGATACTTTCAGTAATAATCAATCTTGCCTTTTGGTGATGTCCATCCCTTCAGTTCCCCAGTCAACTTGACTCCAATCACCTAAAACAGATAAGGAGGATCCTGAAATCAGTTGCGATACATCAAATACACTATTTGTTTCATAGTAACTTGACTTATAAATGAACAACTGACAACATAGTTCCCTTCTGAAAAGGGCATTAAAAAGCCTTGTTATACTACCTTGACGTACAGTACTACATTACTCAAGTTCCAATGCTTACACTGTACCTGCTGTTACATGTACAGGAACATGTTTGACTATCTGGAACCATGCATACAAAAATAGCATTTTGCTCTTTAAAAATAATGGTTGCAAAATTATTGTAGGCAACTATTCATATTCTTACAAGCAAAAAGCTAATTCATGCACGTTTTAAATTACTAAATCATGTACATGCAGCCATGTACAATCATTATTGTAGGAATCATTACCTAGGCCAATATACTTCCAAGGTTTTGACATCAGGAAAACAAAAGTATTGCAGCTACTTAGTGTCAAACATTTTAAAAGGAAAGTAATCATAATTCAATATCAGTAATAATTTATGAATAGTTATTATTCATAAACAATGCTGTATTACTTCCAGCAAATGCACGAGGGTAATCTGTTTTTTCTTTAGTCAGCTTAAAGCCAAGAAAAGTGAGCATAATTCAATTTGATATACTAAAATACTTCTTTACATTGGTTGCTTCGGAAGGGTTCAATTTAAATCAAACAGCCAAAACCCATTCATATCCAAGACCAATTCATAATTTGATTGCGATAAGTTCTCATGGGAACACCCAGAAGATTAACACAGTTTTGGAAATTGGGCTTAAAGAGATAATTACAAAAGCTACAAATTATTCAACTAATAATATACATGAAAAAATTACTCGATTCTGATTGGCTGAGAGCAGTGCAGTGTAACACCAGTGCAAAAAGTGTAACACCAGTGCAAATTACACATCGATATTCTGGATTATGATATTCTTTATTTTTAAACGAACCGCTTTGAGTTCGCAGCGTTATAAGTTGATCTTCATCAGCCAATCAGAAAAGAAAGTGTCAAATCCGTGTCAAATGCTCACGTCCAGTCCGCAATGAGATCCCTGGTAGAAATCCTACATAGGATCCTGCAGGATCCTGCAGGATCCTCTAGGATTCCATAGGATCCTGTAGGATCTTGAATAGGATTAGGATCCTTTCCAGGATTTCAAACTAGGATCAGGATCCTAATCAGGATCCTGAACAGGATAAAGATCCTGATCAGGATCCTGAATAGGACAAAGATCCTAATCAGGATCCTGAACATGATAAACATCCTGATCAGGATCCTGAATAGGATAAAGAACCTAATCAGGATCCTGAATGGGGTAAGGATCCTAATGCACACTCTTGATATAATCCATAGGATCTTGATAAGATCCTATAAGATCTTGATAAAATCCTATAGGATCTTGCTGAAGAATCTTGATACGATCCTGTAGGATCTTGATAAAATCCTATAGGATCTTGATAAAATCCTATAGGATCTTGCTAAAGAATCTTGATAAAATCCTATAGGATCCTGCTAAAGAATCTTGATAAGATCCTATAAGATCTCGATAAAATCCTATAGGATCTTGCTAGAGGATCTTGATAAAATCCTATAGAAGCATTTCCACCTTTCCTCTGATCGTGATGTAGCTGTTAGTTTTAATACCAGTTTCATGGTTCACTGACAGAGGGAGGGGACAAAGGGGGCAAAATTTTATTGTCAGGTTCAATGAAATCAGTTCAAATAACTTTGAAATTGCAAATGCATTTTTATTAATTTGACCTTATCAAATTCAAATATATGCTACATGTGTTCCTCAAACACAAGTTTCTAAAGTCATGTTTTAATAAATTGACCAAGAGAGGCATTATGTCAATTTATTGGGTCGTGCATTTCTCATTTATGCACTGTAGGTGTAAGACACTGTAGTTGTGAGACACTGTAGTTTCCGGTAGCATAACTATTAGGTCATTTTTGAGGTTGTGGCTCATTGTATACCATTCCTATCGTTAGGAACTTGTGACATAATGCATCAGAGGATGCACTGTACAATAAAATGTCTAAGCGTATTTTTCCTTTACGTTGCCTTTCTCCTGTGTACATGTATTGCTGTAGTCCGGGTCAGCTGCGACTGGAGTTCATAAGCTATCTCCAATCATCTCTTTCACGTCGATCGCCAACAAAATACCGCACCGCGCAACTCGAAGCTGATATTCTAAACAGGTCTTTTGTATTCGCTTTCTGAGCTTGGAAGACCAATAGAGCACTTAAAAGAACCTCGTCTTTCCGTAATTCCCATAAATTGCTTCTGAAGCAACAGCTAACACACCTCAATAATGGTCCGCCATATTAAGACAAGACTGCCGTCAAGGCCCTGGATCGAGATGCTTAGCTGCTGAACCAATCAGAGCATGCATATTTTCATGGCGGTAAACGCTGCTGGTCGTGCAGCGAGCTCAAGCGGTGAATGGAAATCGATGTAAACTTCCAGGTGTGGTACAGTACGTACGTCGATTGAATCAAACGTTTTCGATGGCTTGGTGAGAAGCAAGGCCATATAAATTAATTAAATTAATTTTGGAAGTCACAATCAAGATTCGTTTGGGAACCATTCAAAAGCGCGCAGTTCGTGGTGAGTACAACAACGACTTCCTTTGTTCACACATACTTTACGCTGCAGCTTAAAGTTAACTTAAAAGACAATTGAAAAAGGGCTGTGTGTATGAACATAAGATAACAAGATTTTGATGAACTTAAAAATTTTGCTGTGGAAAGGTCCTCAATAATATCACGACATAGTACAAAGTAAAATCAACTCGGGCGCTGCTTTATAGCTTGGTTTACGAACTTCATGCGAAAAGCTGGCTTACATTTGGCTTGAAAATCAAGCACCTCCTAGATTTTCCTTTAGTTTTTCAATGGATTCTGGTTTGAAAACTAGCAGAAACTGGAGCAAAAGGGAACACACGTAAGGAATAGTATAAATTTTTCATTTTTGTATCAGGACATTTTTGAGTCAGAATTTCCGTGTTGATTTTGATTTGGTTTTGAGTATATGTGTATAGCTAGATGCCCTCCCAGCTGTTCGTCTATTGTTTGGCATAATATATTTTGCGGAATTGGACCTAGAACAATTACCAATATAGACCTAGCCCTTTTCTGCAAAGATTTCAACCTTGCTATATAAACTACATATACATCTCACTGGGTATTTTTATATTACAGATGCTGTGCAAGAGAAACCAAAATCAAGAGATAGCTAGATCAAAAGCAGCTAAGTCTTGATCATCATTGTTATTATGAAACAACATCTCGTCTGTCAGATCTTATTTTCTAAGTTTTGTTTCATGAAAATGAAGCTAACTACCACGATAACTACAAGGAGACTCATGACTTCATTGTTAATTTTTTTGAATAAATAATATAAGGTGCAGATTCAAAATACCTGTAGTATTTCCTGTCTGAGGGTTACTGTCAGTGTGCATTACAAAAGAGACCCATATTAGTATATACAACTTACCAAGATGTCCTGCACTTTTGATATTAATGATTATATCAAAAGTAGAATGCCTGCATGTTGCATAGTATACTTTATTATAATTAAAAACTACATACTTAGTAAGAAGTATACTTTTAAGTAACCAAAAGTACTGTAATTTAAGTATACCTCTATTAGTACAGTTTAAGTCTACTTTAAGTGTAAGTGAAATATACTTTTTGGTTCTTAAAAGGTGTTCTGAATTCCAGCAAGATATCGACATCAATGAACCAAAAATGTTAAGATAAATTAAAACAGCATAGGCATACTTCTACTGCTGATTAACTGCAGAATTCTTGTAAGAAAATTTTAATCTCTGTGCCTGGAATGTTCATCTATTGTACCAAGAAAAAATTTTAATAGGCTGATGAAAACCCATTTCCTCATACTTGTCCAATACTCTGACAAATTTATGCACAGCTTTGTATTGAAATGCATTGCGTTGAATTGCATCGTTCTAGAATGCATTGTTGAACTCTTGTTATGGCCATATAATACAGTACAATGCTACACATAAAATTTGTTGGAGTATTGGACAACCCTCCATTTCATGAGCAGTCTTTATGCTCAATGCAGTTTCAGACTATAAATACAATGAATTGGCATTCCAAGTACAATCATTTTGAATACAAGGTTATTTTTTTGGCAAACATTGACCTGTACAATAAATCCTTGCAGATGTTGATAAACAAACTAATCTTTGTTGTTAGCTAAATATAATGTTAATTAACCCTTTACTTCCATGCTCTGAGAAGCAATTCTCTTAGCAACTGCCATATATTTGGTTTTAAGTTAGTTGGCAGAATTTATCAGAAGAATTTATAATGTCTGAGTTGATCATTTCTGTGATTCTCATTAACAGTTAGCCATACTGATAGTACATTGCACTGTTCTTGTATGAAGAAGTTCCATGCTGTTCACTTCTGGGAGGTAAAGGGTTAATAGAAATTAGAACTGTCAATTCCTTGTGGTTAGTGTATTATTTTAAGTGCAAAATCAGATCTGTGTAGTTTAAGCCTTTGTAAACAACAGTTACGTGCTCTTTGAAAAGTTAATATTTGTCATAACTTGTATTATAAGGGTTGAATAAAATAATGTGTTATCAAGTTAGGTGCTTTTTCAAATGGATGCTTAATATACTGAAAGGGAACATGACATCAGAGGGATTTGTAAAGATAAGAACCAATCAGAATACTTATACGAATTTCCTAGGATCCTGTACAAGATCCTACACATTTGCTAGGATCCTGTACAAGATCCTACACATTTCCTAGGATCCTGTACAAGATCCTACATCTTTCCTAGGATCCTGTACAAGATCCTACACATTTGCTAGGATCCTGTACAAGATCCTACACATTTGCTAGGATCCTGTACAAGATCCTACACATTTGCTAGGATCCTGTACAAGATCCTACACATTTGCTAGGATCCTGTGCAAGATCCTACACATTTGTTAGGATCCTGTGCAAGATCCTACACATTTCCTAGGATCCTGTACAAGATCCTACACATTTCCTAGGATCCTGTGCAAGATCCTACGCATTTCCTAGGATCCTGTACAAGATCCTACACATTTGCTAGGATCCTGGATAGGAACAGGATCTTGGACAGGATCTTGAACAGGATCCTGTAGGATCTTGTAGGATCCTACAGGATCCTAAGTAGGATCCTATAGGATCCTGTAGGATCCTACAAGATCCTAACAGAAAGACCTGTAGGATCCTGAAAGGATCTTAATCAAGATCCTATCAGGATCTTATTAGGATCCTATTTAGGATCCTAGGTAGGATTTCTACCAGGGATCTTCCGGCACTTCCTGCAGGCAAATTTTTTCGTGTTTATATTATAAAATAAGTAATCAAACAGCTTTTCTCATTCATTTTTCAAAAAGCGGAAATTGCACTCGCCGAAGCGGCTCGTGCAATTTCAGCTTTTTGAAAAATTCACAAGTGCAAATTAATTCCAAATTGAATGAGAAAAACCGTATGATTACCTTTACTAATTAATATTGTTATTATTATTATTATTAGTCAGCGTACTGTAAGTAGCTTACCTTAGGACATTTAAGTTCCCAAGGCATATCTGCCATAACATCAACAGCATCTGCACCTCCCACACCAATACAAACACCACCAATACCTCCTACAACACAACACAGCCATATCATTACCATTCCATGACAACAGATGACATATATAGCACTCAAAAGGCTGAAAGCAATAGAAATAATCAAAATTGTTCGGTGAACATTTATTAGTGCACATATTACTGTGATAAATACATCAATCATTAGAGACACAATAACCTGTGCAAACTTTTTATCAAAATGCAATGGGTGAAAAAAGCTACAGTAGCTATAGGCACATTTACACTTACAAAAAAATAAGAATTACTTCAATAAAATGTTGTGCAAATCAATTTACTGATCAACAAATTATCCTCATCATCATCAGCACTACAAAAATTTCTTATGTTCATACGTTTTATGTTCAGAAGTTTTTAGTCTTTTTTTTTTTACATACACAGTGTAGCTTAGTGCTTAGTGCTTCTAATAACTATCTCAAATCAGAAACAGAAAAATAAGAATCACTTCAATACTTCAACACATTATCCTCATCATCATCATCACTACATGAACATTTTGTGTACATACACTGCATGAAAAGTTTTCATTTTTTTTTTTACATACACAGTGAAGATTGGTGCTTCTAATAACTATCTCAAATCAAAAACACAGAAAAAAAATGTTTGGTCACGTTGAAAATGATCAAATGTACAGTATCTGCTAATAGCTTGAACACAAGAGCCTGAGTAGTTATTACTTTTGTCAAGTTTTCTTGTCCAGGTGTACGTAGCTCTGAACAGAACTGTTGGTGATGTTGACTGACATTTCTGCGTTTTTCTTGACTCTGATGATCACTACCAGTCAGGTTGATGAAATGTCAGCCAAACAACAACAGTCTTTTTCAGGACTACCTACATATAGATCCAGACAATAAAGCTCAACAACTACCCTACTGTTTCTTACCCTGGATTGGATATATTAATTTTTTTTGGGATTTAAATTTTGTGGTTTTCCCAAAAAAGTGCATTATAAGGGAACTAAACTTTGCAAAAATTGTCAAAATACTGACTTGCATTAACAAACAGTTAGTCTCAGAATTTGCATGACAGATTTTATTTTCCTTAGTGATAGTTTTCATTACTTTGAACAAAACCAAACAACAACAACAACAACAAAATATAATACTCTGACATGTTCCTTTACAACAAAGTAGAGCTATACAAGAGTACCACATGACACCATCAAATTGTGCCTATATTATGCAGCTGAAAGACAATGTCAACTTCTTCAAAAGGGCACTAATTGAAAAAGATTTAAAAAAGAATCATATAGCAGGGTATTAAATTTCACATGGTTAGTTTTCTTTTTCTTTTCTTTTTTGGGAGGGGAGGGAAAAAGGGAAGGGAATAGTGAAATTTAAATCCCCTGAAAATAAGTAATGATAAAGTACAGCACAGTATTTGCAGTCTGATTAAAAACAAACAAACCTCCATTAGGTGTATGACTATCAGTACCAATCAACAGCACTCCTGGGAAGCCATAGTTTTCCAGCACAATTTGATGAATAATGCCGCTGCCTGGTTTCCAGAAACCAACCCCATACTTGGCAGATGCTGTGGCCAGGAAGTTATACACCTCTTCATTGACATTCTTGGCTTTCTTCAAGTCCTGATCACCTCCTACCTCAGCTTCTATCAGGTGGTCACAGTGAATAGTGGTTGGGACGGCAACCTTGGGAAAGAGTGTCAAAGTGTCATTGGCAGTCACTTTAGTGCAGGGTTTTTTTAGGATAAATATAATGCTGACACTTGAGAGGCCAACCAGGACATGGCTTGCCAAGATTGCTACATGATCTTGTTTTTAGTTTAGGGTAAGGCTGGGCTCAAGGATGGGCTTAGATCAGGAATAGGGATAATCACTGTGATATAATAATATTACGTATGCTTTAATCTACAAATAATATGTCTATCAGCCATGTTACAGATTAATGGCATTAAATAACATCAAGTAACAGTCAGGGACATCCACAACCTTCTCAATATCTTGATTGTCACACTTTTAAATTTACTGTTTTTATATTAGAGTTAACTAAAATAGCGAGAAAATGTCAGGGACAGAGTACTGTGAAATGCATCATAAAACCAATTAACGGGGCCAATTAACGCAAGTTATCAAACACTGACTTATATCTGTCAGAGTAGTTGTAAAACACCGATTCTGGGCCAATTCGCATTTTTCGCATTATTCGCATTTTTCGCATTCCTAAAGTTCCGATTTTTCATTTTTCCCCTTTCGAATTCCTAAAGTTCCCATTTTCCATTTTTACCGTGACGGACCATCACGCACGCATATTTATGAGGGTTCACGTGTAGCTAACAGTAATCACGCATATTTATGAGGGTTCACGTGTAGTTAACAGTAATCACGCATATTTATGAGCGGAGGGAATTACCAGAAACTTTTGACCTCCTCCTCAAATTTAGGTAATATTTTCTGATTCTCCAAGTAGTCATTGAGATAGTACATGCTACCTGCCATAATGGCTACCCATTTGACATAATTCTCAAATTTCGATGATGGATCCGCAAGAAAGTTTTCTCTTAGAGCTTTTCTAGCAACCCACCCCACAACAGAGGAAAGGCCAATAAGAGTCGCAGAATAAGTAATGGTTTTCACAAACTTATTTTCAGTCATTTTAAAGAAGATGATGCTTATATTTAAATGACAACCATATCAGCAAATATAGATCCAAACCGTGTTCCTAGAGAAGTGAAAGGTTTGAAAGCGGAAGCATCATTGAATCGACTCCTACGAAACGGAATACGCTTACACAGCGCTGCTTTAGCGACTTACAAGCGCTGCAACGAACGTTGCATAAAGGTTGCACGAACGCTGTTTTCTTTGCGCTGCAGCAGTGCCGAAAAATGACTGCGTTAGTGCTGCATTAGCGACAGTGAGCGCTGCACGAACGCTGCAAGAAAGATACAGCTGATTGGCCCCACGGAGCGCTACTGTCGAAAAACAGTGTTTATGCAGTGTTTATGCAGCGTTGTGCAGAGCTGCGTAAGCGCTGCAAGAAACATCTGATGTGCGTGATTGCGATTCAACCAATACGAACATTTGTCAACAGTTTACAGGTCATATCAAGCTCGCTTACCTGTGGTTCACGCCGTTCGGTCATGCAATCGACACGAGCTATTGTAGGCTCACGAAAACAATTTACGACTCATATAACTGCCATAACTAATACTCTAAAATGAGTAAACAACACAGACTAAAACTTGCAACCTTTAATGTGAATATAAGTTTTAATTGATCCACACAACGACAGAACTTGGATATGAAGTATACAAATAACTGTCTCCAGCAAAACAGTTTCCGCGTTTGGTAATATTGTACAGTGCAAAATTTACATATTTCTACTCACCCCCAATTTTAACTTTTTTAGTTTCCCATTCTCTACGTATACGTTCAGCTTTTAAGGTAACTGAAGCGCCCTGTTCCCCCTTGTCTTTGGAAATTGAAAGCGGCGTGACATTGAACTCCTTCGTCTCTATTCAGTTAACGGTGCCTTATTTTGCATACGTTTTTGCTTTCTCCGGTTGTGAGTTGGCTATCGTTGATGATTCCAAGTTTAAATAGTATATAGTTACTTGCTATCGAAGCTACAGAAACACAGCTACAAACGTACTGGCCGAACAGTTGATCCGCGATCCGATGAATTTTGTTCAGTTAATTCAAATTTGAGCGCGCAAAGTGAAACTGCCTCGCCTGGAGTCACAAGGTATTTCAAGGTCTCAATTACAGTCATTCTGTACCAATAGGATAAACGATTTCTTTATCTACCACTTGTAGCTACCCAGATTAGGTTTCCGAAGAGAATGGTTTACCCAGGTCGTTTACCTGGTGTGATGTATTCTGCCTTCTTTTAGCATTTGTAAATAAGGATTTAAATCCAACTTTTGCCACTAACTTCACTCTTTTTGCACACGATCATCCGTCACGCGACGTGTTCTTTGATCTCCTTTATCTCACCAGTCGAACTCACCAGCTGTGTTGCCAAAGAATTAAAGATTTGTCCGCAAAGCGTTTGCAACTCCGCTGATTAAGCAGAATCGCATTCTCAGATATTGCTCGTGGCTCGTGGCAATTTTCGAAGATATGCGCTAACCTCCAAACGACCATAGAAACGTGTGAGGCCCAAGTCGGTAACCGAATCTTCATCTTTCTGTGGATTTGAAGCCTCAGTGCATAAACCAATAAAGGTTCTCATGAACGCGGTCGACAGCCGTGCAAAGCACCAGCGGCGATTTGATGGTCAAGGCAATTAAATTGTTTTGGAAGGTATCTCTAGTGATTTATTTTGCTTTTTGGAAGTTCTTTTTGGTTTCAATTCATCCTTGATCTTAATTAATTAAAGGGACGTGCGTACTACACAGGCGCAAGTCGATCTGCAGCGTTGTGAAACGGTATTGCAACCTTTAACATTGCTAGAAAAAGGTTCCAGTTTAAATGTTTAAATTGGATCGTCATTGCAGCTTTTAAGCAGCGGTTTGCAGCGCTGCTTTACCAATGCTTTACCGATGCTTTTCCCTGGCAAAATTTTGCAGCGCTTTCGCAGTGCACGATATGTTGGGTTGGCTGCTTGAGCGACTCACAAGCACTGCTTTAGCCACGCTTAAACGCTGTGCAACCAAAAAAGTGAACTGTCGCAGCGCTGCAGCAGCGCTGTGTCGTTCGTACGGGGAATCACGTTCACACTCTCATCCGCCAAACACCGATTTCTGGTAATTCCCTCCCCTCATAAATATGCGTGATTACTGTTAACTACACGTGAACCCTCATAAATATGCGTGTGTGATGGTCCGTCACGGTAAAAATGGAAAATGGGAGCTTTTGGAATTTGAAATGGGAAAAATGAAAAATCGGAACTTTAGGAATTCGAAATGGGAAAAATGAAAAATCGGAACTTTAGGAATGCGAAAAATGCGAATAATGCGAAAAATGCGAATTGGCCCAGAATCGGTGTTTTACAACTACTGTCAGAGTTTATCAAGGGTTGAAATAATCGGTCATGCTACATTCAAATACTGAGTTTATGTTAGCAAAAGCAAAGCGTGAATTGTTTCTACGATGCACAAACAGGCTGGGTAAGACCAACTGTTTATCGCCGCATGGTTTACAGTTGTTTCGCTGCATATTGAGGTCGTTTCGCTACATTCAAAAGTCGATTCTCTACATTCAAAAGTCGATTCGCTACATTCAAAAGTCGATTCGCTGCAAAGGACGGGTCGTTTCACTGCACATAAAACAGTTTCCATTTGTCAAAAACACACGTTACTCACATACAGTTTTTTTATCACTGTAATTTTCACTCAGAAACAGGACACATTTATATAGAACGCAGAATCACTCTGTTTGCCTATTCCAAGCGCGGCTACGAAGCGCGTTCCGCAAACGCTATTCAGTGAGAAGAAAAGCAAACTAACACACTAGTTCACCTCTGCACCTACAAGAACTGTCCAAATGAGACTTTCATTGATAATTGTCCACAAACAACAAGTTTCGTTCGGGCAACATAACTCGAGAATTCGGGTGAAATCACGCGCGCTATATGAAAAGTTTCAAAACACGATGTTTCAGTCCGAAGCTTATATTTCATAAAACAACGTATATTTACAATAAGTTTACAAGAATAACAAGAAGTTGCAGCGACACGACCCGTCCTTAGCAGCGAATCGACTTCTGTATGTAGCGAAACGACCTCGATATGCTGCGAAACGACTAGTAGCGAAACGACTTTGTAGCGAAACGACCGTACACCTAGGGGATTACCGAATAGCCTTGAAGCAATCTTCAAACAAATTTTAACAGGCAAAAAAAAAACATCCACGAAAGTATTGCTATGATAATTTTACCATGGAGAACAAGGCAAATTGTAAAGATTGTTTTGAGCGAAGTGACTCTTTCATTATTTGGTTTTGTGACACATTTACAGGATCACATTCTTATCAGATAAATATGATACCCCATTATTCACATCGGAATGTCTCTGACTCCGATTGAATCGGCAAAGTTTTTTATCATATCGGAAATGGCATCTAGTGGCCACAAATCAGCAACGATTCTGAACCATCGGAAAATTGATCGGGTCCGTTTCCTATGATCGGGTTGCCTATTTATATTTGGACGCGTTCCCTAAAGTTGTAGCAATAGTTTACGTAAGTTTTGAAAACAAACCTTTTTGACATGTTCTGGTATTGGTATCGCTGACTGATAAAGAGTCAATGCTGTGTAACAGCCAACACGAAATGGTACAATATTACCGCAAATTATTGACACCATGTCCTGGAGTGTCCATAATATTATAAAAGAGTTTGAGTTTGTACGAATTTGCTCCCAAGGGCCAAGATTTTGTGTTTGCTGTCCGTATTAGAAAGGGTTCGTATTAAAGAGGTCTTTTTTTAGAGGAAATGTAGGAGAATTTTGTTGGTACATAGAAAACTGTCTGTAACAGAGAGGTGTCCATATCAGAGAGGTGTCCATACCGAGAGGTTCAACTGTATTAGAAAACTGTATGAACACGTTTCTCAGGGTGATGCGCATACATGTACATTGTAATGCAGAATTTCTCTCACCTTTTAATATCAGAGGTACATGAACATGTATACTGGGCACATGCTAGGATGGTTACCAATTTACATTATATAAAATATCTAGGAAGCTTCATAGATCAATAAAAGCTCTACTATAACAATTCTTTTTGTGAGCTGAATATGCAATGTTCTTCTTTTCAGTGTAAATACAATACCAACCAATACCAACATTTATTGCACCACTTCACAATAAGATTAAATGATACAAGTCCCACCCAAAAATAGCATAGCTAATCGAGTTGGGTGGGAGCAAAAAATAAATGACATACCAATTTACAGACATTATATTCTGTTACAATACATGTACCTACCCTGGAGAGACCACTGGAGATAAACTGCAGCATTGCCATCTGTAAGAAGTTACAGTAATAAGCACAGTTCAGCAAGACAAAACCACCAAGACATCATTATTATAGATGTGCCACAGGCATCAACAAAAAATTCATTCTAATTATTTAGTTACTTGGCTTTGTCATATGAAAATCTCCACGGAAAAAGAAAGGAAGAAGAAAGCAAGCTACAGCTACATGTAAATAAGGGACTTAAAAAAAAGGAACATGACAGCGATACCACAACAGGGGCCGGTTGTTCGAAGGGTTGAATTTTACAGTTGATTTCACATTACTTTTCCGTGCCGTGTTGCGAAGTTCATTGGAAAGTTAGGTACTAGGTTAGGAAGTAGCCAATTACGTGGCGAATTAGACAATCAAGTTGGGAAGTTCGAATCGAAGTTCCCAACTTCGACCGCTCTAAACTTAGCAACTTCTGTAACTTCACATCTTCGTGTAATCATATGTCATTAACCTGCAAATTGATGAAACCTAATCCTTTTGCTAAACAGAGGAAGGCATTGCCATGTGACGTTCGTGACATGATCGTAGAAAAGTGGTTGGAGGGTTTCAAACCATTCAAAATAGCGCAGCAGTTTAATTACCGAGAAAGACAGTTTCAAATATTGTGGATTGGTTTGTTAGTACAGGAAGCGTTCAACAATGAGTTGGGTGCAATAGGTTACACACAGCAAGAACAGATATGTTGTCTTGCACACGGAGTTTTGACAGTTTTGCAAACGTCAAAGACCAAGTATGTCTGCTGCGGAAGTTCAAAAGCAGTTAATCGAAAGTCAGGTTGCGCGGCCAAGGATTCGCAATGAAAAGAAAACATATTTAGAAAATGCTAATGACAACAAAAATCATGCATGTAATATAAAATTTCAAATTATTCAGTAAATGCTTTTCAGAAATCAGCTTTATCTGCAGACGGCTCATAAACCCATTTCCTTGTTAAGTTTCTTTTATCAGCTGACAAAAAGCACTATCTAGACTAGTTTACCACTTAACAGTTCCATAAACTTATCCAGTTCACACGTCATCGCCAAGTATTAGCAACTTGCGAAGTTCAGTGCGGCTGAAGTTGGGAACTGAAGTTCCCAATTTGATTGTCTAATTCGCTGCGTAATTGGCTACTTCGTAACCTAGTACCCACTTTCGTAAAGAACTTCGCAACTCAGCGCGGAAAAGTAATGTGAAATCAACTGTAACATGGGTTTCTTTTCCTGTTTTTATAAAGCATTTTCTCCGATAACTTTCTCTATTAATTTTATTCAGAGCATACAATCATCATATTGTATTCAAAAAGAATTATACTGAATGAGCTTTTAAGCTCTCATATCTGTATTTAAATTTCGCACTAACCGTGGGTTACCTTAACCCTGCTTCGAACAACTCAGCCCGGATTAACTAAATTAAAAGTTGTATTGTGGGCTTGAAAAAATGTAGGTTCATTGACTTGAAATATTCAAACACCTGTTGTAATTGGGCCATTCAAATTGAACAGTTTGATTCCTATAAACTAAATAAGGGCTGTTGGAACCAATCAAATTAAAGCATGTGATAATCAAAAGTAGCATTGTTTGAAACGTCTACCACCAGTGGTTTAATTTACTGTCTATTGGCATTTTTAAAAGATATAACACACCAAACACTGATCGATACACGTACATGTAGTTACATAATTATTGATCTTACAACAATGGAGTCTTTGTCATCAAACATGTAAAAAGTAACCCAACACGTTAAACAGAGATAGTGTTTGTTTTACTTGAATAAAGCTCTTCATGGAGAAACAACTTGTCTGTGCTCTTTGAAACACCTAAAACATGTTGGTCCCACCATCAGTAACAATGAAAGTATTGTAGGCTAATTATTATATAGTTAACCTGTGCAGTGGCATCTTGCATGGCAACTCTATCAGGTCTCAGTTTCAAGTATGATTTACCACGCTGAATGTCCTGTGAGCCAGATAAAAATGATACATAATTATTATCCACTATGGTAACCAGTAAATAAAAAATGGAGCTCTTCATTGGATAAGAAAAGAAGCAAACGAAATACATGAAATTTGCATAGGTAATCAATGCAATTTGTAATAATTGAACTTACAGGAAAATTCTTCAAAGACTGAAAAAAATTGTTTGAGTATGTAGGGTGAGTTTAATTTGTTGTCTTGGAAACCTTTACAAGTGCTAAGCTTATTTAAAAAAATCACACTTCAAATCGTTTGATTACTTGTTAATAATATACATGCAAGAACATAACTTCAAATTTCTGCACTTGATTTCTACTTTCAGCACTCAATTTCAACTTTCTGCACTGATTGGGATTAATTGATGTGCTCTAAGCCAATCAGCCAATTTCTAGCTTGAATAAAAGACAAAATCCTTCACAAGAACCTCAGAGTAAAACAGTAAAAGTACATGTATATGTAACTAGCAATGCATTGTGAGGATAGTTTCTAAAGAAACTGGTGCTGCATCGGTGGGAAATTGAAACACAAGAAATTGGATAAATCAAACGAGTTGATTAAGTAAGTTATACCACCGTAAGGTGAATGGGAGGTGCTGACGTTTCGAGCGTTAGCCCTTCGTCGTTAGCCCTTCGTCGAGCGTTAGCCCTTTGTCATTCGCTCCGACGAAGGGCTAACGCTCAAAACGTCAGCACCTCCCATTCACCTTACGGTGGTATAACTTACTTAATCAACTCGTTTGATTTATCCAATTTCTTGTGTAACTAGCAATGTAGTTTACCTGATTGACTGGGTCATCTAAGTGTGAATATACAATTTTCTCTGATAAAGTCAGAGGCCTGTTCAGCCTGGAAAAAAACATTGAACAAAGAAAAGCCATAAGAATATCCCTTATGGTGTTCTTGTGAAAGTTAGTACTACTATTAGAGCCAGATCAAAATACAAAGAATCCACTACAGATAAGTAACGACTCCAAAGGGAAAATGCAATGGTACTCTCTATCTGGTGACAGGACACAAGGACAATAAGAACAGGGTTTGTCTTGTCTACTTTCCATATTATATATAAAATCAAGTACTGGTAGATAAGAGAGCCCAACAGATAAAATCAAGTCATGCAATGCAGTTTCTAACTGAACTGCAAATACAAGAACTCTTACATAAAGAAAGTGCACTCCATCAACACTGACAAAACATCCACTCTAACTAAAAGCCTATACAGTCCATAGAGTGGAGGCATAGCAAATTAGTGGTTTGCCTGTCTCACTTTGGATCAAGAGGTGATGGCACTGTTGTTTCCTTAGAAAAAAAACTTCACTCCCACTGTCTCCATAAAACCCAGGTGTACAAATAAACACCAGCTATATAACACTGGAGATAACCCTGCAATGGAATGGCATCACATCTGGGGGGGGGGAAGGGGGGGGTGGGTGGGGGGAGGGAGGAGGAAGGGAGCAATACTCCCCAGTAAGCCTTCATCTTACAGTAGATATATACACAACTAGGTGAGTTACTAACCAAGCAGGAGGTCAAGATTAATGATGTTTTTGTGGGAGTGGGACATGATCAAAGTCTGTAAGTGCCAATATCCAGCCATCTTAATCAAAGAAGCTTGGTAAATAAAGGATATATAGTTACCTATCCCTGACAATTTTCAAGTTGTTTTCCAACCTCTGGTAATCAATGTATTTGTCAGGTTCGAATTTGCTCATGGCCACCTTCAAAAAGAAAAAAGTGTAAAATTTGTATGCTGTCTTTTACAGTTATGTAGTGGTCAGTGTGTCGGAGTTCCGACCAGGAGATCTGCAGTTTGAGCCCTGGTGATGGTACTGTGCTGTTTCCTTAGACAGGAAACTTACATCCACACTATCTCTTCACCCTTGTGTATAAATGGGTACAAGCAATATAGCAGTAATGCAGTGGATAACCCTGTGTTGGACTAGCATACCATCCGAGAGAGGAACAATGCTAAAGGTGCTTCATGCTACTGGAACCAGGATACAATCCAGCCATGTGGGCTTCAAGTCTCCTGTGTGCCTTCTCTACTTTATTTCTTAATCTACAAACTGCTATACTGAATAATACACATACACCATCTGTGTAATGCCTGTTATACCTTCTGTGCTGCCATGTACGATGTAGAGAAAAATCTCCCATGATACAATGCTCCTCGGAGGGTAAAAAATGCCTACAAAAAATTTATGAAAATTTAATGTTTACTGATAAATAAATATATACTCACACAAGAAAAATAATCTTAATAGTAAATCCAAACAACTTTGTTTAGAGGATTTTGGAAGCCAGTAAACAACTGTAGTCAAATGCTAAGACAAAAATAATTTCTGAATTGACAATTACAGTATTGCTGTGCTATATTTTTCCGATGATGACCATCCCATGTCTTATGCATCGATATATTTTTCATACTGTTGTTACCTCACCCTGCCCACATAATTTCCTTGTGAATAAGATTTCTGGTTTCTGATTTCTGATTTGAAACTACATCACTGTGCCATTAAGTTTTAAAGCAAATTAACAGTATCAGTGTTTAGCACTGACAGTAATTATAAATCATAAACCTAGATTTACCATGATATTATTGGTTTCTATGTATGTCCTCGAGGCAGTGCTCTATTAAAGGAGAATTTCAGGGAGCCCTTTGGGCTCCCAAGCATATTAGCTGGGGTGCCTGGGTTTAGTCACCCAAATTAATAAAACAGTTAGATAATTATTAAAAATTAAACAAATTATTTTCTTAAAAAGTCAAAGTAGAACTTTGTGTACTTATTTATTGTTTTTATTTTCATGAAACATCATAATTATCCTTTGAACTCCTGAAAACCTATCACTTATAGTCAAAGGACAAGCTGCCATGAATTTCAACAAAACCTGCGGTCGCCCCAAAACTATTCTTTTTCGAATAAGCCACCTTGTTGGAAAGTCATCATTCAAGTGCAGAACAGAAGTATCTTCTTTCCTATATTATTGGCAAAACATCCAGGACAAATGAGCTCTTTGTGGATTTGGTCGAATGACCACCTATCTTCTTTGATTGCTAAATTTAGCCTTTCTGTATTTGTTTTTAGAATGTGATACGTAATGACTTGTCGTGACAACAAAGACAATGCAGGACTTCATCAATTTATACCCGTTTCTAAAAGAATCACAAAAATAATCGTATCTTTTCTTTTTTATAAATACATTATGTTGTACACTGAAGTACAGCCAGCTAAATTGACCAATCACACGTACCAACTGAGAGATATAGCAATTCCCATAATTTCTACAACATTTCAACTTGTCATTTATTTTTTCACAGGTTGCCTTATCCTTGGCATCATTGTTGTGATTGCTTGAGCTCCTACTGAGATTGCCTCATTGGTATAATTATGCCAAAACAATTATTCCCTTTAATCTCAGTGAATAGTAGCTTTAAAAATATTGTCCTTACTTCTTTGCAGCTCAGTAAATATTTTGCCGCTATACAGTCTATTCACCTTGATTTTAGAGAATAATTGTTAAGTATAAACAGTTACAGTAGGTAGGCATATGTACTGTACACTGTACATACCCAGCACCAAAAGGTATCATTTTTGGCCCATTTTGGTCTGAATGTGGTTATCCGTTTTGCTGTTTGGGCCCTTGGGTAGGCCCCAGTAATAAAACTGGTTCTAGAATTGGGTCTTTCATACTGAAATTCTGCAGAATCAACTTTTTCTATACACATTTGTAATTTCAATTTTTTCCAAGGCTCATCCACTTTGTCTTTGGGTGCTGCTGAAATTACATCATCAGTGTACCGTTTCCAGACTGATAGCTTTAGAGGGTGATGAGGCATGTTGTACAGGTGTAGCTGAATTGTTTTCAGTAATGCATATGCAAACAATGTTTTGTTTTCAAAGAACAATACAGTAGTACTGCATGGTTTATGAAATCTACAAGGTCAAAGTGTAGTAAGGGTATGTTAAAGCCACACATATGTAGGCAACAGTGGTAGAAGGGATAAGACCCTATTGCTACCAAAAAAAATGAAAAATAGAGTTCAAAAGCCAACAGCCATATGGAAAGCTGTTTTGGCCTTGTTAGGCCTCATCGCCATGGCACAGCTAGCAGGTGAGTTCTGGGTTACCACATAATGAATATCAAGGTGATGGAAAATGTTGAAGGGAAACACAGTTTGACACAGAGTATTATAAATCATATACCTTGATATAAAATGGGTGTAGAGTCTTAATTCTTGGGAAGGATACTGATCCTCAAAACAACCCCAACCCTAACCCCACCCCTCACAGCCTTTTTTATAATCCACAGATAAGAAGACTGGGTCTATTCCTACTTCCCGCAATCAAAATGACTCAAGAACAACGGAAAGAATTCACAATAGACACATTTCCGTATTTCCCCATACTTTACTCTGAAACATTTAGGGTTATGCAGGTTCAAATATTTCTTGTTTTCGAAGAACGGAACGGAACAGTACGACCGCAACATGCATGATGAAGTAGGTTGTAGCGAAAACTAAGACCCCCGAAAACTAAGACCTAAGACCCGAAAACTAAGACCCCTTTATTTTCTTTATTTTCCAAACCCCTGCTCCACCCCCGTCCTTGATTATGATAAATTGTAGGATAATGATGTCTTTCCGCCGTCCGGACTTTAGCAAAAGCGAACACGAATACCCGAGAGAAAACTAAGACCCCCGAAAACTAAGACCCCCGAAAACGAAGACCCGAAAACAAACACCCGAAAACTAAGACCCCCTTATTTTATTAATTTTTGCCCTTTGTTTATCTTTGTGATCTATGATCACGGTGTTCACTTTTGTTTGATTATCGTTTCCTTCGTCTCTGAGTGGGATTTATTACAAGTTTTGCCAGGGAAACTAGCTAGAATGGCGGCTATTGTTTTATCGTTTATGGCCTGTTTTAGATTGTCCAAATCCTGGTAAATATAAAGATCAGATCAATTGTACAGACTTGACAATCTCTCTGATTCACACTCCAACAGTGTCAAATGTGAAAAAAAATTAAATTAGTATTACCGACATTGTTATTGTTTGTTGTGTTACGGTATATTATTTGCAGTCACTGTTTTTTGATTGTCACAATAATACCCATTCTCTGGTGCAAATAAGGCGCTTTTACGCCTTTCTTAAAATGGACTTAGGCCAAGGGTAATTGAGTGTAATTGAAGTACTGCATTTGACCGGGGAAATTAATCAGTTAATCTGTTGAGTAAAAACGTTGTACTGTAGTGGTGGATTTTCTGTTTTATGGGTTGATTCCTTTTAAAACCAGGATTTGAAAAAAAATGTTTTAAGTTTTTTCGTTTCAAATAACTCAATTAAAAGAAAGGACAAAAAGATAATGGGTCTATCGGGTATTCGTTTTCGCTTTTGCTTAAGTCTGGGCGGCGGAAATTCATCATAATCCTACAATTGATCATAATCAAGGACGGGGGTGGAGCAGGGGTTTGGAAAATAAAGGGGTCTTAGTTTTCGGGTCTTCATTTTCGGGTCTTAGGTCTTAGGTCTTAGTTTTCGGGGGTCTTAGTTTTCGCTACAACCTGATGAAGTATAGGGTGATATAAAAATCTATCCTTCACAACCTTTCAAAACATTTGAGAGTGCGTAGGACTTGCTGGTACACACACATCCTGTCCCATCGCGTACAAATAGTAAAAGTATCACTTCACGAAATACTTGAAATACGTACGACTACATGAGGTTTAAACTAAAAATAAATTTTATCATTGCTACAAAGTAGCAAAAGAAATAAAAGAAATTTACGATGAACTTTCCCTGAGGAAGAACAGTTACGGAACTGAGCTAAATAACAATACCAGTCAAAAGTAAACAGTTCAGAACAAATTATTTTGGAGAAAACAGTTGTTAAATCTTACAAGAAACACGGGCAACATAATACCGTTAAAATTTTACAGTCGTCCTTCATTTGTAAGGAGTTTCAGTAAAAAAAAGCTTACCTCTTTAGTAAATACCCGTTGCATCTTTGCAGACAAGAGTAAGTACCAAGAAAACGGAAAACTGGACCGAAAATACCACCCCCTCTGTCTGGTTTCTCTTGTGAACTTCTTGAGGCTAATGTGATGTTACCATAAAGAGCGCATGACAAAATGAATGACGCACGCACGTTAATTCAATCGCGGTCATACCATGCAACATCCGTGAAGACTTGCAAGAAATTTCATCAAACAATGACATGCGATGCAATTGATGGCCTTGGTTATGCGATATCTCAAGTTACTTTTTCAATGACAGTTATTCCTTAGGTAGGTGAACCAAAAAGCAAAAATACAATTAATTATACGTCATAGTAGCCTCCCATGCAAACGCTCTTAGGGGTTCGTCACGCGTTCCTACCCCACGAACGTCTGCTTCAAACAGTAGCCACTTCCGTTCAGGCGAACTGGCCAATCACTGGCCGTTTGCCATTGTTTGTAAAACGGGACTTTGACCTCAAATTCAAAGGGTCCTGTTGACAGTTTTACCAGGATACTTGACGGTTACATCTACTGAGGTAAATGTAGCGGCGCCGTTGCTGCTTCTAAAAGATGCGTTATCCCTGGCAACAGGAGTCGATGTTTAAAAAAGAGACGGGGGTGGAGGAGAAGCGAAGAAACATTTTCGCGTGACTCTTCACCGACGAAAGCTAATCCATGAGCAGGGTTTGCTGGAGCAAAATAAGAAGTACAAGTGGTAGGACTTGGGAACTTTAGCGACTTCGCAGCACTGTTTCCGACGCTTGGAGCTAATTCTGGAAGCGAGATAACAGATGTGCGCGGGTCCATTTGAGCTTCGAGGCATGTCGTTTCCTTTCGTAACCGTTTAGGTTTTACTCCCTTTTCAAAGCGGATTAAATGTCTTCAACAGTTTGCTGTGCAAATGAATATTTCACTCGACGAAAAAACAGTCACGTCCACATCGATCGCGGCTTTGATTAGGCCTTGAATGTCCCCAGAACTTTTGCCAAAAATACGAACTCTTTCTTTATTCAGTGTGCATCCACAAAGGAAACAAATTAATTTGCTTTCAACAATCTTTTTGGGGGTTTCATCCACACATGCCATACAATGGGAACATGGAATATCATGAATGTTAAGAGAAGCATAAATTGAAACTGAATAATTTATTTACTGAAATGGTTTCGCGGAAATTACCCTGCGGGTGACAACTTCTTTTCTCACAGAAGTTGCAATTGGCTAGTGATGATACAATAGGTGAAGGCTGATTGGTTTTCTCGAAACAAAGGCGAACGGAAGTGGCTACTGTTTGAAGCAGACGTTCGTGGGGTAGGAACGCGTGACGAACCCCTAAGAACGTTTGCATGGGAGGCTAACGTCATAGAGAACTGAACTAAATTTTAAGTTGATGTGCAATTAGTCTGCTACACAGCCGTTATTAGTGTCGTCACGCAACGCTCCTTCCCCACTAACGGCTGCTGAAAACCGAACCACATTCCTTTCCTTTTGTGTTTGCGGTCTAACGAACAAACCAATCACGTATCTAGAAATTGACTGTGACGTCAGTTTTCGCGGGAAAAGCCAGTCGATTCCGGGCGTGAGGATATGAACATGTTTTCCAGCAAGTCATGGACGGCGGAACTCCTGAGAAAATTGTCGACAGTGATTCGAAATGCTTTACTTGCTCTTCGCCGTCAGAAAATGCAGAGAAAATTTATATTTTTGATAAAAGTTCGATCGACTTGCAAGGGATTATTAAATCGTCCCTTAATGTAGATGTGAGCTGTTTCGCGAACAGCGGCAAGATATTTGTTTGCAGGAGCGTTTGCTACAAACGATTGACGAAGTTTCAGCGATCTTCTGAAAAAATGAACGAAATTCGCCAAGAAATCGAAGAAGTCTTCAAAAAAAGGGATGTACCGAGAACAAAGCGCCTTCAAAGGGCTTCAGAAGAATTACACGGCAACATTCCTGAAGGAAACCATCAGGACCAGGTCCGCGATATGTCGCGGACACAGGAAAGTTTAAATCGACAGAAAGTATCCAAATCGCTTAAGTTTGGCACAGGCGAAGCTACCACTTGCACTTCTTCTGCTAATTCGAGTTATCAGGATTTTTCTTCATGGAAACGGCCTGTGCCTGCTTACCTTCCTGGTTTTTTATCCCCAATTCAAAGTCAGCCCAGTCATCTGTTGAGTGCTTTCCCACATCAAAATATGGCAAGTCCTCGAAGTGCACATGCATTTCTTCCCGGAGTGACTTCAACTCCAAGATCATCCGGCGTCCAAGAACAGAGTCAAGTGCAACTAAAAATTCAGTATCCCAGTAAAAATGTTAGCAAATCTCTAACTGGTTCATATCAGTCCATTGCAAAAGCCTTAGCACATGGCGTTCCGTCTCAAATTGCGGGAGCTGTTATGAACTGCCATTCAGTGCGAAAGCATATTGTGGAAAAGGTGTTGAAGATCGTCAACAAAGAAGTTGCCGAATTATGTTCAACAAGAAAGCCATCAATTTTAAGGAAAATTGAAAAGGAAGATTTGGAGAAGTTTGACCTACAGTTAGTTTGTGATGAGTGGCGTGAACGAGCTCCCGTTTTTTATTCATTCCTTCTCACTTCGGCTATCAACAAAAGAACGAAATCTTTCGGCTGGTTTGGAAGCTTGGCTATCGCAGGATCTATTCTGTTGAAACAGCGAAACAAGGACATGAGCGCTGCTGCATCTGTGATAGGTATTCTCCTGAAAAGCAAGTCTGTCGAGGTACGATTCGTTTTATTGATCTTGAGCTTATTTTACTTTAGTCTGCTACACAGCCGTTATTAGCGTCGTCACGCAATTACTAATAACGGCCGAGACTAATTTTACTTTTGATACTTTTTATTTCGTGTCATACGTATCTGAAATTGTTCAAGCTAAATTAAAGGACATTTATTATTTTAAGGTCAATCTGTATTTGATAAAACAATACACACGAAGTCATAAAACTGCTTTATTCTCTGAACGATAAAAATAATGGTGGTATTTAAGAAATTTTTATTTTAAAGCACGCTATTAATCATGAAACTAAAAAAAATCTTCATATAAAAGAGATCTATTTACACTGTATTATGAAATTTCAAACATAAGTCGTTCTTTGTGTCACAGGCAACCCTCGGTAGGCTCAACAGACTGAAGGTGACAAATTCAAACAGTCAGATTCTTTACACGTTGGACAAGCTTGGGGGTGATCATGATGCCCTCCTTTTGAAAGCAAGGGAGACAATTTCTCAAGAAAACTCCAAAGCAATAGAGATTCAAGAGAAGCACAAAAATATTTTGTTGCAACATGAATCCCATCAAACATGCACAGCAGAGTGTCGCCAAGAGCAAACTAAAGTCAGGATGGAGGAGTATAAATTCAAGAAAGCTTCACACCCTGGATTTGTTATTTCAATCATTTTGTTTTAATGTCATTTTTTTGAGATATTTTCTTTTGTTTTAAATTAATTCTAAATTTATTTACTTTTGATTTTAAATAAAAAAAAATTGTGATAAAAAGCAAAATGACATTGAAAGAAACATAAAAAAATACAACCGAAAAACAAAGTAAAACAAAAATTTACAAGAAAGTTGATAAGATAATGAGTTTTTTTGCAATGGCAGTCCTAGGCCACCATAGTGATGTCAGTCATTTCCTGCGCTTACATCGACATGATTGGTTAATGGGCTAGGGTGTAATCATGGTGGTGATTTTACCAACTCACATTTTGACAGCTTCAACAAGACACATACCTCGTAGTATTTTGATTGCTAATGAGTCTCAACATGGCTGACTTTGAAACATTGCTGTCGAATCCTTTATTCGTGGGTACCATGTATATAAAGATGTAGCAGATTGGGATCCACAGCTTCAAGAGGAGAGAGTTTTGAAACGTGAGCCAAACAATAAAAAGGATAACAATACGGTGGCTGTGATCAGACCTTTGATTATCGGAAAGTCAACAATCATCTGGAAGCCCGAGAACAAAGCTGAAGAGCCAGATAAACATTCCATTCCAACACCGTTGATGAACAGGAGGACGAAATACTTGGTCACATCACTTTGCGAATTGCTCTATTTGCAAGCAAGTTTCTAAAGCGGCTCACAAACAAAGGAAAGGTGGTCGTGACCGGAAAGCCGGCTGTGTCCTGGTGTACAGCCAAAGCCGGCTGTGTCCTGGTGTACCGGTTAACAAAAATTGCGTGACATAAGTCAACCGTGAGGTAGCATGATAGCTTGGTAACTTAATAAGTAATAGTTAATTGAAGTAAGTAATAAAATGACAACTGACAATAAAATGCCTAAATAATATTGGTTCACTGTTTAGGGCAAGTTGGGTCATTTGGGCTAGTAGGGCCATTTGGATCATTTGGGTCATTTGGGCCAGTTAGGCCATTTGGGTCATTTGGGCCAGTTGGTCTGGATCTAAGCCTGGATCTGGTTGCTTGCTTCCGAGAAGGCCCTGGAACGAGAAACGGCACTTGGGCCCAAGCCTCCCTAAAAGCTCGTTTTGAAAATCAAAGATGGCGGCGTGACTCATTCCCGATGAAGATCACCCAAGAATTGCTGAACTATGTTCAGCACAATGTGAAAATATACGAAGATCGTTTACTTCAGGGAGAAAAGGTAGATGGACCTGCCATTATTGAGCCGGGGCAACATTTGAACCCAGACTTTCTTAGTCCTCCAAACATTGGCGACTATGTGCTTCCCAGAGTCATCATTTGGGTCCATTCCAGCAGCAGCAGCAGCATTGTTTCAAGGATAGGTTCACATGCCCCCATTATGAGCACGGCCATCTGAGTAGCATACTTACTCCTTGTAAGTGGAAAGATGGAAAGAGTGAGCGAGATATGCCACACCAAATGTACTGTGTAAATGGCCCTGTGTTGCTTGTAAGCCGCGTGTATCGATGCACTCAAGGACACGAAATCGCCGGTCACGATCCCAGACAACTAGAGAGCATTCCATCAGGTGATATTAAATTTCACCTTGGCCATAAATTAGGTATTACTGCTGAGCTTTGCTCTTTGGTTTTTGCGTTAGCTTCAGGTGGACAGAATTTTCATGAAATTGAACTGTTTTTAGCACAAAGGTACCTGGACAATTTTGCAGAAAGACAGTGTAGGTACTCAAGACACCTCACTATATACCTGGAGAAAAATCCGTCTTTAGACAGAGACAGACTTCCAAAATTCCCATCCTTTGATGTGTGGAGACCAACGCCTAGCACGGACACTGTTCATCAGTGCTTTCTGTATATTTTTAAAGAGAATGAACTATTTTTTCGGCAAAGTATCAAACGATGGCGGGAATAATTCTGAAATTGGCGCCTTGGGAAAGCGGTCAGCGGATGTTTTGTTTTCAGATGGCCCAACTGGCCCAAATTGGCCCAAGTGGCCCAAGTGGCCGAACTGCCCCAAATGGCCCAAATGACCCAAATGGCCCAACTGACCCAAATGGCCTAACTGGCCCAAATGACCCAAATGGCCTAACTGGCCTAAATGACCCAACTAGCCCTAAACAGTGAACCACTTTAGGCATTTTATTGTCAGTTGTCATTTTATTACTGATTTCAATTAATTATTACTTATTAAGTTGCCAAGCTGTCACGCTAACTCAAAGTTGACTTGTGTCACGCAATTTTCGTTAACCGGTACACCAGGACACAGCCGGAAAGCCAGTAAACCGTGGGGCTGGCTATGGCTTGGAAATACCGTGCAACTACATATTTTCTGGGGACAAAAGTATGTCAATACCTTGGCTGAAGTCGAAACTTGAAAGTCTCAGCTATGAAGTTCTATAATCATTTTATTGGCTCTCCATTTTATTTTCTAACACAGACGGCAGTTTATGATACACTTAGATTATAAATGAACCTTTCATCTGCTCCACTCAGTCGGAAATCACCTTGAACTTGAGATCTTTAAGAACGAACCATTAGCGCAACACTGCATGTCATGCATTTTAGTGTTACTGTAAAATGTGATCAAGAAGTGTATATCTTATTTTAATAAGATCAATTTAAAACGTGTTGACTAATACGAGTTAGACTCTTCGAGTGGTCACTTACGAGAGTTCAAAGACAAAGGAAAAGACCAGTTGGTAATTCACAAAGTGGTCGTGGTCGCCTACAGGAGCGGTCGCTTATGAGAGCTTTTAATTACAGAGTTTGAGTGACAATTCAAACAGGATTTCATAACCGTGGTCGTTTAACTTAAGTGGAACAGTTAAACAACAAAATTAATGCCGTTGTATCACAAACAATTTGCATTTAACCCAAAAAACACTTAAGTCCAGGAACTGAAAAATCCTTGGTACCTTCCCAATATCAAAAATTTGAAGTACCCCTCCCTCTCTTTCTATGATCTCTAGTCCCATCCCTTTGTGTTGTTTGTATGCCATTATGAACCAATGACATGCTGCACAACAATGTCCTTGCAGTGACTTTGTAATGTCGACATGTCCCACGTCATTGTATAATAGCCCCATAAAACAAAGGGAACAATAGACACAGCTGTTATCATGGTCCAAAGAATGCCACTTGCCTCTCTAAACCTGAAAAATATTGTTTACAAAACTGAACAATGATATTCAGATTTCAAATTCCATTTGATGTTACAATATTTCTTTTAATAGTTATTTTTTGAACAAAAGTTTGAAGGGTCCAGAAATAGGACTTCAAGGGAGTATATAAGAAAGGGTGCCAGTGCAGAAGTCTATGTTTTGTCTACAATCTGTAATGTATAGCCAACTTCCATTTGACCTTGAGATAGATCTTGCTTTTCAGTGAAAATGATGGATTACTAGTGTCTATAGATTTCAGTCCTCAGTCATGTTTGGTGCACATGCTGAATAGAAGTTGTAAATGGCCAATATGCTTACCTCTTTAACTGAGTCACCTGACACAGAACTAACCAGAATATTATGATAAGAAGTCCAGCAGTTTCCCTAAAAATAATTATAGTAATATTACAAGTAAAATTATAGAGATTCTTATACTGCATAAACTGAAAGTTCCGAAGTTACTTGTTTTATAAAATTTGTCATAACCAATGCGATGAGATTCCTGAAAGAAGATTGCATGAGTTCGATCACAGCTCCAGAGGATAAGTTTTAGATGGAAACATCTTAATCTGTGCTAACATAAATCATTTATCTTCACTGGGGTTGCAGCATGGTGACAGGCAACATCCTCTTGCAATGTATTAAGTGGGAGGTTGTTGATTAAAGCAAAGATGATTCTCAAGTACAATGGGGAGAGTCTAATAATTAAAGACTTGCATGTAGATTTTAACCTACCTGCCTTCCTCGTAATGCAGAGGATTGTATGAACCAGTTTGAGTTGTCCACAAGACAGTCAAAAGGTAGAAGACACTCATTACACATGTTATTAGGTGAGTGACTGCAAATGCCTTCCACAAAAAATGATCTTTGAGAATAAAATTTGTAAAGGAAGAAAACAGTTTCACTAATGGATTTGAGGTGAACTATATAAACCCACATTTGTATGTTATTAGTAGTTCTCTTAAGGGTCAGTGCTGTATATTTCCTTGTGTTCCTTTGGAGAATTTGGTGTCTGACCTATTCAACATCTGTAAGTTCATCTAGTTCAGCACATTAATTAAGGTGTTTAAAATGTTAAAATCATGAACTGCTAACATACACGTGGTGAAATATTTCTACAATTACATTGATAACTGTTTACATTTAACCAGTACCTTGTAAAGATGTGTTAATAGCGACTGCAAAACACAGAACACTTGGAATCATGTACACCAACTGAAAGTTGGAAATTTAGATAAAGTATTACTGTCACATTGCTGATATTTATACACATCTATTCATTGGTATTCAGTTACATAGATGAATACAACCTTAATAATAAATAATCACCTTTATTTTATTATCAACACTGATGGCAGAGTAAATTTATTAAGGTTAATTTTTTTCTGTGCAACAGTAACATGTTTCTCAAAGCTCATTTCAATGTACCTACTTGTGGGTAAACAATCTGAGAGGGTGAATAATGGAGCACTCTAGATTTGTATTGTGTAGTACATTAATTCCCTGAATCCCTCCAACTTAAAGTTGACCCCTGTCCTCTACCTTTCACTTATAATTAAACCCCAGCAAATCCCAGGTTGTGAAAAAAAAAACAACTAAAATTTTAGAACAGATATGGCAGACTATACAATAGCTATATCCAATTATATAGCTTAAAACTCTTTTATTATACATCTTCACATTTATTTGACATCCTCCAGGTACTCACGACCTGCCCCCCCCCCCCCCTCCAAAAAAAAAAAATAGTATCCAAAATTATATGCTGTCCTCTTAAAATTTCTGGGACAGAAAATTTTAAACTCCCATCAACATGACTTCAATTAACAAATATCCCTTCCACATCATGGACTTAGCAGACTCCATGATGTCCAGATAAGGCTGGTATTGTAAAAGGGTGGAAAAGCAAAATTAAGTGCCTGCAGTGGAAAGAGTTGACTTTTGTGACCAATGACTATCAAAGAGTGGGAAAGGGTTGTGCTATCAGTGGCCATACCCAATAACTGCATGATTGTGTGCATATTTTTCCTATTAAGTAGATCATGTTAATAAACAATAATTTTACCAAAATTGCGACTAATCTTGCAATCTGATTGGCTAATTTGCTGTTGTCGATAAGAGTCTAGACAACACTGCAAAGCAAAAGCCAATCAGAAACGTGCATTTTGGGGAATAAACCAATCAGATTGCAAGAAAGTTCAATAGACAACTACCGGTATTGCTCTTTCTTTGTGTTACAATCTTGGTCACGCTCTAAAAAAACAGTTTCTTTGACGTTTGTTAACGTTGCTACTTTGGTAACCACGGGTCACACAACCACAACATTTTGACCAATGTTATGACGAATACTCGTTGTCGATAAGAGTACAGACAACGCTAAACCACAATCGATTTGTTAATTGTATCATACAAGAAAAAGATATTTACCACCCATATAACAGGATCGGGGTCATTAATCTGAAAAGCATACAAGAAAAAATCAAAATAGTTAAATAGAGGACTTTTTGACAACATTACAAAATGTCTATGCTGTTTTACTGAGCATTAAAAATTGTTAAATAAATTTTATATTGTTAACAACCAGAAGTTGACAAATTATTCAGTTATAAGCAACAATATGTTATCAATATGCAACGGTTCCATATAATAGATTGTCAATACACTGACAAACATCAAGTGAGGCGTGGAACATGTACAGGTGAGAAAACGAGTAAAGAAAACATTAACTAGAATCCCTTCAAACTATTCAATCGAACCTCCCCAATCCTCTGAAAATTCAATTCTACGTTTATAGTGACGATATTTTCTTTACCAACACATGTAAGACACTGTATCCTCAGATCTTGGGCATCAAAGGTTTAGCAGACGATAGTCAGAATTAAGCGACTCAAGCACTCTACTGTTGATTTTAGTTTCAGGCACTGTGTCGACTGTTCGTGTGACAAAGCTTAAGAGAACCCATATATGAGTTTGGTTTCCAACTAATGAATAGACTAGTTTCTTGTTTTTAAATGAAAAGTAAACACAGAATTCAGTTACGAGTTATTCCAATCTCGTAATCCAATGTTATTCGTAGCATAAACTCTTTCATTCGTCGCACAACGCTAACCTGAACAAATGCAGCCATGGAAAAAAACAGGAACATGAATCCATTTGCGAGTCGCCACGTCCAGGGACGACAAATCCATTTGGATTGTTTGTCTTCTTCAACGGGAACAGCGCTCCATTCTGCCATTCTTCAGTAGCCACTTGCTTTCTGCGTTTAAATGTAAAACAAATTAGCGTACTATTCACACCGCATGATGGTCCTAGCTAATCGGAAATCGTAATTTCTCCTTTTACAAACCTCAAATCCTCGCTCTGTGGCAATTTGGTGACACGTAAAGAAGTAAGTTCCTTCTAGCGAAACGTAAGCTTTCTTGATCATCCCACAAGTCACAATCACATTTTGGACACCGAAGTTTCTAATTTTTTAAATGTCAGTTTGTAATTTGATCAGCTGCTTTCCTTTGGGACACGTGCTTTTCGAGTTGATCATGGTCTCACATGTGAATAAAAAGCTGAGATATATTTGTAGCATCTCGTTAAGCGGCGAACAAAACACTTGAAAGGGTTTTAAGGGCACTATTCTTTATTCAACATTTCTTTATACACGGTTAAAAATCATCAGGTAATACTAGTATTTAATATTTAAAAATTAATACTAATAAACTATTAATAAACAGTCCATTGTAAATACTAATTAATAAAAATTTAAAGTAAAAATTCCTAATTAAATATTTAGCTAATCCTGTTTTCCATGAATGCCGTGTCTAACTTTACTTTTAAATTGATTAAATGACTTTATCATCCTGAGATTGCAGGGTAGGCTGTTCCAGAGAATTGCACCACTGTAACTAAAGCTATTTTTCATATAGTTACTAAAACTCTGTTCAGTGAAATTTACCCGCGATTAAAAGCTTTTTTAATTGAAGAATCGGAAGTAAACACTAGTACTGTTGGTGGGTTTTGTCCAAAGCTGCCAGTCACGCACGTAAGGTCACACCACACTCAACATGCTACATCCCGACCGTTTTATCTTTCTTCTCTTTTTCAACAGTACAGAGGGATTGTTCAAAATTTAAAACGCAGTAGGCCTTAAGCTAGCCCGCGTAATAAAACTAGTTTACTAGGTTAGTTAAAATTAGAGTATGTTTTTTTGAAGTGAGCTGGGCATTTTTTAGCTCCGGGGCTAAAACGTTCAACCAGCGTGGGGTGGACCACATAATTTTGCAATTCTTCAAAACACGACCAAATTTTAATGTAAGGGTGTCCAGAAAATTCAGACCCCCCTAAAATCTAGCCTCCCCCGATAAAACATCTGACTAGGAAACTCAGAGACCTCCCCCCCCCAAAAAAAAAACAAAAAAAAATTGTAAAACTAAGACCTTCAAACCTGTTAAACCGCCGTTGCATCTGATTTATCGATTTATTATTTTGTGGTTAACGTAAACAAATGATTCCCCAAATTGTAAACAAATAATGTAAACAAATGACGCATTATGAGTTCGCCTACATTTGACAAAGAGCCACCCCTCCCCCAAAAAAATCTGACTAGAACTCTCAGACACTCTCCAACCTTTGTAAAGATAATCCTGTAAACCTTAGACCTTCAAACAAATAACTAAACAAATGACGAGCATGACAACATAATATGATTGACATGCAGTCTGTTATTAGACTCTTTTCCAGAAAAGGAAAGAGCTGGCCAAGCAGACAACCAAAGAACAGTTTGTGTTTACTCTAGTTAGACTAAGAAGGAACCCAAGTCTTGAAATGCTGTGCGATATCTTCAGTATTACTACAGAGACTGGAAGCAGAATATTTATAACTTGGATTTGATTTCTTGAAAAGGAGTTGGTGTTTCTTTCACCTTTCTCAACAAAGGATGAATTGCAAGAGATATCAAAACCCAATTGCTTCAAAAAGAATTGCTTTTAAAATCTGAGAGCAATAATAGACTGTACAGAATTCTATGTCGAAAAACCAGGTAAACCGTCCAGCCAAAGATCTACCTACAGTCAATACAAGTCCTCAAATACATTTAACTTACTTATTTCAATGCCTCCTATTTTGCATTTTAATTTTGTCTCAAAATTGTATAGTGGAAGTATCAGTGACAAGGAGATTGTAAACATCAGTGGTTTCCTTGAAAAACTGAACCCAGGCGATGCTGTAATGGCTGATAAGGGCTTCAACATGCAAGATCTTTTGGCTTTACATGATACTGTACTAATTACATCCCCAATAATACGCAAGAATAATGTATCTGCAGAAGCATCAACTGCCACAAGACGAGTTGCAACCTCAAGGGTTCATACTGAGCGCATGATCAGGCGACTGAAATTGTTTAACTTCCTTAGAGGGGTTATTCCTCTTACATGTAAACCATATGTTAGTTCTGCCATTACTGTCTATGCTATACTGGTAAATTTACAACCATCAATAATAAAAGAAAAATAATCTAGAACATAATTAAGTAAAATATATATATTAGTTTTAAATATGTACAATATCAGTGTAATTGATTAATTAAGTTATTATTTTTTGTACAAAAGTTCATGATCTGAAAGAATGAAAAATCTAAGTGTTCCAGGCCAATATCACTGAAAAAGAGCTTCCAAATAAGTCCTTGTCAATGTCCTCTTGGTTTCGGCATCTTTAGGATCAAACCACTGATGTTCAGCATTGACATATCCATTCAGATCACTTTCGTACACCTTCAGGTCCTATAGAATAGCAAAAATGAATGTGCCATTACATTAATGAAAGTCAAGATAAACTACTAACATGAAATCCCAGTGCGTGCTCTTTTTGGTTGTGATATAAAGTGATTTTACCCCATGTACTGTACCTTTAAAAAATGGTCAGCAAACATGAATATGTGAAATCCACAGTTGCTGCTTCCTGGCAACTGTTGTGGTACCTGGAAAGAAAACATTCCAGTAATTTTGACAATACTATTATCAACACAACTGTTAGTTCATTATTACCAGGAAGCGCCTAGTTAACCCCCCTTCAGAGATGAACAGGTCAGTTCAGTTCTTAATTATGTGATTACGTACCTTAAGCACATAATTTGATCGTTGGCTTGTCATGATGCTTCATTAGGCCATCTAAGAGATGCCTTTAATACATTATTTTATACCTTACAGTTATGTGAAGAAAATTCTTACTTGAACAAAAACAAAACTATGGTATCAGTAATCATGGCCTTTGATTGAACAGTTTCGACATCATCCTTGTAGATTTGAAGTCCAGAGGTTTCCACACTCTCTGTAGGTGGGGTAGGAGTACTGCACTGGGACAAATATATATATATATGGGACTTTGTGAGGTGCCAGTAGTCTGCAGCAGGGCCAGAGCTGCTAATGTATTGCTCTGAAATGCTGGAATTTTGGGAAGAGCAAAATGCTTCTTGTGATGAATCTGCTTAGGGAGACCCCTCCCCCCCCAAAAAAAAAACAACAACAAAAAAGAACATTCTGGGCATGAAGTCAGGCATGAAGCGTAAATTAGATCGAAGAAAACTCCCCAGTGACTAGAGTAATTACTAAAGTTAGATGTAATAAGTTAGGGCTTAAATCTTTATAATAAATACTTACCTGGCAAGGATGTTATGGAAACTTCATTTATTAGGAAAGGATGGAAAGGGAGTACCTGACTTGTCCAGAACTTCTCCAGCTTTGCACAGACAGCAGACATGAAGCTGGGATCATAGGGTGCCTCAACACTGAAGATTCCCTTGTTGGTCCACACAACAAAGATGCACAAGGTGAGGCCGCTTACAAACATTTGAAGCCGTACTTGAAAGTAATAATTTGAAGTAGAATTTAGTGCAAACTTATTTCCATTTTGCATACCACCAATGGAAACGCTCTCAGACGACTGAGACGATCGGGACGATCGATGGCTATCCCAGAAGTCATCACTCCTATCCAAAATTTCCTAGCTCACGTGCTCCATTTCAAAATGGCGGCAGAAAACACGCAAAATCGAAAGAATAAGAAGATAACAATCCAAGAGACTCGCTCTTCGATTGACTTCCGCCATTTTGTTTCCGAATATCGCGCCAAAATTCTGTTGTCGGACCCAGGAACATCACTGACGACCGCGTGTCTTCAGTCTTTGAAGCGATCGAGGCGATCGTATGGAAACCCTGATGAAAACCAGCACAAGCCACTAGCGACAGCGCGTCACCCAAGCCGAAAATGAACTGGAAACTAATCAAAACACTCGTAAAGGGGTTGGTACCTAGTCTGAGCTTTTCGCGGGAAATTTGCGAATAAAATTATCCGGTTCAATACACTACTGCTGTCGAATAATATTTTTGCTTTGTAAATGCACATACGAAAATGAATCCTTCTCTGAACGAAATACGCCGAAGGCAAAACCCTGACACCTTTAAACGGGAGGTCGCCTGGTTCGCGAAAGGATTTCGTCAGCCCAAAACAAGGCTTGAAATATCGGCATCAACAATCGATGCATTTCAGACCATGATCTGGGATAAACCTGGGGATGACATTTTACCAACGTTCGGTAAGTGCTCTCTTTTGCCATTAAAAAGGTTCCCGAATTATGATGTGTACGTCTAGCTTACGCCTGAATTACCTCTATCCGTTTGGAATATTCCTGATTAAAATATAATTCCATTTGGGTAATATAAACAAATAATAGATCATCGGTGGGTGTCTATCTTTCAGGAGTAGGAACTGGTCTCGAAAAGTCTAATCCTTTCTTCTAATAAAGTAGTATCTTCACGGTCTTAACGTATTTTCCCTGAAGAGATGGGGTGGGAGAAATACATTTATGTCTTTACAAAATAAATGACGTGACCTTAACCCAAGAAGATATTATATTTCAAAGGCAAAGTTACATCCAGTGGATAACAACGCAATTAAAAAACTCTTTGATCAGATCTATGAATAAAAAAAAACTTTTGGTCTTACATATTTCTACTGAACAAAACAAAAATCGAACTAGCAAATGATTTCCACAATCCCTATAATCTTGACTTTAAAACAACAAACCTTGTCTCTGAAAGCAGATACTCTTGTACCATTCCTTTCGCTTCACAATGTAGATTCCTTCGCTCTACGATACATGTTCAGTTTTAAAGTTAAAGAACCCGGTGGTAATATAATAAATTTTCGATACGAAGCTCTCGGTAAATATTTCGTCAATATGGCTTTTCTCAGAGTATATCTTTTTTCGGGTCAGCGCATTCGGGAGAGCTTATTTTAAAGCTTGTAGGAACATTTTGAGGTACTAAATAACAGCGAAGAAACGCTTGCCATAAGGGCGTTCTCTTGTTCATTCTTAGGTTTGACTCCTGATGAGCTCTCACGCCTTGCTGCGTCTGGGACGCGAGGGTGGCTGGCGACTGACCATGTTACATGGGTTTTAAGTGAATTAAACACGATGCAGCAAGATACGCTGCTGTTGTGTCCGAACGCGGTAGTCAACATCACAAATGAGATGGTCAGAAAGAGAAAAATTTTCAATTTTGGCATGGTGAAGCGGCTTGTTTTGCCGCTTAATGTTGGTAAAGAAAATGGTCAGACCTTCATCGGTACCATGAATAAGTCGGGCAATCACTGGGTTCTTGTGGTTGTCGAGATCCGACCATTCAAACGAATCCTTTATTGTGACACGTTAGCCTGGAAACCCCCATCAGATATTATCGAGGTGGTCAACAGTTATATCGGCCACATTCCTCGTATTGGAAAGTATGGTGATACGCATCTCTTCTTGGCTCACCACCTCATGGCTACGTCTGGGTTCGGCCATATGTGTGACTGGAGATGCCGCAACTATCCACTACAGACATGTTCTGACGTATGTGGAGTCATTGCTCTAATAATCGCAGCGGTGGCGGCCTTAGACCGACCCCTATTTGAGTTCTTGATTGGTCCCAGCGAGAAAAGTCAAGTCTATCTACAACGCCCGAGCCAACATGCTTATTTTCTAAGGAGAATCATAATGTGTTGGTTTGCCGAAAGTCGCATTGAAATCAATTATGTGCTTCTGAATCATGATTGGCGCGATAACGTCCGTACAGAGTCTGACCACTCCTCTTGCCTACGTCAAGACACGTCAAGTAGCACAAGGAAAAAGCTCAAGCTGTCCCTAAATCCTAAAGCGTCGTCCTCCAGTGGATCAATTCCGAGAGCAACAGAGGAACATGCATCAGCTAAAGAATGCTCCTCTCCTTCTCCTGCTGAAGATTATCCAATTAATACTGCTCAGGTCTCCAATGGTTCCTCTTCAATTCCCAACTCTCCAATGTCTTCGAAAAAAACATTCTCGCCACTACTACCTTTCTTGCACACCCTTCCCTGCAAATACGTTTCATTATGCACAAGAAAACAACAAGATTACGTTCGAAACAAACAGGCCCTGCATTATCACCTTATATGACGAGTGTCTTTTAACCGTGGGAGACGCATGGATCGACTAGAAAATGCGGACATTTCAAACTTTGTTTGACGTTGTTGAAATCCTTTCGCGAACCAGACGACCAAGCATTTTTCGTCGGAATATTTACCTGTACTTCGCAGAAGTATAAACACTAATAATAAGCAGGCGTCGAAAGTACTTGGTACCAACCCCTTTCGAGTGTTTTGATTAGTTTCCAGTTCATTTTCGGCTTGGGTGACGCGCTGTCGCTAGTGGCTTGTAAAACCAGCAATCGTCTCAGTCGTCCGGATCGTCTCGAAATTGTTGGAAACGACTGGGACGATCCGGACGATCATATGGAAACCAGGCTTAATGCTACAGAAACCAGTATAAGCTCCGGCCGTGTGGGCCTTAAGGCCCGTAAGCGCCTTTACCTACCTCACCAGTGTCCTCATTTTGGCAGAGCACTGCTCCCGTATCGCAGAGGTCATGGGTTCGAATCCCGTTGAGGCCTAATTTTTTTTTCAGGCTTTAATTTCACACGAAACTGCAGCCAGTAAGGGTGTTTCGTTTTCATCATCAAACAAGAGCGAATTAAATAAGTTAGGATCATAATCTCTCATAATCGGTTGCTGCGTAAATTTTTAAAATACCCGCCATTTTGAATACATGCGCAAAGCGGCATCAAGAAGCCTGGGGCAAAAACTGAGCACGTGACAGAAATTTTCGAAAATTCAAACCGAAAATTTTCGGTGAATGGAAAGCCCCCAATAAAACACGCTTTTTCTATGTTTTATACTCTGACAAAACATGGGTTTTTGACCAATCATATCGCGCACAGGGTCCTATCTATATTATAAATTGCTTTTAATCCACAAGCGACGTACCGTAAGAACATCCTCTATAGAGATAAAAAATATAAGCTTATCCTATTCAATACTTTCTCCCGGCCATTTTGCCATCATCAAGTGAAAGCATTAATCGCCAAGAACTCACCTTTTTAAAGACGGCAGAAACGTCTCGCTGGCAAACTGGGCCAGGTTGTTCGAAGCAGTGTTAAGGTAACCCAGGGTTAGTGCGAAATTAAAATGTAGATATGAGAACTGAATAAGCACATTCAGTATATTTCGTTTTGAATCCAATTTGAAGATTGTATGCTCTGAATAAAATAGAGAAAGTTATCAAAGAAAACGCTTTTCAACAAGAGGAAAAGAAACTCATTTTTAAAGTTAACCTTGGGTTAGCACTAATCGGCCTTCAAACAACCATTCCCTGAGCTCTAAATACAAGTTAACAGTCATTGGTCCTGTGATAGGCTACTGGTCCTGTACAACATGGGTCTTGGCCTTATAAAATGCCACGTGAATGAATGAATGAGTAACTTTATTAATGTGTCTAAATTATCTCGCTGGGGGAAATTCCCCCTACTAATTGGGGACACCTAATATGTCACTTATACTAAGATATCTAAGAGATATAATATCTAACAGATACAATAAGAAATTTAAAAATATTTATAAACAGATGTAAAAATTTGTATATTTAACAACTATTCACCGAAGTGGAGGTGGCTAGTGGTGGATATCCACCGCTAGCCACCGACACTGAGGTGAATAGTTGTTTAAGTATATACTAAAACAGTGAGATAATGTACACCAGAAAAAGAAAATGGCTTGGAAAATGGAGGACTTCTCAAGTGACAATCCAACGCAGCGCGGATCGCCGTAAGGAATTTTTTGTTGTAACTACTGCCGTACCTCTCGTTTTCTCGCTGACGGAAAAAAAAAATATGTTTAGTTCTAGTGGCGACATTTTTTCAAATGGATTTACAAACTCTTTCTGCATTTGAAAGCATTCTGTAAAAAATATAATTCAACTTTGTTTCTCAAGTGAACAAGTTGTTTCAACAGGCAGTAGATCACCTACAATCGTCCAACTGAAAACAAGCCCTTTATTTTTGAAAGCTTGTTCATTTATATACATCACTAGTCATAGTTGTCACTAAATCTGCCCCCGACTTTGTAAAAACTGAATGAAGACTGCATGTGGTTGTCCATGTATTTGTTATAAACCTTTGAAATGTAGTTTTCGTTTGAGAGTGCAAATTCCTTGTTGTGTTTGTGTTTTGTCAATTATCACACTTTGTTTCTTGGGTTAATGGAAATCCTCATACATATCGTGTTTAGGATGGGTTTACATTATAGCTTGGAATGAAATAAGAAAGCTTGGAATGAAATCGTGACGACTCGTTGCCAGGCGCACATGCTGAAAATTAACCGGGACCACCGTGCGCGCCTATTTTCGTCAAATCGAGAAAATTTTCGCATACTAACCCTACAACCATACGATACTTCTTATTTACGCGGGGAACATTAGGGTGCCTCCTCGGGTTCCGGCCTCTGGGCCGGAACCCTGCGGGGGCAATAACGAGGCACACTCGTACCCAGGCTGGCAAACCTTGCCTATCATATAACACTCGTACCCAGGCTGGCAAACCTTGCCTATCATATAACATCCCTTTTCCTCTAAAAAAAAAACAATTTATAACTAGTCATAATTCATAATAATAATAATAATACTCAACGACAACAGCAAAAAAAAAAACAACTGTTCTAGTCACTGAGAACATATCGTATGTTGAATTGTTAATCTGAGTTCTCTTTCTCCGGCTTGCTCCCACTAAGTCTCCGTATGAAAGTCCTTTAAGTACTCTGGTCTCTTTACAACTCGGCCTGAGCGTGTCGTCTTAGGACGTTCAGATAATGCTGATGATTGACTGCTCAATCCAGACAATGCAGCTGGTTGGCTGCTTGATTCAGGCTTCCTCTGGAGGATTACGGGGTCCCCCCGTGCTTCTGTTTGCTCAGACAGCGCAGGGACCACAGCAGTCCTTTCTGTCTGCATGGACGGCGACGCTGTTTGATTTGAGATCTGCTGGTTTGAATTACGCGTCGATGTACCACTCTCGTAAGACTCCCTTGTTTTCCTTAAGTGACGACGGTTCCGTCGATATCTCGCTCCATCTTCAGTAATCACCTCGTAAGACCGAGTTCCCACAGGCTTGTCCACCCTCGCTTTGACCGCCTCGTTTGTCACGCCTCGAGGGGGAATTAAACGCACTGTATCTCCACTTCTAAGCTCTGTAAGATCTTTAGCTCCCTTGTTGTAATAACTCGCTTGACGTTTCTTGTTGGCTAGCAGCTTGTCATGGACACTGTGGTCAATGACTGGTTTAAGAAACTGTGGTAAGGAAGGGACCTGGGATCTTGTCCGTCTGCTCATGAGCCGTACTACTGGGCTACTGTCTGTTCCTTGACTGGGTGTGTTTCTGTATTCGAGAAGGGCAAGATAAGGATCTGTCTTGGCCTTTCTGGATTTCTTCATAAGTACTTTAGCTGACTTAACAGCGGCCTCAACCTTCCCGTTACTCTGAGGGTATGTCGGGGAGCTTGTCACGTGAGCGAAACTCCAATGACGACTGAATTCCTTAAATTCATCTGAAATAAACTGCGACCCGTTGTCTGAAACACACCTTTCTGGAATACCATGCTTAGCGAACTGGGCCTTCAACTTTTGGATCACTGTTGCTGATCGTGTGTCTTCAAGAAGGTCAATCTCCCAAAACGAGGAGTAGTAATCCACGCAGATGAGGTAGTTACGACTTCTATAACTGAACAGGTCAATTCCTACTTTGGCCCAAGGTCTGTCTGGCACTTCATGTGAGATTAGCGTTTCTTTAGGCTGTTTCTTGTCAAAGGCTCTACAAACATCACACGTCTCAATGAACTGCTGGATCTCACTAGTCATGCCCGGCCAGTAGATGCATTCTCTCGCTCGAGAAAGGCTGCTGACAACACCAGAGTTCGTATAATGAAGACGACTCATCAAGTCTCAATTTCTGAGGCAATTGTGTGACTTGCGTCGTAGGGAAGATACGCTCGGCTCAGGGCGTCAGCCAGGTACATGGTGGACCCCTTCTTGTAGCCAAGGTTGACGGCGTAAGCTTGAACTCTCAGGAGCATGCGCTGAAGTCTCTTTGGCGCCCGGTGGAGTGGTTTCTTAGCGATCACTTCTAATGGCTTGTGATCTGATTCCACAGTTACTTGTCTCCCATACGTGTAGGTGTGGAATTTCTCTAGTACATAAACGACTGCAAGGAGCTCCTTCTCGATCGGGGCGTAGCGAGTCTCAGGATCCGTCAGCGCGCGGCTTGCGTATGCGATAGGCTGGCCGTCTTGCAACAGAACTGCTCCAAGCCCCTTCTCTGACGCGTCGCATTGTAGGGTGACGCCCTTTGTCGAGTCAAAATACTTGAGAACTGGAGCATTGGTGACGAGCCGTTTCACTGCTTCGGTTGCATTGTCGTGAAGGTCGGTCCAGAACCATTCTACGTCAGGGAGTGTGAGTTTCCGGAGTGGCTCACAAACATCACTGAGGCGAGGCAGAAACTTGCTTAGGTAATTCGTAAATCCAATGAATCTACGTACACTGGCCACATCAGTTGGGGTTGGCATCTCCAGGACAGCCTTGATCTTTGCTGGATCTGCTTTAAGACCGTCCTTCGAGATCACATGACCCATGAAAGTAACTTCTTTACATCGCAGTTTCACTTTGGCCTTGTTCAGCTTGATATTCTGCTCACGGCATCGCTGCATTAACGAGCGCAGGTTTCGATCGTGATCTACTAAAGCTTCATCTTCTGTGGAGCCTTCACCAAAAATCAAGACGTCATCATGAATGGTGCGGACGCCCTTTAAGCCCTCTAAGGCGTGGTTCAATCTTCGCTGAAACTCCTCTGGGGCTGTGCAAAGCTCGAAGGGTAGGCGGCGCCAACGAAACCGTCCAAAGGGTGAATTAAAAGTAGTAAGGCGTGAGCTGTCATCATCAAGTTCAACATGCCAGAACCCATTCTTAGCGTCGACGGTTGAGAAAACTTTTGCCCTTGAAAGCTCTGGAAGTACCTCGTCTATGGTTGGTGTCGGGTAGTGGCTTCTCCTTAACACTCGATTCAGGTCTTAGGGATCAATACACACTCGAATTTGTCCATTAGGCTTCTGTACAGTTACAAGGCTTGAGACCCACGGGGTAGGCTCTGTGACTTTCTCTATGATACCAAGGTTCTGGAGTCGATCCAGTTCTGCCTTCAGTTTACCTTTAAGCGCTACAGGAACTCTCCTTGGTGGATGAACCACTGGCGAAGAACCTTCTTCAACTTCAAGCTTGTACTGTCCCTCCAACTTTCCAGTCCCCTGGAAGACATCGGGATAATCGTCTACGAGTTGTTCAGCAATTAGGCAAGCTTGCGTAGTGTTGACTGACATCACATTGTGATGTTGCACTCTAACCAGGTCCATCTGCTGCATGGTTTGGTTTCCCAGGATTGGTAAGGCTCTGTCGTGGTCGACGACTACAAACTCCACATGATAAGACTCCGAGTTTTTCGGGTTGAGTACCTCTATAGTGCACGTACCCAGAGGCTTCATTATTGTATTATTGTACATTGTGAGCCATTTCCTGGTAGGCGTTAATTCGTTCCAGTCTTCAAAGTACTTTGCGGGTAGCAGGTTGCAAGTTGCTCCACTATCCAGCTGAAACTTCACCGGCGAATTTCCAAGGTTTATTGTAGCAAACAGCTTCTTCGAATACTCATGATCACTTGTCGCATGGACGCTTATCATTTCGCTTTCATCTATTGAGTCGAGTGTGAGGCAGTATTCATCGTCGCTTTCACCCTCTGTCTCAACCACGTTTACGTTCGCCTTAGCCATGCACTGAGACGCGAAATGATTCATTATTCCACAGTAAGAGCATCTCTTGCCAAACGCAGGACAGTTTTGCTTACCGGGTCGATGTATTCCACCGCAATATTTGCATTTCTTTGTTTCTTTACGATACGCATCATATTCAGTTCTTTCATTTTCACGCCTGTCATTCTCCGACTTTTCACGCCTTTCGAATTTTTCTCGCCTTTTATCCACCTTCTCGCACCTCTTGTTACCAAATGCTTTACCACGCTTTATTTGATCTCTCAATGATTTTACATGTTCACTTTCTTCCAAGGTTTTACTTCGTTCTTTGGACAATTCGGCTGCTCTACATGTGTCGAGGCATCGTTGCAGATCAAGGCATGGATCCTTGAGGAGGTCTTCACGAAGCTGCTTATCTTGAAACCCGCAGATTATCCGGTCTCTCACCAGTGAATCTTTAAGGTCACCAAAGTTACAGGTTGTCGCTAAAAGCTTCAAATCTGTAATAAACTTTTCTAGCGATTCGCCTGGGTTTTGAAAGCGTGAAAAAAAATTGTACCTCTCAACGGTTTCGTTTCTTTTCGGATTAAAGTGCTTATCAAACGCATCGATAACCTGCTTCAAATTTCTTTCGTTTTCGGGCACTCCGAATGTCATCGTACTGTAAATTTCCCGTCCCTGACTCCCGACTAAATACAAAAACAGCTTCACTTTTGTTGACTCCTCTCTGCCACACATTGCTAAATCCATGTACAATTCTACTTCTTGCCTCCATCTTTTCCAACTGTGAGCCAAATTTATAGCTTCGAAGTCAAGTGGCATGGGCGGTTTGAGCTGAGTTATTCTGTCTTCTGGAGTTGCACTGCCGCTCAATTCTCCTTCTTGCCCTGATCCTACTCTAGGCATTCTTTTTTTTTTTTCCCGGGTTCGTTAGGATCCTGACACCATGTTTCAACAGGCAGTAGATCACCTACAATCGTCCAACTGAAAACAACCCCTTTATTTTTGAAGGCTTGTTCATTTATATACATCATAACGAGGCACACTCGTACCCAGGCTGGCAAACCTTGCCTATCATATAACACTCGTACCCAGGCTGGCAAACCTTGCCTATCATATAACACAAGTGACATCAAATTTGGTTACGCAAGATTGAATTTGCATTTGTAAACAAAACCTTTCTCGTTAGTTTTTATCGATAAACTCCGGGTTAAAAACATGAGCCATTACCTCTGAACACGGCCAAGCCAAATTAATCGCTTTCTTGGAGTTTTCAGGAACTGCTTCGTTGCTAATTTGGATGATTTCTTCGCTTGTCATGGATGCAAGCTGGGACGCCATATTTACGAGGCGGAGCGAAAAATTCGCAAGTTGCTCGGAGGTAAATAGCACAGGATATTCGGAGTTTGACTAGCCAATCAGAGCGCACCTTCAAAGCTATCCACTGTTTTAGTATATACTAAATATATATATATATATATATGGCATGACTTAAATGATACCACAAGTGTGGTTTCGTTTGAGGTGGCTATATAGCCATACCTCCACCCTAGCATCAGCACTGCACTGATGAGGCCCAGAAGGCCGAAACAGTACTGTCTGCAGTTATATATATATATATATATATATATTATATAAATAATAAAGAAATAAATGTGAAACGACTTAAGAATAAACAAAATAAGATAAGAAAACTAGGAGTTACATAAATAGCAGCCCTTGCAGTTATCAAAGATGCTAGTTAGATCCAGTTTACGAATCCTATTTTTGAATGTTTTTAAATTTCCTGTCTCTTATTTGCCTACTCAGTCTGCTCCACAGTTTGGGCCCCAAGTATCTTATTGAGGGCTTTCCATATTTAACAGTGTTAAAAGCTGGTATAAAGAAGTCAGTGTTTCTGAGATAATTATGATTAGGTTGTGGTGCCCCAAACCTATCTTGTATAGGTTGTGGGCACAAACGGTGTTTCACTTTATACATCAATATACAAATATCCTGAAGCCTTCTATTATGAAGTGATGGTAAATTTGACTTCTTTAAGAGCTTATCATAAGTTGATTGATTGTCCAAATAAACCGCTCTCATACCCCTCTCCTGTACCCTTCCCAGTCGGCGAGAGTACTAAGTGGCAATACGTTAAATGTGGTAATATGGCTCCTTTCTATAACGTCAGTTTCGCCCTGGTTGGAATCATATTTCTCAACCTCATGATTACGCCGACGCGTTGACTGGCTATTTCGCAAATATTAGTGATGTGTTCGTTAAAGTCCACACCACAGTCAATAGTAACCCCCAAAAGCTTAAGACTCTCTGATTCTATGATAACCTTGTCCTTGACCATTAAAGACCATTTCTTACGCTGTTGATCTCCAATATTCATCAATTGCTCATGAGAAGAGGAAGGATTATAATCTGAGAGCTAGACGAGCGTACACAGTTTATATGAGGCCTGAAAAAGATGGTGATGGAATGAATTTTTTGTACTAGGGCTGACTAAGGGTATTGCGTTTGAACAATAGAGACCTTAGATACCCCGACTGAAATCGGTGTACGGGTAACCGGTAGCGCTATGTTTTTTTCATTTTGTGGTGACGTCATTGACATTACCCGGTAGAACCAGCCGTTTTTCCGGGGTAGACACCAGTTTACCAGTAGACGATTTACGAGTAGCTGCAAGTCCTAGCTACATGATGGAGAAACGAGCAAGTTTTTAAGACTTTTTAAGTACAAATGTAAACTGTATGACTCCTTGGCAATGTTATTGCAAGTCTGTTCAAATATTTTTGCCAAATTTGAATTTTACCTGTAAAGAAAGCACTTCAAAATGTATTGATTTTGGACCTCAAATGCGCAGGTTGAACTCTGAAACGATATCAATTTGTGGCGGTATTTGGGGGCATTTCTGAGAATTGATCGAACGTTTGAGTTTCGCAAAAGAAACAGCATTGAAAACTTAAGCATGAGAGTCACTGTTGAAGTTGACAATCAAAGAAATTGTTTGGTGATTTGCCTCGAGCAAATGGCGGGGTTTGCGATAACAAGCTTTCGGTCGAGGGACTTCCCGACAAGTTTCTTAAAATCTTTCTATGATATTTCAATAAGCTTATGTATAGAACGAATTATTTGTTGCAGCTTGTTGTTAAGATATGAAGTGTAGAATTTGAGGGAGATTTTGTATGCATTAAGCGACATGCATGTACAAAGTTAATTTTGCGTGCTTGTTCTTTTAACTAAGGGAAGACAGAGTTCGTGCGGGTCCTGCAAAACCTGGAAAATCCTGTAATTTCACTGTGGCATTTTCCAGAACTGGAGTCCTAGAAAAGGGTTGCTGGTCCTGGAAAGTTCTGGAAATCTGTTGAACTCGAGTGTAAACACTAGACGGAATTTTGCTCAAAGCATCCACAAGAAGAATTTCGATGTCCTCATCATCAGTGTCGAACAAATGAAGAATAACCATATCATTGGCGTGCTTTCTAAAGAAAAAACATTCGTAAAGAAGAATTTTGGATACATTTGATAGACTTTATTAAACAATTCAGTCAACTTTTTTCAGAGGAAAAAGAGCCAACCTCGCCGCCGTAGCCGCCATCTTTGTAAACAATCCTAACCAATCCCCGCGCTTTAATTCTTCGGGTATCTTAATCGAAATAGTCACGCACATGAACATTTTACGGGTACAGGTACACTACCCGTACCCGTACACCGATATCGGGGTATCTTAAGGTCTCTAATACCATCACCTTCTCCCTCCCCTGGATGGAATGCAAGTCTATTTTCCAGGAAAATCGAGTACTCTTAAAAATTCTTTTTGGACTGTGGGAGTGGCTAACTCCATTGATTATCTAGGTATGATATTTTTTCAAACCTTGACGGAGAAAACGCCAGACAAAACATTTGGTAAAACTTATTTAAAGTAAATCCTTACTGTTTCATCAATAATTGTTGTGTCTTGCATTATTCATGAAAAGAAATACAAGATTTTCATTAACCATATTCGTCGTCATCATTCTTCTGGGAACGTTCAGACTATAGAAAAGGGCACTATTAAACTCCCTTCCAATTCTTCCCATCTGCTTTCACGTCTCCAACAAAGTTTCAATACATTACTACGAAGATATCCACCTTTTGCCCCTTGAAGGTCTCTTCAATTCAGTAAAGGAGAGAGGCCGCGGCCTAAGTCCGCTTGAATTTGCTTTATCAGGCGCCTTACTACAGTCAAGACTCTCGTATGCGACAACCTCAGTCGGGAATTTGAAAAGTGTACTAGGTAGAGCTGGGTGCTTACGAGAGTGGCCGCAAGGAGAGCTTCGACTGTATTTCGATAAGCAAAGCCAAAACTAAATTGCGCATAATTAACAATTATTGCACGAAATCGAGTCGTACATCATGAGTTAAGAGCCAACAAGGCGCGTAGCGTCGAGTTGGTTATAGTTCATGTACGACAAGATTGAGTGGAATAATTATTGTATCTCTAAGCCCTCAATTGTGAGAAACTGGAGTTAGTTTGCACGACAAGAATTGACTTTGCGCACAGCTGCTTAAGTTGTGTACATAACTGCGATGATCAATCAATGTCATTACCTATTACTCCGCAGTTCAAATATATGGTCTTTCATGTATTCACTTGCAAAAATTGACTTTGTTATTGTTTGTAAACTGAACCATGTTGTTGTCGACAAGAAATTGGGTAAATCAAACGAATTGATTAAGTAAGTTATACCACCGGAAGGTAAAAGGGAGGTGCTGACGTTTCGAGCGTTAGCTCTTCGTCGGAGCGAATGAGAGGATTTTGGGTTACGTACAAGTTATATAGAGAAGTTTGGAGCCATGGTATTGGTGGAACCATAGTAGTGTGTGAATGGAAGTGAATAAATTAGATGAATGATTAAATGAATGAGAAACGTTCGTTGATACCATGGGGATTAAGAGAACCGAGTTGGAAGATAAACTTCTGTTTTAGCTTTTTACGGCTTTGCGTGTTGCCCTGATGGGGGTGCACGGAAAGGCCAAATACCGCCAGGTTAGGCAGTTTAAAGTGTCATGTTGTCGAGCCGATGTGTAAAAATGTCTCAAACACGAGTAAGGTTCGTTCTTAAACATCTCTTTAATATATTTGTCAAATTTTATCGAGTTAACAAACCAGTCTGAGAATTAAGAGTGGGAAAAGTAAGCAGAAGCAAAGGAAAAAGCTCAGTCTACGGGCTCCAGGGATGTTTTAAAATGGCGGCTTTTGTAAGAGTTTTACTCTATTTCGTAATAAACAACTAAAATCGTCTTAATTTCGCTAAATTTGCTCACTTACCGCTGAATGATTTCATCCCATATTTATTAGCTTCTCTAGTATTTTTTGGTATATTCTTTTCAAGCAAGACTTGAATTTCCCCCGGTATAATTCAAGAAAACTTTCCTCCATGATGGCCGTTTCCCTTACTAATTATATGAGATATGAGCTGATAGCCTGTGAGTAGGGAACCAATCAGAGCGCGCGTTTGCTCATATCCAGGGCTTGCAGATATAATAATGGCTATTATTTAAGAAATAGAAAACATGTACCGTGTTTCTATCTAGTTTTAGTATAAATCTACTAGCGTTCTATCACAAATGCCGCGCTCTGATTGGCTACGCTACCCACTATCTATTCTGTGATAGATAGTGAGTAGCGTAATGGCGGTCGCTTCTTCACGTTTTCGAAGTGTCCGTGAAGAAGATTTAGACAGTTTACTGGTCGAAGCTGTTCCAGAAAAGACAAAGTTTTGAACGACTAGGCGATTTATACTAAAACAATTAGATTATTCGCTCTCGATTTCTATGCGCGATAGAATTAAATCTCGAGCTCATAATCTATATATATAGCTAATTGTTTAATAGAAACACGAGTGTATGTTTGGGAGAACGAGAAATGCTGTGGGAACACGAGCCGCAGGCGAGTGTTTCCACAGCTTTTTCGAGTTCTCCCAAACTTTCACGAGTGTTTCTATAACTCGATAGAAACACGAAGAACATGTTTTCTATTTCTTTTAGAAAACACCGCGACGAAAAAAGGGAAAACAACTTTTTAATTTTGATGACCAAAATGTAAATTCTCTTTGGTCGCGTCATCACTACGTAAACAGCTCGTGCTAGTTCTGTGTTTCTATCGAGTTATAGAAACACGAATTCTAACCAATCAGCGCGCGTATTTTCTTAGGACTATTTTCTAATATATGTACAACCCCTGGATATGAGCAAACGCGCGCTCTGATTGGCTCCCTACTCGCAGGCTATCAGCTCATATCCCATTTGTATCGTAAACAGCCATCATGGAAGGAAGATTTCTTGAATTAGACGGGGAGAAATTCAAGTCTTGCTTAAAAAGAAAAGACCGAAAAATACTAGAGAAGCTGATAAATATAGGATGAAATTATGCGGTGGTATGTGAGCAAATTATATAACGAAACTGACACGATTTTAATTGATTATTACGAAATGAAGTGAAACTCTTACCAACAGCCGCCATTTTGAAACGTCCGTGGAGCCCGTAAACTCGGGTTTTTTTTACTTCTGCTTACTTTTTCCACTTTTGATTCCCAGACTGGTTTGCTAACTCGAAAAAGTTGACAAGTATTTTAAAAAGATGTTTTAAAATGAGCCGGACTCGTGTTTGAAACTTTTTGCACATGGGCTCGACAACATGTCGGCTCGATAACAACATGGTTTTGTTTACAAATTACAACAAAGTCAATTCTTGTCGTGCAAACTAGTTCAAATTTCTCCTAACAATCAAAGGTTTAGAGATATAATAAAACAATTATTCCACTCAATCTCGTCGTACATGAACCGTAGCCAACTCGGCGCTACGCGCCTCGTTGGCTATTAGACTGATTTAGCAAAGACAACGCGACGGCTAACAGGACGGCGTGCGCACAATGAAATAACCGATTGGAACTGGGTCGAGACAGAAAAAGTGATTTAGCAAAGAAAAACGGGACGTGCGGAATGTGGAAGCACCTGTTCTCGAAGTTCCATTGTTCGTTAGATCTGTCAGGTATTAGTAGGCTGCACTCCCCTAAGGCGACTTGTTTGAAAATAAAAGCAAAGAAACCTTGAGGCAAATGACTTACCTGAAAACCGTCGCGACGACAAACGCGAACTTCAAACCGCAAACCTAACGGCGGGAACTTGGTCACGTGACTTCTTAACGTTCGCGGTTCGCGGGAAATGCCGAAAAACCTCAATCTTAATCTCTGTATTGCCGTTGTAAACGAAACGCGACCTTGACCTGACAACGTAAACATTGGCACCGGAACTTAGATCCAGACTATTCCGCGCGTCATCACGTCGTCATTTGACGTCGCGTTGTCTTTGCTAAATCAGTCTATTAGCTCATGTACGACTCGACTCCGTGGAATAATTAATTGTTCTCGGAACACAATTGGTTTGCAATCCCATAACGCATTTCTCCAATCGCGCACGTCATCAAACACCGCAAGGAAGTTAGCGGTCTTCATGGAGGTGCCCATAGAGTTGGGTTCGTTTTTAAAACATCTGTTTGTAACAAAGCCATCCCAACTTGACCAACCTTTTGCAGTAATTTTGCCGTTATAAGGCGAAGTGCAGAGGACAACGCTAACGCGTTTCTAAAAGTAGCTACAATAGGTTTGTCAAAACTCCCGATCCAAAGCGTAATAGGGAGAGAAACGCTCTTAGAGATGGGCTCCTGTTCTTAGGTAATAGTTTATTCTTGCGCTTCTACTCAGTCTAGTCGTCATTGCCCCCTCTCCGTTGGTATTCAGTATATGCGTTATTGACCAACCGTGTGGTCAATATGGCTGCATATTGGTACAACAAAGCTAATATGCAGCCATTTTGACCGAATAAGCTTGGTCCATAAAGGATTTATTATTGAGCCATTTTGTTTTGCGTTCAAGTTTCGAGGGGACAAAGACGGAAATCCCAAGCAGGCAAGATAGGCCCATGTTGGCCTCTCCAGTAGCCAATCAGAGCTCAGGATTCGCCTCATCTTGCACTCTCATGGAGCCAGCCGTATAATAATAGCGATTATTAGGGCAGGACGATAGGGACCTCTGGGAAAGAGATTGCTTTGTTTTGAGTTTGTGGAAATCTTAAATCATAAGCGACGACGTACATGCAGAATTGATAATCTGGCAAGCGTTTCTCAGTAGTCCGGAAACAGGAGCTCTGTTTCTCAATTGATGGGCTCCTGTCCGGAAAACATTACGGGCCCGAAAAGCTTAAACCGTAAAAATATGAAGCACTCTTTCCACAAATCTATTGTTGTATCATGGAAAAAACCTCTCCTTCGGCAAAGTTTGACGGGCAGAAACGTCTTTATATGGTATATATATATTTCATATATTCATTTGCATCATTCTTCTTCATCTACGGGTATATAACGAACTCACAATATGACCAGCTCCCAGTTGGCTTTATAGCTCAGTTGGTAGAGCACTGCTCCGGTATCGCAGAGGTCATGGGTTCGAATCCCGTTCAAGCCTGAGTTTTTTTTTTAGGCTTCAAATTCACAGCTGCTTAAGTTGTGTACATAACTGCGATGATCAATTAATGTTATTACAGAAACGTCTTTATAAAACTACACTCTGATTCGCCAAAAAGTGTTCCGAAATATCTCGGGAATTTTGAGAAACTGCGTACGCCAGCTTCCGAGTTTTGTTGGCGTAATTCTCAGAAAACTGCATCACTTCGCGCAACCGATTTTTACTCGTCACTTTTCAGAAGGCATCCCACCTTTTCTCACTCCATTTTTTTAAACTCGTTTATAAGCAACCTCGACCCCAAGCGTTTTTCTGGGTTTAGGTTGACTTAAAAAGGTATCGACTGGTCACGTGACAAACAAACACCCATATATTGCGGGTGTACTATAATATCATTTTTGATTTGCAAGATGGCGGATCTCCATCAGACGACTGAACAGTCCACCCAAACCCAGGAAAGCACTCCTGGTTCGGCGTTGGCTTTAAGGGGTCGGGGGCAGGGACTGGGTCTAATACCGTTAGGAATACCGTCCAAGTCGGGTGAGGGCGCTAAAAGTATGAGGGGTCATCTCCGCCAATATCCTGTTTCAAATTCTGTTATGAACAACATGTATACTATTTCTTTTTATCAAATTCTTTCCTAATAAAAATACAACCGAAATTGAACAAACAGAATAAAACTTAGGAATTCAGAACAGAAATTGTGTCAAGAAAACGGAATTTAGAGCTTCCCAACAAAACGAAACAGAAATTGGCGAAGTAGAACACAAATTGACGATGTCTAAATCTCTATTGCGTTTTTGCGACGAACCGAGTGGAACCTGAGTAAGAGCCGGTTGAACATTATATATAATGTATAAACACCATTTCCCGCTCAAAGAAATTTATTCCACTTTCAACAGTGCGAAGAGAAGACCTTCCATACAGGTGTCTTTCTTTACTTTAAGAGCTCAAAGACCTCATCGAGACACATAACAGCGACCAATGTTAAACTTTGGTCTGCCAGGCATGGCTGTAAATATAGTTTCAGTTGCTTGAGAACTTGCACACAGACTTGCAGTTATTGAATCCTTGACCTCACAAAGGAGGTCTAATGCTCGCGGATCAACTCCTTCAATAGCAGAATATCTCACAAGAAGATTAATCACCCAATCAGAGCGAAATACTATTTAATTCAAGCTATCTGCGTCATAGTTACCCTTTTCAAAACGTCTTTGGCCAACACGACAAATAAAAACCGACTTGTCACATGTGGAATAAATTTCTTTGAGCGGAAAATGGGGTTTATACATTATAATGTTCAACTGGCTCTCACTCAGGTTCCATTCGGTTCGTCGCAAAAACACAATAGAAATTGAGACATCGTCAATTTGTGTTCTACTTCGCCAATTTCTGTTTCGTGTTGTTTGGATGCTCTAAATTCCGTTTTCTCCTCTCAATTTCTGTTCAGACTTCCTAAATTCTATTTTGTTTATTCAATTTTGTTTATTCAAAGAATTTGATAAAAAGTAATAACACACATGTTGTTCATAACAGGATATTGGCGGAGATGACCCCTCATATAAAACAGAACTAATTTAACCGATTTTTAATAATACTTAACGTAACATTGGGTTTGATACCGTGTAATCCCTAATGTGAATGCACCACAGCAGAAGGCTCATTCAAACAGAAGTCTTGTTAGTCTGCTACGATGTGCGTTAACAAAGAAAATAAAAAGAAAATATATGTAGGATCTACTACAATCTTTTCCAAAATCCTTGGACCGACAAGTAGTTTTTCAGTCTCTTCAAAACAAATGACGAAACGCTCCATCTAAGTTTCACCCCTCCCCTCCCAATTTTGGGGTAACCAATCGACACTTGAATGTATATCCCAACATTATTTGAGGGGGGTGAGAAGGGGGTGTGGACACCTAGGATTTTCTTTATTTCTAAAAATCTGTAAGAAAGCTACGCGTTCGGTCAATCGGACCAAGGTACTTCGGCACAGATTGTAGCGTCGAACCGTATTCATTTGAACATTAGGTTTTAAGACCTTACTAGGCCACATTAGGAAAAAGGAGTCCCATATAAACAGTTCCAAAGCAGAGAGACATAAAAGTAGGCACTGTTTGAACTGACATTGACACAGTTTATTACATAGTTTACTTGTGTAACAATACATCTGTCAAAATACTTACTTTGATCTTTCTACTGTGAAACTGATATACACATAACATATCGCCCATTTTAACTATATAAATATCTTTAGACGATGATAAGTAAACGATCGTCTTAACGCAGTCTTTGTAGAGACATGTTTATATTAACCAGGCCTTTCCTTACAAGACAACGGGCTCTCATTGACCTGGTGATTATACTGATGAGATATGGATTGTCTCTGATATGATTGCAGTTGTCTTATATAACGGTCTACCGGTAAAAACAATTAGTTTTGATTCGCCATGTACTGGGGTTTGGAATGAATGCAGGGTGAGGCCTGGAGCCTGGTTCACATGGATAGCCTGCAAGGGGAGATGGAACGATTTCTTTTAACAATTAGATTATGAGCTCAAGATTTCTATCAAATGATAGTTGATTCAGGTTTCGTCCTCATCATAGAAGTCTAGAGCAAATGATCTAATTGTTTTAAAACAAATCATTCTACTATTTTACTGTAAAGCTATGGGAGAAAACGACCCCCATTTTGTTGACAACTGCATATTGCTAAGCTGCCCACTCTGCTCACTTTCTATTAAACAATTAGATTATGAGCTCGAGATTTCTATCAGCCCTCGTCAACTATCACGCGATAGAAATCGAGAGCGAATAATCTAATTGTTTTAGTATAAATCTACTAGTCGTTCAAAACTTTGTCTTTTCTGGAACAGCCTGGACCAGTAAACTGTCTAAATCTTCTTCATGGACACTTCGAAATCGTGAAGAAGCGGCCGCCATTACGCTACTCACTATCTATCACAGAATAGATAGTGGGTAGCGTAGCCAATCAGAGCACGGCATTTGTGATAGAATGCTAGTAGATTTATACTAATGTAGAATATAGTTTACCACTAAATTTTCTCCTATTCTTATTGGTTTAAATTGATCTCGTGACGCATTAGCGTTCGTCCGCGGAGAGACACTATCAGCCCATAGTTCCCTTCCGAGGAAAATGCTCGTATGGATAGAACTCGATAATAAATAAATAATAGATAAATATTTGATTGATCTGCCTTTAGTGGGTTTTGACTGTTTTCAATTGGCGCGCGGAAGAAAATTTAGTGGTGAATAATTAAGACAATAAAGTGTTTATGTCTCGGAACTATAAGTCCGATAGTTGCCCCTTGGAAATTTGATGTTATTACAACTAGCATATTTGCCCGAGAGGCTTCGCTTTTCGGGCAAATATTTGTTTTAAGAACATCAAATTTCCGCGGGGCAACTACCAGCCGATAGTTACTCAAAAGAAACAATCTATTGTTTAAATAGATGATGAGTAGCGTAGCCAATAAGAGAACAGCGTTTGTGATATAAAACGCTAGTAAATTTAAACTAGTCAACATTTAGGGTTTCTTTGTGCTTATTTGAAGTGTACTCTTACAGACGATTTCTACGGCACATAAGACATTTTGTTTTATTTTCAGTCGATTTTTCGAAAAAAAAGAATTAGATCGTCAGGAGCCGATTACTTGGAGCCTCCATATGTGCTGTACTCTTGAATCAACCCTTTCCATAAATAATTTATTTTTAGAGCAGGCTTTCCCGCGAAAATACACTGTTTGTTTCCCAGGACGTCTGCATATTGCCGTAGTGAGAAAGCTTCAGAACACAAAAAGCATATGTAAATGAGCATAACTGAACTGCGCTCTGATTGGTTGATTGGCTATTACGCATTAGGGCGTTGGAAATTTTCCTCGTATTCTTTTTCTATAAATAACTTTTCATCAGAAAAGGTCGACTTTAAGGGCTTGTATGGGAGATGGAGGCTCCTAGTAATCGGCTCCTGGCTCGTTACATACTCGGCAATTTGCTTGCTCTGGGCTGATACCGATACATATTATACTTTTACTCACTTCCCCGAATTTTATTTAAAAGCATACAGCTAATTAATGACCAGTAGCTTTGGAATTTGAGAGTACAAATTTAGTGTATCCATTCAGTTTTTCCTTAATCGTTTAAAGGTTTCTAAGGCAAAATGTTAAAGTGCAAACATTTGTAACCAAAATAGTTCTACAGAGGTTTCCATTTCTTTCTTAATTATGTCAAGCAACTGCTCACCAAGTAAAGTGAAGGCTTGATCTAATCTCTCACCTGTGGCCTCGGCCAGCTGGATCCGATTGTCAGCAATGATTAACTTGTTCTCAATTTCACCACTACAAAAGAAGTTTAAAATAAGTGAAAAGCTTAACCATTTCTTGCTCTCCTAACCTATTCTGCATTGTGTCCCAAATACGAGGCCCTTTAAGCAAATCCAAACTTGCATGCTTTTATGTCATAGAATGTTTCAAACCAACACCTGACTCAATCTCGTCCCCAGGGCCTAGCGTCGGGAACGAAGACCTCTATTCAAGGGAACACGGGCCCTGGCACGACATTACACGTGACTTTGCTCTTAAGTGACAACAAGAATACCTTCAATGTGCCGTCATGGCGGTATATTGGAGATCTTACGCAACAGGACGGCTGGAAGACTCGGGAGAATGACGAAAAAACTATTGCGCGAGACTGTGCATTCCCATTCTTACGCGACATCATAGTTTCGTCATTATGCCGTCCTGAGTCTTCCAGCCGTCCTGCTACGTAAGGTCTCTTATAGAGACTTAATTGTAAGAAAATTGTCTAAGATCCTAGGTTTGTCCATGTAACGGTAAAGATAAAAGTCAAACATACGCACGCCAGTTTATCCTCCAATTACAAGGCGTATTAGTCAGTTTGACGACGCGCGCATGCGTATCAAGAATGTCAAATTTCAAGGAACTTACCTCACAAATGGGCAATTCTTGCGCCTCAGTGAGGCGAGAATAAAAAGTAACTGTGCGGCTGGGCGGTAAATAATAAGCTTCTTAAAATTGTCGCCAAACCTGTGAAAAGATGTGAAAAGAATAATATAAAAATTGGTGCTACTATTTTGTGCTTTTGTCTTCTAAATTAGGGAAAATTCTGATACACATTCTTATGTATCTGAAACTGTGGGAGGGCAAAATGAACTTAAGATACCCTGTGATTGGCTACTCTAGAAGATAAGAAAAAGCTATTGGTGCGGGATTTCCCCCGCGGTCTGGCAAGAGCTGTTTTTTGCTTTTTGGAACGGCTTTTACTAAAACTAGGAACACCGCAACACCCCGGAACACCGAATTTGACGGTGCTCCTTTTTTTTTGTTCTGTTTTTTAGTTGCTTGTTTTTCTACGAGTTCTCCGGTTTTCCTCCCTAACCCTAAAGCCAACACTTCTAAATCCTAATTCGATCTACTACAAGCACACTTTATAACGAGCTCTAAGCTCTTTCGTTATTCGTGGATAAACAAATTACCTTGAAATTTTATTTTTTACATGGTCTGTAATGGGAAAACAAAACAACACCGTCAAATTCGGTGTTCCGGGGTATTCCGGTGTTCTTGATTTTACTACATGCCTTTTGGAACATAATAAAGACCAATAAATCATTCCATATGGCTGGATATTTGTCGAATTCTTTATTGCGGAAAAATGAAACAGCTAATATCTAGACGTCTCCACCTCGCAATTGTGCGAAATTCTTTAAAAGTGAGGAAAAGATTTCAAGGTTAAAAATTCTGAATTAACGAATTCTCAGCTTTTTAATCAGCGCTGGTGATTAAGCAGTTAAAACACTTTGATCTTACCGCCACTGTAAGATGTTAAACAGGTTATCGACCCAGCTTTTATTTATTGGCAACCAGCAACCAACTCGCTCTTCGGGATCCCGGTACACAATAACGAAAGGTTCACCGTTGGTCATTGAACCGACTCTGTCCGGGATAAAACTGAGAATAGAAAATGAAAAATAAAATTGGTGAACGAAATGAAAATACGTTCCAGGAAAGCGAGGACGGGACGAATTCTGTGGCAACGTATTTTGGAAAAATTCCTACACTGATTCATTTCTAGTACCGGTAATCATTCGAAAGTTTCGTATATACAGAAAGAGACTGACATGACAAGGTCGGAGTCTCTAAAACACAGAAACATTACATCATGCAAATGTCAAGTAAGAACATGGTTGAAAGTTTGAAACCGTTGAGGATTTTTCCGTCAGTATTACAAGTATTAGAAAATGGAACGGGTTTCAAATGACTGCAGTAAACTACAGTAAAGTAATCTCACAGCCGATCACAGTCACAAAAGATGCACACAGTTCATTACAATTAAAACTCAGGTGAATGTCTGTCGTCATCACTAAGCATAGGAATTCGCACTCGGCGCACTTTAAGGTTTACTTCTAATTGGTTAAGAAATTGGCGAAAGATTCTTCAGCCAATTACTTATGATGGCACTTCTGAACTCCCAAGTGCAAGTGAAAATTTCTCTTTGGATGATAAATTGAAAACCGCTCTATTTGAGCTCATGGCTTTGTTGCAGTCGTGTAAAACGAATGTGGTGTATCAGTGTATTCTCAAGTTGCAGTGGACACTAGTTCACAGTTACCTTGGTTGGTGTGGGGGGGGGGGGAGGGGTGGATGAGGTGATGAGTACGGGGGAAGGTGTTTACCTTGACAAATGTTTCATGACGGCCCTGCACTGATCTTTTGGGAGTTCATTGTCAACTGGCTTGTTGATATTTTTCATGTTCGGTAAAAGAGATGGTATAGGTTTACAAGGTGAAACCCGCGGGGAAGAAACCCTGCAAGAAGGTCAACAAATAACAGGTACACTAAAAATGATTACCATTTACAAACATGTACAAATGAAAACATTTCATTAACGTTAACAGATCAAAAATAGAGCTGATTTTCAGATTGATGTCATAAAATGCCATGAGCTGAATTTCCTTTACTGTACTTAGTTACGATTGTTTCTGGAAATGACCACACTTTTGGAAATGAGGGTAATATTCAACTGAGTTAAAGTTCCTAGTTCATGCCTTTCTGCGTGGGTACATTGTGTTCCCATAGAAGAACCTCTCTTGTTTCCGTAGAAACCCTTTAAAGGATTGAACATTCACCACCCCACCCCTCGACCAGGTTAAGCTCCACACGATTGCTATTACTTTATCCTTTGGTTCAACCTTACCTACATACTTGACGCATTTGGTGTACGGTCTTAAAAGCTCTCTGGTCAGCAGTACTGGCTGAGCCGTTTTCTGGGTGGTGGTCAGCGGGCGTGGTACTGTGCACACTTTAGGTGCTTCAATATGATCTGCCAAACAGTGACGAGAGACTTCATTTAAGATCATAATTTATTTAGGGGTTAGAGATTGAAATTCGTGGTTTGTTTACAAATACACGCACGCGCTGGCAGTAAAATGAACGAGAAATTGTCAATACTGCACTCAGCTTCGCTTCGTGTAGTATTGACAATTTCTCGTTCATTTTACAGCCAGCAAGTGCGTGTATTTGTCAACAAACCACGAATTTTAAGTCTCTTGTTACATAGTTGCATGCTAATGTAACCAACTTGTAATCGCCAGCCATTTTTCACCAGTTCATTAGATCTCCATTCTTTCTTTGCCACCTCGTTCCATAGCCAATCATTTGTAATTGTTTAGAATAACTTTATCACAAGTCATTTCAGAATATATTACGTCCAATAATATAAATACTCGCTGTAATTTTCAAGACACACTCTCCCTCTCCTTTTCACTTCATTTCGTTTTTTACATTTTGTGTAGTTATAAAGTTTGGTCCGTTATTGCTGTAAGTAGAAATAATTTATCCTTACGTGAATAAAACCACTCGAAGAAGAAGTAGTTAACATCTCTAACCCTTTTAATATTCAATCTGAGTTCAATGAAATACAAAACATTTTGAAACACTTGCAAACCTGCTTGAGGCGGCCATTTTGATGCCAGCCGTTGTGTGATGGCATGATGTATTCTCATTAGTGCACGGTTACTAGGTGATGACGTGACATATCACAAAATCACGTGATTGAGTTTAGCCAATCACGCGCATCGATTTAGTACATTGAATGAAGATTAAATATTAATTGCCCTCAGCGAACTCAATCTCATCTGGACAAAGATAAACTTAGAAATTCAGTTAACTCCCAGATCCCCCGCCCCCCGCCCCGGTTTTTCTCATCGATTCAACAATCCTTTTTCTATTTCTTGCATAATATTTTGGTGTGATAACATCCAATATTAAAAGTACTACCGGAGCAGAAAATAACAACAGAGTTAAAAAAAGGGACAAGTGTCTCAAACATTACCGTTAACCGCTGACTGCTGTGTCACGGGCTCGACAGTTTGGTTTGTAGGTTGACTTTGTATATCAACAGTGTCAGCCCAGTAATGATCAGGTGCTGTCATAAACATTAGTGCAGAAAAATCCCCATCCATAAAGAGAGCTTTGTTAGCACACCGTTCGCATAACCGACGGGGCTTGGTACCGCGCGACTGCTCCGGGAGAGGGTTGGGGCGAGACACCACCCCAGTAGGTTCCTTAAAGGAAACACGTTTAATGGGTTTATTGTTTGTCTGCAACAAGAACAAAGAAAGGTAAGTAGACAATACGTTTGGTAGACTAGAATTCTGATTGGCTGCGAGAATAATAAGGCAATTCTATTTAAGCGTCCGAGGCAAGATTTTACCCGCCGAATCTACACAATTCTTAGCATTGGCAAGTTAGACTGAAAAAGGAAAAGACCGGAACGGGATTCGAACACGTTTACCAGCTATATAACCCGCTACTAACGTACTCCAAGCGTAGATGGCTGTCTCAGCTCAGCTGAAAGAGCATCTCACCGGTATTTGGGAGTTCGCGGTTTCTAGCCCCGAACGGCCGTCCTATGATGCAGAGGAAGTCTTGCTAATAGAGAAGGTTCTTATTTTGTTGTGCCGCTAACTTAGTACTCTTTTGATTGCGCTTGAAGCGGCTCTACATTGCGATGTTGTCGTCTCAAATACTTGTTCGTGTTTGTTTCATGTTTTTATCATGTCTGTATCACAGTACAAACGGAATTCAATTTTGAGACTACATTAATTACCGCTGCGGTAATCTAGTTTCTTCCCAAATCTGTCATAAAACAGGGGTAATGCCGTCTCAAACTTCAGTTTAATTTATATAGAAATCGTCATTTTGCAAGCATAAGATTGATTTTATTTACGCACATGTCGTGTACTATTGTTCTTGTTGGCGCGCGCTATGTTTAATCGTTATTTTCAGCTACGCAGAAGGTTTATCTGCCACTGACGCGTGATTCTTCTGTTCCCTTACCCTCTTCCGGTACGCGGTGCTTGGCATTCTTAAAGGAGCAAGTTTTGCAAGCTGAAACATGGTTCGCTTTGTCATAAAGTATTCACGCTTTGAATATCAGTGAAAACTGACGCATACTTCGACGCGTTTGCTTAAATACTCTTGCTTACGTAAAAAGTACGCGCGAGCAAAGGTCTACAATTGGTCAGAATTTGGCTGAAATTTTATCATATAAGGTAGCGATTTGGCAACTCTACGTCACACGTGCGGCGATGTATCATGCTCTCTGAATGGTCAGAATTTCACTTACTTTTCCCTTATTAGGTATTGGCTGGTCAAGTTTGTATTGGAAATAAAACTGGATAGAAAACGCTTTATGAATGGTTCAAATTCATTCTGTTTTGTTTTTTATAAGGAATTGGATTCAGCCAATCCACGCACTAGAAAAACAACGGTTATTTAAACATACAATGTTCATTTAAAAGTCGCGCTCTTCCAAGTTCTCATGTCTCATGTTTTAGACACTTTTAGACATAAAATCTGCTGTGAGGTCTATAAATTCAAATTCTGATGGTGAATTGTTAACAAAACCGAGTATATTTATCATTGTTTTGCTGGAAAAAAGAAGATTCGAGTTTCATCGAAAACAATGATTCTTAGTGCTTATTGTTGTCAAACTACTGAGCCAGCGAGCTGTCGTGTTTTATGGGCTTCTAAATCAAAACTCCTTTTTGAAAGTGTTTTTTTACTTAAGACCTTAAGCTACAACCATGAGTTCATTATAGGCCAGTATTCAGCTTTAATGGTCTGGAGTGCATGCGCGTGAAAAGTTGTTGGAATAGTTTTGATAAATTCAGAACACGGACACACCAACAATGGAAATCAAAATTAACTGCCTACTGATTGCCTACAGTTAACGAATAGGAAACGTATATTGGCATCAGTGGGCAAAGGAGGTTTACGTGACGCATGGGCTACAGCGCAATACCGAAGACTCTTGCTTAGCTAGGATCACATTAAGCTTAGCATATTTTCAATCTCACTTTCTTTTTGTCGCACAGCGCATTTTTATATAGCGTTTTGCTTTTTTCTCACGTATGTCACATTTCTCATCTCTTGCCAGCTCGACAATTCTCCCAATTGTACCAAGGTTGGTACAAGCCTGTACAAGCAAAGTAGGTGAAACACCGTGTTTTCACGGGTTAAATTAACATTCACATCACGGGTAAACCAATGACAGCGCGCCTACTATGTCTTTTATTATTTCATCAGTCGATCCAACAAACAATCGTTTGTAGAACATTACTACTCAGATTTCCGGAGTGAAAGAGTTGATATCGGGCAATTGTGAAACTTCGTAACGACTCAGGGAGAGATGAGACGAGACAGTGGCAACTGCACAAGGCTACTGGCGTTGCTTGTGAACACGCAGCTCACTTTAGATAGCGGATTTCGTATAGTCTCAGTATTCGTACAGTATTCGTACAATAGATGATGCTCCCCGTCTGCGGGGAGTAGACGCATTTTTCGACTCTCGTTTCACCCGCCGAGTCTTTTCTTTTCTTCTTTACTCGACCAATGAAAATGAATGATAGAAAGATGCTATTGATAACACGTCCGAAATCGCGAGTACCGACAACTGCAGTAGTTGTAAGTCTTGCCGGGACAACTGGACGAAAACCCGCAAGGTTAAAAAATGATTTAACCAATTGTTCCAAAACCGCTAGCAAGCCTAATCAATCAAAGTCCGTCAAAATCCGACAAAAATTAGCGAAAATCTAATAAAATCAGGAAAAAGTCGACAAAATCCGAATCCGAATCTGGAAAACATCGGTAGCAATCAGGTCCGGCAGGCTACTCGTAACGAGAATGAACCGGAAGCATACAAATTGAGTAAATTGCAATTCACTAGCGCTCTCGTGCCGCGTCGTTTTATTTCTGGAACACTGTTTCAAAAAATGTTACTCATGTAACTACGATCGTGCTCAAACGGTATCCGGGATATGGGGGCGTGGAGGAGGGCGAATGGGCCTATAGGCCACTGAACAGTATGCAAGGGTCCCCTGTGACTATAACCGTGTCTGTTGTCCCGTGTCTACGCGTCTTCTAATTTTCTTTCCCTTGGTTTTCACTCCACGATCGTCAGATTGAGAAAAACGGGGTTCTGTCTCGCAGTTTAAAAGTAGATCTAAAAATTGGCCGGATGATTCAAGATGAGCTACACGAGTTGCAAAAAGTGACATTAAAGAACGTCGCGCTTTTAAAACTCGTTGTCACAAGCCTTACGACAAGAAGAAACGACTTTTGCTTATACGAAACTGTGCCTAGCGTAACAAAGCCAACAACGCCTTAGACTTAAGACGCCTAATATACCGGGTTCTGTATAGTGGGTTTCACAGGGGTGAACATCTACCGTACAAGGGAAACTGAAACTATTGTGCAACGTGAATCTCTCTTTAGTTGGATTTCCATTGTCGCATAAGTTCAACTTGTGTGGCTGGCTTAATTAACTGGCTTTACAAGCGTAAATAAAATTAGAGATAATGCATGGGACTTTCATGTAAGCCGGGGTAGAAGGTTGAATAGCACTCAAATTTTTGCGTTTACGAGAAAGCCCTTTACATTGTCTGTAATTGTGACTACTGCGTTTGCGCAGCAGTCACTATTGCGATCGTCTGAGTTTTCCGAAAGTAAGTAAGTAACAATAGAGTATACTTCGGAGCCAATCAGCACAACAAATATATATATCTTGTGGTCTCTCGCGGCCACTTCGTATCAACGATGGTTTGCCGATGGTCCTCGATGACAAACGAAAATCTCATCTGCCTCGTGGTGTGATTTTCATCCGATCTCAGCTTTGGGAAGGAAGTTCTGCAATTGATAGAGGTGAGTGTATTTAACATTTACTTCTCTCACAGCTTTCATATTTTGTTTCTAACCGATCAGATAAAAGGTTTCGTGAGTATTTTTCCGCTTTTAGGCCGATATATACGACGAATTTCTATGGTGTTTCAACCTGATTTGACGACGCGTGATAAACAACACGTATACGCTTGCCGATAATCCACAAAAAACACGTACGCTTGCCGATACTCTTCGGAGGAATATTGCGCCCCATTGTGGGATAATTGAGCCTCTTTGGAGGAATATGAGGCCTCTTCGGAGGAATATTGAGCTCCATTGTGGGAAAATTGAGCCTCTTTGGAGGAATATTGAGCACTTAAGGATTAAGGGAAAACATGATCGTCTTTCCCATTGTGGGAATATTGAGTCCGCTTACGGCATAAACAAATCCTTTTCGGTAAATCATAACCCTACATTACAAGGAGAAAGTGCTTGTCAAACTACTCTACGTAAATATTTTAGTGATCGAGAAACTATCGATATGAAAGCTGTGGTAAATGATTACGAAAGTTCTTATGAAATAATTATTCCAGGTAACTGTGATATGTTAGATGTAAATAATGATGGTAGTTCAAATGAGCCTTCAATTACTGTGTACAGACTGACTGTCGGAAAGCTTTGTAAACAATCGAAAATCAATGGGCACATGTATTCTAGAGACAGGGAACCATCCAGAATTCATGTCAAATTCCTGGCCATTGGTATCTTTGTATACCACTGACAACAAAACAGCTATGGACCCTATTTATACCAACCTGCCAGAATCTCAAGTACAGTTACACATATTAGAAACATATTTTTCAGACCACAAATCAATATGTGCATTAATTAACTGTTTCAACACAGAAATATAACTTCACTAGAGACTTTGTTGTATGTTATGGGAAGAAGGATGCAAGCACACCTAGATATGATATGATATGATAGATACCAAAAGACTGGTACATAATGCAATCACTACAAAGATTTAGTGATGTTCAATGTCCCAATCCCAGTGCCCCTCTCTGTCCTCTTACAGTCATTGTCAGGTAAATATCCACCATTTAATTTGTTATATTGTAATTGATTTGACTAATATAATTGTATCCGTTATTTACTAATCAGCCATAATTCTTTCTTTATTGACAGTCGTTGCAAGTCAATCTATTTACAGGTGAATTAATAACTTTTTCTTTTCTTTTTTCAGTCATGGAAGATTCCTTAAAACCAGCTACTAACACCACTAGTGCTGTGACACAAAACAATGAATTTGTTGGTTATATATTATCCCGGCGTAATTGCCCCCTTGACAACAAATGCCTTACAACCAGCCTAATATACAACGCCCAAGTAACCTCTACGTCATCTTCCAACCAAATTACAACCAAGAACTATATAGGACTAACTGAAGAAACTTTTAAACAAAGATACACCCAACACAAGTCTACATTTACCCACAGAAAACTATCTAACAGCACAGAATTATCAAAGTACATATGGCAACTCAAAGACAACAATATAAGCTTTATTACTAAATGGTCAATCATCGCAAGAGCTCGTCCATATAACAACACCAGTAAATGATGTGATTTATGTTTATCAGAGAAGGTTTACATTATTAAACACAGCAATAACAACCTATTGAACAAACGATCCGAAAGGATTTCCAAGTGCCGACATGAAAAGAAGTTTTACCTAAAGAACAATTGACATTCATCGCCACAATAGCCATTGTCCTTCTATTGTTCCACTTATTGTAAACAAATATAAATACTTGCTTATAGGTTTTTCTTCATTAAATCTGCCTGATGAGTGCGTAAGTACGAAACTCGGAGTTGCAGCGAATATGGGTGTCATCTCCTGAATACCTTACTAAGTCTATACCGCTCTACACATATGTGTATCGAGCACTATTCGTCAGTGTTTACGAGAAATTATCACTATTATTATTATTATTATTATTAATGTTTCCCCTGTGTATAACAAAAAGTTCTTTGAATGTCAATTACAACGAAAAGATCAAGCCATAACTAGAGCAGTGTGCTTCTCACCAAGAAAGCATAAGATTTTCGAAGATTACAGTGAAAAGAAGAGCCCCATCAAAGTTAAAAAGTTCAATGTGGATACCTCTTCAAACACCAATGATATATTGATGGGAGATAGTGTAGTACTTGAATGCTATCCACAACTTGACTTCTCAAGATCACAAATTAAATCTTCAACCACGCTTTCATCAGTCAAGTCTGTCCGAATTGGTCAACATGTAACTGTCAAGGCCAAAGTTACCAACATGTCCAAAGAGGAAAAAGCAGGAGATTTAACTCTTCTGAACTGTACCCTGCTTGTCCCTTCAGCTTCAATCAAAATGGTATTGTGGGAGAATTTTATTAACCAAGTTGAAAACAACCGTACATACATGTTCCATAATGTAACAGTACAAAAGGACAAATATCATGACAATGTTTATTTGAACACAACAAAATATGGAACAGAAATAAAGCTCACAGAAGATTTTACTGAAGTTCGTAGCTGTGCCACTTACTCAAGATACCACACAATTTGTATCCACAACCATTGAAGGAGAAATATTAGGAATCACTACAATCAACTCATATTTCTCTTGCTTTAATGCAACAAGAAACTGCAACAATCTACTTCAGCAACCTATTTGGAGTGCAACAATTGCCACTTAAAGCAAAAACTTAAACCTTCATCTAAACATTGGTATGCCCAAGTACTGTTGCAGCACTCTGATAATAAGAAAATATCACTAGCACTTTTTGAGGAGCCTATTAGGCAAATATTGGCCATTCAAAACAAAGAAAACCTCATGCCAACAATAAGTGAGGAAATCCTCACAGATGTCTTGTTCAATCTTCCATCAGTTAAGTTCACATACAACACAACATCCAGAGTAGTGTTGAAGATTGCTGCAAACATGTAACTTAACTGCTTTTCACAAAGAAAAAAAAACATTTTTGTTAACATCATAGTACATCATAGTTAACATCATAGTCTTACATCAAACTTAGTTACATGTATGACTGTGGTAAGTTGTGTTTCATTAAGTTTTGCTTGTTCACTTTGTTAGTATTCTTTCGAGCAAACCAAACACTAACTTGAATTGTTGCACAATACATTCAGTACGTTTTGTTCTTGTTACTTATAGCTTTACAAAATAACGATATAGCAACTTCTGTTTAATAGATCTCACAAAGTTGTTCTATAATTAAATAGTTGCCATGATCCGTTACCATGATCCGTACCATTCTCCTTGTTTGTAATAACTCTTGGGTGATAAGTTGAGTAAAATAATCAAAAGTGTTTTTGATTGTCCAATCATTTTTTAGTTCTATTTTGGACATGATTAGTCATTACTGGTTAACTTTCACACACCATACACTCTACTTACTCTCAGTTTGACATTAAAATAAATTACCGGCAACGCCACACTGTACAAATGAAGAGCTTTTTTTCTCTCTTTTGGGTGAATTTCAACATTCTTCAACAATTGCTTACAAGCATTAGGTAACGTCTCTAATAACCAACATTCATTATTTAAAATAGTTGCATGCATTCTCATCCACACAACTGCACATTTACGACAATTCTACTCTTCATATTTTCACCTTCTAAGAAGTAGTCACATGCGCCTCTACAGCGCCTATTTTTTTACTTATGGAGGTAAAGCCAATTTGAAAATTCTCATGTATACGTATGTCAAATTTACGCGACAGTGGAAATCCTCCCTTGCATAACCTCGCTAAATATTGTTTTTCTTTACGGAGTCTTATTTCATATTTCATTTACACGAACGACAGCAAAATGAAAATCAACTCGATTGATCAAGCTGGCTCAGATTGACTCAAGCTGGCTCCTGGTGACAACAGTTGATGCGTGATCAGATGGAGATACGAGCCCGCGCTCCTCTATGAAAATGTGGAGAATTCCTACAGAGAATGAGCAGCGGAAATCGAGCTGGAAATGTTTGTGCTTTTATTTGACAGTTGTGAATCACGTGAATTCAGACAAACACGAAACAGTGGCCATTTTCTTGCTGCTGATCGCATTCAACAACAGTGATGTCGATGCGTGCTTGGATTTATCTCGGTGTCTGTGTATTTTGTCTACTTCCTTCTTGGACGTATTCGATCTCTCGTGACTACAAAGTGGGTATCACGAACAATGGGCCCACGACAATTGGGGGAACAACAACTTTTGATGCCACAGTAGTAGTAGTGGCTGTAAACTCTGAGTTTAAGAAGGTCGGGGATGATAATGAGACTGCTTCATATACGTTTTATTGGAAGCCAGAAGGGGAATGGATAAAGCATAAAACGGTTCCTCATAGCTGGGACAGTTTCAAGTTTCAGTGGACCAAAACAGGGAACAAAACTGTTGACGTTTGGGTTGAAATAATTGTGGAGATCGGTGACCTTAAGCAGCAGTATCAGAAGAACAACAGGACTAAAGTTGAGGTTACAGGTACAGGAGTTGTATATGTGTGTCCGTTTCTCGGATTTGCCAGTTGTATAGAAAACAAAAGCGGACATAGCGTCTTACTCCAGAAGTTACAAACAATGCTTCGAGTAATTTGTCAGATTAGAGAACACGTAACCTGCGATGAGACTTTCTTTTTCGGCGAACGGGAAAGAGAAAAAAACCTCCGGCCGCTTCATTTACATACTGATGAATAACAATAGAGTCCATTGTATTATGCCTCGTTCTTCAAAAGCCTCCAATTCATGTAAATGAAGTGGCCGGATTTTCTGTAATCACTTATGTTTGACATTAGGTCTGACGCATCGCGGGCCTGTTATTTATCTTCGACAGCGATTAACTACGAAATTATTTGTGCGCACACGCAAAATTTTACGGTCCCGGGTCTAGTTTCGTATGAATTTTACGAGTGGTGTAATTCTGATTGGCCAAAATGCCTTGGCTGAATAACTTTTATTCTCAGAAATCGAGGTGAATAGTGGCAGAATATTTACCGAGCTGCGAAGCAGCGAAGTAAATATTCCTAAAGCCACTATTCAACGAGATTAAAGAGAACAATTGTCTTAGCATATACCAATGGGAGAATAAGTAAACACGACGATGACGCCGTGGTTAGCATAGCCGGTGAAGAAATTTAATTTTTGTAACGGAATTTGTACAACAAAGAGACTTACCGGACTTTATTTTGCACGTGCAGTTTTATTGTGTCGTTCATTCAGGCTATTGTTTGGTCTTGCCCTTCTCAACGTTTCGTCTTTTTAGTGTTTTATTTAATTAATTCCCCCTTGTAAAACCTCTTTGAAAAAGGTGTAAAGCGAGAATCGATGGCAGCCATCTTTCGGTAGCTTGGACGCCATTTTGTTTTTTCCCCAAACAAAAGCCCACCGGCACGAGGATTACCCAGGAGCCCCTAAATTATTCACCTCCTAGGAGGTGGATAGTTAACAACTATTCACCGAAGTGGAGGTGGCTAGTGGTGGATATTTACCGAGCCGCGAAGCGGCGAGGTAAATATCCACCACTAGCCACCAACACTGAGGTGAATAGTTGTTTTAGTATATACTAAAACAGTGAGATAAGTGTACACAAAAAAAGAAAAGGGCTTGGAAAATGGAGGACTTACCAAATGACAACCCAACGCAGCGCCGATCGCCGTTAGGATCGCCGATCGCCATTTGTTGTAATTACTGCCGTACGTCTCGTTTTCTCACCGAGAGAAAAAATTTTGTTTAGTTCTAGTGGCGAAATTTCATCAAATGGAATTGCAAACATTCTGAAAGCATTCTGTAAAAAATATAATTCAACTTTGGTTCTCAAGTAAACAAGCGACATCAAATTTGGTTATGCAAGATTAATTTGCATTTGTAAACAAAACCTTTCTCGTTGCTTTTTACCGCTAAACTTTGGGTTAAAAACATAAGCCATTACCTCTGAACACGGCCAAGCCAAATTTAGTCGCTTTCTTGGAGTTTCCAGGGACTGCTTCGTTGTTAATTTGGATGATTTCTTCGCTTGTCATACATACAAACCGGGCCGCCATATTCGCGCGGCAGAGCGAAAAATTCGCAAGTTGCTCGGAGGTAAATAGCACAGGATATTCGGAGTTTGACTAGCCAATCAGAGCGCGCCTTCAACGCTATCCACTGTTTTAGTATATACTAATGTTGAATATCCTGAGGTAGAGAGCCAATCAGATTGCTCAAAATGCCAAGGTTGCTGAGTTGGTATATATTATCATATCCAGCAAGATGACGTCAAGTGCCCAAAAATCCATGCTAGTATATATCCTACAGTTGATGTCAATCGTAGTATAATAGCATGGATACTTGGACACTTGATGTCACAGAACTTGCATATCTGAGAGACCAGGAAAATGGTGGGTGAAAGGTTTTAGACATTAAAAGAGGAAGATATCAGTAAGTTGCTAAGAGAAAAGGACAGTTTCAACAAGCAAAAATCGACTAGAGCGAGTGTGCTAATTTTCAATACCTATCTGGAGGATAACAACATCCAAAAACAGCCTGTCGATCTTGAGGAAATTTTACACCGAAGTGCAAACAGAGAATGGAAAATGTGTGCAAAAAGCTTGGGAAACATTTTGAATGCATAAAAATCAATTATTTGATTCGGCTTCTGTATGATATGAAGAACTAAGAAGATCTCATAGAGTTGTATCCGCCTTAACCTTGGGCTTCAGCAGATAACACCCTTCTCGATCTGCATAATTCTTCATATCATACTGACCCTCATCCACTAATTGTTGATTAAAACACTCACTTATATATTTAAGGGTGATATGAAACGATTCAGTGCATAAGCAGAGTTTGAAGAAAGTGTTAGGGACTGGTCAGTATTTATAGGGTGTGGGAGGGAGGTTGGAGCAAATAGGGGGTGGGGGTGGATCACCAATTTTTATGCATGGCCAAAAGGGTGTGAGAGGGTGGAGGAACATAAGTGAGGCCCTGTTAGGGGTTTTTTATGTCGCCCGTCTGAGTTTCAAACCTTTTCACGTTGCAATTTCGGAAGGTTCGCAGGTCGCTCTCATAATTTTGCGTGAGCGGCTTGTCGTTCATCTCTCTCTTTTGTGTTGCCATTTCGAGGCCATATCCGTTGTTGGAATTTAGCCCTAACAGGGCCTCATAAATTCGTTCAACTATATAGCCAGCAAAAATTCACCCCAGGTGATGTTTATTTCATACATTTAGAAGGAAAAAGAGTGGAGGTTGGGGTTAGGGTAAATCATGCTTACTGATAAGGGGGGTGGGGGAGGCAGGAGAAAAGCAAACATTGGATATTCACTGTTGCACCAGCACCCCTACCCTATAAATAATGACTATCCCTAAAGAACTAAATTTTCAATTATTGAGCTGTAACCGGTAGTTCAACCTTTACTTAGCAACACCTTTTGCAACTGCTTTTCAGACAGTGTGTCACTAAATTTGGTATTCGACAAATTTCATAGCATACATTTCTTGAGTTTCATAAGTTAATGCTTATAAATTTTTGGTTCCCTAAGAATACTTTTAGTACCCTGGGTGTTCTAGGTTTTTCTTTTTTCTTTGGGGAAGCAAGAGAAGGTGAGGAAAAAAATCTCTGGTTGCGGTGGCTACGAACCTCACTTCCACACAATTTTCAAACAAGATAGCTCACCAAACCGGTTTTTTGTGGGATCTGTTTGTTTCGGTGATTTGACAGGTCTGCACATGGCGCATCAAAGTGTACAACCGGGCTTAAGCATCCTTCAGTCAAGGAATGGCAAAGTTTGCAAGCAGTACTTTGGGAACTCAGGTCAAAAGAGTAATACCTGTAAATAGTGTACATAATTCTTGTAATGTAAATTTGTTAATTTCTGGGTTTGGAAAGTTCAACTTATTTGACGTTGTTCTTTCAAAAGAGCAAAATAGTGCCATGAAGTTGTCACCTGTGTTGGGATTTCCCACCAACAAGGCGATCACTGCTTTCGAATTGTGTTGTGCTTGAAATGTAAAAGGGAAGTGAAAAAATTTGAAAAGCTTTTCGAAGTACTGAGTATTTTCAAAGAAAAAGCTTTGAAGACACTTAAGGAGCAAAAGGAACTGACTGAGTGTGGAACGTCTTTGGAACGGACTACTGGTAAAAGGTGTCATAAAAGTTTGCCAAAAATCCAGTATTAAACGCATATTGTACTGCACCTTTTATGGAGTTGGGCCAGAAGATCATGTCACAAATTAAACAAGACATGGGAAAATCATAGTGCATACATGGAACACCATTATAACCATTATACAGAGATAAGTTATGAGAGATGAATTGAGTGAACGTCTTTGGGAAAAAAAATTAAATCAAGTCAAACTTTTATGGGGAATCAGATAACAGATTCACACACTAGAATTCTTCAGCGTTGTTGTCTCAGCTTACTTCTTGACTTGCATCATGACCAGCAGAACAGCTAGAAGTGTCATTAATTATCATAGTTGGTTATTGTTAGGGTGTGATAACTTATTTGAAGCAATTTTAAAATGTCAAAAGATTTTTTGTTTCTATATAAGAACATGTTTTGTGTTGACAATATTGTTGTGAAGTTATTTTGATGTTAAACATACAACCTTGGTGAGTTGAAACATGCAGCATACAGAATGCCCCCAAGGCACTTTTTCCATCAGCAAGGTTTTCTGTAGTGTGATCCAAAGAAGTTTCTATGTAAATATAGGTAAAAGTAATATTTTTAATTAAGAGTGTGACATTGGTTTTGTCCTTACATTTTTCAAATGATCACCTAGTGAACAATGTGATGTTGAACAGGACTGAATGATAAGAATTTCAAGCTCTTAGCAAGGGATAACTTGTTGACAGCATAATGATAGAAGAGCTTTCAGATCACCACTTTGAAAACAAAAGCTTCAGACTTGCATACATGCTTCTGTTCTCACATTAAACATTGTCATGTAATTTAGGCTGCTTTTTGAGAAAGGGCAGTCTGTGTACAATTAGTAATATTGATATCAAATCCAGTGCTCAGTGCTCTGATAACTTTATAAAACAAAGGACTTTCAATCTTGATTTTTTTTTATTTTCTGCCATAGAAAAAAGAACACACAGCACATCAGCTAAATTTAAAGAGGATTGAGCGAACAACTATGTATTATTACCACAGCAATGTCATATGTTCATGTGTGAAAAGAACTTGTTATTTCATGTGTGAAGATACCATTTTTTTGTGAAAGCTAAGCAGGTACTTCATTGGTGTTTTCAATAATTTGTGTTATTACAGTGTTTAAGACATAAAAAAACAACCATGTTTGGGTAAAAGTTCTAATATTTTGAAGCAAAATGAAATGAATTGTCTTGCACCCAGCCTTTCAATAACTATTATTTACCAATACTGCCTTCTAAAACTGTTTTTTGTTTTAAACGTTTTGCAGACAACATCATTGCTTCTTTGGCAGTTACACAGGATTCCTTGGCAACATATCAGACAGAAGATGATTTTACTAATGGCGTAATGAATTTCGAAGTTTCAATTCATGATTCCAGTCATTTGTTTCAAACAAGCAAAATTGTCTGCGATTGGGACTTTGGTGATGGTACATGGCTCAAAAATTCCAACACTAAACACTTGAAACATAATTATACAGAGGATATTGGCAAATACACTGTGACTGTTAAATTACGAGGATCAGCACTGGGGAGAAACTACACAGGAATTGTTTCAAAAACTCTGAAATTTAAAGGTATTGTATCCACTATTTACATGTATGGCCTCTTTCCCATTTATCCTTGAACCAGTTTTCCCCAGGGGAAGGGACTCTCCATAGAACAATGACAGAGGTGCTTGTCGACATACTTTTTGGGGGTCAAAATTTGTAGATTGGTACCTCGAGGGGTACAAAATGATCAGTGACAGTATTATTATGGTTCCCTTTGAAGAACGAATATGGCAGGACCTAATCTTACCATTCAATTATTATTCATTGTTTTTTCAGTCATCAATCATGACTGATATAAAATATAGTTGTCTGTGTCATTGTAAAAAATGGTCAAAGTGTCACTTTTTGTGTTGTTTTTGAAGTGGTACCTCTGGGGGTAAAATGTTTGTAACTGCAATTACAGGCTACTATAAATTGTACGTGATGCATTCCTTTGCATATTTTACGTATTCTGCCTTTTTGTTTGTGTTAATATGGAAAAATCAAAGGCAAGTCAATGTAAAGAGCACATGTATGTGTACCATGCTGATTTTCTTATGTGGTGCTGTCTCAGATTTCAACAAATCCTAAAAATCTTTTTCTTGCTTTTCAGCAAACTTTGATCCCCATTTGGTGATCAAGAGTCTTCCAGGACCTAGGCTTCCTCCACTGCATCGTAACAAAACTTTGATCCCTGTGGGAACTGTTACATTTGAGTTGAAGTTCACAGATCAATATCATCTGATTACGGGAGTATCAACAGATTGGAGGTTTGATCAAGATCACAGTGTGGAGGATTGGAAAAACACATCAATCTCTCATAGATACCAGAAAGAAGAAATTGCAATTCTTTGGGTAACTGTTAGAATTGCCACCAGGCATCATGAGATTCCGTCTCTCTTGCATCACAGACTTCATGTCAAAGGTGGGTATTTATTGTTTGCTTTTTGTACAAGTCTCCTGTGAAACTCTTGGATACAAAGTTATCTAGTGTGTAAGTACGTCCACAAGTAATGATAGAACCTTTCATCAAGAAAATACAATCTCTGGGGTGCTCTTAAGTTTCTCCAATTATTTTTGGGAGCTCCAATATCTTCTGATTTCTTGCTGGTTTTGTCTTCTAACTACTGATAGCAAGTCTTTGCTTGCATTCTTTGATGCCTTTGTGAAGGGAAGTTTGTCATTACTATTTTCGATATTTTCATTCTTTTTACTGTAATAACCAGACACAGTTTTGCAAAATGTGTGAGATTATTTTTCTTCAGGTAGCACAGGACAGTTTGAAATGTCTTAGGCCCATTTCAAACGTCGAACTTTTCATGTGCCAAATATAATCCTTTAGAAAATCTTTTTTTCCAGGTGATTTGCACTAAATTCAGCACAGGAAAAGTTAAACATTTGAAAAGGGCCTACTAGTTACTAGCTGCACAATCCTGTAGATACATGCAGTCCTAGAATGCCTATTTTTATTTTATTTAATGTTGTGTTGAATGTTGTTGATCAGTCTCCGTGGTTGTCTGTCTTGGTCTCCAGTGAAAGATCCACAGTAGCTAACATGGGGTTGAACATGATAAATGCTCACTCAATTTTGTTGCAGAACCAGTGAACTCACTTAATGTGAGTTACCTGCGTTTACATCCTGAAGAAAATATTTTTGGTTTTAACATTTCGTGTAATGGAAGGTAAGTTACTAAGTACCATATGAAAGACTTAAAGTTTAATAAAGAAAGAAAAATCTCCTTCCGTAGGGCACTATTGAGTTATAGAAGCACACATGAATTTTGAAGAACACTAGAGAAGTGTAGAAAAGTGAGAGCCATACCTGCACTTCCCTATAAGTGCTTATGTAACTCAATAATGCGTAAGGAAGACGTTTCTTATTTCCTTTTTGAATTGGTCAATAACAATTAGGTGCTTGTTTTTTCTTTGTAGGAGCTAATGAATGTGTGTGAGAGAATCAAAAACCCATGAAGCCTAGGTTCTCATAGTTTTGGATAATGTTAGTTTTAGTGAAGTAAATGGGAAGTCATTAGTTAAAATGGTTCTGGCCAAAAGCATATTGCTATCATGCTATAATGAGGAAGTCTGTGTGTGATGTAGCCTGCGTGCATAATTATCTTGCACTGTAATGCACACATGAGACAGGTAGCATGCTACATAAGTATTGTAATGTACTTGGCAGAGCATGTGTTATATCTGTTTCCAGTAACATAGACAGAATAAAGTATTTTAGGCCTTTCTTTCGTAGACCACAATTGCATGCCCACAACAATTATTTATAACATGCGTTTGGTCATATTTGCATGGGAAATAATGTGTTATAGATTATTTAATTGAATAGGTAAGAAGTGCCCTGCAATACGTTTTTCAGTCAGATGACACTTATATTTTAGTTTGCAAGGCTTGAATTCAAACAGTTGGGTTCTTAGTGGTGAGAGGAGGAGTTGATGGTGGCAGGCAGTGTACAGCTAGCAACTTTGAAACTCTTGTTTCCATTAACTGATGTCTTTGATACCTGCAGCTAAATTTATAATTCTTGGACATTGTTTGTTTTGAATAATGATTAAAGTAGGATAAAAATATATAGCATGGTTTGCTAGAAGCTTGGTAAAACCAATTTTGCCATCTTGTTACCCTACAAGCAGTGGTTTTTAAGTTAAAATTTTTTGAAAAGAAATTTAACCATTCTTGTTTACATTTTTTTTGTGGCCTTATTAATAGACAAACATCCCATCATAAAGCCAAAAAAAATAATGTTGTTTTGTTTCTTTTTGTTGCCAGTGGCCCAGTTTCATTTTGCTGGCTTGTTTCAAAGAGTTGTCATCCCCCTTCTGATGACATCTGCAGCCCTACATTCATTCAGATGCACTCCTGTCACTTACTGGTAAATCACACCTTTCATGATACTGGAGAGTACTGTCTCAATGTTAGGGTGATAAACCAAGTCAGTGGAAGAAACACGTCTCTTATGGTCATGATACCAGGTATGTGTTACTGCAAAATAATAATTGTTTAAATTAATTTAGTAGAAATACTCAGGTGATTATACAAAACCGTGCACTCTGATAGGTTCGCTATCTCGGATTATCAGCCGATAATCACCTCAACGAACAAAATGGCTGCCAGTTTTTCGCGCGCCTTTAATGAAATAAAATTTTTTTGTGTTGTATAATGTTTTTTCTTTTCTTTTTTGAAATAATCACCTATGTATTTATACTAAGACAATTATTCGCCTCAGGCTCAGTGATTGTCGGTGAATATTCACCTCGACTCTCCTCGATAATCACTTCGCCTTCGGTGAATAATTGTTAAATAATTTGTATAATTTATGAATCCTTCAGATTTCATCTTTTCAAGCCATATGCATATTTAACAACAAGTTTGCTAATGAAAAGCTGACATAGTTGCTCAAATTATTTTGACTTCAATAAATTATCCGGCAAAATGGAACTCTTCAATAGCTGGTCATTATGTTGTACATGCAAATACAATTTAATGTTATTTTGTAACTAGTGTCAGCATTGTATCATAAGTACAGTAGTGTGAGCATAGGTTTGTGAGTAGTGAGTTAAAGTATCATATTATTGTTGTCTTGTAATTATGAGTGAAAGCAATAATACTAGCTAATTGCTAACAAGTCAGCCGAGCCAAAAGGCAAGGCTGACTAGGCGACAGCATTACAAAGCTGGTGCCCAATGATGACAAAAATGGTGGTAATACTGTAGTATTAGTAATAAAGGTATGTGTAACTTCTTAATGTAGAGTGCATACATCAGGGCATTTCTCAGTCCTTTTACAACCTCAATCTGAATAGCTGAATTCATCTTAGTGGGAGCTTTACCTGTCCTAACATTTAAGTTAAGAGAATTTAGTATTTGATACTTTTAACTTCTTCAGGCGGTCACTTTTCCAATTCTTATTTGTTAACTTAAATGGTTATGAAATTGTAAGAAGAGCTTATGCAGTGGTTACTTCTGGGAGTGGATGTTTGGGATCTGGGTTGTAATTCTCCATAAGCCACGTAACCCATGATCAGGCTTAAGCAGGGACACAAAAGGTTTTGAATTTTGAACAATGTTTATTTGTCTTCTTCCTACCAACTTCCAAGTTCACTCCTAAGAAGACTGCCTGATTAGAGATCAAAGCTGCTAAAGAACATATATGATCATAGTTAAAAGGTTTAATTGCTTGAGAGTAACTAAGTTCTATGTTGTTCCCTTCTATAATAATAATAAATAATAATTCATTATTTCTATATCGCGAAATTCATTAATATATGATCTAACACGCTTCTTGGTATGTTTGAGTGCTATGTGGTACAACAACATCACAATTATTGTTTTGTTATTATCAAAATTATTCTCACCCTGAAATCTTGCTTTCCTCTTTCAGACGTTATTGAAGAACAACATCCTAGCAGCAAATCAATATCATTTCAAGTGATACTTGTTGCCTTTTTGACCTGCTGCCTTTTAACAGCTCTTTTATTCATCATTGTAAGAAAGGTTATGAACAGAAGGCACAAAGCGACAGAGAAAGCTGACTTTGATTTCAGAGCTAAGAACAATGCAAGTTTTTCCACTGTGAGTTCAACCAAGGCTTCTCGCTTTCCAAAGTGCGGCTGTTCCACAGAACAAGGAGAAGAGGTTCCCTTGCTATCCCAAGCAGCAAATTCAAACTGTTCAAGAGAATGCTATTTGAGCTGTAATTCTTCCTACACAATGTCCCTGTGAAATGATGCAATGATTAGCTTGTTAATTAGCTTTACTATATTAAATTAACTGTAGAAACTTTACTAATGATATTGATATACATGCAAAATGTCATCATACTGATTGGACGAGAACATATCAATTCCAAAAAAATAAATTGAGTGCAGAAATTTCAAAAAAAATTTTTGCATGTACACTGACAAGTAATCTAATCAGTACATTTTTTAAATTGTCCTAAACATAATTTCCCGTGGGCATATTCTTGCCACTGCGTAGCATGATGTGACCCCCTTCGAGTGTGCACATGACCGCTCCCTGACTATTTAATTATTAATAGTGTTAGGACAAGTTTAGCGGGCCGTACTTCACTGTACAGCCCGCTGAATTCAAAAGTTTGTTTTGGTCGCCAGAATGTCTCCAGTAATATAGTAAATATCTTACAACAACAACAACTTTATTTACCCTAATAAATTACAAGAAGAAATAGAATATATATAGTATGAATAAATAACCAGCCTCATTTTTTCGGTCCGTACTGTAAGTTACGGATCCTCGTTTTCTCCGCTCACATTTATGGCCCGCGCGCTTCGAGCTTGGGTCATAAATCAGCTCGTAATACCATACCCTGTTTAGGACAGGTTCTGACGTTGTTTAGGAGAGAGGCGAGTAAAATTGCAAACCCTGTTTAGGATAGCGAGGCTAAAAAACCATACTCTGTCCAGCCACACTTCCCCGTATAGCCCAAATAGGGAGTACCCCCACCCCCCCCCCCCCCCCGGGCTTGGGGCATACCCTCGGACAACCATCATTGTTATATACCTTGACTTTCACGCAACAAAACGAGCACTGTGATTGGTTGATTCTTGTTCACGTGCGGCTGATCAAATTCAAATGTTTCACGACCACATGACAGCACAACTGGCGCCCAATTGTTGCCCTTTTAGCTTGGTATGTTTCCAGGGGAGGGACGGGGTCACTCAGTCATATTAGTGACGGTGATCTGCGAAGACCGGCTTTTTGGATTGAAAAAGTCATGTGATGACATTTTTGGGCTTAGAATTTTTGTGGTGACATTTTTGGAATGGATTCTTTTTGGGGGTGGGGGGGGGAGGGGTGAGGGAGGGAGCGGTTTGACAAAAAGTAAACCCGGGGTTGTCATTTTTATGACAAACGATCTCATTTATATTTTTTAATGAGACTTTCTTGGAGTAACGTTCTGGGCTGTCAGACTATTTTTAAGGTCAGGGTCTGGCCTAATACGACTAATACGACATCCCCACCACTAATATACCAGACAAACGTCTCAGGGGTATGCTTAGTGAAACTTTTTCTGAGTGTTTTCGTCATGTTGGGATTGCATCAAGGGACCTGCTCTGCTTGGGGGGCAGGGTGGGAGCAGAAACTGCATAGATTACCCAAGGACCTCCAAAGATTGCCGAAGACCACCCTATGACTGCCACATTAAGTTTACTTGTTATGGTATTTACAAGTAATCACTTGTTTTTTGTATCTTCAGAATTTGTAAGTTTCTGAAAACAGGCGTGATATTGATGTCCTTAATGTTATTCGGTCCTATGTTATTACCTACAAAAATAGTTTTTAGATTACACATTGTGCCCTCCACCCCACCCAAGGCAGGATAGGGTTACATAGTTTTGGTCTTTATCATTCTACAGGTATGCCCGTCGCTTACCAGTTTCTGATTTAAGCTCAGATGATGAACGAGAAGTTCCTTAACACTACCAAGGAAACATGTTACTTCCGATGGTGCCATTAGCGATTCTTGATGACTTCAGCAATAACGGAATAGTACCTTTTGTTATGAATGCAAGAAATTCTCACCTGGAATAGATAGATGCCTTTATTTAAAAATGTACAAAAGAAATACATTACTCAGGGTGGTCCAATCAGAGAGCTATAAAAGCCACCCTGCTATCAACTGGAGCCCTGAGGTTAATTCATACCTAGATAAATTTAATTATAAAAACTAGTTATAAAAATATAAAATATATACCGGTATATCAAATTTGTATGTACAAGAAAATGATAACATGATAATGACAATAATGGCTTAAAATGATTTAAAATTATTATACACAGTACAACCGTGATAGTAAAAAGATCTTTTGGCAACTTCCGCACGAACGGCAGGCAAATGTAAAAGTTTGCTCTGACGTGTAGAACGCACACAGACATCCTTATTATGCTTAATTGATAAAATGCTGTGGGCACCGCCCGGCTAAACTCTTGTTTTCAAGATTATAAACATGTTTCATACGCCTTTCTTTAAGTGTCGGCCACATTACTGATGCCATCGCATCACTACTGCTACCCGTCTTAACAACCACCCTAGCGGCGCGCTTCTGCAGGGCTTCAAGATATCCGCTATTTACTTCACCGCAGCAAGCCCAGACACCTATACAATATTCTATAATAGGTCTTATCATGGAAATAGAAATTGTATTAGCACTGTGTGCGGTAAGATATCGGCGCAAGCGACCCAAAAGGCCTACGCGTTTTCCGGCCTTAGAAACAATAGATTTAATATGACTGTTCCAGTTAAGGTGTTCATCAAAAATTATGCCCAAGTATTTGAACTCGGATACGCGCTTAATTATGGAACCATTAACAATGATGGAGAAAATTGTCTACTCTAGCAAGCCTCTGAGATGTTCCTAATAACATTGCCTCTGTTTTGATTACATTGATAAATAAGCTATTCAATCGGAGCCAACTCTCGATGTGTCCTAGCTCCCTGTTTAAAGTCTCTTGGATGGTAGACGCTTGCGGCGCAGAGAAAAACAGAACAGTGTCATCGGCGTTCATGAGGATGCTACACTCTACCACAACATCGGGAAGATCGTTCAGATGAAGGATGAACAGTAACGGCCCGAGGATGGACCCCTGAGGCACGCCGATAGGCACAGACTCAGCAGCACTTGAGACATCATGATAGTCGACAACTTGAGTACGGTTCATTAGATAGTTCCTGAACCAGTGAAGCTCACCTTGTACCACACCGAGACTTGACAGTTTGCGCAACAGCACAGCGTGGTCGACTGTGTCGAACGCCTTGCGAAGGTCAGTCGGCCCTGATCGATGTTGCGCCGGATAGTGTCCGCAAAGCACAAAGCTGCCCACTCGGTAGAGTGGGACTTGCGAAAACCGCACTGAAAGGGGCTGAGAATTTTGTGGCGCTGAAGATAGGCATATAGATGGTGATGAACAGCTCGTTCAAGGACTTTAGAAACTGCCGGCAGGATAGAGATTGGGCGGTAGTTGTCCATGTCTTCTCTCATTCCTTTTTTAAATAGAGGTATGACTCGCGCGGCTTTCCACGCGGTGGGAACGACATCAGACTTCAAAGACAAATTTATAAAAGCGCGGATAGGGTTTAGCTCAACTTCCGCAGAATCTACCAATAAGCGGCCAGGGATATCGTCCAAGCCAACTGCCTTTGTGCGTTTTAAGTTACGCAAAAGCCATTTCACAAAAGCTTCCGAGACTTCCTCGAACTTGAAATTGGGATATTGGCGAGTCGATAATTGCATGGTATTAGTGACGGAAACACAGGAAGACCGCGCAGATTCAAGCAGCCGAGTTACGGCGGACGTGAAGAATTTGTTGAACGAACCGGCAATCAGACTCTTGTCTGAAGACAGTGATCCATCAATGCGAATGTTCGAAGAAGCGGCCCTTTTTTCGCCAGGCAAGATTTTCTTCATCGTTTTCCAAAAAGCTTTATGGTCATTTCCACTCTTATCAATTAGGCGTCTATTATAGGCCGCTTTGGCCTTTTTTGTAGCGTTTCACACCCTGTTTCTCAAGCAGCGATAGCTCGCCCAGTCCTCGGAGTGATTTGTTTTACGCGCTTTGGAGTGAAAATAATCGCGCTGGCGCATAACTAATTTGATCTCTTTATTCAGCCAGGGACAGTTATCAATACCAGGTACACGCCTCTGGATGATGGGTGCGTGACGGTCGGCCACAGAAACAAAGGAACTCTTAAAAGCATTCCAGAGCTGATCGACCGCAACCACATGTCTATCGGGACTAACAACAAAATTCCATTGGACACTTTCAAGGTCCTTGCAAAAATCACCAGGGTTGTAATTTGCATAGTTCCTGAATGTTTTTATTTGTGACGGCGCTAAAACGCACCCAACTCGCGTCGAAAATAATGTTTCCTTTCTTGTGGATCTTGATCACCGTCAGCAACCAGAGGATTTACTTTCGGATGATCTTGGTTCCTGGGACCAGAGTAAGACAGCAACGAAAAAGTACCTCTTAGCTTGGAATAACGGTCTTGTCACCAAGATTACAAAGGTTCCTTCACACCGCGAAGATGGGCATTGTGTCTGTCGAAGAACATTTGTCAACGAAAGTGATGATTCCCTTCAAAAGACCAACGTGAAAGTCGTTCTACCCGATTCTCAAGACCACAACTTGGTCTTTGTACGTTACTACTTCGAGGGAGCGCCAGAGCACCGCATAAAATTAAAGGCTCATGGAAATGCGAAGACTGGTTCTATACCCTACCTCAGAACGTACAGGAGCACAGTGACAAAGATGCAGGATGCTGTTAGCAGAAATAAAGCTGGATTGAAGAGAGTCGTTTATCAAGTGGAACAGGACGCCGGGAGCCTTAAAAACTGCAAATCTGGTGGTCAGTTACCTCGCAATAAAGACAAGCCAAGTATCTGAAAGTTGACTGTCAGCCACGCAAAGCTGTAAAGGATTCTATTTTTCAAAACCTGAAAAGATGAAAAATTCATTCGGGCGTACTCATTAGATGACGATTCTCCAAAGGTCACCTTGTTTTCCGACTTACAGTTAGCAGACATTGCTAACTTTGTTGTAATGATATTGACGGCCACAAGTGTATCCTCTAAGCCGACGTTACCTTCCAACTTGGGCCACTCTTTGTGCTTATTACGTCCTACCGCAATACAACGCTTTATACAAAACGCTCCAGCCCCCCCCCCGTATGCCCAATTGTATTAGGGTCTGTGACGCTGTGTATGTTGAAGGACAAAGCCACCTATGTTACCTTATTCCAGAAGATGACAGGTAAGATGCCCGGATTGAAAGTCTTTCTACAAGCATATTGCAGCGATGGAGAGAAGCCACTACGCCAAGCTTTGGGTCAAGAGCTCGAGAGGTCTGTTGCATTTCTTTGTAAGAACCACGTCAAGCAAAACATTAAAGATAAATGTTCCAAATTACAAATTTCTCAGGCAATCACCAATGTCACTGTTAATGACATCTTTGGCTCTGAAGGCCTTGTGTACGCTTCCAACGAACGTCTCTACAGAAGCAAACTGGAGGAACTGAAACAGAAGTGGGACGACATTGAACTAGCAGATACGAGAAGAGAGCCGCGATTTTCATCATATTTTCTGAAGTGCAAAGCAGACGAAATTTGGAATCACGTGAGTGCGAAAGTGTCAAATGATGCAGGATTTGGTGACGAGGTGCAGTGCAACGATGTCTCTCAATCTGGCAATGCAGTAATGAAGCGCTGGCAAAATTTTTAATCAAAGGACATGAGTACTTTTGTCGATGATGTCAAGGAGTTGGTTGACAAACAACGAAGTGACGTACAGAGAGCTTTCCTGTGCTTCCATAGTCCTTACATTGTGCGACCAGAATATCAAGATCGCGTGCAATCATGCGAGACCTTGGATACCACTCCAAAAGAGCGAGGAAACATCAGTTCAGTGAAGGTTGTTGTTGACCCAGTGAGGTATAAGCAGGTGATTGACTATCACACAACCCCAATGTTGCCCCTTGGTGTATTCGAGGAAGGAGAAGAAACTGGTGAAGAGAGTGAAGGGGACAGTCTCCCATGTATGGTGCAAACTACTCCCTCAAGTTGTGGAGACGAAGAAGGACAGGTAGTGAAACCAATGCCTTCAAAACAGCCAGAAAAAAGGCAGATAGATGTTCCGGCGGTAACAGAATGGTTTGAGAATCTCCTTGATACTTTTACTTGGAAAGATATCAAAGCACTTGCAGACAAGGCAAGCAAGCTTCAAAGTGACGATGCAATTCGAAAAGGCTTTGACGATGACACATACTTTGTCAAGAGTACTTCTTCATCTCAGTCACACATGGTCAAAAGGGTAACAGGATCTCGAGATGGAGCTGGTTACTCATGCAACAAAGAGTGCATTGGATTTGATTTGCGTAAAATATGTGCACCCACCTTGGCTGTGGCTCATTACAGCAACAAATTAAAGCAGTTTGTTTCTTGGTTCAAGAACACAAGATGTAACCAAGACAATCTCACGACGTTGACAACATTTTTCGTTAACAAAGCAGCAGGAAAGAAGAATCCCAATCATCAGACCAGACAACGCAAGAAGTCGCCTGATGTGATGAAAAAAATGGCATCGTGCAATAACACACTCGGTGATGCTCTGGCCCGCTCTGTTACTACACAAGAATACTCAGCTGTTGTCACATCAGATTTGCGCTTGACCATAAGGAAAAGCAGACCTCCAAAGCCCTATGTTAGTCCCACAACAACCACGCCCTTCGAGTTAATTGAAATCAAAGGGAAAGTATGCAAGTGTGCAGGCTGTGGAGGAGATTTGAAGAATGGCCCTGATGAGTACACCAAGGATGACTTGGACGAGCTGTTCTGTGTCCGCTACAAAGAGCATGATTATGTTTGGATTGTAAAGTTCAAACTGTATAAGAAGACACTCGAAAACAAGCATTTTCATGTGTATCGCAATTGCTTAGTAGGACGGAATCCTGGCTTTGACTTAACACATGTTCAGATGTGTATGTCTTACACTCTCTCTGCCTCTCAACTCAGTTTCCTTAGGGATAGGTCGAGTACCCTTTCATGTTAATACTTTAGCAGCATAGACTTTTATGTGGTGACAAGAGTTGCAACTGTCTCATTTGTTGTGAACCGTTCCACTTGATTGCACAGTTCAACCTAGTATAAATAATGTAAGACAAACGTTTTGAAACCTTGTGAGCCCTTTTTTTAATAGAGTTCATTTATAAGGTAAGTTTCCAGTTTAAATTTCATAATAAGAGTAACTTTTAAATCGAGAGAGGAAATGCTTAAGATATTTTCATATTCCCAGAACGTCGTAGGTTTTTTAGATATTTCACCAAAGCACGAAGAACTTAACCTCTCCCTCCCCTCAAGTCCGGTCATCAATACAATACAATCAGAAAAGGAGGCCAACAGTGTTTAGAAGTCACTATATGTCACACCATTGGAAAGGTAAACAGCTGAAATGACTTAAAATTTGCGTTTCCCTGTGTTAATATTCTTTGCATAAGTAAGGATGATTAGCATCATCTATGCTTTAGTCACAGTTAAGAAAGATTATTACCAACATAAAATACAGTGACATCGACAGTCAAGTTGAAAATATTCATGGCTCAAACCTATTGTCAGTCTGTGCTATGTCACCCTTTTTTTTAGGAACAAGCCAATAATTAACTAACTAACTTTTGGACGTTTATTTTGAATTTGTCAATTACCCTGTGTGTTATATCTTTTTGACACAATGTCGTGCAATATAGTATCCCAAATGAACTTCCTGTTGCACAGAGAACAGCTTGATGCACCACTTGTATTGTTATGCTACCACACATCAGTATGAAAAGCAAGTAAAGTTTGTGAAATGTTTATGACGGCGATGCCTGCGTGTCCCAGGATGCTTGTTGCAAATTCAATGCTCTACATCACTAAAAAATTGGCCTGGCACGTGCTGTTTGCTTTTTCTTACCTGGATATGTTGTCCGATATAACGCCATTTTTTACATTTTTACACTAGCATTCCACTATATCTTACCAGCTGGCAACCTGTATGGATCGTGAAGCCGCCATTTTGGATTTTCTTCAGCGACCACGCAATATCGGCCCCCGCTCTCCCCTCCCACTTAACCTACCGTTATGGTTGAGTGCTCGGGTGGGGAAGATTGAGTTACGATGTTTGATATGGCGTTCCATCGGGGCCAAAATTCAAGGTTCGCATTCGATATCGCAGTTTTGGTAGTCTTGTATATTTTCACAATTGGAGTTTCAACTTTTTATATTTTACACTACTTTTGACAATTCAACTTTTGTGTTTTGAGTATTGAACATTGTACTTTAGCGTTGCAACATTGTAGTTTTGACGCAATTCAACATTCAAGTTCACGATATCCAACCGCAATCCAATGGATTGCGGGCTCACATGAAAGGACAGTTTGCCCTATCACCTCCCGAAGGGTAGCCTTATTGATGACTAAGAGGATTGTGGGCTTTCGGGAAGGATTTGCCGAAAGAGTTTGGTTTCACACGTGTTATCGTAAAATTTTCAAGATGAGCGATCAACTTAATGAGGTAAGATCAGCCCTTTTAAAAGTTGGTGATCGCCTTTCAGCCTTGAGAGAAGTTCCTCAAAGTAAGTAAGATTATATTTGTACGTAACATAAGTAGAACATTACATATCATCGTGATTTGGAATTGCCTAAATGTCACAGAGCTTTACGTAGAGACGCACACGTGTGCGAGTTGATCTTCTATCCAATACAACTTATTAGAAATGAAACAAAAAAATTAAAATATCTTGAGCAAAAAATAATTCTTTTTATATCCAATAAAGTTTATAAGGATCTAAGGGGAATAAAGCAAGGTAAACATCGCCAGTGGCCAAAGTTAATATTAAGCTTAACTATGCAATGAGCAAAAAAAGCTTCAGATGCGAACGAGATATTGTGCGAGTCGAGGTTTACCACAATCCGCTGAAGGTAATCAAATTTATCGAGCACTAGCTCGAAATTCATTTGATTATTTGATTCATTTATTAATCTGTCTATGTTACTTATAATGTCGTGAACAGATTGAAGCAAGAAAGATATGTCGTCAGCCATGGCTCAGTGGATCCAATAAGGCTACCCTCCGGGAGGGGGTAGGGCAAACTGTCCTTTCATGTGAGCCCGCAATCCATTGGATTGCGGTTGGATATCGTGAACTTGAATGTTGAATTGTGTCAAAACTACAATGTTGCAACGCTAAAGTACAATGTTCAATACTCAAAACACAAAAGTTGAATTGTCAAAAGTAGTGTAAAATATAAAAAGTTGAAACTCCAATTGTGAGAATATACAAGAATACCAAAACTGCGATATCGAATGCGAACCTTGAATTTTGGCCCCGATGGAACGCCATAGTTTCAAGGCTGAGTGCTGTAATATTTGCATTGTTTCGTTCCCTCGGACGTTGAAAATTGTGTTAGTAACTTTTTACGGTATACCCTTTTAAGAGGTATAGATTTGTTCCTTAGCGTACTCGTTCGACTGTTTTTTAAAAATCTGACCACCGGTAGACCACAGGGTAGGCCATGGCCTACCCCAGGTTTTGTCCACACCCGTTTGGATTTAGAATTTTAGAAACATATACGGTATGGTTGGTTCGGCATTTTGAAAATCCCCCCAAACAGTCGGTAAGTTCCTTGTATATTTGTGGTTTAGTCTCAGTTGCATATTATCACAATTTTTACTCCCAGAAAACCTACCTACTTGAATTGGAGCATTGTTGTGTTATTTGATTAAACCTCACTGAGTACCGAGTTTTTGACGTTTTATTTCTCATCCTTCGCTTGGCTGCGTAACACAATTCAACGCGGCTCGGGTCGCGGTAAGGGATTTTTTGTTGTAATTACTGCCGTGTGTCTCGCTTTCTCGCTGACATAAAAAAATTGTTTAGTTCTAGTGGCGAATTTTCTTCGAATGGAGTTGCAAACTCTTTCCGTATTTGACACCATTCTGTAAAAAATATAATCAAGTGAACAAGTGACATCAAATTTGGTTACACAAGATTAATTTGTACTTGTAAACCTGAAACCTTTCTCGCTGGTTTTTATCGATAAACTCCGGGTTAAAAACATAAGTCATTACCTCTGAACGCGGCCAAACCAAATTAAGTCACTTTCTTGGAGTTTTCAGGGACTGCTTCGTTGTTAATTTGAATGATTTCTTCGTTGGTAACGGATGCAAACCGGGACGCCATATTCCCGCTGTGGAGCGAAAAACTCGCAAGTTGCTTGGAGGTTTGACTAGCCAATCAGAGCACATCTTCAACGCTATCCACTATTTTAGTATGTCAGTATATCATCCATATATTATATATATTGGGTTGGATGACCCAATTATTAACATTGCAGCCGCATGGCCTCAACAAGAGACAGGAATTTAGATAAAAAAACGTATTTGCTATAACAATTGAATCATTCCCGTATTACTATTTTCTACCCTAATTAGCCTATTTTTTCGTACCTTGGTATGTCACCTCTATCGCCTTTATGGTTAATTATGGATTTTATATCTTCAATTTTTAAATCTTATTGTCATGTATATACCATTGTTTAGCTTTTGTTATTTTTCCTTTATAAGCGTGCTTCCAGGTCTTAGATTTCATTTTAGTTTTTAACTTTTTTACTTGTATATCTGATCAATATTCACCGAGACGAAGTCGAGGTGAATATTCACCGAGAATCACTGAGCCTGAGGAGAATAATTGTTTTATTATGAATACACAGGTGATTATTTCAAAAAAGAAAAGAAAAAGCATTGTACAACACGAAAAAATTTTATTTCATCAAAAGCGCGCAAACGACTGGCAGCCATTTTGTTCGTCAAGGTGATTATCGGCTGATAATCCGAGATTTGCAACCAATATCAGAGGGCGCGATTTTGTATAATCACCTGAGTATTTATGCTAAATATATATATATATATATATATGTTGTAGTTCAATTTTTTCCTTGGTTCAAATTTTATTTTCCTTTGTTTTCTGGTATGGTAAGGTATGGTAATGAGTTTGAAACAAAGGAAAATAAAATTTGAACCAAGGATAAAATTGAACTACAACATATATATATATATATATAGGCAATTGTGGAAAACGAGGACGGACAACTTCGAGCGAAAAAAAATATATATATATATACAGTAAAAAATCTAAAAAAAGTTTAAAAATTTAATAAAAATAGACGTTTCGGTCAATGACCTTCATCAGTTGCAGTGCAAGTGAATAAGAAATTACAATGTCCTTAAATAGGTTTACAGTATAAAAGATGACATAATATAACAAAGATGATTACATAACAGGGCGTGGTAACACATGAAAATGAAAAAATTAACCAATGATAAACAATCGGTGATTACTAAGCGAGAAACTATGACAATGCGATACAAAACTCAAGAAACGCAAACCAAATATGAATAAATAATCGGATATAATACAAATAAGATTAATGTTAAAAAACTATAACATGATTCGTCAAGTCAGCCAAAAGTGTGAAGGGACCCGCGTGTAAAATATTCACAGTATTCATAAAAGGCCATCCTAGGAAAAACTTGTAATAAAAACCCCAAACAAAGCCCTTGAAGCTATGCCGCGGCAAGGCACAACAGGCGCCCTGAACAGGGCCCTTAAACAACAATAATGTAATAAATTCCCCGATGGGGGCCCCTGAGAAAACCTTGCACTAACAAAGCTAACAAGATCCAAGGTCAGGGCCTTTGAACACCTGAACTAAGATAACCGCCAAATTAGCAAGTTATTTTTACGCTAGTTGTAGTTTATTCTTTTTTTCGAGTGGAATTCCTGACGTTTATTCAAGCCAAAAGGTGCCAGAGAGAACAACTGTGCGCTCCAATATGCCTCTTTAGTGATTAAAAGCTTTTCGATGTTACTTGTATTGTTTGCATTTATCTGCACTTGATCAATACACTGGAAAGAAAAATCGTTTAAGTCGTGCGGTGTTCTGTTGAAATGAACCGCTACCTCACAAGTCTTTTTCTTGGTCAGCATGGCAGACTTGTGGTTGCGAAATCTAACTCTAAAATCTGTTGTTGTAGAACCAATGTATTGTAAGTTACATTTATTACACGAAGCCAAATAAATGACATTTTTTGAATCACAAGAAAGTTTCGGTCGTATCTTATAGCTCTTGCCTGTTTGAAAACTTTGGAAAGAATTTGATTCGACAAAGTAATTGCAACAGAGATCACATCTTGTTCTTTTGCATTTAAAGCAACCCCTAACCTCAATAGCCTCTTCAACTTCAATGTTAGAGCCATAACGAGATGGCGCTAACAATTCCTTAAGGTTTTTAGATCTTCGAAAAGAGGCTATGATGGAATTTGGCGGGAAAAATTCTTTTAATTTGGGGTTGGATTCCAAAATACCTAGGTGTTTTCTGATGATGCGACCAACATCAGGTAAATTTGGATTAAATGTTGTTACAAATGGAAACAATTTCTTCTCAGCTTTGGCACGAGTTCTAAGTAAGTCAGTTCTAGATGTAGTTAAGGCTTTAGAAAATTGATCTTCCACTAGTTTTGTGGGATAACCCTGATTGACTAGATAACCCTTGTATTCAGTTGTTCTCTCGGCAAGAAATACTTGTTCAGAGCAGTTTCTCTGTAACCTAGTTGCTACGCCATAAGGGATAGCCTTGAAAACGTGTTTGGGGTGAGCACTTGATGGTGGAAGATACAAGTGGCTATCAGTTGGCTTTGAATAAACGTCTGTCTGAATGAAACCCCCGATGAGATGTAGAGTTAAATCTAGCACGTGAAGCTCGCTTTCAGAAAAAAAACTAATTCAAATTGAATGGTAGGATATAGAGAATTTATAAAGTCAGTAAACTCATGCAGTGCAGGGAGGCCTTGTTGCCAGAGATCAAAAACATCGTCACGGTATCGCCACCATAAGGCCGGCTTTATGGGGCCAGAAAATTTAGCTTGATAATCTATTTCCCCCATGGCAAGATCCGCGTAACTACAGGCGTTCTTTGGGCCCATGGCTGTGCCATGAATTTGTAGGAAAAAAGTTTTCCTTAAAAACCGAGTGATTGCTCTTCAAACAAATTTCTACTGCTTCTAAAATGCAATTAGTGGATGGAAGCTGGTTTTCTCTAGCATTCAGTGCCTTCTTGACTGCAGTAAGACCGAGTTGATTATCTATGTTGGGGAACATTGACACAACATCCCAAGAAACTAAAAGGGTGCCTTCGGGGAAAGGGCCTCTCCTATTAAGATCCTCAATTCTGTTAAGTAAATCGGTCGTTTAACTAGTGGAAAACTAGTGGAAGATCAATTTTCTAAAGCCTTAACTACATCTAGAACTGACTTACTTAGAACTCGTGCCAAAGCTGAGAAGAAATTGTTTCCATTTGTAACAACATTTAATCCAAATTTACCTGATGTTGGTCGCATCATCAGAAAACACCTAGGTATTTTGGAATCCAACCCCAAATTAAAAGAATTTTTCCCGCCAAATTCCATCATAGCCTCTTTTCGAAGATCTAAAAAACCTTAAGGAATTGTTAGCGCCATCTCGTTATGGCTCTAACATTGAAGTTGAAGAGGCTATTGAGGTTAGGGGTTGCTTTAAATGCAAAAGAACAAGATGTGATCTCTGTTGCAATTACTTTGTCGAATCAAATTCTTTCCAAAGTTTTCAAACAGGCAAGAGCTATAAGATACGACCGAAACTTTCTTGTGATTCAAAAAAATGTCATTTATTTGGCTTCGTGTAAGAAATGTAACTTACAATACATTGGTTCTACAACAACAGATTTTAGAGTTAGATTTCGCAACCACAAGTCTGCCATGCTGACCAAGAAAAAGACTTGTGAGGTAGCGGTTCATTTCAACAGAACACCGCACGACTTAAACGATTTTTCTTTCCAGTGTATTGATCAAGTGCAGATAAATGCAAACAATACAAGTAACATCGAAAAGCTTTTAATCACTAAAGAGGCATATTGGAGCGCACAGTTGTTCTCTCTGGCACCTTTTGGCTTGAATAAACGTCAGGAATTCCACTCGAAAAAAAGAATAAACTACAACTAGCGTAAAAATAACTTGCTAATTTGGCGGTTATCTTAGTTCAGGTGTTCAAAGGCCCTGACCTTGGATCTTGTTAGCTTTGTTAGTGCAAGGTTTTCTCAGGGGCCCCCATCGGGGAATTTATTACATTATTGTTGTTTAAGGGCCCTGTTCAGGGCGCCTGTTGTGCCTTGCCGCGGCATAGCTTCAAGGGCCTTGTTTGGGGTTTTTATTACAAGTTTTTCCTAGGATGGCCTTTTATGAATACTGTGAATATTTTACACGCGGGTCCCTTCACACTTTTGGCTGACTTGACGAATCATGTTATAGTTTTTTAACATTAATCTTATTTGTATTATATCCGATTATTTATTCATATTTGGTTTGCGTTTCTTGAGTTTTGTATCGCATTGTCATAGTTTCTCGCTTAGTAATCACCGATTGTTTATCATTGGTTAATTTTTTCATTTTCATGTGTTACCACGCCCTGTTATGTAATCATCTTTGTTACATTATGTCATCTTTTATACTGTAAACCTATTTAAGGACATTGTAATTTCTTATTCACTTGCACTGCAACTGATGAAGGTCATTGACCGAAACGTCTATTTTTATTAAATTTTTAAACTTTTTTTAGATTTTTTACTGTATATATATATATATTTTTTTTCGCTCGAAGTTGTCCGTCCTCGTTTTCCACAATTGCCTACAAATTTCATTACTCGAGGTTTGGACTACGAATCCTTTTGGATCCTTCTGGCGTGTGGCATCCCTGTTGGCTCGAAGCATCATAACGTTTTATATATAAAAACGTTAGATAAAGCAAGGACGGACAACTTCTGACGATAAAAAAGTTAAAAAGTTAAAAATTTAATAGAAAAAACGTTTCGGTCTTAGACCTTCGTCAGTTTGAATAAAATTCGGTCTTAGACCTTCGTCAGTTACCTTCGTCAGGTAACTGACGAAGGTCTAAGACCGAAACGTTTTTTCTATTAAATTTTTAACTTTTTAACTTTTTTATCGTCAGAAGTTGTCCGTCCTTGCTTTATCTAACGTTTTTAAATTCATTTTTGTGGTGAGGCTTGGACTGTGAATCTTCATTGATCCTCCTGACGCAGTGGCATTCTTTGTTGGCTTGAGGCATTTTATAACCGTTTATAAATATATATATATATATATTTATATATAACGACTGGATGCTATCTGGGATGCATCACAAATAATCCAACTTAACAGTCTTAAACAGAAACTTGGGCGAGAGCGAAAGGGCATTAAACTTTTTTATTATATGGCTTGTGCTTGTAGGCGATATAACGCGCGCTCTGATTGGCTAACTGTCAATGAATTGTAGGGCATTATTCTCCCGTAATGCCCACGGGCCGATTACGGACTTGCAAAAACAAAACAAAAAGGAATTAAAAAACCATCGATTTTTTTTGTCTGAAAATTGTAGCGGCTGAGAATGAGTGACGAAGAAGAACACTGTGAGAGTGAATTTTATTATCCGGACGAATTACAATTTCAGGACAACAGTGATTTGACAGAATGAGTTGGCGAGAGAGAAAACGAAGGAAACAGTCAAGAAGAAATTAAAACTCTCGTGAAGGAGCAATTAAGTGACAACACAACTAAGAAAACAGTCAGCGACATGAAAACATTTCAACGCTATTTGTCATCAATAAACAAGGGCGATGTAGAAGTTTTGGACCTACCGGCTGATGACCTTGACCATTTACTTGCAAAGTTTTCAAGGACTTACGTAAAATTAATGGCGACGAGTATGAGCCTAACAAGCTGTCGGGTTAACAACGAAGCATTCAGAGATTCCTTTCCGATGGGAAATCTCCATTCAATATTCTTGTGCAAACTTGAAGGAATTTGAGATGTCACGTAAAGTTCTCGCAACCAAACGGAAAAGTTTAGTTCTGAAAGCCAGCAAGGGCAGCAGGCCAAACGCCACCCGCTCGTTGACAGATGAAGAAGAAGACAAACTCTTCAAAAGAGGCCAGTTTGGTGCTTTCAGTCCCGAAGCCCTGCAGAGAGCCATGTGGTGGTTTTTGTCCCTCCATTTTGGCTTCATCGAAAGTGATGAACAAGACTGAACATTCTGAACAGTGCATTCCCTGTAGTATATTTTCAACGAGGCCGTTGACATTTTTCTGTACGTATTGACTTTGGCCGTTGATTCTCAAAAATATTGACGAAATTTTCCTTGTTGTAACGTGACCATAACATTCCACATGAACTTTTTACAGCTGCACTATAAATTGTGACGAAAATAAAAGTTATTTTAGATCGAAAGACGCGTTAGTTCACCTGATTTGTGCAGTTAGAAAAGATGAATAAACAGGGAAGCGCGCGCACTGCCGGATGTAAAGTGATCACTTCCGCTGGGCTAGCTTTGCCTTTTTTGCGTTATTTTTGTTTTTGTGCCATATAATAAACAACTTAATAACCTCGACCGTTCGGTCGTTACGGGAAAATCTCAAACCTCGGCCTACTGTATTGACCTCGCTATCGCTCGGTCAATCAACGGCGAGGCCTCAGTTTGAGATTTTCCCGTAACGACCTCACTCTCGGTTATTAAGTAGTTAAGATTTACCTGTCAGTATCCGAGTCCATATCGATTGCTTCAACTTCATCAGAATCACCTCCAGAAGAACTCAGACTCTACCCTAGGCGCTGGCATAGCATTATCACGAGTTTTGCGCAAACCAACGAAGGACGCCTTGTTGTTGTGCGCCAAACAATTCTGACTTCTTTGTGTCATTAAGTTTATCTAAACTTTTAATTTTTTGTCAAATAAACTTATTTCCTCCCCTAACTGGTTCCATTCTGTTAAAGTATTATTAACGAAAATTCTCATGTTGTTGACAAAAAGATCATGATCTGCTCCTTTCAGGACCCCATGGAAAATGGAAGCAGAAATTTAATCTTCCAATCTTAAAACATTATCAATAAACGGAACAAAGCTATCCTTCACCGAGTAATGCAGATTCGCAGTGTTAAAAGAAAACTTTCATCGCCCATGATTTTGACGAAAATCTAACGTTCGAAGGTATGTAAACCCAAGATTTTCTGCAGCTAGGAGTAATAAAAAAATTAACATTTTTAGTTTCTTGGCAATGAAAGCTGATAGCAAATATTTCTTTTACATGCCGAAATCCGGTTTTAACGAGTTGTAAAGTGTTTCCTACCACACTAAAACTTGAGAAGGAAGGAAAGAAATGCCGGATTGGTGGGCTCAAAGATATTTATGATCATTTTGAAACTTTTTTTGAGTTTCATCTTATGACCACAAGTTTCTTATCCGTGGGAAAAACATCCGATGTAACCGCCGGATGTAAAAGTGAGTAGTGTGCCTAATATCTACATATGAAGCTACTTTTTAAAGTTATGTACAATGAAAATCAGGGATAAACTGACTACGTCTTCCTCGCCTGTTTAAAAGGGCAGTAAAGTATTTCCTACCACACTAAAGCTTGGGAAAGAAAGACAGAAGTGCCATATTGGTTGGCTCATAGATAGCAAGGATCATTCAGGAACAGTCAGTTCGAGACAACAACTGAATCAGTCGTACGTGGGGACGACATCTGACAAACTGTTAAAGCTAATTCTTAACGAGTAATTTAAATGATAGTACTTCCTTTTGTTGTCTCCCAGGAGGGAAGGGTTGAGTTTTTTTTCTTTCACTTCTATTTAATTTCTAGGTGGAAGAGTAAGAAAAAACTGCTTCAGAAATAAACTGACTACGTGTTCAATGCCCGGTTCCCACGATTAGGTGAGAAATGAATGAATTTTTTATATCGCTTGTTTTGTAGTTTGATCTGAAGCTGCATTAAACCAATGCAGGCACTGAAATTGACTGAGTGAGTAAATAATTTTGTAAGAAACAAACTAAATAAACAAAGTTAAGATAAAAACGCTTTCTTTACTTTGTGTACAACAAGTCGTGTCACAAGTTTTCCGTATATTCACAGCAGCAATCCAGGCGGGGGTAAAGGGGTGGGTACTCTAAAAACCTTGGTGGGGTGTTTTTTTTACATTAACCTGTGTGATTAGCCCTCCCACCGGCCCCTTTCTAGACCTATAAGATCTTTACTTAAACACTGGACATTTGTGTCCGGAACATTTCGAAAAAACTGAGACTCCCCATGTTTTAACAAAGTCATTACGGCTAATAAAACAGATAGAAAACGTATTCAACCTCACAATCCAGATGAAGAAACAGACAGCCTCAGCCCCTCCCCACCATCCCAGCAGTGCTGTTTTCTACTGGTCTTCTTTTTAGCAGCAGAAAACCGAAAAAGCTCCAACTCGCCGAATCCGGAGCTTGCATCGGTCACCTGTAGTTGAGATCATTGTCAGTACTCCATCATGGATCTGTGGATACGTACAAAACGCTGCTCTATTTCCGACTTAGAATCTATATCCATTTGCAACTTGAAATGGGCAAAAAAAACTGCTTTTCTTAACTATTTCAAAGCATACTCAATTCAAGGGTGGCCTGCACAACAGCCTTTATTGTCGGGGATGCTCGGGCGGATTTTGGGGCGCGAGCACGTGGGGTGGGAGAGAAGAAAAAGCTTTTTTCTTGGCTCCCTCTCCACGCGTTCGCGTCGCAAAACCCGCCTGAGCATCGGCATTAATAACTGCTGTTGTGCAGGCTAATTTAAGGGCCTCAGTTCAAGATAAAATTTAACATCCAACTTAATTTCAGACCTCGACTTGTTAAAATGATACATATTTTCAGAAGCAATAGGTCAAGCCTACAGGCGTACCTTTTGGGCCTTCTGCTGTGATACTTATATAACCCCCATTCTTCCCAAGAGGAGCCTTAAATTATAATGACGAGGGCAGTTTGCAATTCCAAAATTGCAAAAAATAAGCGAGTGGACATTGTAGAAAATTATTTCACCGGCAGGGAGAGATCAAACACAGACTGCAATGATTCGATTGATGTTGTTTTTAGCTTGTTCAATTTCACGCGCTAAAGATCTTTAACTGAGATAACAGGAATACCACAAAGAATGTGTCCGTCACTGAGCTGTCGCTTGATAGTCACATTTATAGTTTCGTTTACTTTCACTCTAGACTTGGAAGCTAAAAATACCAAGAGAAAATAAACGCGCTTTCACCAAATACACTTATGGCTAGCAACTGCGGTGCAAATCAGTTCACGGGAGGTCGGTTATGTAACTCATAAGAAAGCACTAGCAGAAACAAACAACCGAAAAACTAAGGAATTGATTTATACTTTAATCATTTAAGTATAAATCATTTTTTTACAGTTATTGTTTTCTCAAACATTTGATGAACTCCCCCTAAACGTGCCCGACCGTTCGTCCACATTTTAGGTGCACAGCTGTCGTTATTTAATTTTGTCAAAAAATAGACGAAGAACATCTAATGTGACACTAGAAAAGCTTTCTAAACTTAAAATAACTGGCTTTGAGATGTAGGGAGTTGATAATGAGCATATTAATCATTTTTCCATCAGTTCTTAACAGTTTATTCATTACACAAATTGTAAACGAGCTGCCAAGAGTAATTAGTCCAATTAAACAGCTCCTTTCTATCTCTCAACCACAATGAAATTACACGTCACAAATATTTGCAAGTGTGACGGATCTTTCCGCTGAAGATATAGACCCTCTAAAAGGGAAACTTTTTCTGAAGAGGAAAAATGTCCATTAGCATCGCAACGCCGGACATTTTGTTTTGAAACAACATACATAGTTAGCAACTAAAATGGTTTTCTTTGCCAGCGTTGTGAGAGAAGGAAAGATCTTAAAGCTTCTCGACCCTTTTATTACAAAGTTAACCGATAATCATTGTCGACATCCAGTCTGTTTCTAGGGTGGAATTTGAAACTCACGTCACAAGCCCTGATAATAAAGCGACTATTTTGATTTCGGTAGAAACTGTTCTGCAGATGAAAGCAAGATAGTACGGTCGTACGCACAGAGGCTTATACTCAAGATAGCGGCTTTTTTCAGCTTGCCGCAAGCAAACGATTAGTTTACAACATAAACAACGATTCTTTTGGTAAAAACAAACTTTGAACCGCTTTGATTGTTTCCTCGCAGTACAAACTTTGTCATATGGACAGAATTTCGTGATACGCTTCTAATGGTAGCGGGCGTAACTGGGTTAATAAAGCCTAATGCAACTCGGAGACTAAACAAGATAAGAGTGAAATATTCTAGCTTTTTGCTTTGCCGGATTTTACTGTTATAAAAAAAAATTCTGCGTCTAATATCTTGCAATTTTGCAGTAGTCACTTGTCCTCTTTTTCAAATATCAAAATTAGAACTCAAAATAGAATGGCCCTGTATCATATATCTACGAATGCAACATGGAGTCTTAAAAAAACGACGCAAAGGAACTAACGACAACGACGTTTATCTCTACTTTCCCCTTTAAAAACACACACTGAAGTTTTGCTGAAGACCAGAAACGAACGGTTTATTACAAGTGACGGTAATTCGCTGCCACTGAGCTCTCTCAGTAATGAACAGATGAAAGAGGTTTTCGATAAAGAGATTCTCCCAGCTCGCGCATTCATAGAAGGAAGTAAAATCCGATGCACAACTGAGCGCATTCGGTCAGTCAAACGGCTCCCTCCCAATGTTTACAAAGATAGGTTTTCGCTAGTTCACGGACCAAGCTGTTTATGCTTCTTATTACCTTAATAGTTTGTTTTTATCTGCAGCTAAACTGTGCCCCTTGTGCAAATGAACATTCAACTTGGTCACAAACGTAACATGTTACGGTTTTCCTGTTGAACGGCACAATTTCTCAAAAGACTCTGCGCACAATGAAAAGATGTTTAAAAGTTCTAAACATACAAATTTGGCATGTTTCCTTCAGTATTTATTGTTTGACTTAAATTACACTTTTGTTTTGAAAAGCATTGCGGTTTCTTTTAACTTTCCGTTTTTTGTTTTGGCTTGCTGTCCATTAATCATGTTTTAACACCTACGTTTATTTCGCAGTTCCATTGTTGCTTACTTCTGACTAGAGGAACTATGGAAATTGAGATACCAATTTTGCTTAAATATCGTGGGCAGATTGGGCTGTCGGCAAGTGCAGGAAACGGTCGCCATGTTTCAGCGCATTGCAGTTTTCCTGTTTGTTTTGATCGCAAATAAGTACATTAAGAAAAAACAACTCTGCAGTTCTAAGTCGAAATGGGCTCCACACGAACTTGAAACCAAACACTGACAACTGAATGAAACAGTCTCTAAATGCAATACTAATAGAATATAAATTTGAAATCTAAAAACCTTGCAGTTAAGCCTCACAGTAGGAGAAGATAGCAGGGGTTAAAGTAAGAGAATGCAAAAAAAATTGGTTTGACTAAAGTACATATAAATAACGTTATTTTGATTTAGACAACTTTAAAATAAGTAAATTCAACTCTCTTTCCTTTTCACAAGATCTCCGTTTTTGCAAAAAAAACGTTTTTATGGAGAGAAACAATCTGCGAAACGCATATTTCCAGTCAAATTTGACTTTGTCACAAGCAAAATGACTTCTGATCATTAAGTCTTGTTAACGCTACATGCAAGTGTTTAAACAATGAAGGTTCCTTCCGATTGCTGCTCATTAAAAGTTACCGTTCCAAGAGACTTTTTATACTGAATTTCAGTGGAACTGGCGAGGATTCTAATCTTGCAACATTGAATGGAGTCTTGCATTCACTACGGGGAACTTGATTCAGGTTTCTTTCTGTCGACACAGAAGAGCTCTCATTTTCCCCAATTGTTCTTTTTAATAACTGAATCTCTTGTACTGACCCACCGTTGGGTTTAGAGCATTGACGCGAAACTCTTTCACTCGTTTCATCGCCTTTATCATTTGTTTTGTCGTTTGATGTTTCTTCAGTGCCGTTTTCCACCTCTAATTCGCCTTCTGTTGGTTTATCGATGCGCTCGCCAGCCACTTGCTTAGCTTGCACGTGTACATTCTTAGACCTCCTTTTACGCCGCCAAAACCTTCCCTCCTCAAACATTTCTTCAAAGGAAGCATCCAAAGCCCAGTAGCAACCTTTTCCGGGGTCTGATTTATCGCGTGGAACTTTCACGAAACACTTGTTGAGCGACAAATTGTGTCTGATGCTGTTTTGCCATCCTCTTCTGCCCTGTTGGTAATAAGGAAAATTCACCATAATGAACTGGTATATTCCGCTCAGAGTAACCTTTCGCTCGGGAGAGTTCTTGATAGCCATGGAAATCAAAGCAACATAAGAGTACGGTGGCTTGGGCAACGATTCTACGCCTCCATAGAAGCCGAACCCTACGCCGTGGGGATAACAGCAGTTCGCCGCGTAACAACAGCACGGGCAAACTGCTTCGGTCGACCTCCGTTGAAACCGCTCTGTTAAGGCGTTGAACGGCCCGTACGGGGAGAACCCGACTGGAGCGTAAGGACTATACATTTTTTTACAGCAAGAGCACCGGAATAGCGTTGGAACAAAGTGTACGATGATTGTAACGCAAGTATAACCAGCTGCGCTTGAGAAAACTTCACAACGGATATGGTGTCAGGCACGCCCTAAGACCACCCAGAATCTCAGTGCTTTAGAGACTGCTGTCTCTCTGTGTTTGTTTACAGTACACGTTTAAGTGTTTTGAAGACCACACATCAAATAGTCCATGTTGGTAATCGTATCTGTATGACTATTGCCTTATGTATGACAACTGAGCTTGGATTAGCGACTTCTGTGATTGTGCCGTCGGCATCTTGCGTGGGAGAGCAAAATAAACGTTGCGAAAATAAAGCATTCAATTTATCCAATTTCCCTTTCTTGATAACAGCATTGCTAACAACGGAAAAAAAAATTCTTTGTATTTGCGATTCTCGCCTTTGAAACAATCATCTGTTCAAAAGCTACTTAATGTGTATTGTTCCATTATCTCTTGCATGCAGAGGTGTAAATATTTACATTGGAGGTTTGTTTTAAGACATTTGTAAGCATTTAAGGTTCGTTTCTTTGCTGTGTTTAGTTTGGCGCCGGAAAAATGTAAACTTTTCGCAAATCTCCTTACTAATCTTGAT
>OX453275.1:20132566-20252566 GCA_949710005.1 Ricordea florida | reverse complement strand
TGGTCAAATGGGAACAGGAGTTCCTCTTCGGAAAAAGGAAAACGGAACAAATGGACCCCTTTGTGTCAAATAGAACGCGAGTTCCTCTTTTGGAAAAAGGAAAACGGAACAAATGGACCCCCTGTGTCAAATGGGAACGCGAGTTCCTATTAATTCGGAAAAGAGAAAACAGAACAAATGGACCCCTTTGTGTCAAATGGAAACGCGAGTTCCCATTAATTTGGAAAAGAGAAAACGGACGAAACATTTAAAATCATCAGTTTAAGTTACAAACGAAGACTATCAGTACAACTGCTTTACATGATTGCCGTGTGGGAATCCGATATGTCGGGCACGTTTTTCAGTATTCGCCTAAATTGCACAACAGATCCGGCATTTTGTAAGCTATTGAACAAGTGATTCCATAATGTGAACCCACTTTTGGAGAGACTTCCTTTCAAATAGTTAGTTCTCGGTTTTGGAAAAGCCAGCTTTCCCTCGGAGTTTCTCGGGTTGTAATGAGAGTAACTGAGCGAAAAGACGTTAAACGTATTCCGGGACAAGACCGTTTACTGTTTTCTACAGCAATAAGGCTTTCTGTTTCCTTCGTCGAATTGATAGCCTCTCCTATTTAAGGATGGATAGGAGAAGGGCTGCGTTTGTATCAAAGGGCAATTTCGTAATTATTCTAACTGAACGATTCTGCAATTTTATTTTTGAGCTTATCGCTCAAGAAGCCACTGAAACAGTACCAAACCGGGTTGCAATAGTTAAAATGTGGCAATAAATTAAAGCGTTATAAATTTGAATGGCAGTTTCGTTCGGAATAAAGGGTCTCGCCCTTCAGGTGAGGATGCCTTCTTGCTTATTTCCAAAACGCGTTTGCACCAAGTAAGTTGAGCATCGATGGTAACACCCATGGCAAAAATTTGGTATGTCCAACTTTCTTGATGACTTGATCGTCAATTCTTATTTTAACGTGTTCGTTTTAGACAGATAGTCTATACCTTGAGCCAATTGTCGTCAGTTAGCTCTGTTTTGACAACATTTTAACTAAGCGTCTTGGCTTTCAGCCAGCAGCTTAGGTTACGTAAAGTTTGGAAGTAATTGAGCTTTGTGTTGGTCTGTTTTTTTGGCGCTCGCCTGACTTAGGAATGCTCGACCTCCATGATGCCTTTTCGCACATGTTGCGCCAATTAGCATTTGAGTTATGAAATGCTGATCGTGATCCATCGCAAGTGTAACACTTCACATCTTGTTGCTACATTGTATACTGAACCTAACGCTCGAAATGAATGGACAGAAGTTACAGTTTCAAATACTACTACTATTACTCTCTTTCTCTAAGGAGAGAGAGATAGAGAGAAAGAGAGTAGTCGTAATAGTAGTAGTAATTTATATCTTTTTGAGTTTGGCTTCAGTTAAAGCAAAGTGTAAAGGATATGACAGATACAACGGGGACACTACTTGCAGTTCTGTTGTCAGGCATAATAATTTATGTCTCATTTTACATTCCTTTGTTGCAGTTCTGGTTAGCTTAGTCGTCTCAATGTAATTTCTTTGCTGCAATTTACATTAACCCTTTTTCGTAATACAATAACTGTGCCTGAGAATATGACGGATTCGTGTTGATGTCGAAAAGAATGTCTGACCACTTAATAAGCAAACAAAACAGACGTGTGTAGAAATTGTCATTCTTTGCTAAAACTGAAGAGAAGAGAGAATTATGTACATGCACCTTTTGGTAGCTAGCATTTATTTCGAGCGTTACGTTCGGTATACAATGTAACATTTTACATTCCTTTGCTGCAGTTCTGGTTTACCGTAATTTCGTCTTCTCTTAGGTTATATATTTCGAAGTTGATTTAGCAAAGTGATTTACTAAGAGTGATGGGTAAAATGAGCACAGTACTTGATGTGGTTCGCCATCGAATCAAACTGTACCGTTCCTTGCAGTTAAAACAAATACTAAACCTATTTGTACCCGTTCCCATTTAAAGGAACGCTTCTGTGCATTATGATGGTTGGTCTAACTTTATCTTGCCTCTTCGAGCAGGGAAGCGATTTGTTTGGGCGTGCAGGATCCCAAAGTTGTGGGCAAATATGGTCAATGCAAAATTTATGTTTAAGGTGAAGTTATTTGAACGTTTAAACAACCGGAACAGAAATTTTGCGAAACGATTCTAACCCTCACCCTCGTCCTCGTCCTCACCCTCACCCTCATCCTCACCCTCACCCTCATCCTCATCCTCACACTCACCGTCAACCTTACCAGCATCCTCACCCTCATTCTCACCCTCTGCCGCGTCCTCACCCTCACCATCACCCACGTCCTCACTCTCACCCTCGTCCTCACCCTTACCCTCACACTCACCCTCACCCCTCGCCCTCATCCTCATCCTCACCCTCACCCTTGTCCTCGTCCTCACCCTCTTCATCACCCTTACACTCGCCCTCGTCCTCACCCTCACCCTCACCCTCATCCTCGCCCTCACCCTCGCCCTCATCCTCATCCTCACCCTCACCCTCGCCCGCGTTCTCACCCTCACCCTCGTCCACACCATCACCCTTACCCTCACTATCGCCCTCACCTTCACCCTCACCCTCACCCTCACATCACCCTCATCCTCATCGTCACCCTCACCCCCACCCTCACTCTCACCCTCGCCCTTGTCCTCGTCCTCACCCTCATCCTCGCTCTCGTTCTCACCCTCGCCCTCGCCCTCGCCCTTACACTCATCCTCACCCTCACTGTCATCCTCGCCCACACACTAAGCCTCACTCTCACCCTCACACTCATCCATCACTATAACCCTTACCCTCATCCTTACCTTCACCCTCACCCTCATCCTCACCCTCACCCTCACCTTCACACTCTCCCTCACCCTCACCCTAGCCCTCGTCCTCACCCTCACACTCACACTCACCCTCACTCCCACCCTCACCTTCACCCTCACTCTCACCCTCAACTTACCCTCATTCTCATCCTCACCCTCACCCTCTTTCTCGTCCGCGCCCTTGTCCTCATCCACACCCTCACCCTCGTCCTCACCCTCGCCCTCACCCTCATCCCACACTCACACTCACCCTTACCCTCACACTCACCCTCACCCTCATACTGATCCTCATCGTCACCCTCACTCTCAGCCTTACCCTGATCCTCACTTCCACACTCACCCTTACCTCACCCTCATCGTCATCCTCATCCTCACATTCGCCTTTGCCCACATCCTCATCCTCACCCTCACCCTCGCCCTCGTCCTCGCCCTCACCCTGACTCTCACCCTCACCCTTATCCTCATCCTTATTTTCACCCTCTACCTCGCTCTCGTCCTCACCCTCATCATCACACTCGTTCTCACTCTCACACTCACCCTCAACCTCGCCCTCGCCTTCACCCTTACCCTCATCCACGTCCTCACCCTCACCCTCGTCCACACCGTCACCGATTAGTAGTTCGTGACATAATTTCTGATGCAGAGAAAGTAAAAGAAAATTTTGCCTGCCCTCCCAACTCGTCATTATTCGGACTCTTGATAAAGCAAATCTGGGGAGGTAAAGTAAAGCTAGTAAAGATAGGCTTGCACAAGGAAGGGGGGTGAAATACTATGCGATCGGTGAACGGGTCCACGCCAGTTTGGACGAGCCTATTTTGAAATTGGGAAGCCGATCAAGCAAGAGATGAAAGCATCGCTAGTGAACGATCTGTGGGAGGAATTGCAAATGGAGTGAATGGAAATGGAACTGCAACATCTCTGCTTTGAATTTCTGAAGGAATTGAGGCCGGGGGTAATTTTCCAGCGGAATTATTCGCCTCGAGCGACGGACACTCCGGGAATCACTGTTCGGCCTTGCCTTTCTTTTAGCAGTGGAACACCAAAATAGCAATAACTCGCCGAAAACGCTTCAAGACGGCCTGAGACGCGAGCAAACAACAAATAATACAACAAAGCAATAAGGTAACTTGATTTTATTTTAAAAAATTACATTTTTTCCCTCTTTCAAGAAAAACCGTTTACATACCCTACAAACCTTTGTAAATAACCGTTTGTAACACAACATCGCTCGCAAGCAAGAGTCACGTCCGCGTTCATGAAATGAGCTTGGGCCGCCTGTGATAAGGTAAAACATCTTTTGGACAGAAAAACCTTATCGGTGAATATTCACCGAAAGTCACTGAGCCTGAGGCGAATAATTGTTTTAGTATAAATACACAGGTGATTATTTCAAAAAAAGAAAAGAAATAGCATTGTTTAACACGAAAACATTTTATTTCATCAAAAGCGCGCGAACGACTGGGAGCCATTTTGTTCGTCGAGGTGATTATCGGCTGATAATCTGAGATAGCGAACCAATCAGAGCGCGCGATTTTGTATAATCACCAGAGTATTTATACTAATAAACGTTATTAATGCACTGGTCTTGTTCAAACTCTATTATTGTTCAGTTGTCTGGTCCAGTACGACAAAGACGTATCAACAAATTACAAAATGTCCGAAACTTTGCAGCTAGGATTACAACCCGCTTGCAGAAATTTGATCAGATTGCCTCTATTCTCAAAGAATTGAAATGGTTGTCTGCCAAGTCCATGCTTATCTACAGGGATTGCATACTGGTTTTTAAGAGTTTAAGGGGACTGGCCCCTTGTAGTGTATTAGGACAGCGGTTGTACAGGTAAAAGTATACATCCGGGAGAGTAGAGGAGCGGGAAGAAAAGTGTTGAAACGTGTACTGCGTGTGTTGTTGTCTTTTGCCTTCGGGACTGCCTTTGTGGCTTACTATTGCGGTTCGACACTACAAATTGGCGACGAGGATGGCGAATTCAGTTGAAAGAGCGCTTTCGCCTTTGGATTTAAGAGGTTCTTCCTCTCAGGTCGCGGAACGATGGCGACAGTGGAAAAGATCGTATCAGTATTACGTCGATGGCAAGGGAATTGCGAATCCTTCTCGGAAAAAGGCTCAGTTACTTCATTTAGCCGGCATGGAAGTACAAGATATTTACGAAGATCTTCCAGATCCTGGACCACTGAATGCTGACCAGGATAATGAGTATGTTGTGTGTTTACGAAAATTAGATGGTCATTTTCGAGCCGAGGAAAATGTACCGTACGAGCGACATGTCTTTCGTCAACTTACGCCGACAAAGGGAGAGACCGCTGATAAATTCATGGTTCGCTTTCGTAAACAAGCGCGTCATTGTAATTTTGGTGCAACTTTGGAGGAAAGTTTGCGGGACCAATTGATTGGAAAGTTGCCTGATGTGGAGCTAAAAAAGAAGCTATTGGAAGTCAATAATATTACTCTGGAAACTGCAATGGATAAAGTTCGAAAGTGGGAAGCCTCACGCGAGCAGGCAAGTCAAATGGTCACGCCAAGCCAAGAACCTGGCGCAGGCACTAATGCAGTAGAAGAAAGTCCTGGACGTGGAACCAAAGGAAAAGGTGTTTGTTTCAACTGTGGTAAGGAAGGTCATTTTGCTCGAAGTAAAACTTGCCCAGCCCGAGGTCGCAAATGCAGCAAGTGTCGTAAATATGGCCATTATGCTAGCTGTTGCAAAGGGGGAAGGAACCTAAAGTCTGGTAAACAAGGCACCACCCAACAGTGGGGAGGCAGACAGCAGCGTCATGGTAAGGGGGGACAGGCCAATCAAGTAGAGGATCGTTGTAAGCAATCAGGTGAGGATGACACGTTTGCTTTTACTATAGAAGAACAGACATGTGCAATGTCAAGTTCCACTGAGCCAGTGATCTCAGTGAAGATTGGTGGAATCAGCAGAGAGGTGTTAATTGATTCAGGTTCTGCAAGTAACCTTATTAGTAAAGATACACTGAAGGAACTTAAGTATCAGGGGCTCAAGATTGAATTAAAACCTTGCACAAAGAGATTATATGCTTATGGGGGTCGAGAGCTTGGAGTTGAAGGCCAGTTTCAGTCAGAAGTTTCCGTATCGAAAGCAAAGGTAGTAGCAAATTTCATTGTTGTTGAATCTGGGCGTTGTTTGCTGGGATATTCAACTGCTACAGATCTTGGAATCCTTCATGTGGATCCCATGGGAACTCTCGGAACAGGAGACTGTAACACTGTTGATGATACCTTTTTGGGAGGACTCAAAGCAAAATATCCAAGTGTGTTCCAGGGAATTGGAAAGCTTAAAGGTTATCAGTTGAAACTACACGTTGATCTCAGTGTTCCTCCAGTCGTTCAAAAGATGAGACGAGTACCTTTTTCTTTAAAGGACAAAGTAACTGCCAAGGTTAATGAACCCCTTGAAAAGGACATAATTGAGAAAGTCGAGGGGCCTACAGTATGGGTAAGCCCAGTCGTTGTCTCTCCAAAACCGTCAGGGGACATAAGACTATGTGTTGACATGCGGAGAGCCAATGAGGCCATTATTCGAGAAAGATTGCCTATACCAACCATAGATGAAGTCCTTGAAAGCCTTAATGGGAGTGGTGTTTTCTCGAAGTTAGATTTAAGGTGGGGTTTTCACCAAATAGAGTTGGATCCTGAATCAAGGGATATTACTGCTTTTGCCACCCATGATGGAATCTTCCGCTACAAGCGTTTAAGGTTCGGTGTAAATGCCGCACCAGAAAAGTACCAGCATATCGTCACCCAGTCAATGGCAGGTCTACAAGGTGTGGCAAACATAGCAGATGATCTTATCGTCCATGGTCGAGACACTGAGGAACATGATAAGAACTTACACAGTGTGTTGCAACGTCTTAGTGAGAAGCAGCTGACTTTGAATGCTGAGAAGTGTGCCTTCCGAATGTCTAAAGTGGTATTTATGGGTCTTTTGCTTAGCAAGCATGGAGTCGGCCCAGCTGAGGAAAAAGTCAGAGCCGTTGCAGAAGCAAGTCAGCCTCAAACACCTTCAGAAGTTCGTAGCTTCTTAGGACTTGTTGGATTTAGTGCCAGGTTTATACCTGATTTTGCAACCACTGCTGATCCCCTCAGAAAACTTGCAAGAAAAGGAGAACTGTTTGTGTGGGGCGAAAAGCAGGAGCAGTCATTTCAGAGATTGAAGAGTCAAGTTGCAAGTGCACCAGTCCTAGCTTACTTCGATAAGGACGCGCCCACCCGTGTTATTGCTGATGCAAGTCCAGTAGGGCTTGGTGCCGTGTTGGTACAAGAAAAGGATGGGGAAAGCCGTGCCGTCTGTTATGCCAGTCGCAGTTTGAGTCAAGTGGAGCGTCGTTATAGTCAGTCGGAGAAGGAAGCTCTAGCCTTAGTCTGGGCGTGTGAACGCTTCCACCTCTACTTGTATGGGCTCCCACAGTTTGATCTGGTGACAGACCATGAAGCACTTAAAGTCATCTACTCAAGGAAGTCTAAACCTTCAGCCAGAATAGAGCGGTGGGTTCTGCGTTTACAACCGTACAACTACCAAGTGTGCTATGTACCTTCAAGAAAAAACACAGCAGATGCCCTTTCCCGACTAACTAAGATACCTGCTTCAAGTCAGTCCATAGAAGATGATGGATATGTACGCATGATAGCTCTACATGCTGTCCCTGTTGCATTGAGAATCAAGGAGATTGAACGAGTCTCAGCCCAAGACTCAGAGTTGCAAGCAGTCAGGAATTGTCTCATCGAAGGAAAATGGGACAATGCTCCAAAGCAGTATTTGCCAGTGCGCAATGAGTTGAATTTTATCGGTCATGTGATTCTACGGGGAACAAGAATTGTTATACCCCAAGCACTTCGAAAGAGAGTTGTCAGTTTGGCACACGAGGGGCACCAGGGAGTCGTAAAGACGAAGGAGAGACTCAGAACAAAGGTCTGGTGGCCTGCTATGGATCGTGATGCCGAGAGAAGATGCGCCGATTGTTACGGGTGCCAGATGGTTACCAAGAACGTTCCACCTCCACCATTGAAGTCAACGCCATTACCCAAGCAACCATGGGAAGAAGTAGCTGTGGATCTAATGGGTCCGTTACCGTCTGGAGAACACTTGTTAGTTCTTGTTGATTATTATAGTAGGTGGATGGAAGTTGATGTTATCCGAACAACCTCCAGCAAAACCATCATTCATTGCTTGGATGCCCAATTTGCTAGACATGGATTACCTAAAGGTATGCGTACCGACAATGGCTCAAATCTTGTGGCTAAGGAAATAGAAGATTATCTGAATGAAATGGGGATTGAACACCGTTACACGACACCTCTATGGCCAAGAGTTAATGGCGAAGTAGAGAGGCAGAACAGGTTCTTCGCTTCTTCTTCGCTTCTGAAGTCCATGAGAGCAGCCCATGCAGAAGGAAAGCATTGGAGAGAGGAACTAAACAGATTCCTTTTGGCATACAGGTCTACGCCACATTCAACTACAGGAAAGAGTCCTGCCGAGCTACTGTTCAGAAGAAAGCTAACAACTAAAATGCCTGAGCTAGTCAATGTTGAAGAGGAGGAAGTAGAAGTAAGCGACCAAGCCGTCCGTGATCGGGACACTCAGAGGAAGCAGTTTAACAAGGACTATACTGACAAGAGGTTTCATGCCAGGGACCGAAATGTGAAAGAAGGAGACAAGGTCCTACTTGAGAAGAAGAAGGAAAATAAGCTGTCACCTTGCTACGAGAAGGAACCATATCAGGTGATATCTCGTTATGGGGACCAGGTGGTGTTGCGATCACCGGAAGGTGTTCAGTACAAACGCAACCTTCAGCATATTAAGCCATTCAATATTCCAGATCCTAAAGAACAGGGAACACCGCTACAGAATGCTGAACCGCGGACTGAACCTAAGCCGTTTGAGATGCCACCTATGGCAAAGGATCAATTACCAATGGCTGAACCACCTCCAGAAGATGAACCTTCTGCTGTACCTGCAGCTGATCAGCCTGTGAGAAGATCCAGCAGAACTACGAGCCGTCCGAAGGCTCTGAATGACTATGTTCTGTACTAAAGCTAGTGACATTTGCATTGTCATTACTAGTTGTTGTTATTGCATGAGTGACATTGAAACATTGTTTTATGAGCTGAACTGCAAAGGCTGTTTATGTTTATGCATAGTGTGACTTTTCTCTTTAGATTGGAACTGAACTTTTACAGTATATAAAGAAACCGGAGTTTGTAACATTTCTGTCTTTCGAGGTTGATTATCTAAGCGAAGAGAGAGAGGGAATGTAGTGTATTAGGACAGCGGTTGTACAGGTAAAAGTATACATCCGGGAGAGTAGAGGAGCGGGAAGAAAAGTGTTGAAACGTGTACTGCGTGTGTTGTTGTCTTTTGCCTTCGGGACTGCCTGTGTGGCTTACTATTGCGGTTTGGACACTACACCCCTGACTACCCTTTTGTAAGGATTTAAATCCATAATAAAGAAACACGGAACTAGATAATAACATGGACGTCCCAGGGTACAGAACGGCCTCAGGCCAAAGAACCTTCTATTATCGAGCAGTTTCACTGTGGAATTCTTTACCGAAAGACTCACTGAGCTCACAACCTTCCATTATTCAATCAAAGTAGGACTATGGTGAACTCGTGGATACATTTACAAAATAGAGAAGTTAGATGAGAGAAAAAAAGAAATTATTTTAAAATTAACGAAGTGCTTTTTCATAGTTGTGATTGAATGAACTTTGAAGATAATTCCTCGCGAAGCGAGGCCGAAGGCCGAGCGTAGCGAGGTCACTAATCGTGTCGGTTCCGGTCAGACCACGTGGCTCGCAAGCCCGAGTAAATCGAGCCGAGAGTTTTTATATATGTATATATATATATATATCTATATTTTAAAGGTGTCCGTTCGCAGGCCAGGTTACCTGGCAATAGTAACGCACTTGAGAACGCTGAATTTCCGCCATTATTCGGTGATGCCTTTTTGAAAGTAATGTAAATTTTGTGGAAACCGATTTCACTCGTCCTGGAAGTACATCCCAGCAAGGTGATCTCCAAGATATTCAAGAAATATTAGCACGAGATCGTCGCCGAGTAAGTTCGAATACCGTGAAAATCAACACGAGGAAAGCACGACTCAAAGCAGGGATAGAGAAACGACAGCAGGGAGAATAACAACAGAAATCGCAGCCAAGACAACAACTGCTCGCTCCAGAAAAAGGCAAACGAAACAGCAGGGAAAATGACCAGGAATTCAATCAAGTTAGTTTTGAATTTGAATGTGTTATTGATAGAAATACAGGACATGAGTGAACGATTACATAACGAAATATATTGGTGTACTACATTTAGCAAAACGACTTAGAAGGGACACCGAGTAAGAACGACTTCAACGATTGGAGATGTCTCTGGAAAATAATTCTATTAGTCTAAAACCGGAATCGGAAGACGACCAACAGATTACAAGAGAATGTAAATAGGTATTTTTCATAATAAAACGATAGCGTTTCCAGTTTGAAGTAATTTCCAACACAGAGAGTTGCAGTTGTTATAGCAATCATTTATAACGATGTGATCTGATATCATTGCAACAGTGAAAATATTGTAAATTTTCTTGATCTAGCAGTTATGTTAAACATTTTCAACAGAATGTATACCCTGTGTCACTATAAAGTACTGGTTCTGCAATATTATCAGTGATCAATGTGATCATTTTAAAATAAAGCAAATGTGATTACTGAATTCTGAGTAGTATTTCTCTTTGCTATATATATATATATATATATATATGTATGTATTCTCTGATTGAAAGGTTTCAATAATATTGTGTAGAGACAAGTTTCATAGCCTTTTCACAATGGGTCAGTTTTACCTTAGAGTGCAATGACCCCCCCCCCCCCCCCTGATAATATTGCTATCTAGAACCCCTGCCCTTTTTTCACAAATGAAATGTTAATTCAAGCCTTAATTTGCAAAGTTAGACATAACATATTAACTTTGTTACTTTCTGCCGTTTACTTTATTTTTATGTCAAATATCAATATTTCATAACAACCACAACATGCAATTAACCTTTTACATTGGAAAAACTTTATAAAGAAGAAAATAAATTTTGTAATGCCAAAATGTTTATGATCTTTCTCATATATTCATTGCAAGTGTGCTGTATGTAGTAACAAGTGTTTCAAGTTTCCTAAATGCCCTATGCTTTCAATAATGATTTTCCACACAAACTTTCTAGACAAATGACTGCACTAGATTCTAAGCCTTTTAGAAGAAATGGTATTGTTTGGAGCTGTTTTGATTACTACCACCTCTGATGGAAAGCCTATTAAGAAGATTTTTGTATTGCTTTTAGTAGTAGAGTAACAATAACTTTACCAAGATTAAGACATGAATCCCACCCCATAAAAATATATTATGTTTAACATAAAAAATATAACAATAATAATATCAATACCAGTAATAATAATAGTAATGATAATAATAATGATAATAATATAATGATAGTTCTTCTCGTTACTATATGTCATTGGTTACAGTTCAATACCTCTGGCTGCCATGACTTTTTCGATGAAATACCGTCCTTATATTAAATCTTTCTTCTGCAGTTTTTATAATAGAAATTTTCATATATTCAAAATAATGTACTATTCTATGGTTGGGTATGGATATTTTGCCTGTTTCTGTAACAGCACAATTAAACTTTCATGTGGTATATACTTTTGACTGATTGATGTTGATTTCACATTATTTTTTTACAGGAGTACGTAGTGCAGCAATCTTTTTGAACATATTAAGATTTCAATAACTCTTTCTTACATGTATTGTTTTTATGATATGACCTAAAAATAGCACAACCACATACTATACAGTGGGCACTCACTATTACCAAACCTTTATTCAAAGCTTTTGTAGAATCCAATTGTTTTACCCCCAATTTGTTGATATGGCATCTCTTTTGAGGGAAGAGGAATTTTTCTATCTACCACTGGGGGTACCATTGCAACTGGAAAGAGTACACACATTAAAACATGCACTATTCATAATGCTCTCAATTGTGGTTACCCGGGAATGAAATAATGACTGCAGTAGACAATAAAATATCTAATCAGAAGATTCTTCTTACAATGAATCTCATGCAATTATAACCAAAAATACATAAACAAAAAATAATTGGAGCGTTCAGCTCATCCTCTGTGTAAAAACATATTGTGTTCAAAAGTGATGTACAACAAAGAAGACAAAGCAGTAGAGACTAAGAAAATAAAACTAAAAAAAAACACAGGTTTTTACACCGTGGTAAACACAAGCATTCATATCAACTCTTCAAGATTTCACCTGCAAAAGATTTACAATCATTTTCAATTTGTGTTAAGTGAATATTATTGTGATACTTCATCGACTCTGTATTCCCTGTCAAGATAATAAATAATTTTACTTCTATTCCCTCTGGTGCAATCTCAGTGGCAGTGAAAGAGCTAAATGAAGGTCAATTTTTAAGCACTGTGTTGAGCGGTATACTGATCATGTAATTTGCACCAGGTGTCACTAATTGTGTACCAAACACAGCATAAGAAATAAAATAATGGGGATTACGCTAATATAAAAAATAAAATATATAATATAAAAAAAAATAAAGAATAAAATATGAAAGCATTGTGACTTCTTCAAAAACTAGCTTCGCGAGGTTTTTGCGGGAGTCGTATTTCTAGTTACGTCACAAGTTTGGAGAAAGAGGGTCTAGTTTTTCATCCGAAGGGATTATTGCTGCAATAGCCGAATTTTAGCGGAAGTGGCGAAGCACCGAAGAAACGGAGACTTGAAGAAACAAGGAAAAGCCCGATTCCAGTAGGAAATGTGCCTTTCGCACCGTTTCCCTCGCCTGTAATGTCATCTACGCCCAAAAAGCAAGTTAATTCTAGAATTATAGAAAAGCCCTCGTCGACTTCGGTGATATCAGACAAAGAAACCATTTTCTTTGATACATGCGTTTACAACGGCGATAGATTTAGACAAAGATCTATCCTGGACTTGCGAACTCACTACAAGCCGACAGAAACATTTCAGTACGCACATTTCGCTTCCTGCCACCCACCTGGTGTCAGTAAAGGCTTCATCAAGGGCGAAGCACTTAGGCTGCTTCGAACTAACTCTTCAAAAAAACCTTTGAAGAGAATATTGAAGCATTCAGATCACGCCTTTACACGAGACGTTATCGAGTTATTCTGCTAAATAAAGTCCTCTCAGAAGTGAAATTCGTGGTCTTTTAGGCTGGTCTACAGCACAAGTTTGATCGAGAGCTGTAGCGAACTTCCTGTTATCGTTTTCCTTCAATCGTTTGGGGAGGAAAGAGGTATGTAACTTGTTGATTGTACTCAGTTAGATTTCTCCAGTTTCTTTGCTGTCGGTTTAATTTAGTTTCCTTTGATTAACACTGTCTTGTAGTTCTGTGATCCGTTTTACTCGTGTTATTATGCAGTTGTTAGTCCCACCTGTTGTACAGTTTTGCCTTCTTATTTATTTCAGTTTTTACGCAAATTCAGTGATTCGTCTGTTAAGGATATAATACCATAATAACTCGTTCGCTGAACTTGTTGTGACAAACTCCCTCTACGCGGCTCAACCAGGACACTATCATCAAAGATAAACTAACAACATCGAGGTCCCAGTCGCTACACTCTGTGTTGCCAGGAAACAAGTGACAGGATTGCTACGATTGGCCTTACTACATTCTTGGAAAGTTCCGATGATCCCCTCCTTTAACTAAAAAACGGATCGAAACTGAAACAGCCAATAACATAACGGCTTAAGGTTACTTCCCACCTTCAGAGGCCAAAAAAATCGTTTTTCCTTTTATTTGACAAAATTTAAGTTAGTCATTTTATGTAGTGTTTAAAAAAGAAAAATGTTAAAAATCTCAAAAAGCGCCAGAGTTATTTAGAAAAACGTATTTTCAAATAAAGTTAATAAACTAGGAAGGTGTCATAATCTTGTCAAAGGGCGAGACCCCTGTGGCAATTTTCGCGGCAAACGCTTATCGCTCGTATTTCATGTTATTTTTTTATTTGCATATTTTTTATTTACATCACGTACTTGACAAATCCTATCGACAAAATTCCCTCGTGGAAGCACTTCACGCTAACTCTGATGGAAAAATTAAAAGCAGAAAAAATTCCTTGGGTAAAGAAAACGGAAAAAAAACCGGCCCAAAGAGGAAAGAAATAGCTCCCTTTTGTCCAGGAAAGAAGAAAAACCTTGCCGAGAGCGACAAAGGCTCTTGGTTTGGGCAAACGCCTTCGAAAATCTCGGCATCTGCTGAAGATCCTGAGCGTTCGAATATCCTTGGCGCAAGTAGCTTAAAAATCAAAGTCAGCGCCGGTGCGGGTTGCGAACAAGATTCTTCGTCGGAATCTGGCGAAAGCGATGAAAGAAAAAAAAAAGAATGTGACACTGACGGCCCCAAACACTGGAGCATTGTCGATAGAAATAAGCTCAATCGAAAGCTTGCTGGTCGAGTCAGTTGCAGCTTGTCTCTTCATACTCCGTTTCACGCTAGCATCCAGGTTTCGTACAAAGAAGTCGCCGTCAAACCTAAATTTGTCATACATAAGGTTAAAACGAGGTTTCCTTTCACTATGCATTTGCTCGCCTTGATACAAAAACATAACCAATCACCTCGAAGCATAATTTTCAAATCATGAAATCATGAAACCTATCCAACGGAACTCTTTCAGCAGTAAGGGTATTTCTCAGGCTATCCGTCGATTTGTTAACGTGTTGTTTTAAAATGGCACGTTTTCCGACTTTAACCTTTTTGGCGCGGGTTTTGCCTTTGCCTTTGGCGTCTTTGCCCATTATATTGCGTCGTCGTCCTGAATTGAACTCCACTGAAAGAGATAAAAAAATGTGTTGCAATGCGATGCATTCCCGGGAAATGTTGATCTATTGTCATAGACGGTAGGAGGTCCTGCTGTTCCATTGGTTTGCGGTTTTATCAGGCGAGATAATCTCCTGGCGTGCTGCGAGTTGTTTACGAACCTTTACGGGCTAAAATCTGGCATTTGATTTTGGGAGGAATACACCCACTTTGAGCGAATTTATAGGGTATGTAGATTTGACGGATTGCCGTGAAATTACGCCAGAACATTCCAGAGATAATGACAAACCAAAGTGTGTCGGGAAATTTTGATATTTAATTTATTTTTCCCGTGGCGTCCATTTACGCAACACGTCTCGCATATTCTTAGCTACTCCAACTTTAGATGTGGATATCTAAACAACCAATCTAAATATCGAAAAAGCCCGACATACTTTTGTTGATTGATGCCTTGTGAATAAGATTGTGCAGCCATTTTGCTCGTACTGAGGAATCCGATACCCGATAAATTCAATAAGAACCCTCGGTCGTTTCACGCCTTACCGCCTTCAGACACTTCCTAAAAGAAAACATTGCTGAAATTGTATTTTTATCGAAAACTACATTTATTAAGCTTTCTTATGATATATGGTTTGTTAGGGATTTATTGAAACTGGCGCGTGTGCGATTTTTTTCCCGAAGGGCACCCGCGAAGGTGGGAAGTAACCTTAAGCGACCAATCACAACGTTGAACAGACACATAAATACCACCACCTGAGGACAAATAAGTCGCTTGACTCTGATGATGACGTGCACTCAGGCTGTCGAAACGTCAATTGACGTCATCAAAAACGGTTCTCAGGGGAGTTTCAGAACTAGCTACACACAGACAGGTGATTCGCTCCTGACACAGACGATCAAAATCTACAAACACCCACCGAGATTCCTGACTTCAAACCATTTACAATATCCTCCTTGGTTTACTGCACATGCATGCTGCCAAAAAGAAGACTCCGTATTCTGTTCAGAAAGAAGCACAAACGTTTTATACGGCGTTTGATTTACCTGAATTACTTTAAGGTATCAGTAAGGGGAAAATTTGCCATTTTACAAACTTTTACTTTTTTAAACGGTTGGATAAATCTTGAGGTTATCTTTAAAATTAAAAAAACTCCACGAAAAAAATATTATATCTGTCGCTAGTTATTGGGCGATAAAGATTTTTTGCACACTAATTACTTAATTGAGAGTTGACAAGTTCTGTCAAATGAATATCAATTTTCGAGGCAAGGTGTCACGTGACACCAATAACATGCTGAGTTTGACACTCGATTTCGCGCGCCATAATCAGTGCACGGATGTCTTCGAGGAACAACAAGCGATCTTGCCCTTTTTCATCGGCTAAAGAAAAGCCAAAGAAGGCAGAAAACACTTTTGACCAAAGGGCCGCTAAATTAGCGGAAAGCGACAAAGGGTGTTATTACAATCAAGAAAAATTGCTGGATGAACTCGATCGCGATCACGAAGCCAGCGAGCAAGCCGAAATAAGAACAAGTCGCCGTAAAATACGATTGCAATAAACTGTCGAAGCAGAGGAAATTGAAGAAGAGAAGTTTACGTTTACGACGTCCGCTCCAGCGTTTCCCTTTGTGTGCTTGCATTTTCTCGGGCTCTATGGGCCTTTGGCATCTTTACTGACATGGCCATAGTTTTGAAGATTAGTCAAGATACATAAAATTTCATCACCAAACATCAAAAGATGATTTCGTGTTTACTTACCTTGGAATTCTAACTTCACACATGAAAAAGCGGTTTATTCACAGGAAAATAATTTAACGCGTGCCGTCGAGGGAAATTTGTACCTGTTCCATGTTAACTGTCACACTCCTATTGTTATATAGAAAGTTGATTAATCTGCGGTTTCTCCATTGGTGTGATAATCTCATTACACTTGGATGCCGCCGAAGTTTAGTTTTTCTCTGTTTCTCGAAAGTAAAAAATAGGCGAGTTGTACGTGCATTTCGAGTTCCAAGTCGTCAGCCCCTGGACCAAATTGGCTGAAATTTGGAGACCAGGTTGTCAGAACGTTCGCCGAGATTGACGAGATTGATTATTTAAAGGTTAAGATACATACTGATCTATATAAGCGATTACATAAACATATGTTTGACGAAGGTATTCATGATGAGCTACTATATGAGTCCCATAGGAGAATACAAAAGCGGGCCTTTTACAGGGACTTGTTTGATGACTTAATGCCTATAGCGTGGCATCCAACTAGGATACTTGAATGGTGTCTTGATGTAGAGGAGTTGGAGTATTTGAAAGAGCGATGGGGGATAGATTGGTAATAGTACAATATACATTTGTAACGTGAATCGCGTTACAAAAGTAAAAAAAATGGAATAAGCTTGTGAGTGAGGTAGTGATTGAGTTAAGGCTTAGTCAATATTATACCAATGGCATTATGGAGAACTTGCCAGTGAAAGAGCTGAGAGCAATCGCTAAAAAAACTGGAGTACAGGCCTAGGGTTATGGCAGATTCAGAAAGGCTGAACTACTCGAGGTGTTAGCTGATGTTCAGCCCGAGAACTTAACAGTGAGGGTACTAAGAATCATAGCCAAGAAAGTTGGCACACAAGGCTATGCTAAGATGCGTAAAACAGAACTTATCAATGTTCTTGTATTCACACAAGCATCTGAGGCTAATATTCCAATTCCTGGACCAATTAGACCTACAACAGCAAAACCATCTCGTGCCTCACTTAGGAAAGTCATCGATTTAGCTAGGAATGAAATTAAGAAGACTACGGATTGGATCTTGTCATACATCCCAGACTCGACCAAGAGGGCTGTGAGCAAAAGACTAAGAGATCTTCAGAGGAAGGTAGCTAGTATCGCTGAAGAGCCACCTGATTACTTTATCCCTGAAAAACATGAAACGGCCCTGAAAGGGTTTTTGAAGACATATATAGTAAAGGGTAGAAGTGGATGTGACCCTACTTCGTTCCTGAAGAAGGTTAGATCACAGTTCTATGTACTAATTCGTAAACAGAGGAGGCCACTCAAATTGAAGTGCATTTTATCATGTGGCTTCATAAGGAGGGACAATAAGACTAACCGTGTTATTGAGCGGAGTGAAGGGCACTTTCATTCATTGATGGAGACAGTAACAGCTTCAACAAACACATTTACTATGTTCGATAGTATCGCAGCTAGATTGATTGAATTGGTGCATAGATATGAGAACGAGCGTTCTGGACGGGTATTTGACCATGTGATAGACTTTCGTATCCACATAAACCCATTCCAACCGCTTTCCGGAAGTTCATATATTAAACTACCTCACAAATTGGCTGCTAAGAAGGCAATCATAAATGTTAAGAACGAGAAAGACCAGGAGTGCTTCAAATGGGCAATAACATCTGCTGTATTTCCAAGGGAGAAGGACGCTGGAAGACTAAACAAAGAGATGAGAGAAAACTCAGAGAAACTAGACTGGTCAGGAATAGAGTTCCCAGTGTCAGCACTTGGTACAACCCAGATAGATAAATTCGAAAGGCAGAACCCATATGGGATCAATGTCCTTGGCTATGAGAACGACGAGCCAACACTAATCAGACGTAGTAATAAGTCAGGGGTCCCAAAGATAAACCTGGTCTTAATATCAAACGATGAGACAAATCACTTTTGCTGGATCAAGAACATGTCAAGACTGGTTGAGTATAATAAGAATAAGGGGGCTCGTTTCTACTGTGATAACTGCCTAAACTCATTCAATTCAGAAAAGTCACTGGACACACACATGGAGTATTGCTTGAACAACGAAGCAGTGAAAGTAGAGATGCCTATGAATAAGGACGGGGACCCAACGTACATCACTTTCAAAAATGGCAACAGAAAGATGCAGGTCCCCTTCGTGGTCTATGCGGATTTCGAGTGCTTCACTGAGAAGATAGATACCTGTTCGCCAGATGATAGGGAGAGTTACACGACCCAATATCAGAAGCACAAGCCATCAGGCTTCTGTTATCTTATTAAGTGTTTTGATGACCAGGCATTTGAACCCAAGCTTGTGATGCGAACAGCGAACTCATCTGAGGAAGATATACCCCAGATGTTCCAGGAAAGCCTAGAGGAGGACATTAAGGAGATCTATAAGCAATTCAAGTCTGAAAAGAGTCTTATAATGAGGATGAGTGATCATAGGAAGCATGATAGTGCCACTCATTGCCATATTTGCGAGGGTGAGTTGGAGGGTGACAAGGCGATCGACCACTGCCATATTACGGGGAGGTACAGAGGAGCGGCTCATAATAAATGCAATCTTGAATTCAAGGCCACTAAGTTCTTCCCAGTCATATTCCACAATTTGTCTGGATATGACAGTCACTTATTCATTAAGAAGCTTGGAGTATCAGAGGGCAAGATAAACTGCATTCCCCTCAACGATGAGAAGTACATCTCATTCACAAAGGAGATTGTGGTGGATACCTTCAAGAACGAGGCTGGGAAAGAGGTCCAAATTAAACGCCACATTAGATTCATAGACAGCTTTAGGTTCATGTCGAGTGGTCTAGCCAGCTTAGTGGGTAACCTACCACGAGAGTCTTTGGAAAATCTTGAGAGGTCCTATGAAGGGGAAAATCTCGATTTACTGGCTAGAAAGGGGGTGTTCCCGTACGATTGGTTCGATGGCTTTGATAAGCTACAAGTGGCTTGTCTACCACCCAAGGAGGAATTCTACTCAAGGCTTTATGATGTTGATATATCGGACGAGGATTACCAACATGCTAAAACCGTGTGGGAAACCTTTGGGATGGAAAGCTTCAGGGACTATCACGACCTATACCTTAAAACGGACGTACTACTATTAGCCGATGTATTCGAGAACTTCAGAGGCGTCTGTACGAGGAATTATGGGCTGGATCCTGCATGGTACTATACAGCGCCAGGATTGGCATGGGATGCCACATTGAAAATAACCAAGGTGGAATTGGAACTATTGAGAGACCCAGACATGCTGATTATGATCGAGAATGGCATCAGAGGTGGGATCTCAACGATTTCCACTAGGCATGGGAAAGCCAACAACCCATACATGAAGGAGTATGATTCAGCCTTGCCTACGAAGTACATCACATATTTGGATGCAAATGGACTTTATGGCCATGCAATGACCAAGGCCTTACCAACTCATGGTTTTGAGTGGATGGATGACCAAGAATGATCAAACTGGAGGGACCATCCATGCATATTGGAAGTGGATTTGGAATACCCACACCAGCTACACGATCTACACAATGATTATCCCTTAGCCCCAGAGAGACTGGACGCAAATGGGGTTGACAAGCTAATTCCGAATCTGACGGACAAAACAAAGTACATACTACACCATGAAGCACTGAAACAGTACCTGTCTCTAGGATTAAAACTAAACAAAGTACACAGAGGGATCACATTCGAAGAATCAGCGTGGCTAAGGCCTTACATCGACTTGAACACCAGTCTGAGGGCTAAAGCGGAGAATGACTTTGAGAAGGACTTCTTCAAACTAATGAACAACTCAGTATTCGGGAAGACCATGGAGAACATCAGGAAGAGAGTGGAGATTCAGTTGGTCACGAATGAGAAGCAAGCACGCAAGTTGATTGTCAAGCCAAACTTCCACCACAGGAACATCTTTTGCGAGAAATTGGCTGCGTTTCATATGAAGAAAACCAAACTACTCTTCGATAAACCCATTTACTTAGGCTTATCCATTCTGGACCTGAGTAAGACGACCATGTACGATTTTCATTATAACTACATAAAGCCCAAGTATGGAGAGAAAGCCAAGTTGTTGTTCACAGATACGGACTCTCTTGCATATGAGATACAGACCGAGGACTTCTACAAGGACATAAGCCCAGATGTGAGGGACAAGTTCGATACTAGCAACTATCCCAAGGACCACTCATCCGGCATTGAAACGGGAGTGAACAAGAAAGTTGGAGGCATGTTCAAGGATGAAGCGGGTAGTGAGCAAATTACGGAATTTGTCGGTCTAAGGGCCAAGCTATATGCCTTCAAAACGGACAATCAAAGTGAAGTGAAGAAGTGTAAGGGGGTTAACAAGGCAGTGGTGAGCAATAGTATAAGTTTTGAGGATTACAAGACTTGCCTTTTCAGTGGCCAATCCCAGAGAAGGAAGATGAATACCATAAGGAGCCATAAGCATGACATCTACACTGAAACTATCAATAAGATTGCATTATCACGCGAGGACGACAAACGTGTGTTAATGGAGGATGGGGTACACACCTATGCACATGGTCACTTCAGAACGCTTTCTGGCGGTAATTCAGTGTCCTGAGGTACAAACTGAAGTTCCTCGCGGACGAATCCTCGCCTTGGGCCTCCATCCAAATAGTACAAGACTGGTTTACCCGGTTCAACTACAGTTCGAGCCAAATCATAGACCTCAAGGCTCCATATGGGATCAGTGGCCCTTCGTTTGTCTCCACCTTCATCTTCACCAGGGGCATACAGATATCTGACTTCAACGTCTGGAGGTAATCTCTTCTCATCCAATCCCACAGGCCGCTTATACTCCGGAGGCTTAATATCAATTGCCTCCATTTTCAAAGCTTCCTCAGGCTCTTTACCAGTGATACGGGTTGGCTCGCTATTCAGGGTCTTCATGATGGCAGGCAATCTTTTCACCCAGACTCTGGATCGGTTACCACTAACCATCTCTTGTGCGTATTGATGGCTGAATAATTTCTCACCAATAGTCCGATTGGCTCTCTCAACAAAAGCCTGAGCTAGATGATTTCCAGATTCACTCCGCTGGATGGTTACCTGGTGTTTATTCATCAAACTTGTCACATCACCCTTGAATTCTGTACCTGGATCCACCATAAATGTCCGCGGCCACTTCAATTTGCGGGCATAAATCCTCTCGAAGGCATTGGCGACTTCCCCACTGTTCTTCGAAGTCAATGCTTCAGCATCCTTATACCTGGAAGCAATATCAATCACGGCTAGCGCATAGCGATATGTTTTTCTTCTCACTGTATCGTGAGGAAGAAACAACAAGTCCGCTTGATGAATCTGATTAGGCTTATCCACACTCCAATGTGGCCTGGGTATATATTTGGGGGCTGGGAGATATATTTGCCACAAGGCTTGCTTCTCCAACCACTCTTTGGCAACCTTTTCACTGACTTTGGCTGCTTTGGCCAATTTGGGTATGGCTGAGTATCCTTTCCAGTATCCATCAGTGGAGTAGTACAACTGACTTAAAACATCCGAATCGGTCATTTATAAACGAGTCTTTGAATATTTAAAATGATTGCTATATCAGAAACACTAAACCCTGACCGTATGCCTCAAGAGCTTCATGGGTTGAAAAATCATGCAGTATTGAATCGAATCTCATTTAGTCCAGGAGTCGCGAGACCAGGTGAAGTCCTGTATGTCGATATCCCCAAATTGGCAGCCAATGATGTGATAGTGCCCGGCAGTGTTTTACCTCATATTTGACTTGAACGTTTCAGGCCATAAGGACAACACCTTAGTAAACAATGTGGGTAGGAACCTCGTTTCAGACTTCAAGGTTCTCTTTGGTGGGGATACCATTCAGGACACTAAGAGGTTTGATCTGTTCAAGACTTACCATGATTTATTTCTATCAACAGAGGAGCGATCGGATAGGATGATAGAGGGTATCTCCACCCCCAACATGCGTAAACTCAGAACCAATGCTGGGGATAAGGACACTTCAAACGCAAATGTTGTTAGAATAGCGGCCATTCATAACACTAAATACGCGATACCTCTGGACCATCCAATTCTACGAGATCATGGAGTCTTCTACCCAAGAGCACTGAATAAGATATTAAGATTTGAAATCACACTGGCACCTGTTAGTGATGTCGTAGTGTACTCAAATGCTGAAGACCCTCCAAATTACATTCTTAGCAACATTTTTCTGGAGTATAAATCCATTATGAGTGAGTACTTGGCGAGTAGGGCATTGAGCCAATACAGGATTGGTAAAGGGTTCACTTATGAGAATATAACCCTGGAAAAGACCTTCCCAATCTCCAGGCCTAATGATGCTACCATTAATCAGAACATAAATGTCTCCAGGAGATCTATGATAGGGATACTATGCCTTTTCATAGACGAGTATGCAGCTGGGGCAAGGGACTCAGAGTTGTTCGCAAACCCAGACATCACTCTAATCGATATAACCATTGATTGTAAACCAAATTGTCTTTACTCCAAAGGGATGCTCACCAGAGACTTGTGGAAGTCAATAGTCAAGCGTTTTGGGCGGACACCCTCTCTTGACGAGGAAGCTTAACAAATTCGCTCTGTGGATCGACTTGAGAACTCATCCTGATAACCATATTCATGGTAGTGGGTTAGACTTGAGAACAACTCGTGATGGGATCAAGCTCTACATTAAGCGTCAGACTGGAGGTACTGGTATAATAACAAAGTTACATGTTCGTGGTCGCGGATGCAGTAATGGGCATTATGAATTCTGATCTAAAAGAGATAGTATATTAGGCTATCAGATGGTTTCTTCCCACCTTCTCCTGAGAAGAAACATTAATCTAAAGGAGTTAGTGTATTGAGTAAGGATGAACGAACTCAGAGATATGATCCCCTTCAATTGCATCATCACTGGTCCCACGAATTGCGGAAAGACCCAATACCTTGTGGAACAGCTTCGAGGGCACTTTAGGAAAGCATTCGATTGGATTGTCTTGATTTGCCCAACATATGCACATAACAAGACTTACAGAGACTTTGCAAAGGGGGATAAACGATTCTTGCCACTATCACCAGACGCGAGTGATCAGGATGAAATCAACGAGTTGTTAACGCTTTGCTCCTCGTTCTTCTCAGACCGGAATGCCCTAATCATATTAGACGATTGCGCTGTCTCCAAAGACTTGAAGAAGCGTTCAAACAAATTCATAGACTTGGCTTTCTCTGGCAGGCATATCGGGATATCCGTGTGGGTTCTCACCCAACAGCTCACATCGATAGCCAAACCTTTCCGAGAGAACGTTGCGTGTGTGGTATCATTTTATAACCCATCCCAAATCGCCATGAAGATGCTGTTCGAGGACTATGGTGGGGATCTGGATGCTGAAACTCGCAAAAAGTTTAAGAAGGATCTCAAGAAGGAAAAGTACGCTAGACTCTGCTTCTCCCTTAGACACCCATTCCAAAAGTATTAAGAAATACCAGCGCTTAAGGCATAACCATGTCAACGGCCGAAGAGATACTGAATGGAGAAACCTCAATAACTTCAGTGAGTAACACCCCACCAGATGTTGATGATTTGGAGTCAAAGAGAGAGGCACTTTCAATATTGGCTTGCTTGGGGGCTACGAAAGAATACACTGGTGCTGACATGGATTTCAAGGATACCATCAAACTATCGGATAAGGATGTAGATAGGTACTACAAGAGGTACCAAGTCGTCTCTGGCAAAAAGATCGCTGATGGCTTGGTGGATTCCTCCTTCCAGCTAATAGCCCAGGTTGTTGGTAAGTTCGTGAGCATAGATGATCAGGACGCACTTGTGCGGGACTGGAAGAGCGATCAATTGATACTAAAGGAGATTTCAGAGCTATCTGGGTTACTGGTACTGAAGGGTGGTAGGCTCACAGCACTACTATCAGCACTCATTCACATTGCGAAGCATTTCAAATTAAGAGAGCCTGAACCCATTCCAGAGCATATTGGGGTTGACATGTTCACTAGTAGCACCCACCTGAGAGCTTCCTAATAGAACACCTATTAGGAAAAATTATGGGTCTGAAAAAAATTGAAAATCTACCAAGGCAATACTGCCAATTGGTATAGCATTTGAGAGAGACAAAATGGCGCAATCTAATACAGTGAACAAATCTGACTCATTGAAAACTCGCTTCATACCCATTGAAGAGACTGATTTTAATTGGGACTCTGTCCTTATAGACAAGCCTGTAAAGAACAAGAGGTACAAGTGCTCCTCTTCAAAGGTCTTTGTAGTTGAGGATGGGGAGAAAAAGAGCCTCTCTTTCGAGCTGGCAAAGCAGAACATACTAGGTGTATTTCATAGTTACAAATACGAGAGGAGGAAAGAAAAGAAGGTTGAGGACATCAATGGACTCCAAGTGAACTACCCATTGACCTCATTTGGAACTATGGATGAGCCAACTGAGGAGGAACAAGAGACTAGGTATAGGTTTGATAGACTCGTGGAGATAGTAGGGACTGCTCTTCAAGAGTTCTATACTAATGAAGATACTAAGGACAGAATGCCTGACATAAGTCAAAGCCAACATAAGTTGAAAGATTTGGAAAGTATGCCAATTAACCTAGTGAAGCCGCCATACTCATACCCAAAATCTGAATATGGCCAGCAAAGGCCACTAGGTATGTATGTTAATTTCATGACAAGTGGATCAGGCAGTAGTCTCAAATCACATACTGTATTCAAAGGCAGGAGAAGGAATGATACCTATGAGGACTACATATACGCCAAAGAAGCTGATACCAAATCATGCGCACGAATCTCATTAAGATTAGACAGCGTATACTTTGGCTCACATGGTATGAGTGATGTGATTGCTTCTTTACGATTTGTGGTTCAGGCAATTAAACTGTATAAACCTATGATTGATTTCGAACCAGTACAGGATGAAGAAGACGTATTCGGAGATTGTGATTTTGAGGATAATGAGGAAGAGGACCCATTTAGTGATAACAGTTCTGTTGAATCTATGCTACTACAAAAGCCAGTACCATCTAAAAGAATTAAGTAAGTTCAAAACTGGACGTTAACTCACTAGATTAGTACCATTAGTTTCCTAGTATAGCACTTACTAGGAGACTTAAAGGGTAGACTAAGGGTTACATATAACATGCCTGAGGAAAAGACTGAGCAGATCACTAAAGAGCCTGATACCAAAATCAAGATCAAAGACCCTAAGAAAGTAGAGCAAGGCAGGGCGTTACAAGCCAAATGAAAGAAGGCTTGGGAATATTATAGGCTTGAGCAGGAGAAAGAGGCCAAGGCAGAGGCCAAGGCAGATAAAAAAGATGAAAGTGGTGGTAAGGCCTGGTTACCTAGTCTATCATTCCAGAATGTGGTAACACTCGGCTCCATTGGGCTCGTTGCATATACCTTATTCGCAAATTATAGGAGTAGGATACCTGACTTGCATGTACCAGTTCATACTTTCAATCCCCCTCCAGTCAAAACCATTGATGACAGTGCAAGGAGGCCACCCGCACAAGAAATTAATTTAAAAGATGGGTGGATGTAGTCCATAAATGGCTCAGAACAAGCTAGTAAAAACTGTTACTGACTCTGCAGTGCTCGTTGGGCTGGCCGCCGCTGTGGGCTATGTGGGCAAAAAGGCCCTGAGAGAATCATTCATTGGTGATCCATCATCCAGTATTATGAACTATGGTAAATGGGTCGCTGTCTTGTCGTCAAGCATGTATCTCAATAGTTACTTAGAGGATCAGAAGATACTACCAGAAAGTGTATGAGTATAAATGGCAAGTATAGCGATCATGCTTGGAGGGGCAGTCCTCAATGCAACAGCCTTCATTGGTGGGAATTATATAGCAAAGGCCCTCAGTGGGTCATCATCCGCTGACTTGAAACTTGAAAGAGAGAGGCATGACAAAGCAATGGAGAAGTACCAGAAAGATTACGCTGAGTACCAAGAGAAACGCTTGGCCTATATTGACTTTATGAACAGGAGAAAGGGTGATGCGAACCAGGCCTCTGAGAACATATCAAAGACGGATGAAGCGCTCAAATTGTACAATCAAATGGACAATCCCCCCAAATTCTCTGACTATTACCGACCGAATGCAGACCAAAGAATGGGTGAGATGGCTTATGTCTCTGGTGGGATGTTAGCCCTGGGATATCTCACTAGCAAGTGGCTGTAATAAATTAACTTAGAGGTTCCCATATTTGATATCCAATATGGCAACCGCTGATCCTGAGCTTGATCCTACTACACTAAATGAACCAGGCGATTCTGGTGGTGATGGGGATGAAATGTTATATATGAGCCCAATAGCAAAGACATCCACCACTCGTGTTGACCCTGATATGGAAGAGGAGACATCATTCACGGGAGATAATTTCGGTGAAACAGTCCCATTGATAGAAGAAATGGAAGTCGAGCAAGATGAAGCTTGGGCTAAGATCAAAGCAAGATTCCCCAAAGTTGATACCTCCAAGTTTAAAGCTAGTCTGAATCAATTCAAGCAAGTAGTTGTGAAATTGTTTAGATCTAATTCCGTACCTTATGTGTTCTTCAAAGGCGATGAAGTGAATGATAAATTGCCGGATACCATAAAGAATAGTCTAGGGCCAAGCGCAGACGAAATTGTGGAAGACAACGATGGTGAGATAACTAAGAGAAAAGATTTCGTTAGTAAATTGAAGAAGAGGCTAAGATTCCATCGAGATAAGCCACTGAAAACCCCAGAGGAAGAAAACCAAATAGAGACTCTAGAGAGACAAATTGGTGAACAGGAACAAGAGATAGCTAACCTAGAGGGTGAGAATGAGCAAATCCAGGAACGAATGTCATTGCGAGACCGAGTGAAGGCTATATTCAAGAAATATGGGTTCACAGTCTTTTACGTTATGAGTGCCGTTGGTGTGGTTATTGGTGTTATAGTGTCCAATCTCTCCAAAGGGCTCTCGAAATTGGGTAAAGGTGTTGGTGATGGACTAAAGACCATTGGTAAAAAGCTGGGTGAATTATTACCTGGAATGATTGGGGCAATCGTGAGCTTCTTATTCAAGACTGCCGGTGAGGTCATTTCATTCTTGGGTAAGAACGCTTGGTTTTTAATCCTCGCGGTTGTGGTGTACTTCGTAGAGCAATTAAAGAGAAGACATCGTTGATGTAAATGTTAAGCTATTGCGTCAAAGAGAGAAAACAAACTGAATGCGTACCTGGCAGTGAGACATTCACCAAAACCTCCAAGGGTAGGCCTATGATGAAGTGCAAATGTGCCAGCTGTGGGATAACCAAGACTCGATTCCTCTCAGAGGCTAAATATAGAAATTTAAAGGGGACCAACGAGTAATCCAAAATGTTGAGCGTTACAATGTACGAGTCTGAAACTAGGGTATACTTGGATCCTCCTCTTGACAAGGTTCGGGAGATGCAACTTTTGGATTGTAGGATACCCAAACGATTGGTGAATTTCAAGGATCGCCAGGGCTTACTCAATGAGGACAATCGACCCCTCATAATAATACAGCCCGGTACATATTCACTACGCAGTATACAAGCGATCTTTCTCAATGAAAAGGATAAGGCCAAGCTATCGATCATTGAGACTGATACTGTTGACTATCTGTATTCCAACAAGAACTTCAACATTAAACTTACGAGAGGACTACAACTTGGTCTTGGTGTACCTGAAATCATAACTCCTGGCAAGTTATACCCCATAAATATCCAGATCAAAGAGCCCCTGAGACTTACGTGCAGTCTAGTGGATAACCTGTCATCCTATATGAATAATGCTCGATTCACAGGGCCTGTGAAGATCTCCCCCTCGTACCTCCTTGCCAACATACCCTCACAGGATTATCCAGTCGTCCCGGCTAAGAAATTGAAGAGTCCCATAAATCACTTCGATCTGAGCATTCTCGACAGTGAATGGAAAAAATTGGATCTGAAGGGGTCTCCCATCACAGTCAGCTTAAGGTTCAGATAACATTTTAAAAGGATGTGAGAGCCGTAATAAACATGGATGAGTATAACAGAATCTATCCCGAGTTACCTCCAACGGCTCCTCCTCCATCTGATGGGCCATCATTCAGACTTCAGCAGTGTACTAACATTTTGAAAACGCTAAAGTCTGAATGGAAGCATTATGAGATGGTACTCAAAAAGTATAACCGGTCCAAAGGCACGCTCATCAATGCAAGCTCCACCTGTGGTATCCTATCCTGTATTTTGGCAGCTGGTGGACTGGGCACATCTCTGAGTGGAGTGGGAATTGTGGCAGCTATACCCTTGGGAGTGACTAGTGGAATAATCCTTTGTACTTCCATAGCGTGTGAACAAATCTCCAAGAGTCTGGACAAGAAAGCGGTCAAGCACCAAAGTACAGTTACCCTGGTCAGATCCAAAATAAACACAATCGAGGACTTGGTCTCCAAGGCGCTTCGTGATAATAAGATCTCTGACGAGGAGTTCTCCATGATAATTGAGGAGCTCAAAAAATTCGAGAAGCTCAAGGCTGAGATCCGACTCAAAGCTCAAAAAAGCTCAATGAAGGGGGACGATCCTGAGGCTTTGAAGCAGAGGGTATGAGAAGAGCTCCTCAGAGAACTAAGAGGAGGACAATAACCATAACGTACGATAAGACTTACTATTGATTTAAACACTAAAACCCCTTCTACCCAAACACTGGATGATGGATTTCTTGAAGACGTTTTATGATAAGTATCCAAAGGCCGATCTCAACAAATTCAAGATTTCAGAGCACAATGGAGCTCCCCAGATTAGGTGGGAATACATTTTCAAAATCCAAAGTTACATAACAGCACCCATTGAACACACTGGCCTAATAGACACTAGTAAACTTCCATTAGATTTACAAATAAGAATTTGCACTGATCTAGGTTAACACTATAACCCTTCTACCCAAACACTGGATAAAAGATGGGATTATTTGATGACTTTAGAAATAGGTATCCAAAGGCTGATCTGAGCCAATTCACATTTGTAAATGACAGTTATGGTGGCTACATGAGATGGAACCATAATGGGATAATAATCATGTCTTATGATGACCCTACCGGTAAGACATGGACTGATGGCCTTCCACCCAATTTGAAGATACTACTTTGGGCTGATCTGGGTTTGAATGGTAAGACAGTGAGCTCATTCCCAGATAGTCTACCCATGACAGATCATTCATACCCAATACCAGCCATTGACTTTGATGACTTTACCAGTGATACCACAGCCATGCTAACCTCATTAGACATATACGTGTCCAATACCAAGAAATTCACCGCTAAGATGCGTAATGTGTTCAAATCCCAAGTTGTGACTTTCAAGTTTGGTAAGCAAAGTCGAAAGTGGTTGAATGCGCCTGACATGAATTACTGGCCTCAACAACTGAACTTTGCAGTGTGGTGCGCGACCTCTGGATGTGGTATCAGTCCATTCGAGAGTCTTCACTATCCCAAAGTCGTGGCTGGATTCATAAAGTTCCACGTGTACTTCACCATAAGGCGAATACTTTACGAGTTGAGTGTACCACTGCCTGATGAGCAACCATTTGTCATAAACAACAACCCTTACAGTAAGGTTGCTTATCAGAGATTATGCGCTGAATTCGGTATTGCCAATGAATCTGATTTCAGGTGGAAGGGTGGTAGAAATGGTGGTCTAGGTGATATCTTCATAGACTATGGAGAAGGATATCATGAAAGAGGTGGTGGATTCCAAAATGTTCATGTGGTGCGAAACTATAATAAGGAGGCTGACCAATGGCCTGGCGAGGGTGGTAAATTCTCAGATGATGGGGGTAAAAAGGAGAAAAGGGATCTAATCTCATTCATTCGCAATGACGACTTTGCTGGGTACAAATATGCTTGGTTCATTCCAACTAGTGGTTATGGGCTTACCAAAGCTGGGTTGGGCAGACTTAATCGATCTGCTGAGGCCTTCGTTTACTGTGTGTTGGGATTACAAGTCAACACCCGAAATTCGATTGTAGGTACGGGTGGTGGAGCAATTGAGACGCAACAAGAGTTCTTGGCTCTGTTTGAAAGTAGTGTGATAGAGAACGATATCTCAAGGTCAGTCCAAAGATACCAACTGGCCACTCAAGAAGCCAAATTAAGACTAGATTTGGCCATTGCACCTGGAGTATGGTTAATGCCCAGCAATATGATCATAAACACAGAGAGTGTGGTTGGGTACAATAACAACCTAATGAAGGCTACTGATGAGATGAAATTCAGTATTAACTCAAATGTAAATCTGGAGACCAAACCTGTGGGAATAAGCCATAACCTAAGTCCTTCAAAAGTTAAGTTACCACAGGCAGCTGTTAGATCCAGTCCACCGCCACCAAAGATGAATTATGAACCTGTAACCAAAGAACCCACCCCAGCCAAAACCACTACCAATCATGAAGATATTCTCATAGCCTTAACCATTGGAGTGGCTGTGATGGCTTGGGCAATATTCCGATAAAAAATGAAATAACCATGCCATAGGTATATTCAATATGTAAATCATGGCAACAGTTGCTATCGTTGGTAGTAGGAACTTCTTTGACAGTGACTTCTTGAGAATGGAAATATATAAGGCCCTTCGTAAATGGAAGCTTAATCTATCAGACATCTCGATTGTATCTGGAGGTGCTAGAGGAGTTGACACTATGGCTGAAGAGTTTGCAATTGAGAACAACTTGCCCTTCAAAAAGTTCATACCTCAATGGGACTACTATGGTAAAGCAGCTGGTCCAATAAGAAATAGGGCAATAATGGAGTGTTCAACTCATGTTTTAGCTTTGCCTTCAAAGACTTTCTCCATAGGTACCAAGTCAGCCATTAAGATGGCTAAGAAGTACAAGCTAGAACTTATAGTAGTCTATGTGTAAGCATCAAGTGTACTTTTGTAACGTGAAGCGCGTTACAAATGTATTTTTCATTCACAACTAGTTGTTTAACCTTCCTTTGATACCTTGGATTTCATTACACATTCATCATGAACCGCTCCTACAAACTTATTCATAACATAATAACGAACCTTATTGTTACCTAATTCACCCCCACATAAATAGCAGTTAGTTGCATTCAGAAATTCTTTTTCTTTCACTCTAATCAATCTACAGGCATCTTCAAAATCAATGCAACCAACATCATGAACAGTGTTAATAGGTATAAAGGGTTTACTACACATATTGCATTTTTTTTTTACGCTTATGATGTATGCAGTCAACGCCCTTACAATATCCGCAAAATTGTTTAATTTTACCATGTACACAAATGTTAAGCCCTCCACAATCCTTGCAATAGGATTTTCGCTTACCGTGAATGCACTTCTTAACTGGCATCCCCTTTTCACTGTATATACCAATCACTACCTCGCCCGCACCCAACTTTCAATTTTTTCATACCACCCCATCTTGGACAAAATATTACCCACCCCACCCCCTCTTAGTACAAATTTGCACATCCTAGTGCTATCCACCCAAACCCTAATTTGCATAATGACAAAACCGAGATCCCAATCTTAAATCAACTAATTCTATATTCAAAATGGCCGACCCAAAAACGACTTTGAGGCAAAAAATCGACATCAAAAATCGTTTTGCGCCAGAATCCTCATTTTGCAACTACTCAATGTGTGAAGAAACGGATACCATGTTAATCGTTTTTTCCGACCTAATTTTAGCGGGCGTAGAACTTGACTTATGGGTTCGTGAAGCTTTGTTAACATATTCACATTTTCGAAAACCAGTATATTTTTTACTGTTTAAACAGATCGGGTTATAATCTGTAGTTATTAAGCTTTCAAAAAATATACGGTTTATATGGGTTTTTATTAAAACCAAGAGCGCTAGAGCGGACCGCGCGCGAATGGTCAAATGGGTTATACTGATACCTTAAGACACAGAGTCAGCAGATAAAGTAGCCACACATTATACAAAAGGAACTAAACATAATGCCCGACAGCAATCTCTAGAGCATCTGAGTTGGGCCTGGTACTTCAGAGATTAAACAAGAAAGCTACAAGGATTACTTTTTTATGGAATAATAAAAATCATAATAAGAAGGAGAAGGAGGAGAAGAAAAAAAAAGAAGAAGGAGGAGGAGAAAGAAGAAAGAAGAAGAAGAAGAAAGAAGAAAAGTCCCCTGACCTCAGGATTGAGGTTACAATAATGTGGGAATTGAAATATGTTTATGTTGTGTCGGGGCAGTTGGAAGTGCAACAAAGAACTTGGGAAAATGGCAAGACAAAGTGGGGACTAAGATTAGGGTAGAGCTTCTGCAAAAGATATCATTACTGGGAACAACCAGTTAAAAAGTATTTGAACATCGAGTGTTAGGAGAAAACCACAAGGGAACCTTGTTATGTTATGACTCACTCCTCCAGGTGCAAATCGACGACTTAGGTTCTATCAGTGCACGCAAACAAGCAATTTTTCTATAATAATGATAGTAATAATAATAAGGAAGTTCTGAAAAAGAACTGCTGTTGGTCACCAACAACAGTTCTTTTCAGAACTACCCTCACCCGGCGATCACACTATACGAACTAATGATACTCCTGGGTTCAAACCATTTACTACATTAATTATTAGTAATTATCCGTGGCGTTGAAATAGAGGATTGGCATCCGGCGGGGTATAGTCATGTCTCATGGGCAGGGAAGGCCCTCTCAGAGATGGTTTCTCAAAGGAAAAAATTGGTAGCGGCACCTTAAAACACTATCCTCTTATGAGTGAAAATGTCTAATGATAAGCTATAAGAAAACGGCGTGAATGAGACCGGGACTACCAGTGAAAGTGACTCGCTCGGCAGGTACTCCTTGGCCCAGCAGCGGGGAACCGGTCGTTATACAACTGCAGCTAGGATGCAATGTACCAAGCAAGTAAATATCGTAGTTATGGAATGCTCCTATCGAAGTAGGCCTGTAGATGAGAATGGAGTACCAATAAGAGGTTATAGACGATGAATGTTCAGGCAGTGGAGAGAAAAGGGAATGTTTGATTTCACTGAGTAAAGGATATCCGACCAGGCAAGGGCAGTAAGAAAGAATGGCTGGGTGTCTAAACTGCATGGAACTAGAGATGACAAGGAGATGGATAGAGTAGGAAGATGAGGAAAGTCATGGGATGGAAAATGTTACAAGGAGTGCTGATATGGACCAAAATGTGGTGTTCTGATGTTTTCTGATTGTGGGCATCCACGCTTCCGAAGCTAGACAGTCTTCTTCAGGCGATCCAATGGGGGGTGGAAAAGGGCACATAATCGGACAATGGACTGGAGTAGTAAGTGGCAGAAGGATAGACCAATTTATCCAAATCACATGCATGTGTATTTGAGAGAGGAGGGAGGGACATGGGGTGGGAGGGGGTGTGTATGGGCAGTGGGAGGCAGAATGGAGAGGTTGACGCCATGTTGAATATTGAATGAGGTTAGTAGCAGTGTTGAATATTTAATGCGTTTTGTAGAGAGAAGTGTGTTGTACCGTACTGTTACGTGTACGCCCAACCATCCAGGTGGTATGGAAAATATACAGTGTAGCTCCCAGCGGGTTCGACAGGCGGACAAGGACTGAACAACTGACAGAATAACTCAACTCTTTGTACTCTTTTAATCCGTCGCTCCTACTCGATCCTCCTCTACACACTCCACGCACATGGTCTTCCGAATATGGAAGGTCCCATATATGGCCATGTCACGCATCACGCAACAACATTACACTGCCTCCCTCTAACACCCATTATAACGATAACTGGAAATCTTACATTAAGATCAACTAAACTAGAAAACAGTTCATCGTCTCTTAGCTAAGTTTTCAGATCATTTCATAGTCCCGGTATCTAGGGGGATTTCTCCGCTTCCTGCTGGATCGCCTGAGGCCCTCCTGGTCCTGCTGCTGCCTCGATGCCCTGTCATGCGCCTCCTCGTCCCAGGAGTTCTTCTTCCTGAATCTGGGAGGTAGCTTCTGTCTCCTCTTGGGGCACCTGACGGGTGCTCTTCCCTTAGTGTTGACCTCCTGGTTTTCCTGCTGTGTTGTTGTTTGGCTGGATACATCCTCACTCTTGTCTTGCACTGGTCCCTGGAACCAGTCTGCGCGTTCTACGCCAGAGTACTTCCAAAGGCGGTCTCTGTGTACCACTGTAGGCTTTTTCCGAGGGCCCCGCTGAATCCTGTACACAACGCCACTAAGCCGTTCTACAACAACGTATGGCCCCTCCCATGGCGTGCCTCAATTTTAGCGAGATGCTCCTCTTTCTTTGGGGATTGTGAAGCCACACCAGATCCCCACTTCCAAAGGTAGATGCGACAATACGCATGTCGTACCACCTCTTCTTCGTCAGACTACTTTCCTGCTGAAGTACACGAGCAAAATTGTGAACAGTTTCCACAGGCTCTCTCAACCTCTCAACATACTCAAGATAGCCTCTATCCTCAGGTTCTTCTTGTGGGCGCCCAATTAGCAGATCCAAGGGTACACGCAATTTTCTTCCAAACATAAGCATTGCTGGAGTAACCTTTGTGGTTTCATGCACTGCTGAACGGTAAGACATGAGTAGTAGAGGTAGATGTCGATCCCAGTCTCCCTGGTGCTCCTGAACAAATGTGGCGAGTTGGGCTTCTATAGTCCGGTTGTAGCACTCCACCATGCCGTCAGATTGTGGGTGTAGGGCAGTCGTCCTGGTCTTATGGATCCCGAGCAGGGTGCATACCTCCTGGAACACGGACGATTCAAAATTTCGGCCTTGGTCGGAGTGCAGCTCACCAAGGACACCAAATCGACTAAAGAACTGGGACACAAGGACATCAGCGACAGTGACCGCTTCCTGATTTGGGAGTGCATACGCTTCGGGCCATTTACTAAAATAGTCCATCGCAATGAGGATGTACTTGTTACCTTGATCGGTTTCTGGCAGAGGTCCCAGGACATCCATGGCAACACGCTTCATGGGCTCCCCAACATTGTACAACTGCAGCGGAGACCTTTGCTTTACCCTAGGGCCTTTTCTAGCCGCACAGAGGTCGCACCTTTGACATTATTCTTCAACGTCACGGCGGCAATGAATCCAGTAGAACCTTTTACGGACTTTAGCCAGAGTTTTGGAAACCCCTAGGTGACCTCCTACAGGGTTATCATGGAGTTGCCTTAACACGTTGGTGCGGAGCCCTTTTGGTAGTACCAGCTGCCATGTGACCTTGCCAAGCTTGGTTAACTCCCACCGATGATACAGCACTCCCTCCTTAACAGCCAGCGAATCCCATTGGGCCCAGTAAGCCTTCGTGGTGGAGTCGAGATGGGCGATGCTTGCCCACTCTGGGCGTTTTCCAGCCTCCTTCCACCCCAGGATGTGACAAATAGTATTATCTTCCATCTGGTGGGTTCGCAACTGTAGTGGTGATAGCTGTTCATCTTCAGGTTGGTCCATGCCTTTGACTTCCTTTCCCTCCCTTGCCAGGCTAGCGGATTGAGATCCAGGGCCTTCAGACACTTGGGTCTGTGTAACATTCACCACGCAATCATTTGGCATGCTGGTCACATTTTTGCCCCATCTTTTTCCCCTTGGCGCTGACAATGCTTGCAGTTGGTTTCGAAGCATGGCCGACGCGACAAAATATCAACATTCTTGTGGCTTATCCCTTTGCGGGATACGATACAAAAATCATAGGTCTGCAGCTTATCCAGCCATCTTGCAATCTGACCATCTGGGTTCTTGAAGTTTAGTAGCCACTGGAGAGATGCGTGGTCGGTTCCAATGGTGAACTTCCTCCCATAGAGGTAGGGGTGAAAACGATCAATCGCCTTGACAATAGTCAAAAGTTCACGCCTGGTTGTACAATAGTTACGTTCTGGTTTGTTTAGCGCCTGGCTGTAATAAGCTATGACTCTTTCGTCCCCTTGGTGGACTTGGGACAGAACGGCACCAATACCAACATTACTGGCATCCGTGTCTAACACGAAGGGGTCCTCGCTCTCAGGGTAGGCCAATGCTTGAGCGGATGCGAGGGCCTTCTTGAGGCGATGAAACGAACTATCACATTCCTTTGTCCACAGAAACGGTTGATCTTTCTCAGTCAGTTTATGGAGAGGGCGAGCACCGTCAGCAAAAGAAGGTACAAATTGCCGGTAGTAAGTACATAGCCCAAGAAAGCTTCTAACATCTTTGACATTTGTGGCAAGGGTCAGTTTGTGACAACCTCAGCTTTTTCAGGGTCTGTGGCAACCCCTTCCTCGCTTGCGACATGGCCAAGGAACTTGACCCTGCGCCGAAAGAGTTCATACCTGGGTTCAACTTCAGGTTGGCTGCCCTTAGCCGTGAGAAGATATGTGTCAAGCGTTGTAGCTCCAAATCAAAGGTTTTCGCATGTGCAATCATGTCATCTAGATAGACCAAACACCTCAGGTCGCCAAGGATAGTGTCCACTAGTCGTTCAAAAGTCGCGGGTGCATTACATAGACCGAAGGCCATCACATTGAACTGCCACAGCGCATTACCTGCAGTGAAGGCAGTCTTCTCACGGTCCTACTCTTCTACCTCCACTTCCCAGTACCCACTTTTGAGGTCTAGGGTGGAGAACCAGCTTGAACCAGACAAGGCATCGAGAGTCGTGTCTACCCTCGGTCAGTTCGTTTAATTTCCGGTAGTCGACGCAAAATCTGGTACCGCCATCTTTTTTTTTACCAGGACCATTGGTGAAGCCCATGGGCTGGCAGAGGGTTCAATTATGCCTTGTGTATGCATCTCCTCAACAACTTTACAATAGCTATCAAGAACAATGGAAAGAGCTCTGGCGCAATGAGAGAGCGATGACATCACGATCGACCAATGAGAGAACGATGACATTATCATAGACCAATGAGAAGTCACTGACATTATGAATGTATGAATACGTTAGTTCTTTCGGGAACGAGACAAATAGGATTCTTGAAGATCAGATACAGGTTTGTACGAGAAATACCGGAATGACACAAACCAGCATACAAGAGACTGAACGTTTCATCTGACGATTTATGAAAATTAAAGTAATTGCATGGATGGAACAAATGACCAACTAGCGACTCTTTTCGTTGGACATGGACGCATTATACTATCGTTTTAACCGACTATGTTTGGGTGAGAAAGTGATACCATGTCTGATCGAGCTTAGGGATCGATATTGTGGTGAACTGGAACGTGGCATAAGCAAATAGGCGAGGCCAAAGACGCGTATTCATTGGATGGATGTATCCGTTGTACGATATTGCAAGAAAAAGAAGCAGAAATGGTCCGAGACGCTGAACAACTACGCTACCTTGAGAGGTTAAAAAGTTCCATCAACAAAGTGTTGTGTAAAATTCGGCGCCTGAAAACGAAATGTGAAAAACTAGAAAACTATATTTGGCAGTATAATCAAGAGTATGTGTCGTGTTCTCAAACATGTTAAAGATAACAAGCCAACTGGACAACCATTTTTGGAACACTTTCGCTTGACTGTGGACAAAGACAAACCATTCGACCTTTCGTCAACAACATCTAACTCGTTGGAATGTATACCTTGAAGGATTGAGGGACATTTGTTACGACAAATACTAGTTATTCCGTGGTTAGTGAAGAGTGTGCAAAGAAGTGTTGATGCGCTGCGAAATTTGCAGCGATAGTCATTGACACTGGCTATAAAACAACAACCCAGGAACTTAATAAACAGACATTAATATGTGGTATAACAATAAACGTATTTCATAAAATAAAGGTGTATTTAAAACATCGCGAACAGTTATTTGAGAAGCAAGTCACATATCAACGAAAGGCAAAAACAAACGAGTGAAGTCAAACCTTTGAACGTTATTTACTTCGATGGCTAGAATATTACACAACAAAGAAATACAAAACAATAATACGAGCTTCAAATAAACCCAATGTGTATGCGAAAGGTTAACCTGAAAGCAAACAAACTGTTCACAAAGTGTTGGCACTGAGCGTTCAGCTTACAAACTCAAAGACCAAAAAAAGTATCACGCCAAGTTAAACGGGAACCGTTCCAAAAGTGAATTCGTAAACGTTTTGTTTTTCTTGACAAAGGGAAGGTCTGAAATCGCATATCATTAACATCTGCGAATGAAAAGTGAAAACAATGAGGTGCAATTAGTTTTGAAAATCGCTCATCAATAGCAAACAAATACTTTAAACATGTTTATCTCTATCGGAAGGATAGACCAAGGTTAGGGTTTTTTCAGTGGAACAATGCTTAAGAGCTAATAACATCAACAAGGATAACGAAATTGAAATTCTAGAAGCGTGGATGCCGACAATCAAGAACCACAACAATAAACACGCGGATTGATGCGATATTTCATCTGTAATGACCCGGTATTGTACGTTTATTGTGTGTTGTTTGGTAAGCAAGAGAAAGTGTCTCAACAGGAAGCATCAATTGTTTCTACTAAGGTTGACTTATCTAACATTGGGACGCTCGTGAAGTCACATACCTGCGAATCGTCCTCTCACCATGATGCTGTTATCAAGGGTGATGATTTTGTACACATTTCAAGCGGAAACCACAAGGATATTTAGAGTCATCTCTCCTCACAAATTAGTGAAACTATTGTAAGAAATCGGTACAGCCTTCAAGCAATCATTGATGTAACAGTGCTTTGTGCCAAACAAAATTTTGCGCTGAGAGGACACAGGGAAGAAAGCAGCAATTTTCGTAACCTCCTGCAGTTTAGAGCCAAGACTGATCCTGTGCTTGCAGGTCGCTTGAATAGTGATGGAAGCAGACCGTTTTCCCAAAGTACTCTTCGCCGGATATCTAGAATGAGCTCATTGAACTTTGTGGCGATTACACCCGTAAGGTATGGTTACAGGTTTGCAACAGATTCCCCATTTTTCTCTCTTGATAGAAGAAGCTACAGATTCTGGAACAAAGGAACAGATCTCAAACTGCATACGTTTCGTGCCCAGAAAGGAAGGGGAAAACAAGCCAGGTGAGAGAGGACTTTCTGGGGCTCGTAGAGGCAGAAAGCACGAAGCGAGTAGCACTAGTTGAAACGTTCATGAACACCCTTACTGAGTTTGGAATTGCCGGATGTCTTTAAAATGCGGGCACAAGGATATGATAGTGCTGCAAATATGTCAGACGTACACAGGGGAGTACAGGACGTCATACAGCAACAGGTACCAGTGACAGTGTACTGTCAATGACATTAGGCCATGCATGCAAAGAACAACTGGAAGGCAGCAATACAGGGTGAACGTCCCAGTCACAAACCCCGAATCCTACTGCATGGCAAAGAGCTGTGTACCTCCCTCTTATTGATCATCCCATTCTAGAAGTGAACGACAGGCTCTTATCACAGAAAGATCGCTTCCTAGCCCAGTCTCTTCTCCCAACAAGAATGCAGGGATTAGGCAGCGACGTCCAAGGTAAGATTTATGAGGCGTAATCAAGTGATCTGACTGACAAGAGACAGTACGAGAACGAGATGTTGCGGTGGAAAACAAAGTGGCTGCATTCAACTGGATAACGACTAACAACTCTGGCTGACACTCTCGAGTGCGTAAATGTTACTCTCTATCGAGATGCTGACACCATCCTCACGCTCCTTCAGTCTTAGCCTGATGCGTAGAGTCAAGACGTATCCAAGGGCAACCATGAGGACAATGTGACTCTCGACCCTTGCTCCAATGCACACGTACAAGGACAGAGCCATTGATGGGGGGGAGGTGCGTGGTTCCTGGGTTTTGCGGCAAGAAGAATAGGATGCTAGACTTAAGATTCCATAAGGCTTAACTTGAGATACTTAGCTCGGCATTCAGTCCAGTAGTCCTGGGTTGTACAGTAGAATTCGTTAAAGCTTCATATCAGATCTCGTTTAGTTGCTAAGAATTCATTAATAAATGCTTCATCTTATATATAAGCCACTTTGAGTTGTAATGAAGCATGAATTGAACAAATCATAGGCTTGCTTGACTTCTCCTGCCTGCCCCTGCCGCATTACACTTACGAAGTATGGAATGCGAACAAGAAGTGGAATGGAACAGGCTTACAAGCCAAAAATGTCTCACTATGCCCCTGACAGGAAAGGACGTTACGAGAGCGGAAGAGAACTATTTAAAGCTTCACAATTAAGGCTCTTGTTTGCACGGGTTACTGCCAGACTACTCGGCATCCACCATATTTGATACAGTTGCTTCTAAACCGTCAACCGTGTCTCAATTTTTCTCATTGAATTAGTTTCGGCCATATTTAGTCCGGCGTCTGAACCAATTCAGCCGGGATTATTTAAGGTTACTGTAGACCTTCAGCGGTGTCTTCCGAAGAATCATTCGTATGCGCGCCGCTGATACTCTAACCATAGAAAAGTATATATCATCGTAAAGCTAATAAAATGTACAATCAGAAGAAATAATATTTTTTAAGATTTGACTTAATGGTAAGCGCGCGCTAGCCTTCAAACGCAAAGCTGACACTATTTGTTAAACTGAATTACCTGCCTTCCTGCTCGCAAGTACGACCAAACAAACTGCACAATGTCAATCAGTAGGTGATAGGCTACAAAAGGGTGTGAGGCTTTTTTGATATTCCGACTGGTTGCCGAGAAAATCTATTTTGAAGTTGGCGAATTGAATATTTGCCGATCTTCGTCACGTGAGAGCGCGTAAAAGGAGAAGTATTTGAAATATCAAAAAAGCCTCACACCCTTTTTTGCATTGATAACCAAGGAACATTTTGGCCAAATTTCATGAGAATCCGTCAAATCTATATACCCTATTAATTCGCTTGAAGCAAGGAAATCCACGCAAAAATAAAGTCCGAGTTTTAGACTCCAATTCCTCCGATTCTGTGCTTGCGTTCGATTCCTCGCCACTGGTCGAGTCAGATTCTGCTAAACCAGTGGTAGCAGCTTTCGAAGCCATCAGCTTTAAACTACCGGCACCAACCTCTCTGGAAGTTGAAGGATGTGAGACTCCTGAAGGCTCCAGGAACCTTTGTCACTGGCGGCAAGGTTCCTCCTGCTTTCATCAAACAAATCGCCTTTCTCCTTTTTCTCTAGGTTTCTTACGAGATTTTGTCCAAGGCTTCTTTTCTCTTTTCGATGAATTAAGGATGTAAGTTTTCACGGATTCTACATTAAAATATTCACTGATACCAACGGCCAAAACGACGCGACACAGCACAACTTTCAATGTAAACAAAATATTCAAATGCTTGTAATTTAGTCCCGGACAAAATTTGCCGCGAAAAATCAGTAGGCGCTAGATGTGTTTAATGGGATTAGAACGCCTTTAGTTATTTATTAACTCTTCTCCAAAATAGTTTTTCCCTGAAATCTCGCGATCATTAAATGATTTCAAACAACTTTTTTCACCAAACTTTAAATCGATGTGTTAGCTATGTCAGGAGCACAGAAAAAAAAATTCGCAAAATTCAGCCTTTGAAGGTCTACAGTAACCTTAAGTTAGGCCAGCCTAAGCTTCAATTCGATTCTGAGCGACTGAAGTGCGGTGTCTGAACCGGGCCTACAGTAACTTTTAACCCTGTTACACACAATGTGGTTGAGCCTTTTAACCCTTTTACTCCCACAGTCAAAGTTTAAATCGATCTAAGTCATACACTGTGTGTATGCTTTTAACCCTCTCTTTGCCAGACTCAGATCTTAGATCATATTTTCCAGAACAGTGCCTCTTAGTGCTCCATTAAAGCAGTTCAACTTTCGTGTTCTACATCGTTTTTTTTCTCGCACCTTAAAGATGCAACACGAATGGTGAAAAAGAGAATTAACTCTGAGTGCGCATTTCGGTGTTAAACCATGACTTGAATTAATTAATTAATTAATTTGCAAACTGCTTGCCCCAGTCTTTGAGCTTGTTGGAACTGACTGGTTCATTTGGTCTCTCTTGTTTTTCAAACCTGGTACTTGGTAGTTGAATGTGACAAAATGACGTTGAAGAAGTTCAAAGGTAGTTACACGCTTCAAGTGTTATGGGTTTCTGATGTTACAAATCACTGCCTAAAATCACAATAAGCCTTAGCCTTATTGGGAAGAAGAAGAGCCTCCCCAATTAAACTAGGTAAATTTAATTTCTTTCAGAACACGGTGCGTGTTCCTGACGGAATTCTTTTCCGGGAGTGTGGTTTTGTATGCAGTGTTAGGTACTCACAGTATTTAATGTTATTACATATTATTCCGCAGTTCAAATATATGGTCTCTCATATATTCCTTTGCATCATTTTTCTTCATCTACGGGTATATAACGAACTCACAAGATGACCAGCTCCCAGTTGGCTTGATAGCTCAGTTGGTAGCTTATAGAGCACTGCTCCGGTATCGCAGAGGTCATGGGTTCGAATCCCGTTCAGGCCTGAGTTTTATTTTTCAGGCTTTAAAATTCACAGCTGCTTAAGTTGTGTACATAAAGTTCTGCGATGATCATTTAATGTTATTACATATTAATCCGTAGTTCAAATACATGGTCTCTCATATATTCATTTGCATCATTCTTCTTCATCTACGGGTATATAACGAACTCACAATAAAACCAGCTCCCAGTTTGCTTGATAGCTCAGTTGGTAGAGCACTGCTCCGGTATCGCAGAGGTCATGGGTTCGAATCCCGTTCAGGCCTGAGTTTTATTTTTCAGGCTTTAAAATTCACAGCTGCTTAAGTTGTGTACATAACTGCGATGATCATTTAATGTTATTACTGGGTTGCCATGGCAATCCAGTATTAAAATGAAGTTAATAAATTTTTTTTCTCCGTGAGAAATTGCAGTTCTTGCGCAATATTGCCTATACAAGGGTTAGCAAAGACGCCGCCGCTGTGTGATTGGCTCTGAACATGTCCATAACAACCTAATTGAAGTAAGCACGACGGTGAAGAGAACGTGAAAAGTTTCATGTGGACTCCATTCGCCTAAGTGTTTTTCTTGTGCAGAGCTGCTCTCTTTTCGAGCTGGTAACTCGATTTATTCACTAAATAACTTTATTAGTGCCTGTGTTTGCTATTCCTGGATGTGTTTACGTGCTGGAGAGTGTTTTCTTGGTGTTAGCGATTCCCTCGGTGAAAGGATTCACATCTTTTCTGTTGGAAATGTAGAGCTTATTTTTAAGAATTGGTTCATGCTTAGCAGACCACGTCCATCGAGTTCATGAGTCGATCCACGCGTGAAGTTTGGAATGTAAGAGTGTGGTTCGCCGTGACATGTATCATTTTGAATCCGAGATAACAAGCTGGTTACGCACGTCAAAATACGATACTTCGTCTTAACTTGACTTCTAAAAGCGATCAAATCGAAAACATCGGGGGAAGCATTCTCATAAAGTGTTCATTTATATTTATAGCGTTGGATCCTCTATACTGTACAAAAACTACAAAACCCGATATATAATCAACTGGAGCAAAAACAGTCCGGTGTTATGCAGCTTCATTGAATTTCAAAATCATTATTTGCGACAACACCGAAACCGGCACATACCCACCAATTTAAGGAACTTATCTATTTCTGGTGAACTTCACGCTTTCAAATAAAATGTTGAACCTCCAAAACGGGTCAGAGGAAAGGAAGATGCCAAGTATTCACGGCTGGATTTGTGCTGTCGTGTCACGTTTCAGGTTTCACTTTCCCCATAAAATAAAACACGTTCGTCAATGTTTACCACAAATTTGTCAATTCTACAACGGCATCTCCATCTTAAATATCGGCTTCTAGATAAAGCCTCGGGAATGACGGACTACCTTTCACGAACGTTGAAAAATGAGATATAATTTTTACAGCTTCACCCAGTAGAGTGTACGAGCGAAAGATCTATAAGATATAAATTATAAGATATACCCGTGGTAACGAGGTAATTGTGGATGTATTAATGGATAGCATTCCGGGCTGTGGAGCAGAAGGCCCGAGTTCAATCCCCAGTGAGGGTATCCTTCACTTCTTTATTTGTTCTTTTTTTTTAAACTGAATCGATTTTCTTTTCTTTTTTTTCAAAGATACCCTTGTCTATATAGAATGTGAAGCTGTATGCAGGTCTTGGCTGCCTATTTTTTAAATTGGTAAATGGAACACGAGATGGCAGAGCCCTACAGGCGTTTCTTGATTAAATTATTTGAATGAGTTCTGAAATCTAAAATTCTCCTCATGTGTCACCGAATGCATTCATGAGTTTGTTCATAGAAGCCTTTGATTAACTCCTTGTACACTTCTCTTATTGACAACTGACACTGCAAACTAAAATGGATTGACAAAACAGTTTCAAAAAATTGAGCCGTTTGCGTACCAAGGGTTCACAAAGGCAACCCAGTGAAGGCTTTTGAAGCCTCTTGTTACATATTAATCCGCAGTTCAAATATATGGTCTCTCATATATTCATTTGCATCAGTGTTAGGTAGGTCTCCCGGGACGTGTATGTTGTCCCAGGTGACACCGCACTTGTGATACATTCAGTTTCACACTAATGCGTTGGACGGGGCGATATTGTAAGTTTGTACGTAAACCGAAATAAATGTGTTTTGCTCCACTCTTATTGCCTAAGTAGTAATTTTTGGTCCTTCAAGCCGGATGGAGATGGAACTTTCGACAACGAAGACGGGCAATCGCGTACTCCGCGTGAACTTCGTTTACTTAGACAAAGGCAACATGAAGAATTATGAAAAGAGTTGGCAAACATTTGCCTCAGCAACAAACACTCTTTCAGAATCAGAATGGATGCACCACTTAGAAGAAAATATTTTGGCAACACTCTAAGTGGCCATGGAACATATCAACTGTCGACGGGACTAACCGCCTTCGGACACTGCCTCCGCTCGGCTTTCCCAAAGGACTTCGTCTTCTTATCGCGACCCATTCGAAGCAATGAAAGCTAAAATGGAACTTGAATTGGCTGAAAGAAAAAAGACTTTTTATTTACAAAAGGAAGAACAGAAAAGGTTACTAGAAGAAGAGAAGCTTCGTATTCAACCGTATTGAACAGCGCAAAAGGCAACTTCACCCAGGGACAGAGGCTATAATGGCAATAGAAGAAGCCAAGGCAAACCATGAAATTGCTGAAGGTGAATTGCGAGCGGTACAAGAATTGGCCGCATCACGAGATATTCAATATTATTCCTAAAAAATCCCAGAGAGAAAAGGTTAAAGGATTCCTTACCCGGTAGGATAATTTCTACACTCTCATAGTACACCAATGCCTCACCTGAATCCATTTCAGGAAGGTTGTTCAAATATGATGCTCGCTGAAGCCATTCTCAAGAGCCATGGACCTCAAATTAACAAGTTTGATGGCGAAGTTAAGTACTAGGTTCCTGTGTATGTCTTGATTTCCGCGCTTCTCATGCACACGGCCATCTTGACCTGCCGGAGAAAACCTGTACGACTCTTCCTGTTTTTAACATTCCTCTGGGGAATTTTGGTTCGATCACAACGACTAAATTGCTCTCTTTCATAATTTTGGTTTCTCTTATCCATTTGTTTCTTTAGTCATACCTGGAAGGTATTCTCTTAACCAACGATTCCAAACTGAACATGTCAGCCAATGTTTGTGCCTGTTTGTACTTCTTCCTTGAATTGATTTTAAGTTTGGTCAATGCAGCAAAATCTTGAGGATCGATGCTAACTGAAAACATTGGTCTAGAATTAAGCATTCCTTCAACTTCTATTGTGGCTGTGTGAAGCAATTAAAATTTACACGTCTTCCTTGTAAAATTGCATACAAGACACGTTTGCATGACCTCACAAATCTATCCACCACTCCATTCATATGCGGGGCGTTAGGTATGTTAACAAGCCAAGCTGTACCACTTTTAGACTGATCCTTATTCTCTTCAGCTATCATTCTACATTAGCACAGAAAATCTAATAGTGCTGTTGTTTATACTTTGTACACTGTCAGTTAAAATAGGATCCTTAATTATCTTGTCAATTCATTACATGTATACTGCATTAGCACAGAAAATATTATAGTGCTATTTGTTTAGAAGACTTCAACAATAAAGCATTTGAGTAAAAAAAGCCAGAGTGACGTGTATAGAAAATATTCTGGTGTAGAGAAAGCCTCCTTTCTTAGACTGTACTTGTATGTAATAGAAGAAAGCACATCATGTACAACATGAAACACTTATGAGTTGTCCCGAGAGCAACATACAGTTAGTTTTGTTTCCCGAGAATCTCAATGTTTCACAAGGTGGAGCTGAAAATATTTTATGAAAATTAAATTAAATATATTAATTATAAGTGGACTCAATCACCACATGCAAATTCTCCTGAGTTTATCTGCATATATTTCCTTATAGAATTGTTGGGAGAATTTGTTGAATGATCAAATCAATTTTATTTGGTGCCAACTTCATTATGTATTGCTAAAGTGAGGAGAAATTTGAGGTTGGTCACTCTTGGGACTCAACGGATTAAAAACTGCTGCAATTAAAATTATTTACTATTATGTGGCATTAAAACGAGTCACAGTCAGAGAAAATTAAGAGCAATGCAAACTTAAAAATCTACCGTACAATTTACATATAAAAGATAGACTGCTGTTATTAAGATCTACATACTATTTTTAGTTCCCTAACTCCAGCCAAAGCCTCGATTCAATATAAAAAATGTAGCAGTGTAGCTATTCAAAGTTTTGGCGCCCTGTGTTATCTCTGTAACGTGGTTTCGAATCAAGTCGTAAGGCGGAACCAACATTTCCACATTTGCGTTCATAAAATATCGCCCATTTACAAGGTCCTTGTTTGAGCGTTTCTCCTAAGAAATTATTGTTCTCGATTTCATTTTCTTCTATTTCTTCACTTCTAACCCTAACCCGAACCCTAACCCTAACCCTAAAAGCCCTTTCTCTAACTCGTCATCGTCTTCCAGAACTTGTTCACGACCCAACTATGGTGAGCAAAAAAATAAACAACGGAAGTGAGTGCGATCATGCAAACGTGCGATTCAGCAGAACTACAACAACAACATTTTCTTGCCTACTGGGAAATTACAGTAAGATTTATAATGGTAATTGAACTGAGTGGAATGCAATTTGGTCTGAAATCACCAATTCAGACCAAAATGGCACGACACAAGGTTAATGACCACTTTATGGCATCCAGTTTTGAAATCAAATAATTTGATAGTCCTGATACAGGATTTTGTTAGTCAAGTGCCAATATGTTACTGCAATTTTGATTGGTTGTTTTACTTTTGTGTTTATTCTCATCGGCTGAAAAAAAGATGCGATTTAGATAGTGCGATTCGTGAGTAAATCACACTGCTATGGCCCAATCAAATGCAGGTATCAACTATGATTTCAAAATGGATGTAATAAATGAAGAAAAATAACCGCTCAAAATTGTTTCGAAAAAAAAAGACGTAACGACGAAATAACATTCTGTGAAAGCTACAAAAGCAAAGCTATGAAATTATAGTGACAACAAAAGAAAATAAATGAAGCCAAAGAATTCACCTTGAACAACTGGAAGTTAAGGTATGAAAGGTAGAAACTATTGCATGGCTAGGATGTTCAAAAAGACATCCTAGTCCTTGATTATGAAAATCCAAGCCATGTAATTTTGGTAGCCATCAGGAGCCCATCACCAGCAGCGTTCCTCTGTGTTGGGTGGCGTCCCCAGCACAGTGGCAGATGTGGTTACTTTTAGAACTCGTGAAAGCGGTTTCCGTCATTATAAAATATAATTAAATTATTATTTATATTATAAAATTATTTATTTATATTATGAAATATATATTTCCCGCGAAAGCGGTTTCCGCCATTATAAAAGCGATAGTAGAAATTCTAATCAGAAATAAACATATACGTAGCGCTATTTGATTGGTCGTTGTAATAATATATTTGTTTTCTTTGCCGCGAAATAGAAGTTAAAAATAGCACCATCTACTACTTTGCTGGGGCAAAGGGCTAATATGGGAGAGGAACGTTCCTGGTCATGGGTTCCTGTAGCCATGTAATCCATCCTAGCCCCGTAATTTTGATTTTGGACATCCTAGCCATGTAATCAAGGCTACCTTTCACACCTTCACTTACCGGTGTTTGGTACCAAACGAAACAGCCGAGATTCAACTTTTAAGATGGCTTCTCCGATCTCAACTACCACACACGTGGGGACTTCTGGGAAGGTCTAACAATCTCTTAAAATTCTCTTTTAATTCGTACCCAGATCTCTGAAAAAAATCACCCGGTGCAATATGGCGACCAGTCACGCGCACCGAGAGCGATTTTACAGGGACGGCGGAGCCGGGGAGACTGGGGGGGCTTTAGCCCCCCCACTTTTGAGGAGGATGACATTTTAATTTGTTTAAGATACAACTTTATACAAGCCTCGTCGGAAACTTTTCGCGTTTACGTATTTTTAACATTTTCTCAACGTGTGCTTCCTTCCCACAGACGGGAAGCTTGTGTCCAAAAATCGCAGGTTAGCGTTGAAGGAAGGCTGAGAAATAACCTCCAAAATATTGCTGTAAGCATTGAAAGTACCTTTCATTTTACGCTTTATCCAGGCTAATTATTTCAAGAAGTGGAGCGGAGAATGTTGTAAATACGATTTCCGAGACTCTAGATTTCAAAATTTTCTGGGGGAGGACCCCCCTACCAACTCGCGCCTCCGGCGCTCGTTTTCAGCCCCCCCCCCCCCCCCCCACTTCAAAATACGCTCCGCCGTCCCTGTTTTAAGAGCACTTGTGCCCACCGTGGGGAGAGTGTTCCTGACGGCATCCTTTTCCTTTAGTGTGGTTTTGTATGCAGTGTTAGGTAGGTCTCCCGGGACGTGTATGTTGTCCCAGGCGACACCGCAGTTGTGTTACATTCAGTTTCACAATAATGCTTTGGATGGTGCGATATTGTAAGTTTGTACGTAAACCGAAATACATGTGTTTTGCTCCACTCTCATTGTCTTCGTAAGGGTAGGAATGGAACTAACAACTTTCCGAACAGACCTACCGTTGTTCTCCTGACTAAGCTATACGAGACCAGACGAGAGAAAATCATAGGTGTATAAGATAGTACGTTAGGGCTTGTTCTGTATTCAAGTTTCTCATCATTTTTCTCTTGTTTTCTCATTTGTTATTTAAACCATAAGAAATGTCGGCTTTTATGACCATTTTGAGAGAAAAAAGCGGAGGAAACGTGTTGTTTTGTAGTATTTATTTGTTGTCTAAACTTTTTCATTTGTCACTCGACGTAGGCACTTGGACTTGGACCTCGGCGTTTCCACCGCTAACTGCTGGTCTTCCTCAGGCGATGGGGTCGACTGGTTGCGGTGCGCCCGTTATGTAGATTTGGTGGTGCGCTCTGATAGATGCATTTCGATCCTGCTATTGTTCTTTTCCTCAAAGGTCCGTTGACTTGGCGCGTGTCGGTTGTGATGTTTCTTGATTGTCGGCATACATATTTCCGGAATTTCGATATCAACCACGCTTCCTGAATTTCGTCGTGGGAGAAATGAAAAAGTTTAGACAACAACTGCGTCATCCACGATGACTAACAATATATTACATAACACTAGCGGTAACCACAGGTTAGAAAGTGAGGGCCTATATGCACTTAAGGGAAGGTACTGGAACGAGAGTGTATAATTTTAGATTACAAAATGTACATTCGTGTGGACGTTTTTTGGGAAGTTTGCATAGAGTTGTAGTAGATCAGCTCCGTAAATCGAAACATGTCAAACAGCTCCTTCAAGTGAAAGTGGGTTACCAGAAAAATTAACCGTCCAAAAACTGAACAGTATAAAATATAACGCAACTCACCTTATCTTCACGGCGATATGAATTTAAATAGATCGTGAAAAATCTTCACAATCACAGCAAATCGTCTCAAAAGCAACACCTAGAAAAGAACTTCTCCAAAACGTAACGTTTGCAATCTTCCATGCCTCGATTTTATGTGACAAACTGTTGAGATTGACTCATTTTTCGCATTGTGAGATTGACTCAGTTTTCGCATTCTTATCCTTCTTGGAGAACGGATTTTTCTCTTCCGGTGTTACGACAAACTGTCATGATTGACACATTATTTGCATTCCGATCGTTCTAAGTGGAAGAACAAAATTTTTAACTTCCGCTTTGTGCTTGCCTGTTATTAACGTGACGCGCACGCGTAAAACGCAATCCGCTGGTCACTGTCAAGATTAGGGTTGCGGGCCTCTCTTGGGCCCGCAATTAGTCTTAATTTGTTCCAAAAACGTTATTCCAAAAAAGTTCAATTTTTGTTTAGGGAAGGTCAATAGATATATGTATGCCAATGTTGCGTTTACATGTGTAGCTCGTGCTTCATAAAACGTGAAGCTGCGTTTCCGTGCGCAGTGCCTCGTGCATAAAACGTGAAGTTGCGTTACTGTACGCAAACAATTTAAAATATTATCTTACTTCCCCAGCCCACTTCTTTGTTTTTTGAATAGGAAGATGCGGATATCGAACAGCGACTGTTACGTACGAAGAAAAACAATTCGGCATCCGCTAATACAGCAGATGGAAAGAAAACCCCTATAAAATTAGTGTTAAGTAAAGGAGGATATCGAGACAAGAGTTGGGCAGACAAGAATTTTAATCTTAAAACGGAAAATTGATTTTTGAGCCGGATTCAACCCTCAACCGTCCGCCGTCTTTGTTTAGCAAAGGATGAAAGTACAAGAACGTGCATGACTCCGAATTCTAGAGGTCCCGGTGAGAGTGAATTAAGTTAAGCGCCTCAATAACAGATCCACAGTATCGCGATTGACAAAAGCTTCTCTGCGTGAGCACGACGCCGATCTAAAGTGTTGAATGAATATTCATTTAAAGTCGCAATGGAGACGAAAAGTTTGTTTACATTTGAAGCCTGGAGTGCGCTTATTTCCCTTTTTTCCTTCCTTCTTAACACTTTATTAAATCCAAGAGAGCCAACGAAAATATCTGTTAACATTTTAATCTTATTTTAACTTTCGATGTGCTTCGATACCAAGGCGAATCATTCTGCGAATGTTTCCATTGCTGCAACGGTATCCCAACTGGTACGCTCTCTTGTGTATATCTGCTTGATGTTAATGCAATACTGCTTTTGAAGGGCTTCGCTGTTGGCATTAATCTTAAATGCCCTCGACAGTACATCTGCTAGTCTAGTTGGAAACACGACCACAAAAGCTCTGTGTGCCTCATTTTCATTGAACAATGAGGAACTTAGTCAACGCCGACCATTTCCTACTGTTTTAACTCGCCTATTGAGACTGGCCAATGTCCACCTTTGTAACGGAATAATGCCATCCCACAGTGCAGGAATTTTTGGGACAGTTCGTTAATAAGGAAGTGGAGATCGTTCTGTGAAGCAAAGTAAACAATTATTTTGTATTTTTGATTCAGTTTGAAATCAATAACCGGAAGACATGGCTTAGAGAAAGAGATAGACTTTCCACCAGAAGGAATTAGCAAAAATGGTTAAGTCGCAAAATATATATAAAAAAGTAACAACCAAGAAAAAAAAACGAGAAAGTGGTACACGGTATCTCACACGGTCGCTCTTTTAAACGCTCAAACATCTGCCAAAACAAGTATACAGTGATTAGTTTCTGATCAGTCCCTCTGCCAGACGCAATAATTTATTATTCAGATCCGGAAACTATTGCAATTTATATGTTTTGCTGTCCTTTCTTTCTCACATAACTGATTAATATACACGTGTTTTAATTTTAATGCTAGCTGGTGAAGGTTTTAGTGTTGCTATTTCAGTTGATTTTCCGAAAGAACTCCCTGTGTCAAGCCCAAACATAATAAACAGCGAATTTCGTTGGCTACGCCTACACCCTCTCTCAAAGCCACATTTTGTCCAATATTTTTCCCTTATAATTACCAAAAAAATTGTACCAATTTCTAGCTGTCTGACATTTGTATCGATGAATGAATTCTTTACCAAATCCACTCAGTAGCATTGTATCAATGCTAACTGAACGTCCGAACATTCTAATTCTCTTTCACGCAATATGGCTGCTTTTTAGACCTGAGAAGACCCAATGAAGTTCGTTTAGACGAATCTCTTCAGGTTTTTTACTTTCATCCCCAAATGCTTGATTATTTTTCGTAGTCTGTAACTCCTATGATCATTAGAATGCAGTTCGTCAGTGATCCAATTAAATTCGTTTTGACGAATTTCTTTAAGGTTTCGACTTTCACTGATCTCTAAAACCCTGATTATCTCAGTTCAGTTGAAACATGTAACTCTTCAATGGTCTGAAATACGTTAATTCCGCTAGAAAGGAAGAAGACCTTTTGTTCCCAAAACAACTAACATCATATGGCCGTTGCTTCTTGTGAAGGAGAGGTTTTCTGCCAAAAGGCGAAGACTCTAAGTACAACTGAGCAGTTCGCTTGAACTAGATCGTGGATATAGAAAAGCGCGCGTAGAAAATGACTTCTACCCCGCACTGAATAATGGTGGCTTTGAATATTGGCTCACAACATCACATAGAGAAGCATCTTTAAAACAAACTAGTCGGCATAACATTTTACGCATATGCCAGGAGGCTAAAGTAGCCGTTGACCGGCGAAAGCGTGCATCATGAATGGAAAATGCAACAGAATAAAGCACTTAAATCCAGTTCTTGTTTCGTATACAATTCAAAGGCCATATGACTTGGGCAATGTCAGGAGCCCATTACTGAGCCGGATTCGGGTAATGGGCTCCAGGCAATGTCCATTGCTATACTCTCTTACAAGGTGCTTAGGGTATTTATGATGACTATATTTAAGCATTAAATCGAAGTCGTGCATTAGTTGACAATAATTCCGAATGAGTTTCAAAATAACTAAGGCAATGTCTAAGGTTAAATTTTCGCAGCCGAACACAACGCATTATTGTACAGTGTCGTATAAGTATTCCGTTCTCTGGGTTACGTTTTTTCTGATCATATTTTGGGGATAGTTGAATTGAAGATTAGTGCTTCACATTGCTGTTCTACACACCCTCGAAAGCTTGATAATTTATCCTGTTACTGTTTCCGCGGTATGATGCTTTTATTTGTTGCATTCAGCTGAGTCCAGGTTTCATGTTTCCTTCCCTGTATTCATTAGACATGTATTGCCTATCAAATTTACTTGGGCGAGTTTGACATCCAAAATTAAGTGTAACTGATTTTCATATGACGAAGAATTTTTCTTATGATGAAACAAAACCATCAACGACGCGATTAGCAACGAATCAGATTTATTTTCCGTTGATTGCAGTTTGTGAGTAAGACCATGGAGTAAATTGTCTTCTATTGTACAACAATTCCGAAAACGCTACATGTATGCTTTCAACATATCAGTGCAATTTTTTGTCGCATTAGTTTTCGCTCCCGAGGCGTGGCTGTTATGTCCTCAAGAGCCTCTTCCATACCAACATTTTCGTCATAAAAAAAACTTCACAAAATTACTGCTATTATTTTGTGATCATACGATTACCTACACACGTATTTTATTTTTGTTGAAGATATTTAAGGTATACTTGCCTCTTTACTCAGATCTTTGTTTAAACGGTGTTTATCTTTGCAAAGACTCAAACCCGTATGTGTTTGCGCTCACATTTTCAGTCCAATACTGCAGCTATAACTACAAACGTTTCGACCGCAAACTCAACATCGGTTCCACGGCGTACTAATACATTGTATAAGTCTAGCATATAACTACATAAATAATTATTGGATCTTTTATATCCAAAAAGTCCTTTTGAACAACCTTCTCTTGTTTACTATCGTGCAAACAATCGAAGAAAACGCCGTGCAATAAATTAATCGATTACAGAGCGCCAAACCGCTAATCCATTTCAGGCTAGGTGTGGATAGCAGACGTCAGTCTAACGGGAAACCCCGAGCACTTGAACAACTAATGCTGGGTGGTCCTTTAAAAAAAAACCCGGAATATCGAGAAGCAAGAAAAATAACGTTAAATATAGTGGAAAACATCTATGAGATTGAAAAATGAATATGCTGTAACCTGAAAAAATACCTGAGTCCTTGAGTCTATACTGTAAGGAAACACTAAATGCCTGAAGCGGGGGCGTCTAAAAATACACCCATAATTCAGGGCGGGCTAGCTGAAGTACAGCTATGCATACAAGATACGAAACGTTTTGCAACGAAGTATTTTGAGAGAAAATAGTCGTACAGCACTAAATCACCCAGATAAGATCACACGCGTTTGTTAAAAAAACTTTAAAGGTTGCTTTTTTGCGGGATGGTCTGTTTGTAGTGATTATGGGAACCAAGATATGTTTTTCCTCGATTCAATTCATTCTAGACTACCAACGCTAAATACGCGTTCCGAGTTAGCCGTTTGTAAGAAAGGCTTTTTATTCAGATGATTTTATTCAAACATGGAAGAACCGGGGAAAGTCATACATGATTTGTGTCAAACGCGAACTAGAGTGTTTAAAGTGATTTAAGATGTACTTGGCTGAAAGCTGCACGCTAAGCGGAAAATGCCTTCCTTGCATGGCCTCAGAGGTGAATATAAACTTGACTCAGTTGTAAATTATTCACCGTTTCAACTTGAGAATTGTGGTACAAGTAGCCGATGGATAGAATCTACTTGCTTTATACTGTAAAGTATTAATTCCAAGCAAAGATTAAACTCGATGCTGTAGCTTTAATATTATAAGACTGATGTAGTGTGCTGTGGCTCATTCGTCTCACACCGCGGTTAATGCCGCAGAATCCAAACAAAAAATTCACCACAAAAAAACTTGAATGATTTAAGCCTTGCTACACGTACTTTCTTTGTCTTTTTCCAGTCAGCGTTTAATGGTTCTCTGTTAATACATCAGTTTTCACCGAAACATTTAAAGGAATAATATGTCAAAACAAATACAACCAGCCAGTTCTTTTAGACAGGAATTCTTTTCAAGCAGCTCTTATAATAACAAAGTTTGTCATTAAGCTCATGCGTTTCACTTTGTCCTAAACTTAGTTTCTTCTATCTGGTGTCGCTCAAAAATCTAGAGTTACACAATTAGCCTAGTAAGGAATACAAAAGGTGTAGTTTTGATCGATGCAGATATCACTGTGGACGAAAGTTTCGAATTCAAATAAGAACTACGACAGAAACCCTTTCCATGTAGCTACATGTAATTAAACAAAAAGCATGACGTTAATTAAGGCCTTGAGTTTTGCAGTGAAGTTAGCTACTTTCATTTCTCTTCGAAAAATCTAGATTTACAGTCGTTTTCATTTGAATAATAGAAGTAATAGCTTACATTAAACCATTATTCAAAGAGCGAGGCACACCCACTGAGTGGAATGTCTGCTTTTTATGAAGACAAAGGTATTATCAAGTTTACGACTGTTCATAATTGCACGTGTTGAGAAATGGTGCGAGCCGCCACAGCTGCTCAAAACGAAATGGTTTAAGCCGTTATCACAAAGCGAAATTGTAGGGGGCAAAAAAAAAGTTTGACAGGTTTGCTAAATTTTAGTGAGTGCACCATGTGATGTGAGATAGCTGTTTGAAATATTCTTTTAAGTATCATATATTCGCCCAACGAACGGCTCGAAAATTCGGCTCCTCTATAATCTTACGTTAGTACAGCTTTCTTTCTCAATTCGTTTGATAAAATAATCTTGGTGTGTTAGAAATCCTCTTTCTGTTGAGGAAAACTGTTAAAGCAAGAAGTAAGCAAGTGTTTAAATCTTGTAATGCTTAATTCATTTCTTCTTTGTTGCTCATTTTTGAGACAAGCGTGTTGTTAATGTCGTACAATAAACTTATTCTTTCGAGTTAGTAAGACCGCTTAGTTCTCAAACGTAACGTTTACATGGCATTCAGTGTAAAATGTGCTTTGGCGATGGTTTCAGTTCTAGTTTTTTCACTTATTTTGAATTAAAATTATTAGACTAGTTTCGAAGGAAACTTCGTGGGACCATTATATTTTAATTCGTATGTACATGCACTGTGGTTTATTACCCAAACGTGGTCTAACTTCAAGTATTTTATCAACTCGATTGATAACCTCAACTGATGTTTTTCCCCGAAGCAGGAGCAGAGAGTTTCTCTAGATACTGACCTCATTGTAATTTGGTTCTCAGCTATATTTTCACTGATCTGTTGACCATACAATGTTGACCACACAACAATACATTGTGAATATCATGAATACTGTGCTGTGGAACTGTTCGTTTTACTAATGATACAGTGTGTTTCTAAGTTTTTCATCTGTGGATCAAACCATGCAGTGTCACCATTCTTTGTAAAGCTACTGAACAGTATTGTACTGTGGTACTGTTTGTTTTACTATACAGTGTGCTTCTACGTCTTTCATCTGTGGATCAAACCATATATATACTGTAAAGGGTAGCTCTTGCTTGAAAAGCTACTCACAATGAACAGTGCTGTACTGTGGTACTGTTTTTTTTTTACCATGTAGTGTGGTTCTAACTTATTCCTCTTTAGAACAAACCATGCAGTGTAACCATTCTTTGTAAAGCTACTAAACAGTACTCTACTGTGGTACTGTTTGTATTGCTATACAGTCTGGCTCTACCTTTTTCATTTGTAGATCAAACCACGCAGTGTCACTATTCTTTGTAAAGCTACTAAACAGTGCTGTACTGTGGTACTGTTTGTTTTGCTATACAGTGTTGCTCTACCTTTTTCATCCGTGGATCAAACCTTGCAGTGTAACCATTCTATGGAAAACTATTAAAAAGGACTGTACTGTGATTCTGTTTGTTTGACTGCACACTAGGTTTTTACAAGCTTTTCAACTGCGGATGAAACCTTGCAATGTGACCATCTTTCGGAAACCTATAGTGAATAGCATCTTTGTTTTTGTGTAAGTGTGGTTCTAACCTTTTCATCTGTTGGTCAAACCGTGTAGTATGACCGGCAGTCTTTGGAAAGCTACTGAACTGTGGTACTGTTTGGTTTAATCTACAGTGTGGTTTTAACTTTTTCATTTCTGGATGAAATCGTACAGTTTAAACATTTTTTGGGTGCTAAGCTACTGAATACTATTGTACTGTAATATTGTTCATTTTACTATAAAGGGTAGCTCTTGCTTGAAAAGCTACTCACAATGAACAGTGCTGTACTGTGGTAGTTTTTTTTTACCATATAGTGTGGTTCTAACTTATTCCTCTTTAGAACAAACCATGTAGTGTAACCATTCTTTGGAAAGCTGCTGAACAGAACCGTACTGTGGTACTGTACGTTTTACTAAACGGGCTCGTTCTAACTTTTCCATCTGTCTCCACCAAACTACACTACATGGTTCAAGTGCTTTAATTTGTAGCGGATAAAATGGCATACAGCATATACAGCCGTGTGACCATTGAAAACGGCTAGTGAACCGTACTGTTCTGCTCGTTGTACTGATTGTACTACACAGTGTGCTTTACTGCCATTTTCATTTCGGTCGATGAAACCATGCCGTGCAGTTTGTTTTACTACAAAGCACTGCCACCAAGTGCACAGTATAGTTCAGTAAAGTTTTGATGCAATAGATAATAAATTATTTATCGAGATCATTCGAGCCCAAGCTATTGTACAATGTATTGGCAATTAGTACGCCTGAGCTAACTCTGTTTAACTGCAGCGTTTGCTATGCAACTCTTTTACCTATCTGTGTATCGAACCGAGCAATGTGAAAAGTCTTTTTGAAAGATAATGAACAGTACTGCACTTTGGTACTTTTTGTTTTACTAACATAGTGGTTCTAACTTTATCATCTTTGGATCAAACCATGCAGTGTGACCATTGTTTGGAAAGCTACTAAACCGCTCTGTGCTATGGTACTGTTTGTTCAGTATTGTACAGTGTGGTTCCCAGTCTGGTGTTACCTCTCCTGAAGTAAACCGACTTTTATAGTCACTATTAAATTCCGAACGCGTCGAACTTTACACCTTTAGAGAAAACTGCACGCAATGAAGTAGGGCGGAATATCCCCTGGTATATTGTCGTTCGCGTATCGCGAATTCAGTTAAAAATGAACAGGAAAAAATACGAACTTTCCAAATGGCATAAATTCTTTTGAGTGTCGCTTGCGCCGTGTGTATGAACCAAAATAGCGTGTTTAGTGCAAGTTATAGAAGCAGCAAAAAATTCGTGCCTTGGATTAAAAATCGTGTTTCATTCCCCGGTCCTACGTGGTTGGATCCGCGTAGCTGGAAGTTTTAGTCTCGTGACGATATTCACGGATTTTAGCACTGTTGAAATATATTCTATAGCTATAAACCCAACAGTGCAGAGTTAAGCCTACAGTTACAACAATGGGGGAGTGACTTTGACAGGAGCTTAATTCATGTTGTGTGCCCGTGTGCCTTATGTATTTGCTGACAACGACATGAAGGTGTTGGTTACAGAACGCGAGATATCGCATCGTGTTTAAGCATAGGTACCGCTTTCGAACTGATAGAAGAAACGAAAATGCTAAAACAAAACAGGCTATTTTGTTTCTGAAGAGAGGAACAAGTCATGAAGAATGGGGCTGTTAATTGTTTTTACAGACTCCCGGATTAAATCCAACATATTTCTTGTTTTTGGAAGGATTTTCGTCGGATAATCGGATTTTCAAGAGTTTTGTTTCTTTTACATGGACGATTGGGTAAAAGCACAAAGTGGTCTTTAAACTTCTTCCTTTGTGCACGGCCCGACATAACTTAATTTACATCTCTGGAGAATTACAGACAAGAACAGGTGTTGTTGAAGAACAAAAACTTGCAAACAATCTTCAATCGACAACGAATCTCTGGCATTCATTGAATAGTTCCGTCCCGGGGTAAGGTTTAATTCCCGCTGGTACGCACACGGGGAAGAAGAATTTGAAGACAGCAATAGCCTCACACCAAGTGGGCTCTTTGACAGCCACAGAAAAAAAAAACAATAGACAGTTAAATGCTGTATTTTGCCAAAATGTTGTCTAAAAATGTTATGAAATCTAATCTCACAGTAAGAGAATCCTTGTGGACTTGAATTTGCCATCAGCGATTGATTTGAGAAAAAATCAAAATATCCGAATTGTAGCTCTTTTATTAAGTCAGAGATTATAATTCAGAAGACCGGAAATAACTTTATTACTGGAACAATCCGGCGAAACATTTGGACACGCACGTCTGCACGGAGACGACACTTATGTTTTGATGCTCTTTCGTTGAATTCATATCAAAATAAAACCTTCGCGTTTCGTATTTACCTAATATTTGACCTTCAACAACTATTCTTGAAGAAAGAGATATATTTGTTTATTCATGGCTCTATCAATATTTACAGCACACGCGGAAAGTTCATAAATATCTAAGAAAAATGTTTTTATTGACGTCGAACGGTAAATAATGCAGACGAGTTGTAAGATATTTAAAAACGAATTTCGCGAAGTAAAACGCCCCGATAAAGCATAAATTTTAACCGCAAAAGACAACTGCTAACGCCGAATTTGTTTCATTTCTTTAAAAGCCAAGACATTTCCACTTTGGACGTCTCTTTATGTCCGAAGAACATTGCGTGTTTTAAGTTCGCTTCGTTGTCCTTGTATGTGGCAAAAAAACCGCAAAACTGGTGCTGCATAAGCGAGTTTAAATCAGCCAAGAAACCGGCACTTTCGAAAGTTAAATCTGTTAGTGAGTGATTATAACGTCCGCAATAAAACAGTCACGTTTTGTAATGTAAGATTTTATCATTTGCTCGCTTATAAATGTTACAATAATGCAATATCTAATTAATTGAAGTAATGAAGGACAATCGTTTTAAACAGTACACTCTACTTGCTAAGCTTTGTTGAACAACAGAACGACATCTTAAGAAAGTAAAAATCGAGAAACTCTATTACAAAGTAAATGTAGTCTAGAAAATCTAAGCATAAATTACTTGCCTTATGAAAGAGCCCTAAACCGAGTGTTTTGCTGAAACCTTTGTGAAAGTGAAAGACAATTTATGTGACAATTCTCCACTGATAAATGCAGAATCCAATCATTTGGCCGACACAAAACTCCAGCTTAGTCACTTTCTAGCACTGAAGAATTCCCAAATAGTAAATCAAAGTCAAAAACGTTTCCTGACACAACTTACATTATTAAACTCAAAGGATATTCGGCATTAACCTTGTTTAGGCATTTATGTTTCATTTAAACACTAAAACTGAAAGCACGGCACTTAACACAACTACACTGTTCGAGCAAAGATGGCGAACGGTTTGGAACTGCCCAATATGATCCACAGTGCATTAGCGACGAGTTCATCCCTGCATTGTCTCCATGAAAGTTTGCACAAGCATTGCAGAATTCTCGCATGGTTGTCGATAGAGATTTTGAGGGAGCAGTGAAGCTATTGAATGGTACATTTATGGCACAGGTTGTCTGTGTTTTGTTGACATACAAACCCTGGGTCGGTTGGGAAATTTTCGTTTGTTTATGTTCCGATGCTCTCTGCTCCGTTTTTGGTGCAATTTCTCTAGGTTCTTTGCATCTCTCTGTATCATTTCTTTCCTTTTTGCCTAGGATGTTGTCGATACTGAAAGAATGAGCTACTTCGGTGTTTAAAGGAAGTTCCCTGATCACTGTTCGATCACCTTTAATCTTGTCCTTTTCTATGGCAGGAGGTTTGCATTCGTTACTGCTGTAGTTCGCTGCTCTTTTCTCTGGTATCAAATGCGATCCTGGCACGTCTCTAGCCACAGATGAACTCTCTCTGCTTCTTTCTCCGTCTTGTTCACCATCTTTGCAAGCACTTTCGTTCGAGTTTGTCGCCTTCGCAGTTAAATCCGAGACTATTTCCTTCTCTTGCTCATCGTCGTCATCTTCATTTTCGTCGCCCTTTCCTCTGTAAGCCATGTGCCTTCTTCGACGTCTACGGAAGTTTCCCTCCTCAAACATTTCCTCGTAGGACGGGTCCAAGCTCCAGTAGCAGCCTTTACCAGGATCCGACCTTTCACGAGGGATTTTCACGAAACACTTGTTCAAAGATAAGTTATGCCGGATGCTGTTCTGCCAGCCTCGTTTGTTCAGCCGGTAGTACGGGAAGTTTTCCGTAATGAACTGATAAATACCACTGAGAGTGATTTTCTGGCTGGACGCCTGTTTAATTGCCATCGAGATCAGAGCGACGTAAGAGTACGGCGGTTTAGGGAGGGGCTCTTGATCGCGGAAAAAGAACCCTCCGCCATGACAGTTGATGGCGAACGCACTTCGGCCCCATTGAGGGTAAAACGTTGGAGCGTAGCCTTGCAGCGTCGAATGGAAAGTCGGCGAGCAAACGTACGGCGACAAGTAACAACTGTGATGTGCCGGAAACATCTCACCGTCTGTAAAGCCGAAGGACCGAAGACGTTTGTAAAATGCCTGCTTAAACAACAACCGGACGGGAATATGGCTCAGAGAAACTCCGCGCGGCTTTTTGTGACTTTTATTTATGGACCACCAGCATTGTTTGTTTATACGATAAGTACAGCTTTTGTGTCAAACTATTTGTTTACAAACAACTCATAACCGCATCCGACCACACATTTGGGTGCTAAAAAGCGGAAATGGCTTGCTTTGCAAAAAACTTATCACACACAATCATCCGGAGAGGGTTCCCACATCACGAGATGATTACATCACTACAGCAAATATTTACACAGAAAACCGACTAAAAAGCTTTCATAACACACCAAGATAATAACTTAATTCTTTACGTATCTTGCATGCGTGGAAAATTTAATTATTCTTTTCAAAGATCTGTCGAAGTGTCGATGCATTTTAACTTCGGCCCCGCACAAGTTAAGTGACGTTTCCGTTAGTGAGTTTTGCAATTACGCTGGAACCGTATTCGCTTTGTTTTCTGATGTAACAAGGACAATTCCTTGGGGGTTCAAACGGATGGCGAAACTACAATTTCTGTAGACTTTGAGACGCCAGGCCTTGAGTTATTTTTTTCCTATTTCGTCAGTAATCCCATTGTGTGAAGTAATTTAACGCTTTCTGTACAATAGACTCGTGCTTTTCCCAAAATAAAAACGAAAAACTTCAGTGGACCGGGAGCTGGTGGAAGGAGGTCGTTTAATCTTTTCCTTGTAGTTTCACGTTTAGTCCATGAACAGAGCGTTAGGCCAAGAGCACGAGAAATACAAGAAATGGCGTGAACCTTGGTCCTTTTACGATTCGCCCTCCCACGGTACTGTACCACGATAGCACAAACACTTTTACGAGCTACTTTCACCGTTTACCGTTTTAGCGTTGCTGAAAAAACGAGAGAGCAGAGGAGTCGCTAGTAAATTCACTTTCTCAACGGGACTCGGAACAGAAAGTTTGGGACAAAAGAGCTGGAGTATATGGTTTAATTTGCTCGAGTAATTTATATACTTTGTTGACATTTAAGGTTTCACTCGGGTAATAGATCCCGCGATAACGCAATACCCGCTTGTGACTTGAAAGATTTCTTATGGTCGAAAAAACATCTGCATTCCGATCCAAACACTGCGCGTTTCAGGTTATGACCACAAAAAAAAGCTTGAATTCTATTTCTGGATGAACTCTATCCGAGTCAAGCGGCATTTTGTGAGCTTGATTGTTTTGTTCTGGTTTTACAGAGACACGTTTGGCACTTTTTAAAATATTCACTCTGAAGTTATGACATATCATACACGCGATAAGCTGGCCGTGAAAATTATCGCTATTAGACGACGATGCTTTTGTTCAAGGATCAATTTACGACAAAGGCATTTTTTGATAAGCGAATGTCAGTCGGTTAATTCAGTGTTGAATAAGAGTAAAGTACCAGCTGCGAGCGCAGAAGTGGTTAGCGGACAGCGAATTCAGCTCATTCAAGAAAAACAATACCCACCCATTAAGTAAATAGCTGTGTCTTTTGATTCAGCTTCTCCTGGTGTGGTGTCTATTGAACGGTATACAATTCTTAAAGCAGCTGATTTGAAAGCGACAGTTCATTTTAAATTTGGCATTTTAGAACAGATGTGTTGTCACAACAAGCGACCCATTCATTTCTAGCAATATCATTTATTTTGGTTTCGTCTATTTATGAATTTCTCTCAACTGCGAAGCGCGAAGCAATGAATAAAATGTCTTGGGTCGTCTACGAATTTAACCTCTTTGCTTTAAATGGTAAATGTTTGCTGACAACGTTTACATAATAGCTGGACAAATGAACCCCCCCCCCCGCCACATTACAACATTCTTCAAACACCCATCGATGAGAGCGAGATGTGCATGTGTTTTTAGACGTTCCCTATTAATGAATTCAATTTTAAATGTTAGAAATGAAAGAGGCTTCATCAAAATACATTTATTTCAAATTATCAACAATGTAGTTACGATGGGGATAAAGAATTTGACTGTTGTGAACTTCTCAATAAGAAACCTCTACATGATACGATTTCGGCCGGCGGCGGACACGAAATTCGAAAGAGGCAGTAAGATGAGAATTTCAAGGATTTTACTTTTGACTCGAAAATCTGAGGACATTTTCAAGGGCCCAAGAGGAATAACGGTATATGAAAAAACGAATATGTTTAACTTTTAGCAGAATTAATGGCTATTAAATGGCCTTGATTTCCCTACATCAGAGTGCCATCTTTACGATACGTTTTTGACTGAGCAATGGGATTTTAATATAAATCTGCATTTGAGAGGAATTGTGGAATAATGGAGCGTTTATAGAGGAACAATGAAATAATAAACCATCCATAAAATAATGCACCCATCCAAATTAAGAAGTTGTCGTTGAGTAGAACTATGCGATCGTGTTCCTTGTTTTTGGTCGAGTATGCCTTGGAATTCTAAATCAGTACAATGGGATAAACTTTACATTAAAATCATCCTTTTGAAAGCTGATCCTGAGAAGTAATCCCCCGTGTTGTGAGCGTTTTCAGTGCAACCCTGTGATGGTGTTTTGTTGTTACCACCAAGTGCGACCTATTTTTCCGCACGAAAACAGCGTTGATAGTTTTTAAGTGTACTTTTCTTTGAGAGCCCAAGGATTACTCACATTGAATAACTCAAGATTCACCTCTAGAAACAAAAGGCTTTCATTAAATCTAGAAAGCGTATTGAATGACTCGAGTGTAGACTAAGTAGATGAAAGATTAAAAACAGTTAGAACCACAGTGCTTGACTCTGATAGTAGAAGGGGTGTCAGAGCCATATTTTGTGACTCAAGGTTTACCACTGGAAATGTAAGGCTTACTGTAAATTTAATTTAGAAAGCATATTTAAAGGCTCTAGGGCAGAGCTCTAGGGTAAACTATGAACTGTACAGCTAGAACTACATTGTATGACTGATAGTCGAAGGGTTAAATGTTCAAACAATACTGTATGACTCAGAGTTTGACGCTGTAAAAATGGTTGAGGATAGAACTACAGTGTACTTGTATGACTGAAGGTTTCAGTGATTCTGGGAGTAAAACGAGTTTACATCAGAACCATCTAGCAACTTTTAATTTTTTTATCCTGAAAGGTAAAAAAACGTTTTAAGTCAAAAATGCATAGTGGAAGTGAAAATGACGAAAGTTAACAACATTGGCCCAATTCACACTAGAGACGAGTAACCCGTCTTGGACGGGTTTCTCGTCTGAGACGAGTTTCCCGTTTTAGTGTGAAATCGGGTCGGGACGGGTTTTAGATGAGAAACTCGTCCAAATTTACCCGTCAACTTATCCGTCTGAGTCGACGAGTTATTAAAGACGAGTTTCCCGACTAGACGAGAAATTCGTCAAAATGCATCACGAATTCACACTTTGACGGGTTTTCAGGTCGAGTTTTAGGAGAAAATGCGCCGATTAGACTGGAACTAGAACGAAAGCAGAGCACGTTGGGAAAACAAAGTGGCGCCGAAGAAGAAGGTGAAGCGTTCTAAAACGCAGAAAAACAAATCCTGGACTGACAAACAGACAAACATCTTTGCCGCTGTGTTGTCATCAACTGAAAGCCGAGATAAGCCTTTTGCTCTCGTTCTGGAAACAATGGCCCTCAAGAAAATGGAAAATGAATCCGTTTTCAACAACGTAAGAGAAGAGTTTGAGAGCCCTAGAGACAGCATACTTGCCTGCATACTTTGGAAATACCTAAAACAGCCAGGCGCGTTGTATTTTCTGCTGGCTAGGTAACCACGTACATCTCGCACCAGTACCTCGGCATCTTAACCCGTCCTAAAAACTCGTTCTAATGTGAATTCATGTCGGTAAGTCAGATAACTTTTTCATCGCGAATTCACACTAGGACGGGAAACTCGTCAGACAGGTAACCCGTCTGACGAGTTTCCCGTCCTCTTATGTGAACTGACTGCTATTGTATGGATTTTAAAAGGTTTGATTGTGAGGGTAAAAATAGCTACTGTCAGAAACAGTAAGAAAGCCTTGATGTTTAACTGATTCTGCAAGGAAAAATTCCCAAAATGTTGAATGTTAGAATCACATTGTTTGACTTTAAGTTTTGAGTTATAAGAGGAAAAATGTTTACAGTAAGAATCCCCTTAGTTGAAACTATTATACATGCTCGGGACCCACATTTAGGGACGGAGGCTAGGGAAGAGCTGGCGTGCCAGTCTCAGTATTTTAGAATTTATGGCAATTACTAAGAACTGTGTTTACACTGTGAGGGTCGAATCTTGATTTACGTTTCCAATCGTTAAGCAAATACGTGATTTTTTTGTCATAGTTATTCCTATCGTTGTTAATTCAATTTTATAAGAAAGTGGAGAGTAACGAATATTTGAAGTTCAAAACAGTTCTGGTAACGAGGTAGGTGCGAATGCTGAAGCTGTTTTGGGGGACGGGAAATTTAATGGTGGACGTTTTGTAACGTGTAGCTTGTGGAGATGTACTATAGCATGGGAAAACGGAACTGTTGTATGCCAAATAGTTTGAATTCGTGGCAACGAATTCTCCAGGAGTTAACTATCATTGCCTGCCTAAAGATGACGGAGTATAAGAGGCTAATAAGGAAGGGTATCCTCAGTGAACTTTCCCAAGACAAAAGGATATATGTGGAAATCTTTTTCTCGAAGGCGAAAGAATGCACGGACTCAGTTGCGTTCAATCTTTCCTTAGTCAACACCCAGCAAACTGTGCCGTGGGATAGTAAAAAACGATCTGCCTACGAAACGGAAGATCTTTTGAGGAAGCAGATTCTCAGAGAAATGTGATAATGTGGTTGGCTGAAAACATAAGCGAGATGATGCCCCGGGTGAAGTGAGTGCTTCTGGTGTCTTTCCAAAAGAAGTTCCTAGTTCCAGTGACTATAGCTTTGGATCAAATGGAAACATTCCTTTACAAGAAAACGTGGAAGGCAAAATTCAAAGACTGCAAACTGAACATTAAAAAATACAAATTGAGCAAGCTGAAAAGGAAGAAATTCAGAGGCTGCAAAATGAAAGATTGCAAATGCAAAAAGAAATTAACTCGGTGAAAGAGGTGAATAAGTGAAAGTATACGTTTAATATTGGTGACTTTAAAGATAAAGATGCAGATATTTCCTTTTACACTGGTTTTCCCAATTACTGCACAATGGTTTTGTTTGAAAAGGCAACTAACCTCAGCTATAGAAATCATCAGTGGGTAAACTGTGATCCTGATAAAAAATATGGCCCAAAGAGAAAACTTTCACTTTGGTAGGAGTTCCCCTAGTCCTACTTTACTGGATCTTCTGTCTTGGGGGATGTTTCGTTTAATGACATTGGATGGACCTTGTCAGAGGAAACTAGCCTCCACTTTTGTAAAGCGTTGTTATTGCCAGGATGTTGTGTTGCTGGCTTCTGTTCGTTACTCTTTGAAAGACTATGAGGTAATATGAAACTGAGCTCAACCATTTTTAGTTAATGAGGAGCTGTAACGTCATTTTGACCTTTTAGAGTACGTTTCTTCTCTTGTTTACTATACTCGTGTTTTGGAAATTTTAGTGACTGGACAGGCTCTGAATTCAGCTTTTCCTTTTTTCGTAAATTCCATTGCCATGTTTGAGAGGCGCATGGTACACTCCTTGTTAGCTAAATCACAACACTATTTGTATCAGATGGAATGTTGTTCCAACGAAAAACGTTAACGAAGAAGACCTCCAGGAGAAGGGACGACGTCGCGCGGCAGACCCCTGGTTGACAAGCAAGGCATACCCCACACTGGAGCGCGTTATGGAACCTGGTCAACCTATTCTCTACTACACCGTATATTCCAGGCACGGGTTCACCCGTCCCAAACTCCGTGTTGCTGAATGCTTATGTCTCCGATTGCAGCTGAGGCATGTTAGCCTGACGTTCCACGCGTAATGCCCTTTTTTTATTGCAATGGACAAAACTATTTACACATTCGTTACAATACTTTACTACTACTTTACTATACATAATAAACAGGACTTACGGTTTAACACAACTTATTCACTCACTCATGTACACACACTGCGAACAAAAAGTTTACACTTACATATTTGAGCCTGACGTATTTTAAGTTATTCAGACAACTTGTAGTATTTATATTGCCGACTTTTTCCTAAACTTATCTATTTTTTTTTGTACAGATGTATTGTCAGTCTCATACTTTAATTTGACTTTTGATCTAAAGCCTCGTGTACTTGGAAATTCTTTATTCCTTCTACACGCCCATAAATAAATTTTTCCTATAAGTAACAGATAATTAAGTACGGGAAGTTCTGGTGTTAGAAGGCCAATTAATATATTCTCCAAATTAAGATGTATCTGCTGTCTTTTCAAAGATAAGTAATATACTTCGAAATCGTTCCAGAAAGAAATTGAATAAGAGCAATCATAAAAGAAATGCTGCATTGTTTCTGATTCTCGTTTGCAGAAAGAACATAGATAATCTGCAATGTACCCGATTTTATGTAATTTGGAATTCGTGTAGAGTACAGAATTCCATATTTTGTACTGAAAGGCTTTGACATATGGCTCAAAGGCAAACGAATGGGGAAGAGAAAAAGCCTTTTTCAGTGTCTCATGAGTTAAATTAAATTCACACTTCAATTTTTTCGCGTTATTAGGAAAGTAAGCCTTTTTACGGACAAAAAGAGAGCAATAGTCTTTGGATTTGTATTTAGTTACATCAAAGAGGCCGCAGTCCATTTTAAAAGAAGGATTTAGGGCTGTATGATCTGGATTATGAGAAGCATTCCTTAAAGCAAACGGTACAGAGTGACGAAGACCGGTCCATTCCAGAAAGTTCGTCTTCTGTATGTGTTTTGCGATTAGTTCATAAGAATCGATGTTGTTAAGATCGAAACGCAAGTCTTCACTATCTGAATTCCATAATTAAAGTACCTTTTATAAGAGACTGGTTTGTTGTTTATTCTTATTTCCTAGTTATTCCAAATTCGGTAAGGCCAATTAGTTTCAACCGCGTTATCTTTCCGAAAGTCAGACCACCATTTCAGTAACTCCATGTAGAATTGAGAACTGATAGTTAAGTCTTTGACGTTATCGTTGCAATTAAAAAGAACCAGACCACCTGTTTCTTTTAGAAGATATTTTAAATAACTTTTCCATACGCCAGAATTATCGCCAGATTCTTTTAAGCCAGGTGCGACGGAGAGATTTAATCATGCTCTCAATATCAACCATTTTGATGTCTCCTCCTTCATAATCATTTATTGCAGATTTTCTCGTTACTTTGTCTTTACCTTTCCGTAAAAATTGAAAATCAAAAAGTTTAATGCCCTTGACTGTCATCCACGCGATCAATGCTGAAGCTCTGGCCGTGACACTTGATGCAGCCTTGCAGCAGCAGCTGCTTTCCACAGACGGTACACTTGTTTTCCGCCGATTTCATCATATCCAAGATGTGACTGACAGTAAGGGTGTGGTACTGTCCTGTGTACTTGGTGCGACCCTTCTGTCGCTCTTATATCGCATACCGTTTCAGCCTTTGCAATAATGAGCTACTCGTTAGGCGTTGAATGTAGGGCGCTAGGGATTAACTAACCCGGTGCATTTGCTTGTGGAAGGACGTGAATAACTTGATCGGCCATCCTTACACGCGAGACACCTGTATAAACAGCATTAGTGGTCTACAATAAACAGGCCGCGCGGGTTCTGCACGGTTTTTCCCTGCACCGGGGTCTGGATTGAATCGGATACTGGCAGGCGACCTCGGGTGGTTCTTCTGGTGATGGTCGCCGTTGTACTAGCCCCCCCCCCCCATCTTGTTCGTAGAGCACACCCAGATGTCGTCCGGTCGGGTTTGATCGATGGGTTGCTCAAATTCTACTCCTGCCCATTACTCACGGAACACCTGAAGCTCCACGAAGTCGGTCCACCTGAAGCTCCACGAAGTCGGTCCACGAAGTCGCCAGGTGAGGGTCTTGATATCGTGCAGTTTCGAGGTCGGGCTACTGTAGCAAGGACCTCCAGTGTTACTCTTACAGACGCTGTATGGTAAACCGCATTTCTCACACAGACATCGGTAGTCCTTATCAAACCAACACATGTTTTCAGGCGCCGCCCACTCCTCAATCATGCTATGGGGGGCCCTCTTTGTCTCCCCAAGGAGGCACCTGACCAATATCACCACTGCACACTTCCTGGCAGGGTCTGTTGGCCAGGTGTTCTAAGGTGGTGCGAAGTACTTGCAGCATTCTTCAATGATGATGACCTCATATGATCAATTCTGTAACCGAGGGAGGTTGGATCCCAGTCCGCTATGGACTTGTCAGCTGGTATGCTGAGGCAATCGTGGTACGTTTGGGCATTGACTGAAGTACCATTATGGGCGAGTCGAGTATCATTCCTATGGTCGTCTGCCCTGAAACATTGCAACGGCCCACTCGGTTTTCCCGGAGCCACCCTGACCAGCAAGGTACATGCGCGCAGAAGTAGCTGCTTTGAGATCCATTGGAAGAGTGGGAGGTGTGCTTGGCTCCACAGCTGGCAAGCTACCGCTTAGTTTTGTGCTCCATACCGCTTCCGGTCTCCATTCGTACCCAGGCTTCTTGTGACGCCACTCGCCATACTTAGGATTATGCTCCATGAGGCAAGTCCATTTTCGTGGGAGTATAGTGTTTTTCACATGTCAAGGAACAATACGACAGTATTTCTGGTGAAATTCACAATAAATTACTGTGTAAACAAGGAGTGCCGCGTCAAGACACACTCGGTACTGTGCCGCACGATTTAGGAGTGCCGTGCCCAGTTTTCAACGTTTGTAAAAGGGGTTTAAAACTGATTCAAACCAACGTTTTGGAACTTGTTCACCATGTTTTCCAAAGTTCAATTATATTGTACCTATTTTTAATATCTAACGCCCCATGGTCAAATTTATTGGGCACGGAAATGCGGTTTTGTCTTTTGGATGGAAGCAATTTCATTACTAAATTTAATTTCCATGGTAGCTTCAGTGAGCAGTGAACTCTTCAGGAACCTGTTTGGTATATATGGCATCCGTACACACCCTGAGAACGTCATCACATGGAAATCGTCGTAACGTGCGACGAAGGGCTATGTTACTATAGGACAGGACAAAGGCTTTTATGTGGTACCATTGAGAGCGACGTTTGCCAGTCCTGTATTGTACTTCGGAGGTGTTGGACGAATGTTTTCTCTGACCAACCACTTCTTGAAACGGAAGCCAATAGCTCCTCCCATAGAGTTCTTAGCTTCCTAGTACTCTTTCCAGGCTGGGTGGTCGTCTGGGAGCCACTGGAGGTCGTGTCTTGTTTCGTCTTAGAAGGCATAGTCGATAGGGTGTCTCGTCTGATCTGTCGGAAGAGTCTGCCTTCGTGCGTGACGACAACGTGACCGCACAACCATACTCGTGTGCTCCTGGGGATGGTTCTGTTAACAAAGCGAATAAGTGTCTCCCGTATTTTCGCCTCCCACGCTTTCATACTAGCTCTTGTTTGAGCTTCCTGCTTATACAAAGTTTGCAGCTCTTGCTCAGCCTCGGGGTCAAGCTTATTTACACTCGTAACTGTTGAGGGTTCTGTTGGAAGCTCAGTCTATGCGTGGTTATTGCGGCAAGGAATCGTGATGCGCTTGTAACCCTTGTTGTACTTACCCGAGTCCCGAAGAGTGTTGCCCCGGGGAATTTACGGCCACGAGCGCAACCTCTAGCTTCTTTTCCAGCTCAAAGAGGTCGTCCTTTATACACCCGAGACCGCTAGTCTTTCGTCGAAAGTCTCTAGCAGCTTACTGCGTTTCTTGGTCAGCCTCAAGGAGAGGGCGGTGCATCGATTTCTCAGGTAGTCAGCTACACAGCTCACAACACAGTTGGCAAAATTGTTGCCCTTCTCAAGAGCATACATGGGTCCAGGCGCGCCGTTTTTTACGGGCAACGGGCGGAGCTCGTACCGTACGTAAGCCAAGTATTCACGTCCATTCTCCCAGATTCCAGCGTCTATCCCCGCAAGACAGCCAACTGACATTTTATCTCCCCGTCTGACTAAACCCCTCCCATATTGTGCTCAGAGCGCCTCCTCCTCCTCCTCGGATATTAGCGCATGCGGTTCAGCAAGCGCCTCTCCGACCACAGAAAACCATCTATAGCGCTGTAAGGGTCCAACAATTCCTGTTTGCTCGCCAGGCCTCCCGCTCGTAAGGAACCCACCAGACTGAGCTGCCTTCCTCAATATCGGGACCTCGTTCGACTGGTTTCGGTTCGATGGGACCAACCTCACCAAGCTCACGAATCTCATTGTAGGTATCGGGTGTGATTTACCTACCCAACATCGTTGCTACCCCGAACAAAAAGTGGTACATTTCGCCTACCAAAGTTTCCGGCCCTTTTCCTGTAAGAGCGGGTCGAATTCGAGCAATGTTTCGTCCTTTTCGGGCTCGGTGCCTTCTTACGTCGAGAGCGCGGTTTTGCCGGTATGAGCGGCATGAGCAGCTCGTGCTTGACATCGTCTGGGATGTCCTAGTCTAGAATGTTCTGGACCACACGAGCTAAAGCATCAAGTGCCCAAGAGTCGGGAATCTCATTGAGTATCTCTTCTATGTAAGCATCCATTTTCACGGGTATACCCTAGCTAAGGCTGAGCGCTAAATTGTAATTTTCAGAGCCTCGATCTGCGCCAGCACTTTGGCAAAGTGTTTATGCGAACGGCGTTCGTATCACATAGTTTGCTTCCCGCACGATATGCACCACAACCAACAAACAATCGGATCTGTGACTGGGTGCCCACTCCGCTAAGGCGACAAGGTACTTGGAGTACACTTTCCTGCCGCATTCTTTGACGGTGAACTTTGCAATACGTGTCTAAACAACTCTTACCACACGTAGTCCCCCTACCAATAGTTAGCCGCCGACAGTTGTCGTACCCACTTATAATGTAGTAGTATCCGCTAACTTCGGCAGGCGTCTAATTGTGCAAGAAGGCGTAAGCCAGTAGGGATGGGTGGGAGTGGGGCAGTCCCTGGGACCCTGTTGGGATTCTATCAGTTGTCCTTGGGGAGGGGTGAGGTTTCCCTTCTTTTCTCTTTGGGCTATGTTCACTACGCTAAAGTCACGAAAATTCGGTAGAGGACTCGGCGGGACCGGGGGCGCTGCTAGTCGACGGTTTCACTGAAAGCCCCCAGTCCCCCCATAGAAGAAAAGGAAACCGAATGTGTGCGTGGAAGCGAAGAATATGTTACTACAAGAAATAATAGATACATGATGAAATGCATCTGCACCAGTTGTGGTATAAAGAAAGCCAAGTTTATTAGTGAGTTTGCATTCGAGCGTGGATTTTAGTGAAAAACTGATCCAGGATCTGTTTATTTTTGCTAGGTGTGGATCGCTGTCCAATTTGGACTCTTATTTTGATCTATCGGGCCCGGACTTTAAAACCGGATATTTATTTTACATTACCTGGACACTTCTTCACTCTGACCAACATATTGCCACTTGTTTTTGGATTCCTGTTCATCTTTGGTAACAGGTAGTAGTTTAGTATATGGTTGGTTAGTAGCTGGTGGATTATCTTTGTCTGGTAAACTTCTGAGTCACTTGATGTCTGATTCTCGGTTGGATGATTTTCTTCTTATGTCTGACTGGAAATTTCTTCGCTGTTGAGTACCATTATCGCCAGTTTCCCTTTTATTTGCTCATCAGCCCTCGGATCCACCTTTGATCTACCACTGGAATCTATTGTTATGTACGCAATGCATTTCATTGCATTTTATGCAAGGAAAAAAATTGATTTGGTTTATGCATGTTAAGAATGTGCTTATAATTATTTATGCGGGGTAAAACGAAAATCGTGCTCATTTTGTATCCAACATCCTACTAAGGCCACTCACCGTCTGCAGCTTTCCACAAATGACTTCTAAAGCGTCTCCGTCGAAGTCGCAATGTCTTTATAAATAAAACTTTTTTTCACCCACTGATGGCTTAAAATTCTTAGAAAAAGATACTTTGTTCCCTTCATCGAGAACTGCGCGCAAACTCGCCCGCGAAATACAGCTGAGCATGCGAAGTCCGTCTCGTCCTTAAATAAGATAGAAGTCGAACTGTAGCAATAAAAATTTTATTCCCTAAATAAACTATAGTGTTTACATTACTATTACATATATATAAGAGATTCAAAAGGATTCGATAACTTACCTCCTTAGACATTGCTCTGTCTGCCTATGGAATCTTGTATAATGCATTTTGACCAAAATCTGTGAGGCGTAGTTTCTTGTCAGCCAGCTGCAGGTAGAGCATCTCAGCTTCAATAATGACAACAAACACCAAGTCAAGTGCGTTTTACAATACATTTAAAATGCTACAAGATGGTAAACGTTGCACGTTGGTCATTAATCTGTGTAATGAGTACTGATTTGCTGAACTTTAGTACCGTCTGCTGGTTTCATCTAGAATGATCTGCTTTAAGAAAATATCTTGACTTGCAAAACTCAATATGATCGCCAATTACAATAAATTCAAAACGATTCAAAATGATTCATTAACGTACCTCCTTAGATTACGCTCCTTCTGCCCATACAATCTCTTATAATGTATTTTGACCCAAATCTTTGAGGCTGAGTTTTTTGTCAGTCAGCTGCAGGTAGCGTATCTCAGCTTCAATAATGACTACAAAAAACAGATAAAGTGTGTTTTAAAGTACATGTTAAAATGCTACAAGATGGTAAAAGTTACATTTTGGTCACAAATATGTGAAATGGGCACTGATTTGTTGAAATTTAGTACCGTCTTCGCGGTCTGCTCTAGAATCAGCTGCTTTAAGAAAATATACTCACATGTGAAACTCAATATGATCGCCAATTACAATCAATCTGTTTTTTTCGTAATTAATGCCCTGTGTTAAAACTATTATACCTGCAAAGTTTCAGAATTGCAAAGATTCTGCATTTGTGTAATTATGGCCTTGTGCTAACTTCCAGTCTGAAGAGTTTTAGAATTGCAAAGATTCTGCAAGCCGAAATATGATAGAACAACCCTTATTTTAAGGGCATAAGGTTTTGTCTAAAACACGCTTGCGTAGATACAAATAGTCTGCTACGAGAATCAGATTGAGATCTAATCGTGGAAATCAAAATTTTACGCTCTAAATAAACTGTAGTGTATACCCTACTATTACATATCTTTTAAACATTCGAAATCATTTAATAACTTACCACCTTAGATAACGGTCCTTTGGCCCATACAATCTCATAATGTGTTTTGACCAAAATCTGTGATACTAAGTTTGTTTGCCAGCCAACTGCAGGTATCATATCTCAGCTTCTAGAATGAGTACAAACACCAGATAAAGTGTGTTTTAAAGTGCATGTCAAATGATACAAGATGGTGAAAGTTACATTTTGGTCACTAATATGTAAAGTGGGGACTGATTTGTTGAAATTTAGTACCGTCTTCGCGATCTTCTATAGAATCAGCTGCTTTAAGCAAATATATTCACAGGCGAAACTCAGTATGATCGCCAATTACAATCAATCTGTTTTTTTCGTAATTAATGCCCTGTGTTAAAACTATTATACCTGCAAAGTTTCAGAATTGCAAAGATTCTGCAAGCCGAGAAATGATGGAATAACCTTTACACGCATGTGTAGAAACAAACAGTCTGCGTCAAAAAATCAGATAGAAACTGCATGGTGGCAATCAAAATTTTATCCTCTAAATAAACTTAACTGTATACCCTACTATTGCATGTCTATTAAACATTCGAAATGATTCTATAACTTACCACCTTAGCTAACGGTCGTTCTGTCCATACAATCTACTTATTGCGGGCGAGCAAAAGCGAGCCCGCAGACTAATCTTGAGTCGATGGTCAGCGGCACTTTCTTAATGGGAGCCGGACTGACTACCCGACTTTGAGCAAAATGTGGGCACATTTTTGGCATTCCTTTGTTCTTCCAACTGGAATGAATGGTATGTGGGTAACCGGCGGAGCAAAGGCCCTGGTGATGAGTTCAAGGTCCGTGGTCATTGGTCACGTGAATTTCATGTTCATAGAGGAATGTAATTTTTCGAAGTGCATGTCCTGTCCGACGTTTACTTGTAGAAGCAACACGAGAGGCTAAACTGCAAATTTGCGGTAAGATATAAGTGATTTGCAAAGTTTATGATCCACAAAATTAAACGCTTTTTTCCAGTTCTCTCAAGCAACCTTATGTTTTTACGGAGAGTAGTGCGTACCTTGTCTTCCGAGAGCAGCCATAACCTTAAACAGTTCGTTTGCATCAAGAAGTCGACACAGTTTGATCGCACAACAACGGCACATTACAAATGAAAACTACACGGTCCCAAAATGAATCAGAACTATCACGGTTGCTATAAGAGTCTCGCTTGAACATCACGAGCGGAATATACGCATTTCTTCTAAAAAATGAGAGAGCAGGGAAATTGTGTTTGATAACTTGTTGTGTTGTTATGTTCAGTTTGTTTTGTAATCAGCTGTGTGATGAAACTTTTATTCATTCATTAAAAGAGATTGACTTTGGACACTGGTAATAACTTCAGCATTCATGAAAATCATCTGGCGTTGAAAAGTTAACATCTGAATTGAATCTTGCTGTTGAAAATAAATTCTCTAGACTTCTTCGCAAATCACATAGCTTTGCCTTGAACAAGACCGGTTAAAAAATATTACTCCGATTTAGATCTGAAGAACAAATTCGATTGAATGACCTGGCAACTGCTTTCTTACACGGTTATTTAAATTAACTTACTGTTCTTTTACAAGCTTTGTTTTCCTAATATATACGATTACATTAACTTCCATGTTATCATTCTATTAAAACATCCCGCTCTTAGAAAAATTATTTCACACATCCTTTAAGGTAAGCATAATTTAACATGATCTTTCAACAACCAAATCACCCATTGGGGGTGTAAAGTTGTACCAAAGTATTAATGTTATTCTTTTTTTATTATTTCCTAAGGCTATGGCAAAAAGAAAAGACAGTGACACAGGATTCCTACACTCAGTTTCACCCTTGAAAAAATCCTCGAGAACAAATAAAGATTACTTTGTGTGTTCCTTACAGACATCTCCAAAGTTCACCTGTGTGGTTGGATTTGACAAAAAATCATGAACAAGCACTGCATTACTACAAGACAGGGTCTCCTTTGAAGTTGGTTGGAGTGAAAGAACAAGATGTTCAGCTATTTATCAATTCAACAACATTAAATAATTCAAGTGAATGCAACAGATGTTGACTTTGAAAGTAAACCACCTCAAGATGATGCAAACATCAACATACACAATCAGCCTGAAACTATTGCAGCCAATATCACCTAACCAGAAATGCAAAAATTAACCCATAACCAGGGAGTCCATGTTGCCCAAGTTGTGGTATGTCCCAGAGATTTGCAAAATCAGGGATCACAGCACGATTGTGTGCATAGATAGATGGAAAAGATATATGGTTCATGTCCTTCAACGATGCCATGCAAAAATTGCTTCTCAAGGTCAATTTGACCATGCAAGCAAAATCTCATGAAATCACGGAAACTCTACTTGGTCCAGAGAATATCTCTCTTTGCTATGATACAAAGTCACAGTTCATCAAAGATATTATCAATTAGCACAACAGATGTGAACAACAAAAGTGTCATGTTGATTTACACCTAAAGCAATATTTTAAATGGGCAATACAAAATCCAACATGAACAAGAAGACTGAATTTACTTAACCCATAAAGGTACTAGTTGTTTGTTTTTGACAGTTATTGTTTCGTCATTGTTGGCCTTGTACTTGTACACATGTTCCTGTTTTTCACTGTTTTTGAGCACTTGTTACTGTTATGACTTATGTAAGTAATTGTGTTTATTTTCAATAAAATTTCCATTTCATTTAAAGTGTGTCTTCTTTTTGTCAACGCCATTTGGGCGTTGAGTTTATGTTTGGTTCTTGTCCTTCCTCCATTAGTTTTCTGGCAGTTTTCCCATCTCCCTCAAAGACCTTCATTTCCAAATTCCTATTCCCTTGGCCACAAGGTTGAGGAACAACTACTTTTTCGATGTTCTACCTCTAAAATACAAAAATAATTATTTCTTTATTTCAATTTCGAACTGGTTTCCTCTGTTGACAGTAGCCCTAACAATAATAATAATAATAACAACAACAATAATAGTAATAGTAATAATATTAACAACAAGCTAATAATGATAATGCATTTCATAAACGATTTTTTTAATAATAATTAAAATTTATAGGGTGTAAATTTGCATGAGAATACCATCAAATACATTTAATAAGAAACTGAAATACACAACTGCATAAATCGACAGCAGGAACCTGCAGCCCTGCGCGTCTCCCTCGCATCTCCCATGCTATCCTATATTTCTTCCATCTCGCAACAGACATGGCCGCCCGCACTTGCTAACCATTGGTTACTGCTAGTAATGTATTCTAAGATTCTTGCCAGCACACTGCAGGTATCATATCTCATCTTCTAAACTCATTATTAATTCATACGTTTGATAGCCCATAAAAGATGGCTAACTTCGTCACGTGCATGACTTTTAGAAACAAAGATGAAAACCACACGTGTTTTGGATCACATACCAAAACCAGGCGTGGTTTTCAACTGTCTTTTCATTGGCCATAAAGATTCATGTATCAAAACAAAATTAACACAAGAACAATGCTTCAGTTAAATTAATCATCATAATTAATCATAATTAATCAGCTACACTGTCATTTCATGTTTCAAATCTTCCTACGTTCACCACCACGCAAGCCAAGCATTTTAATACTATAGAAATAAATAGTATGCATTAATTGCTTGGCTGTTCCACTGCCAAATAGTCACGCACTCCAAAAATTTTCTTCGTCCTCGAAAGTAACAGCTACGTTCTCTTCTTTCTTTGTTTGCAAACTCACACCTCAGGGCGTGCTATCCTTCTTCTGGACATCAAGACAACGACGGAAAACAAAAACTCTTCAAGAAAATACAGGAAGATTAAAAACAGATCGATCTACCTTCTAATAATTGTAGTCTTCGACGAAAAGAGTATCTTGCATTAAACATAATAAATAGACTCTTACCTTTTATCCGAAGCATCTAAAGGATTTGATACTTCGCTTCCCCAGTTTCTTCTAAATGCCTTGAATACCACAGATAATTCCATAACTGATGAGGGTCCTTGTTGGATACTCCTTCTCTTCACTATTGGCAACCTCCTGAACAAATTTACCGAGTTAATAGTTTGACATGTTGCCATCCATACTTGCTAAATCTGTATTAAGCGACTGAACTTTGCACAAATCTGCATTGTCTTCAAAAGCGCCACCAGGATCAAGTACAAGAACTTTAACTTTTCTAATTATCTGCCACTCATGAAAAATTTGGTAAGATTTCCGCACAGGTCCCTACCTTATTATGGATTCTGTAACCATACTATTTCGTTCTTCGAACACAAGAAATATTTGCACGTGCATTACACCAGATAAGACAGCTTCAGCATGCATAACGAAGTAGGGACCTGTGCGAAAATCATTCCGGATGCTTTAAGCGTTAATTATTGGCTGACGAAGTTTGTTCAAGAAGTTGCGAAACCGTCAAAGGAATGATATCCAACCAAAAGGTTATACCAGATTGTGTGTGGATTACGATGCTTTATGGAGGAAAAGAATGAAAATTTGATTTTAATCCTCTCGAAGCTTTGGATAAAGGGTGCAGTTTTGTTGCTGTATGTAGCACTTGTGAATATTTCTTCTGAAATTCAATAGCTAACCACAAAACCACGATGGATGCGACTCAACCGGCACAACGCTTTATTCACTGACAAAACCCAAAACCAAGAGAAACTACACGTGACGACTATAAGACCAATCAGTACACGGCATAAAGCATGCCAGCATGTACACGCACACGGTAAACATTCTCACGTGAGTAGGCTTAGGGAATAAGTACACTAAAGAAATGAGGTTAGTACAGTTTGAGACAAGTAGCTGTACACATATACTGGCGCAGATTAACATCATCCGCGCGAGGAGACATTTATCTCGATGATCTCATCCTTTGTAGCTACCCTGACTGTTTTCCCAGTGGTATTGCACGTTAGGAGCTTGCGCCTTTTCAGCACTTCCCAGATGCTCGTCTTGGCCGTTTTATATCCATTCCAAGCAGGTGGTTACCAATGACTCTCTAATCGCAAAGACCTTTCTTAACTTTCACGGGCATGCGCTCTCTTGTCACAAGGTTGAACAAGACGGGTTGATGAAGCGTCGAATACTGGTGGTCAGCCGCTCGCAATTCTATTCTTTACAAAACCTGACAGTAGTGGTGAGGTTGTGATGGCGGGTATGTGTCTCGGAAGAAGTACCAGCCATCAGCTTGGCTTGTTCGGCCAGTCTTGCTAACTCAATTACGAAATACTTCATGCCTGCAGTAGGGTTCAGCCTGATAATAATCAATCCATCTGAGACTTTCATTGATCTATTGACGTGTTCAAGCGCATTGTCAACGCCAAAGACACACAATGCTACCTTCGCATTCTTGTTTACCACCTAGTTACCATCCTGGAACTCCTGGTAGATTTCAGAATCGATCTCCTTCAACATCTCCATCTCTGCCAAGTACACAGGAATAATGCGAGCGAGATGTAACATGTCGATAGCAAAGAAGTAGGAGCCTGCATCTCCCATACTCGGCCTTGGAGTCAACCCTTTTCCGTCTGGATTTATTTTTAGAACGGTTCTCAGGGGAAAAGACCCTGTTACATATGCACAACATGAACGCCATGTTGAGTCTCAGATCGCATGGTTTAATGTGAACAATCATACATAATGGCCAGCGGTATGCCATACATAACATCCCCCTTTCCAATACAATAACAACAAAATAACAGAAAATCAAAATAAAAGAAATGTCTTAATGTTAATTAAATAGTGTCTATTATTGCTCATTTTGAACAACTGTCCACAGTTCCAAAGCAACTTCGTTACAAGTTTAGTCTGCTTGGCTTTTTAACTCGCCTGCCACTTCGAGTTGTGTACGGGGTTGAATCTTTGTCTTCTGCTATGTCGGATGGAGGTGAAAGAGCTATGACAGGTGGAGATGGAGGTAGAGCTGTTGTAGGATCTGGGTGGTGATCTTGTGCTGGGTGCTCCATTTGTGTATCTGCTTGGAATGTAGGTACTGTGCATGGGGTGCCTGAGTGAAATTCGGGCTGCTGGACAGAGTTTGGATGACATTTCTGATATTCTGCATGAGACTTTGCCGAGTTAATTCTCAGGGCCACTCTATTTCGTCTGATCCTTCTACCACCTACATCCACCACATATGACCTCGGCAAGGCATGTTTCTGCACTACTGTTGCTGCTCTCCATTCCTTTGACCCAGGCTCAGGTTTCATTCTAACAGGATCACCAGGTTTCAGCGGAGGTAGGGTTCCATTGCAATGGCGGTCATAAAAGTACTTTTGCTGTTCCCTGCCATGCTTCACTCTTGCCTTTACCTCTTTGATGTTGTACGTTTCAGGCTCTAGTAGACCACGTGCTATTGGTAGTGTTGCTCTTAGTCGGCGTCCCATGGACAGCTGAGATGGAGACAGGTCAATCCCAGGAATTGGAGTGGCTTTGTATTCCAAGAGTGCTTTATTCTTGTTTCTCCATAGCGACTTGATCGTCTTTACTGCAGCTTCATCTTCTCCATTCGCACGGTGGTGCTTTGGACTCACTAAGACATGTTCAAAGCTGTACGTTTGGGCAAAGGTCTCAAATTCTTTGCTTGTGTACTGGACGCCGCAGTCAGTGACTAGCTTAGCTGGAATGCCATGTCGACTGAAATGTTCTTTCAGGGCTTCAATGGTCTCCTGGGATGTGAGGTGTTTTACCTTGGCCACCTCAATGTATTTGGAGAAGTAATCTACTAGTACCAGGTAATGTCCACCTTCAAAGGCGAATATGTCAGATGCGGCTGTTGCCCAAGGCAAATCTGGGACAGGACTTGGTATCAGTGGTTCCTTTGGCTATGCAAGGGCAACATCATGGCACAGGCTGCAATCCTTGACTTTCTCTTCGATCTGTGCACTCATCCCAGGCCAGTAGAGCGCTTCCCTGGCTCTTTGTTTGCACTTTACGATTCCAAGGTGCGTTCCATGCATTAGCTTAAGCATGGCTGGTCTCATAGATGGGGGTACTACAATCCTCATTCCTGGATAGATCATGCCATCAAGTACTGCAAGCTCATCCCGTGTGTCCCAGTACTGCCTGATGCTATGCGGGACTTGCTGCTTTGTTTCTGGCCACCCAGCTTAAATAATAGTATACAGCTCATTGAGCTCATTAGCTGTGTTCCGTTGGAGTTCTGCATACTTTGGTTCTGAGATTGAGATTCTTTCCAACATGTTCACTTGCATCTCCTCTTCTTCCGGTGGCACTTCACTTAGACATGCCCGGCTGAGAGTGTCCGCGAGGACTTGCTTCTTGCCTGGGAGATAATCCACTTTTAAGTCGTAACCACTCACTTTTAGCATCATTGCCTGCACTCTTAATGGCGCTGTTGCCATGGGCTGGCGGAGTATCGTCTCTAGGGGCTTGTGGTCAGTCTGGACCAGAGTTGTTTTTCCCAGAATGTACTCTCGAAATTTCTGTGTACTGAACGCGATTGCCTGCATTTCCTTCTCTATTGGTGCCCAGGAAAGCTCAGATTCTCGGAGTTTACGGGACGCATAGGCTATTGGCCTTCCCTCTTGCAGTAGGACAGCACCCAAAGCACTCTTGCTGGCATCACATTGTATTGTCACATCTTTTCTGACATCATAGTAAGCTAACACTGGAGCTTCACAGCACATTTCCCTAAGCTTCTGGAAGGCATTTGCTTGGGGCTTGTCCCAGTGGAAGAGTACATCCTTCTTGGTAAGCTCCCTGAGTGGTGTTTCAACCTCTGCTAGCATCGGAAGGAAGTTGGCTAGATACTGAATAGATCCCAGGAAACGCCGCACATCTTCTTTGGTTTCAGGAGCTGGCATATCACTCTCTCACTTTTTCTGGGTCTGGTTTGAGCCCTGCTGCTGAGATGATGTGTCCTACATATTGGACTTGCTGCTTTCGCACTCTGACTTTTTCAAAGTTTAGTTTGAGGTTGTAGCTTTTGGCACGGTGGAGCACTGCCTCTAGGACTGAATCATGGTGGGCGATGTCACGTCCTGCAATCAGCAGTGCCCTCCAGCATCTCATCCATTGCTCTTTGGTACATTTCTGGAGCCGATTTTATTCCAAAAGGCAATTTTAACCATCTGTATCTGCCTATTTGAGTGTTCATAGTTGTCAGCAAACTGGACTCATAGTCAAGTTTCATTTGGAGATAGCCACTCTTAGCATCAAGGACTGTAAACACTTTTACGTCAAGTATCTTGGCTGCAATTTCTTCCACAGTGGGGATTGGATAGTGTTCCCGTTTCACTGCTTTCTTGAGGTCACCCGGGTCCAGGTATATTCTGATCTTTTCACCTCGAGTTAAAACTACCATGGAGTTAACCCAGTCAGTGGGCTGTGTAACTTTGGCTCGATGTCCTTCTCGTTCCATTTCCTTGAACTTGGCTACAATCTTTGGAAGGAGTGCTGCCGGTTGTCTGCGAGGACCATGAACTACAGGTGTTGCTGTGGGGTGAATCTTGATAGAATAGGTTCCTGGCATAGCTCCAGATGCACTTTGAAGATCCGGATGCTGGTTAAGCAGTTCCTTAAGGTTTGGATCAACATGTACTTTGTGTACTCGATGGACTAAGTTGAGGGCTTGACAAACTTTGCCTGACAATATTGGTTTCTGCTTACTCTCTATGACATAGAAGTTCACATTTAACTCCTTGCCTTTGAATCTTACGGGAAGGGTGACGTAGCGTTTTGGTGTGATTCGGTGTTGGCTGTACGACACTAGGGTCTTCTTTGTTTGCTTGATCTGGGCACCTGGAGCTACTTGCTTGAGCTGAGCTGTGTTAATTACACTCGCATAGGCACCGGTTTCAAGCTGACAATGTAGGGAACTGTTGCCTACTTCTACAACCTTCCACCATGCATCATTTTCACGGGGGCTCTGCTTATCATTGATGCTTTTCATTTCTAGACTGTCAGGACCTTCTTCATCACTAGAATAATCCCCGCTTGGATAGTGAATTTCATTCAACAGGTTGACATTTCTTGTCTTACTTCTGCACACTTGGGCAAAATGTCTAATTTTCTTGCACCTCTTGCATGATTCATTTTTAGCTGGACATTTGTCTTGTGGCTTGTGAACATTGTATCCACATCTACCGCACTTTTGAACTTGCTCCTTGTTCTCTTTCGGTGTCTTCTGTTTCCCGCGCGTTTTGGACCTCTTGGTTGAGCCATCCTTCCATGCAAGTTTGTTGACCTCCACTTTTGGGTCTTTGCCAGACATCACTTGCATTCCATCTTTGGTCGCTTCGAACATCCGACCGATGTCAATTGCCATCTCCAAGGTAAGGTTTTTACTTTTCTCCAAGCAGCGTTGCCGTACTCGTTCGTCTAGTGATTTGCACGCAATGGCGTTCCGAATTAATTTATTCGTTTCTGTCATATCCAAGCCTCGGGCCAGCAGTTTCAGGTCAGTGACAAAAGAGTCAAATGTTTCTCCTTCCAACTGGCGTCTTCGATCAAATTTAACTGCCGCCATAATAGAGTTCTTCTTGGCTTCGAGGTGAGATTTGAACTTTCCGACGACTCTCGCGTGTATGTCTTTTTCACTTACATTTTGAGTGGATTCTCCGGATCCAATTTGCACAGTTTCCCACTGGAAGGTGAGGTAGATTTCCCGGCCTTTATCGCCGACGAAGCTCATCAAGTTGCATACTTTCTCCTTTTCGGTGCATTTGCTGAGCGGTCCTCCGAACGTGAATTCGCAATGTTGATAAAACCTTTCTCACTCTTTGCTCAGGTCCGAAGCGTCCCAGTTCATTCTTGGCCAGTTGAACGACGAATTTGTGTAACCTTCTGCCATTTCGTAAGGCTTTCTTCTAGTCGGTGGCGCTCGAAATCCCCTATGTTGACACCATGTTACATATGCACAACATGAACGCCATGTTGAGTCTCAGACCGCATGGTTTAATGTGAACAATCATACATAATGGCCAGCGGTATGCCATACATAATAGACCCAATCAAAAGAGAGCTTTGACAGACTTAACAATCACGTTAAACACTAGCTAACCAGGTTGCAAAATACAGAAATGGCGGTTAGCGAGTAACGTTTAGACGATATTTCCGACGAAAGTTCTGACGTGTTCGATTCCTCATCGAGCGATTTCGTGGGAAAAAGTCGTTCTAAAAATAAATCCATTTGGGAAAGGGTTGACGCAAGGAATTAGTATAGATAGAGGCTCCTGTTGATGGGCCCCTGTTTGCAAACAACTGGATCGCTTCTGGATCATCTCCTTAACCATTGTCATGTAGTGTCCGGTAAACTTGAACAGTGAGATATCCTCATGATCAGCATCAAATTGCTCCATCTTTGCAGCAAGTTCTGTTGAAGTGATGGTCTGTACCATTTCTTCCTGCTTTGCTGTAATATCATGTTTCTCGCCTTTTTTACAACGCTTCCCTTAGCTGTTAAGCTGACCTCTCAACAATAGTGCGCACAGCTGGGTGTCTCACGAAGAAAGCATCCTGGTAGAGGACGAATAGAGCTTGTAAGGTAACCGTGTGTTTTTTTTCTCCTCTCTTCACGTGGTTCCCGCTAAGAATCTGCTTCACAGTGGAAGGCTTGTGGAGATCCGACTCGACCCAGCACATTTCACGATGAATGTACCGATTATATAGCCAGACCATACTGGGATATCGCTAACAGGGGGCTGATCGTCCTCAACTTCTTTTTCGGTGGTCGTTCTGCTCAAACTGCGTCCAAGAAGGCATACGAAATCATGCTCCTTGTTGTACAATGGAAGTTGGTCTTCGGTAAACAATCGAAACTGGGGGAAGATAGGACCAACAGGCTTTCCAGGGGGGCAGGGCATTCTAACAAAGTTTTCACAGACTCGAGAAGCTGTTTGATTGAGCAACGACACTGATTACAGGGATCCACGGTCAAAAAGTTCATGTTTGGGCCCTTGTATAATCTATTTATAAAACTAAAAAGCTCTGCTGGTACGTTATCATCAGACAGGTCTTCCAGTGAAACTGTGAACTTCCATTTGGTAGATTTCCAAATTATTGCGGCTGCATCAAATAGAGTTTTCATATCGGAATATATGTTTGCGTTCTGAACCTCAGCCACCTGAATTGCTTCATCTCTTGCTTTCTTTATACTAACTCGCTCGGACTCTTTGACATGTTTAGGTGCATCGAACTCTATCTTTGGTATCTCTCGAAGTAGTGACTGCTTCAAGGCCTTTCGTCCGCCCCTTGTATTTTCCACATTGTTAGACTCTAGTACGCTTTCAAAAGCATCTCGAAATTCAGACATAGTCGCTACTTTTCCACTTCTCAGAGTTGTCTCCATCATTGTCAGGAATTCTATCTGTGCTACCATCTCACCAGCCAACTTCTCAGATGATGATTCGGATGTTTCTCTTCGCAACACGTGTGATACATGAATTTCCCAACAGTTCTTCTGATGAATTTCTACTGATGAATCTGGTCGTGATTTTCGCCTGGACTCATTAGGGCATTCGCGCTGCCTATCATACCGTTCTCTTGCTCGTCTAAGCATCCCAGCATGTACTGCATCTTTATAGCATTATCTCTGCCATGATTCCCGTCCATCCTCAAGCTCTTGGACAAAAGTAAACCTAAATTTATTCCACTCTTATGTGTACTGAAGATTGCCGTATTTACTCCATTCCTCTATCAATAACCGAACTTTTTCCTGAGCTGCGGGCTTTTCAAGTATATTTTCGCTTCTTTTTCTTTGACAAATTATACATAAATATAAATCCAACCATTGGAACCGGATTTTGATTGTTTTTTAACCAGAATCCGTTTCTATAACACAAAATCTGCCGCTGTAGATGGCCTGTAAATACAAGGTGGCGGACGTCTGGAATGAAATGATGAAAACTACCGCTGACCAAAGTAATTGTTTTTTTCCAAATTTCAATGAAATACTTATTTTAACATACATTTTAAACATGAAGTAATATTCTCGTTGATAAATTTGACCCGCTGATCAATCCATGCTTTTGATTTTGATTGAAGGTGAAGGAACGATCGGCAAGTTTCGTGCAGTGTTGATCACGTGATCAGTTGTCAGTTTTAAAGGTTGCGGATACGTGTTAGATACAACATGTGATGGATTTCTGGTATTTTTTGTGGACATTTTCCGTAGTTAATTGTATTTATACGCCTTTCTCGCTCTATCCGCGATTCCGTTTTGAGTCATATATGTACGAAAATAGAAACTCCATAGGGGCTGCCGGTGCAGGTGGATCCCTTGAACCCTGGAAAGCATTGCTATGTCCTCAATAAAGAAATATGTGGAAGCCGTCTGACGGATTTCTCCAAAAAGGAAATGTTTAGGATATTTCCTGACGAAATACAAAATGTAGTAACGCGGGAATTTCGACCCTCCAAATCTCCATGGAGTTCAACCGGATGTGCCTAGTGCCGCGTACGTAGCTTCCATGTTCAGTCTGAACGCTGATCGTTTTCGTCAAAAAGGGTTTCCACCGGATGGTTTTACTAATTTGCCAAGATCGATGGCAGTTGTTAGCTTGCTGAACTCAGTCATGTTAGATTTGGAGCCCAGTGGCGCGAAGGACTCGTCTTTGGCGGGAAAGCCAACTAAAGCTCCAAGGAGCTCAAAGCCTTACTCACTAAAAGTACAGCTAAATAGATTCCCTTAGTGAGGAACTTAAGAATCTCGAGACCCAAATCCCAGGTCTCGAGTCAAGCATGGATACAGGTTTGACAGATTTATCCTTTTCTGATTTGTCCTCTCCATGTTGCCCCTCATCGCTGACACGATGGTGCAGTTCCTCGTGTAGTTCGATTGAGGAAACAAAACCTGTCCTACTTTGGGATCCTCAAACAAAAAGCGAAAGTTTTATTGAAGTGCAGTGAGGAAACAGCTGTCCTCGACTCGATTTGGAGAGCGGGGTAAGTTTGACAACAATTTATATTTGTTCAAGGTAATAGGATGCAAGTTAATTGCTTTGTAGTTGCTATGTTTTTTTTTTTATTTTTACTTATTATAATTTTGTTAGTCTTTGATTTTTGCACAATTGGATGTTTAAGTCAGGCCCTCCTCCTCCCCACCCCCTCCCCCCTTCTTAATACGTATTTGAGATTTTGCGCATTAATAAGCTTACCATCAACTACAGGTAACAAAAGAGAACTTTGGTTTGTTTCGTTATCATAGTCAAATACTGATATGTCATTAGAAAGGGTAACTCATGAAGTTCAAGATGGACTTTTTTTTCAGAGATCTGAAGACACACCTGTACTGCTTACAAATAATGAGATTAAATCAGTTAAAAGTAGTCTTTAATATGGTAAGAAAAACTTTGAAAATTGCCAAGGTGAAAGATGCAGATGTTGGTGCTCGTGACGTGTGTCTTGATTAATGAAAAAAATAAATTCAGATATTAATAATTCATTTCCAATTCTAATACTTTGGAGATTGGTATTCTTTAGGACAGGGCATTATTTACGCTGAAAACCAAATTAATTGTAGTTAATAAAATAAAGTATTTGCTTACGGCAGCTGACGCTAGAGGGTAGGGTACTCAAATTCATCAAATATGTGCTCATACCACTAATTAGTGACTTAAAATGTAACTTTCACATTCTTGTAGCATTTAAGAGCTACCTTAAAATTCTTGGATTTTTGGAGCAGATTTTCTGTATCCACGCATGCGTGTTTCAGTGAAAACGATACGCCGTTAAAATAAATGTGATTCTATTAGATCTCGACTTGCAGAATCTTTGCAATTCTAAAACTTTGCAGATTGCTAGTCTTAGGACCGGGCATTAATTACGCAGAAAACCAGATTGATTGTAATTGGCGATCATATTGAGTTTTGCCTGTGAAAGCAGCTGATTCTAGAGCATACCGCGAAGACGGTACTAAAGTTCACTAAAATGTAACATTTACAATCTTGTACCATTTGAAATGTTTTTTAAAACACACTTTATCTGGTGTTTGTACTTATTCTAGAAGTAATTTATCAAAAACGCGTGCTTCGTGTTTCATCAGGTGTTCCAAACACCGAGAAACAGATGAAAGTCATGGGGGAGTGAAGATGACGGAGTCTTTTGGGTAAGATTTTCGCACAGGTCCCTACTTCATTATGCATTCTGTAACCATACTATTTCGTTCTTCGAACACAAGAAATATTTGCACGTGCATTACACCAGACAATATAGCTTCAGCATGCATAATGAAGTAGTGACCTGTGCGGAAATCATTCCAAGCATCCATCTGAACTAAAGGAATTTCCAACGAATGAACTTTGTGTAGATCATATTCTTTAAAAAGACCACCTGATTCCAAAGGTACTACTTTCGGAAAACGGGATTTTCCTTATTCTTCAGAAATACGAGTCACCCATTTGTTTTAGTTTCGCATCGAATTTGGAATTGCATTTACGACACACCTTCTTCATCCTGAACGGATTTCGGTTGTCGAAATCGGTATTCTGCCATCTTCGAGAGCAACCTGCATACTCAGAACTCACAGACAGGCAACAACGTAGAATGCAAATACAAATTAAATTCAGTGTTATCAGTAGCCAGCATGCAGTAAGTAGGTGAAAAATTCACATTCCGCTTACCAAGAACAATATTTCAATTCAGAAAACTTATTCAAATGATAATTTAAACTAATTTTCTTTGTTGGAAAAGTAATTTCAAAAACTCGTGCTTCGGATTTCAGCAGGTTTCCAAACGCTCGAAAATAATAAAACCACTCGGCCTGCGGCCTCGTGATTTTAAATGTTTTCTTGCTTTGGAAACCTGATGAAACCCTCGCACTCGTTTTTGAAAAGGTACATAATAATGGTCTAGAGAGACTTAAAGTGCAAGAATTCAAATCTCGTTATGCAAAGTTTGTTCATCATGACTGTAGTCGTGTTGCATGCGAATGTCCTGGGTATCAACGCGTGAACGTGAACCAAGCAGAGTATCAGTGAATTATGTTTAATTAATATAACCAAGTTAAATTTGTTTTGTGTTTGCATGTTGTTATATTAATGTTCTTGTTATCTTTTTCTCTGCACGTTACATTATGGGTCTTATTTTTAAAGCCTGGTTTTCACTAGTGCATAAGCTTCTGTATACCCAAGCACAATAAGACGCTGATAATTAGCACCTTTAGACATTTTCTCAACAAAAGATGCTGATTATCAACTTTTTATCAAGGCTTATTGTGCATAGGCACTAGCAAAAACCAGCCCTTAATTAGAGCTATAATTAAGAGCTTTGTTAAGTTTGGGATGTTCATGTAGTTGTGTTCAATCTATAAATTTTGTTGTTTATGTTGTGGTTCAACTTTATCTTTGGTTTAAATTTTATTTTACTTTGTTTCAAATCATTATCATACATTACCATACCAAAAATTTAAATTAAGGAAAAATTGAATCACAACATTTACAAGACTTGACTTACTAATATCTTTTATTCAGTTGAATTCCAATTGGGAATGATATTGCCTGTAAAGAGAGCAAGAGAGAGAGAGACAGAGACAGAGACAGAGAGAAAGAGACAGAGAGAGAGGGAGAAAGAGACAGAGAGAGAGGGAGAGAGAGAGTCGGAGAGAGAGAGAGAGAAAGAGACAGAGAGAGACAGAGAGAGACAGAGAGAGAGAGAGAGAGAGAGAGAGAGAGAGAGAGAGAGAGAGAGAGAGAGAGAGAGAGAGAGAGAGAGAGAGAGAGAGAGAGAGAGAGAGAGAGGGAAGAGTCACTAACAGAGGTAAGTTGATCTATGTCGATTACAAGCTCTTTTGCCGAAGTAATTGCCGTCATGCTAGCGACTACGCTCCTCGTCTCCTAATTAAACTTTATCAAAAACCACAATGTACAACAGATTATGATCTAAAGTTAAAGGTAAAACAAATCACTCATATTATATGATCTAAGAATAAATTGTTTAAAAAAAGGAGTAAAAATATTATCTTTAAGCTGACTTAATTTAAATTGTTTATACAAATCATTCGTCAAAGTATTTACAGATTGGGAAGTGCTTAGTTTAAAGCGGGGGAGGGGATTCCAACATCTTGAAGTTGTTACAGGAAACGTGCGGCCTCTCTCTTTCTCTCTAACGTATCTCCTAGGTAAAATGGTTAAATTAGCATAATTCGCTCCGACGAAGGGCTAACGCTCGAAACGTCAGCACCTCCCATTCACCTTACGGTGGTATAACTTACTTAATCAACTCGTTTGATTTATCCAATTTCTTGTGTTTCAATTTCCCACCGACGCAGCACCAGTTTCTTTAGAAACTATCCCCACAATATTAGCATAATTCGGCTGTGCTGCTGTTGTTTAGTTCTTATGGTTCCGTTTATACAGGAAGGCCAAATACCCATAATCCTCTTGTAAGCCATTAAGCAACTGTGACCCTCTTTTCTGCAGTAGTAACAAGTGGGTGTCTTGAAATGTTTCATGTTCGGCACATTCCTATTTCCTCTGGGCCACCCGCAATTTGAGCGGTTTCCATGGTTGTTATTTAAAATCTGGGGCTCTGGATTCAGACGACTCCTTTGGTTACCAGGCCATGAAGATGGAGGAACTTGGTCGTTTCTGCGGCTCTTTTCTAAACGAAGTTTTGTGAGTTAATGAAAACTCGCCTGCTAACTTTGCCGCATCGTGTAAAGTTTCAGCCTTTTGCTCCCCGATATATGTTCCAACATCACTATGAATGCACCTCTTAAATTCTTCTATTAAAATAAGTTGTCTTAACTTATCGTGATCTTTATCTATCTTTTGTGAATGACACCACGATCAAACAACTGTTTCTACTCCTAGCAAACTCTACATAAGTTCGGCTAATTATTTTCTCACAGTTTCTAAACTTCTGACGATAAGCCTCAGGAACTAACTCGTACCTCCTCAACATCACGCTCTTGAAAAGGTGGAACAAACTTTATGTACTATGAACTAGAACTAGCAAAACGAGGATCTAAACCTGACTTCAACTGTATATCTAACCTTTTCATTTCTAGTTCATGCTGCAACGCTTATTTCTCTTTCTCTAACCTTTCCTGTCTTTCTTTCCTCCCTTTCTCTTTCTCTTTCAAATCTTTCCTGCATTTCTATTTTTTTTAAGTTCCAACTGAAATTGTAGCTCACTTAAAATTAGCTCTGGTTTCATCTGCCCTTTGAAAGCTGTTTCCTCAAAAACCTTTAGGCTCACTAAATGCTTTAGTACTATATTCTGTATCTCATGTTTTCTCGTGGCCTTCTCAACCTCTAACTGTAAATATATACTTTGCTAATGAAAACAGCTCATCTTTCTTTAACTGGTAAAAAATGTCTTCGCTTATCTCGGACAGAAATTAAACTTCTCTGGATTAAATTCAGACATCATTCTTGTTAACCTCTTACGCAATGTAAAATTCTTGTACATTCTACTCGTACACGTAATTCTCTTGTACGCTAAACTTCTCTAAATCTGCTCGTACACTTGTGAATTTCCTAAAATTCGCTCCCGGACAGGCCCCCAATTTTCTGTTACGAGACAGACGATAAATGAATAAATAAATAAGTAAATAAGCCTGTTTACTTGGTCCGTACAGAAAAGAATGGCAAACGTTCTTCCGCTACGAATTCAACTATTTATTTGAAACTGAAAACTGAACTGATTCGAGTAGTCTTCAAAGGGAGCGATCGCCAACTTAAATATACTCTAAGGGCTAACAAGCTAACCTTTAACTTTACAACTAGATAACGTCTGTCACCACTTCACCGTTTAACTCACGAACCCGTTTGAGATATATCCACTTGAGAGCAAACAACTTCAATTCTCCTTCGGATAGTCACGGCGAACGGCACGATCTCCAAACAACTCTTGACCACTTTAGACTAACTCCGAGGTTCCGCACTAAGTGCTAGAGTTATGCGATAACTTTCTTTACATATCTAGGCGTTTCTTAGAGAACATACCTGCAAGAGTCAAGGTAACGTTTTTGCCTAAAATCGGGCCATGCCCGGAATTAGGCCTAGCAGGCGTTTTTCGTTTGATGGGGGAGAACGGCTGTGATGGTGCCGACGAATTGTTCATACCCATTCTACCTTGCCATGTTGTCTTGGTCAGACTGGTGCTCTAGTTTTGTCGGGGGTAGGGTTTGCGAATTTTGGTTTTAAGGCTAAATATCTCTGTTATTTTATTTAATTTCACATCTCAGTTGTTTCAGTGTGTAATCAGAGCTTGTGTAAAGTACTTTATTTTGCATGTAAACCCTAGAGAGTTAGTGACGCTGCAGGAGGGGTGAGGGTGGGGTGGGGTCGTCAGGGAATAGGGCAGGGAAGCAGTAAGGGGGCAGGACAGGGATGGGGGGCAGTAGGGGGGCCTAATAGGCTTTGGTTTATGTCTGGTTAAAGTAATTGGTCTGAAATGTTACGCTTAAAACGCTTTGATTTTTCAAGTCAGGTGAAATTTCTGTAGACACGTTTTGTCAGAAACGGCAAAATATCTTTAGACATAGTTCTAGAACATTCGAAAGATTACGACAATAACTATTTATCGAAGGTTTTTTCACTTGTTTACATCATGTTATAGTTCACCACTAAATTTTATCCGATTCTTATTGGTTTAAATTGATCACGTGACGCGATAGTGTTCGTCCGCGGAGACACACTGTCATCGCATAGTGCCCTTCCGAGGAAAATACCCGGATGGATAGTGCCCGTCCGTGAAAATGTGAATTTTCTGACAGTTATACCGTATTTTTTAGGCAATGTACGTTGCGAATTATTGAAATTTCAGGCTGTGCGTAGGGATAAATTTTTTATTGATTTGCATTTAGTGGGTTTTGACTGTTTTTCAACTGGCGCGCGGAAGAAAATTTAGTGGTGAACAATAAAGACAATAGATTGTTTATGTCTCGGAACTATCGGTCCGATAGTTGCCCCTTTGAAATTTGATGTTCTCAAAACTAGCATATTTGCCCTCGAAGCTTCGCTTCTCGGGCAAATATTTGTTTTAATAACATCAAATTTCCGCGGGGCAACTATCAGCCGATAGTTCCTCGACAGAAACACTCTATTGTTTAATTAGTGTGTTCTAGAATTCTCTAGAAGGAAGATTGCGCGACTACGCAAATGTCCGCATAATTAACAGGTTTTAGAAGCATCTCCTCATAACATAATAAAGTATATGCTCTGTTCTTGGTATGCCTTACTTCTGTTAAGTATGCCGATACACGTTGAGATCTTCTTACATAAAGAGTCGATATGAACATTGAAACTGAGTTGTTCATGAAGTTCAAGGCCTAGCACCTTGACGTTCTCGACCTGTTCCGATGTGCTTCCCTTTAGCTCTATCTAGAGCTTGCCATCTTTACTACTTAAACGTTTTCGAAGGCGCGGTCCATCAATTAGTTCTGTATTTGTCTTGGAACAATTCAGTGGCAGTTTGTTGCCCACTCATCGACGTTGGAAACCTCGCGGGCTCGAGTGTGCTTGAGCTCTTCTACATTCAGATAATCAGAAGAAGCGAGGAGGGTGGTCTCGTCAGCAAACATGTCTATCCGCGTGTGGACATAAGGGTAACTCATTAATGAACATGGAAAAAGTAAGGGACCCAATATGGAACCGTGTGGCACACCGACAGTAACAGTCCTAACGATCGATGTCTGTTCTTTGAATGAAACCAGTTGAGTACGATCGGTTAGATATGACTTGAACCAAAGTAAGGCGCTCCTATCCAAATTGTAGGCTTCAAGCTTGCCGAGTAGAGTCAAATGATCTACCATGTCAAAAGCCTTTTTATAGTCACCTAGAATGATACCATTTATATGGTTTTTATCTAGACCACTCTATTTAATAGCAGAGTATCAACTATATCGGCAAGCGCTGTCTCTGTGCTGTACTGCTTTCTAAATCCGGACAGGTTCTTGTAGATGAGGTCGTCAACATTTGGATATTCAGACTAATGGTCATGTACATGACGCTCGATGATTTTAGACAGCACGGGAAGTACTGAAATTGGCCTATAGTTGCGAACCCGCTTATGCATGATAGGTGCGCCGGTGCAGATCAATTGCCTGAGAAAGTATATCTTCCCAAGCGAGTCGTTTACATCATCATACACAAAGGCGGTGTCACAAGGGGTGTTCGGTAGAGTAGATTTGAATGCTTTTTCATAAATGTCCTTATATTTCGGCACTTAATTGCGCTGTGCTCTTGCTTAACGTGTTTTGATTGTCTAAAATATTTCCGCACCGCAAATGTCAGCAGATGGTCTGAAAGAGCAAAACTTAGCACCAGGACATCTACAATATTCTTGCTCCTATTTGCATAAATATGACTCAAACAAGTTCCGCTCGCAGGTCTTGTTACTTCAGTTATCAGCTGGTCAAAGTGCATGGTCTCGAGGCCTTTCGTCAAAGCGTGTTTCCTTCACCTTTCTTCAATCCATTTTATATCAAAGTCACCAGTTAGGATTAAAAGATATTTCTTCATTTCACGAGTTAACGCTTGCCGAAAAGCAGAACAGTTTGAGAATTACCGACTATCCGGTTTGCGACAAATTATCTGTGACTGTGAAGTGTTATAAGGACTGAGAAGACTGCAGTGAGACACTTTGTTAGTGTTAGGACAAAACGCCAGTTTGTTCTTCATTCTTCTGAAAATGGTAGTTTGTTTTCCGGTAAAACTTCACAGACACTCTGGTTGACCACTATCCTTTGAAGGTTTTAGGCTACTCAGTACAATGACGATTTGTATAAATGACGCTTGGCATTTTTTTTTGGAAAAAATACTACTTTTAAATTAACCTTTTATCCACGAGCTCACCACTAGGTACCTTTGATTCTTTATGTCGCCTCATTGATATTGGATACTTTTTTAAAGTTTGCTTCTGGTGACCCAAATGGTTTGCGTTGTATTAAACAATGTTAAACATGGTCTCAATGGTTGTCGCAAAAGGGTTGTATTCTCCCCGCTCTTCCAATTCCTTGCTTTGCAGTTTTATTTTGGTGCTGTTACAATATTTTCCGATATTTAATTGAATCATTGTTATAATTAAAATTGAGTTGATTGACAGAGTAGTGAACGTATTCGCATTGAGCTCAACATATCTGAAATCGCAGAAAGATAAATTTGTGTATAATTAGGATAGTTATCCAAAAGCGTTATTTCGGGGTAGAGGTAAAAGGGAGAGTCTATGGTCTCTGCTTTATGTGGGTCCCGAGCATGCAGAAAGGAAGCCGTGTTTGGCAAAACTAACTACAGCTTATTTGGTTAGGATTATTAATGAGCAAAAATTGCGCGAAATCGAAATTTAGAACTTGTGCCACGAAAGGTCGCTTTTAGTCGATATTTACAGACATTCACTCTTAAGTTAGAAGTACATAGTGGGTCTCATAAGGTTTTCCTGTTGAGGTTAAAATTTTAAAGGTAAAACCACATTGTAAATGGTGAAAGTCAAAACCACACAGTAAGTCTTGATGTTAGATTCTGAGCTCAACCTTATGACTCGACGTTTCATTCAGTGAGTTAAGGGCCACAGTAGGTTTTATTATGGTTCCCTAGCACAAGTTTGCGTCAGTTTTTATTGTAGTTGTTAAACGTACTCTGTCTGAGAACAAGAATCAGTTTCAGAACCAGGGTGATCAATATTTTCAAGACCGAGAGTAAGACTGGGAAGAGGCGGTGGTAAAGGTTCGCCCCTTGGGAGCTACTATGCCATCAGTTAAGGGTAAAAGGCAACTGTTTTGCAGCACACAGTACACATACAGTACACATACAGTACACATACAGTACACATGAATGAATCTAATAGAATACTTATGTAACAAAAAGCGATATTTTCTTTGGTATATCCAAGTACCATCTGTTATGAATGTGAATAGCGTTATCGTTTGAGTCTATGCTCGGCTTTTTTCTTCAAACAATCAGTTGCACAAGGAAGAACTTTATCAAGTTTTCTCTAGCACCGACGCTGGAGCATTTGTTATATTTACATTATTAGTTTACGCTATTGAACCAAAAAGTTGAGATGTTAAAAGAAATTTAATACTTTGCGTCGTACATGACATACTTACAAAAAAAAATATTATACACTATGTTTGCTATTACAGGGGAAAATAAAAGCATATTAATGAATGGGAGCAACTGCAGAATACCCCGGCACTTGAAGCAAGGGTGTGCAGAATATATAGTTATCAATCACTATCAATGGATACGCGTCTACGCGTGCAAGAGTATCCGCGGATACATAAAGAATTGTCGGAGAGCGAGGGTTTTCTGCAGTCTAGGCCATGAATGTTTATAGTCATTATATTCAGTGGTAGCACAGAACACTCTTTAGAAAACCTTGTCATAATTAACATAAAAACACAATTAGCCAAAAAAATGTAACAGCTTCAACTTGCTCAGTAAGTCTGATACTACTTCTCTTAATTGGGGGATCAGAGAGCAACTTTTATTCCCTGCAACGGGGGTTATTTCCGTGTAACACCACTGGGGACCATCATGGGATACTTTGAAGAAAAAGAGTACTGGAATATCTCTTCACGCCTTGCATGGCACCGACTGCACTGCCACATAAACTGTCACCTTTCATCCGCGCTCTAATATTTCGCTTGCGTAACAGTGTTGTTTGAGAAAAATTACACCTAAGCAAATTACACATTAAAATCATACATATTCATGAGTTACGGAATTGATTGCACTAAAATAATAATTAATGGGGAGAATTGGAAGGTAAATGGACAGCTGGAAACGGGTGATGGTAAAAGCGGTAACATCACTCGCAGCGCATTTCCTCTGTCAATACACTGCCAGGACATCCTGGATCGTCAGTGGATGATAAGTAGCACGTGACCTGCACCCTGGGTGAAGCCTAACGAATGAGTACCTTTTCGCAGACGCATTCTTGTTTGATCTTTGTCACCTTGGTGATGGATTAGGAGAGTTCTATAGCAGGAGAAAAATTTATCGTTACATGTGAGCTTTTCGAAATGCTGAACGCTCACAGTATACAAATCGGCTTATACTTTAAAACACCATTCATATATGTGGCTTGAGATGAGGCAAGGACCCGCAAGCGGCCAGATATCGCTTACATCGATCGCCTCAGTCACGGATGTCTTTCTGTGTTCTGTTCACAGTGTTCGCTTACAAGAACTTCCACTGCAGCACTTACTCCTACATACCGGCATTGAGAAAGAAATGTATGGACGTAGATAAGATGTATATTAGATGTTCTCTATGGATAATTCGAAAAGAAGTTGCTAGAAGTCAGCACATGAAGACTCTTTACGGGCTCCCAAAAACACTGTGCAAGGAGAGATCTAGTCAGACTGTACCAGTAATGGACAAACAGGGAAAGCTCTTGAACGGAAAGGAGAAAGTACAGGCAAGTTGGACAGAGCATTTCGAGGAGGTGATGAACAGGGAAGACCCAACAAACCCAATAACAAGAGAAGATAAGTGTGACTTCGAATTCAGCGAAATGATCGAGGAGACAGAAGTTAATGAGTCAACAATAAGTGAAGTAGAGACAGTAATGAAGCGATTGAAGAATGGCAAGGCTCAGGGAATTGATTCAATTACGGCCGAACTTTTGAAAGCAAGTATAGGTTTTCAGCACAAAAAGTACGTCAATTGATAGTAAAAATATGGAGAAAGGAGACATACAGTAGAAAAGGAAAGGAGTAGCAGGATGGAAGACGTGGGGAGAGGCAAGAGCTGTTGCAGCGGACAAGGAAAGGTGGAAAAGCTCTGTGGAGGCCTTATGTGCCAGAGGGTACTGAGAAGATAGGTAACAGGTAACATGGATAATTCGTACTTGAAACTAAGCATTATATGTACCTTGAGCTCCATGACTTGGAATGGTACGTGAAGTGTTGTGTTTTTGTGCTCCACAACAAGAAATCCTCGTTTGTCGGAAGCTCTGACCACTTTGACTGGCTCTCCTTTGCGTAAAACAACCTCGCTGCCATCATCTAATGCAAGCAATGAAACAATTGGTTGATCTCCCCTTACCTAATCCATACCCTCCTACAAGAACTAAGAATCACATTACTTTGATTCAGAATCGTTTGGTTATCAACCTCAACATCGGACCTGAATACTGAACATGATACAAAACTTGATGATATCAACCGGCTACAGACCTGAATATTAACCTTTTATATGAACACCAGTGAAATGTCAGGTGAGCTGTCGCGCGAAACATATCTTCACACGTGAAAATAACTCCGTTGCTATGGTTACATAATAATACACCATAGAACTACAAGAAACATTTAAACCAGAGTTAATATTAACTCTGTTGAAACGAAATGGTTAGGTATTTCACTGGTGTTGATATAACAAATAGAACATTACATGGCCGCTTGGAGATACGACATTTCTCATGTTGAAAAGCACGTCACTCGTTCGCTGCGCTCACTCGTGAAATATGCTTCAATCCTCTAAGAGAAAATTCGTATCTCCGCACAGTTATGCAATATCCTCTATATTTCAGAGCTATATCTCGACCTGTTTCAGATCTGAATATCAGCCTCATACATACAGACCTGGATAATCAAATTTCATAAAACGTGTCTGAGGGAATCCCATCTTCATGTTTCCCATCACAGTGTACGGTCTGCTTTTCGGTAAAGGAGGGGGTGTTTCCTAAATAAAAAAAGGGAAATGGACCTTATTTCTTTTGTCATATTCAGAAGTAATTAGAAGGGTCGCATATCAAACATGTTTACCTTTACATACCGATATTCCAAGGCCTCCATTCTCCAAATAATGAGCTTTCCTAAGCTCCAAACTTTCACTGGTTTTCTTGTTTGGAGAGTCAAAATAGGGAGAAGGAATGAAGGGGGAAGGAATGAAGTGGGAAGGAATGAAGTGGGCAGGAATGAAGTGGGAAGGAATGAAGGGGGAAGGAATGAAGGGGGAAGAAATGAAGGGGGAAGGAATGAAGTGGGAAGGAATGAAGGGGGAAGGAATGAAGGGAGAAGGAATGAAGGGGGAAGGAATGAAGGGGGAAGGAATGAAGGGGGAAGGAATGAAGGGGGGAGGAATGAAGGGGGAAGGAATGAAGGGAGAAGGAATGAAGGGGGAAGGAATGAAGGGGGAAGGAATGAAGGGGGGAGGAATGAAGGGGGAAGGAATGAAGGGAGAAGGAATGAAGGGGGGAGGGGAGGACAATGCCGCCACCACCCAATGCTTTTGACAATAACTGTAGGACCTTGTAGCCACCTACCATGTCCAGTCCATACAGACAACAAGTCTGCTCGGCTGTTTTCGTGTCCACCCGAAGCTCGTCCGTAGGTGACAAAGATCGACGAACATGACTAAAACAAACAAGAAAGAAAACGGGGAAAACAAATAATTCTTTATGACGACTGTTTCTTAATTTGCACAAGAAGACAAGTATTCGGAGCAAATAGTTTTTACAACAGCTGAGTGAGTTCTGGCGGCCACAAATCCATGACATAAAAATAGGTATCACATTTTATAAAATGTCCGGCTGTAGTTATCGAAGAATTTCCTGACTGCAGTTCGTTTCCGAAAACCGTCGGAAAAGTGTCCAGAATTCGGAACGTTTTCACGTTAGCATGTAGATCACAAGCCACGGCACACTGAGAAGGAATGTCGCTGCCAGTTTTTAGTGCAACGTAATTATTTACAACGTGATAACAGTGATCGTAAAACAACAAAAAAAATATAAAAGGTAAGATGGTTAAATTAAATGGGACAGTGGCGAGAAAGAGCAAGAGAAAGCAGGAGGCAGTAAAATAAGGCTTCTTCGGATCAATGTAAGTATCTGGGCATCTGTGCTCCTACCCCTCTCCTAACACAACCTGACTTTTTAACTTATTATAACTTGTTAGGTTAGGGGAGGGGTAGGTGCACATTTGCCCAGATACCTATATTGATCCGCTTCCTCTTTACAAACTAGGACGATGGTGACATTAATTCAGTGGTTATCTGTCGGGGGAGCACGGATCACAAATTCCGGGTAGCGAAATCCTGTGCACGAGATTCTAATCACAAAAGGAAGCCAGCGCAAATGAAGTATAAGGGTGGTCACTTACTTTTGGTTAACCTTGGTACTGTAGCGACCTTTCTTCTGTAGTTCAAGTGATCGTTTTAGGTTTGGCCATCTCTTACGGCAAATCCAACCCCTGACACATCTCTGTAAGGTGACTGCCGCAGTCAGCTGCCTCTTTTCATAGAGAACATCCAGCTCTTGTTTGACTACCTCGCTGAAATGGACAATGAAAGCTATCAATCGACATACAGATATCCTCATAGTATGGAATACTTTGTCAAAAGTCTGTCAAAGTCCAGTAACTAACAATCAGTGCTCCAAATCGTTATTCATCCGTTGAGGAACCCAACATAAAATAACGATCTTTAAACTCGGTGATAATATAGCATACAGGTGCTAGTTTTTCGGGCAAAATAAATAGATATGGGAGGCGGACCAGTTCGCTGATTAATTGTGCTTGCTCAAGGATTTGACACTCGGGATCACTGTATTACAAATCTAGCTGGTGGTCAGGACGGGAATCGAACCGGCGATGAAAACATTACAAGTCTGGTGCCCTTGATTTACAGGTGTCAGTCAAGACGAGGCCTTCCTTCTCACCTGTAGAAAACGTATCTCTTGCCTAGTACCCAGGACCCAAACATGACGTCACCCCCCGACCGGTCTACTTTTCTCATCAGTGTCTCCAGGATGGCTTTGCAATCCTCGTACCCAGTCTCTTCGGCAGCTCGAATCTTCTGCGGAGCCAGAAATCGGTATTTCCTTGCGAAAGTTTGAAATCGTGTGTGATGAGCAAGACCTTGAACAACAACAACAACAAAAATTTTAAACAGTGAAAATATCACACGATATCAAACCTCGCGCTGTCGTGAGGGATCAACAAGCCAATCGTTGCTGATGAAACAAGTTTCCATTTTGCCTAGTTACCATACCGATTTCTTTAGGAAAGTCAACTGTCTACACAAAGTGAACTACAGCCGTTTAAAGAGCTTTTAAAACTAAAGAGATGACGAAGTGTTTTTTAGGTCTTTGAGTTTTATATCAAGGGGATATTGGATTTCAAAACTTGCACAATTCTGGGGTCACAAAAACACCAATGATTCTATACATACATGTACTCCATAAATAGTTTTGAAACTCGTGTGACTCATAAAGTGGTTACCCTCTGAACTTATTGAAAGAAGGTGATGATGTGTCCTGGCCTAATATATGTTGAATATCCTGCCTGACGTATTAGTAACACATTCAGGGTTTGAAAAGGAAACATTGCGAGGGAGTGAGGTGTTTGATGGATCATCAACACCTTACACCACGATTGAGTATTAAGAGCCATTGTCGGAAAATATCGAGAATCTCAAATCAGTTCCAAAAATTCGAATTTTGGCTGATACCACCCAAACATCCCTTTGGGCGAACTATTTCAAGAAACGATATTAAGAAATCCCCAAGCGCTTTACATTTTGAGAATTTTAGAAAAGTTCCAAAATTCGCAAAAAAATACATTTTTTAATTCGGGAAACGGGTGCAAATTTCAACATATTTCAACGAAACAGTACAAGCGCGCAAAAGCTCCTATTGACATGATATTACTCATGTATTTAGCAGACATCCACAGCTTCAAGACCCCGTAAAAAGGTTTTGCAAAATAACTATTTTAACATAGTTTCTGGCTTTTATTGTGTGCGCTCTGATTGTGTGTTGTTTTGGTAGTCAAAATAACGCCCAACTTCAACCGTCAAAAGTCGATCCTGGTATGTCACAAATTGAAAAAACTACTATACCAAACGAAAGAACTGTTATTTTTTTAATTACACCTGAAGTTTTAGCCCTGCGAATTTAAACACGTACGAGTAATAAAATTTCAACTTGTGCCCACCAAGTCGCCTGTCCGCGACAAGAACGGGAATGTAAACAAAGGAAAACATATGCAAATCGAGGAGAAAATCATACGGAAGTTATGACTTACCCCTCAAAGCGCAAAATATTGATCGAATTCTGTTACCTTAACAGGTATTTCTATCTGAGAGACTAATAAAACGAAATTATCCGTCCAATAATAATAAAAAAGCTATAAAAAGGACTGGAGGGCTAGGGTCATCGAAGTCGCCTCGGATGCATCAGAACTCGTGTGTATGGTTCCGGAGGTAAAAAAGCTTCTAAAAAAGCTTTCAAAATGCACCATGGAGCAAGCAAACAATCTCAGTAAAAATAGACTGATATTTTGAGGTATGATAGAAATGAACCATTGTAAGTTTATTTTTACAATTAAATAAAATGACAGAGGAGCGCCGGCCATCGACAGTTCGATTTTAAATGGTCCGTCCCTTGGCTATCGTACTCAATGTTAAGTCCAAAAAACCGAAACAAGATTCAACGAACTAAAACATATATTACAATAACCTTTAAAAAGTATAATGCTAACTTGAGAATTAGATTTCCCGCATCGCAAAGTTTAAGTTATGTAAATATCAGGACTGTTTACTTACTGATCTTATGTCGTGTTACATGCTCCAAGTTCCACAGGAGAAGAGTAAAACCCTCCGTCTTGTTTATACATTTCATAAAAAAGACTAACTTATTTGTTTCCTAGAACTATAGATAGGGAGTTAATAATCCTCCCATAAACACAGAAAACGAAGAAGCCAATTCATCTCGTTTTTGGTGTTGTGTTACCTGTCACATTTTTCAAGTCACGTGTTTTGCTGTACACGGTTTGTGAAAATGAAATACAAAACATATTATTTAGTTATTTCTTTTAAGGTAGTCACCTGCAAAACATCGCACAACTGTCAATGAATAAAGAAGGACTGTGCAATCAAAACTAACAGAATCTCCTGGAGCACACAAGCCATCTCCGTTTAAATTTTCATTAACAAAAACCTCATCTTCTATTCAGAATTCCCGCTGTATCACAGATCCGAATCGTAACTAACTTGTACTTTATTAGGCCATCCCCATAAAATGTTTAGTTTCCCGTCGCCCTCCCTCTCATGAAGGTGGGTCGTTCGGAGGTGGAGGTGTAGGTGGAGGTTCTTCCCTGAATAGGGGTGCCAATCGTACCCATGCCGGCGGAGCCCTCAAGCCCCTTTCCAGGGTCATTCTTCTTCCGACATCCCTTGAGTTAAGGAAAGGAAAGAAAGAAGAAGAAACCACGCAAGAGTCATGAGAGCTTTGGTGATATCTTTCAATGACCCTTAAGGGTATTAATCCTAAAAAGTGTTTGACACCAGTTGAGGAGGGCCCATGTAGAGTACCTCTTCGGGTGTGTGGCAAATCTCTGCCACGCACTGCTCCATTTTTATAAGGAAACGGGCGGATCATTAAAAAAGTTCTGGAATTGGAAAGAATTACAAAAATATATTTTATTGCCCTGAGGCTACAAGACGTGCGTCGACTTTCCGTCCAGTGGACTGACCAATGTTGAATTTAGCAGTGAGGTAGGCCTTCTGCTTTTCACTAAAACTGTACGCCTTCTTAGCGGGTCGCAAGGCCCACCCTCTGTTAAACGTTCTCTGGATTGTTTGTTTGCAACGCTGGTGGGTCTTAAGGTTGGCACGACACCGACACCCTCTTCTAGTAAGATCCATAAGAGTGTGTTTTTCCAAGGACCGTATGCATTTCTCAGAGGATAGATGTTTCGTTAATGCCGAGATTTGGATCTGTGATACAGCGGGAAATTCTAAATAGAAGATGATGTTTTGTTAATGAAAATTTAAACGGAGATGGCTTGTGTGCTCCAGGAGATTCTGTTAGTTTTGATTGCACAGTCCTTCTTTATTCATTGACAGTTGTGCGATGTTTTGCAGGTGACTACCTTAAAAGAAATAACTAAATAATATGTTTTGTATTTCATTTTCACAAACCGTGTACAGCAAAACACGTGACTTGAAAAATGTGACAGGTAACACAACACCAAAAACGAGATGAATTGGCTTCTTCGTTTTCTGTGTTTATGGGAGGATTATTAACTCCCTATCTATAGTTCTAGGAAACAAATAAGTTAGTCTTTTTTATGAAATGTATAAACAAGACGGAGGGTTTTACTCTTCTCCTGTGGAACTTGGAGCATGTAACACGACATAAGATCAGTAAGTAAACAGTCCTGATATTTACATAACTTAAACTTTGCGATGCGGGAAATCTAATTCTCAAGTTAGCATTATACTTTTTAAAGGTTATTGTAATATATGTTTTAGTTCGTTGAATCTTGTTTCGGTTTTTTGGACTTAACATTGAGTACGATAGCCAAGGGACGGACCATTTAAAATCGAACTGTCGATGGCCGGCGCTCCTCTGTCATTTTATTTAATTGTAAAAATATACTTACAATGGTTCATTTCTATCATACCTCAAAATATCAGTCTATTTTTACTGAGAATGTTTGCTTGCTCCATGGTGCATTTTGAAAGCTTTTTTAGAAGCTTTTTTACCTCCGGAACCATACACACGAGTTCTGATGCATCCGAGGCGACTTCGATGACCCTAGCCCTCCAGTCCTTTTTATAGCTTTTTTATTATTATTGGACGGATAATTTCGTTTTATTAGTCTCTCAGATAGAAATACCTGTTAAGGTAACAGAATTCGATCAATTTTTTGCGCTTTGAGGGGTAAGTCATAACTTCCGTATGATTTTCTCCTCGATTTGCATATGTTTTCCTTTGTTTACATTCCCGTTCTTGTCGCGGACAGGCGACTTGGTGGGCACAAGTTGAAATTTTATTACTCGCACGTGTTTAAATTCGCAGAGCTAAAACTTCAGGTGTAATTAAAAAAATAACAGTTCTTTCGTTTGGTATAGTAGTTTTTTCAATTTGTGACATACCAGGATCGACTTTTGACGGTTGAAGTTGGGCGTTATTTTGACTACCAAAACAACACACAATCAGAGCGCACACAATAAAAGCCAGAAACTATGTTAAAATAGTTATTTTGCAAAGCTATTTTACGGGGTCTTGAAGCTGTGGATGTCTGCTAAATACATGAGTAATATCATGTCAATAGGAGCTTTTGCGCGCTTGTACTGTTTCGTTAAAATATGTTGAAATATGCACCCGTTTCCCGAATTAAAAAATGTATTTTTTGCGAATTTTGGAACTTTTCTAAAATTCTCAAAATGTAAAGCGCTTGGGGATTTCTTAATGCCGTTTCTTGAAATAGTTCCCCCAAAGGGATGTTTGGGTGGTATCAGCCAAAATTCGAATTTTTGGAACTGATTTGAGATTCTCGATATTTTCCGACATTGGCTCTTAAATATTATACCTAGTACCCAGTCCTAGAAGAGAATTGACAAAAGCCTTGTTACCTAAAAACAAGACGTTTTTCATCAACAGCGTACCTGATTGCATGAGTTGGACGGTTTCAAAAATCTGTAAGACTCTGATCTGCTGACTGACAACGTCACAATCAAACAACAAAGGCATTTCACGGTTGTTTGCCTGTAAAAGTAGGGAAAAAATCGACGAATACTGCGAAGTTCGACAACTGACCTCTGGCTGTTGATCGCGTAGAGGGCGGGAGGGGCCCTCTTACATAAAAGTTATATAAATATGTTAGCAACTTTAGAGACACACCCACACAAAAAAGGCGGGTATACCCCCTTCACGATAAACTTAAAAACGAGCAACTTAAGAATACTAATTTGACTTAACGTCATATTCTCCAAACCAACTAGTGGTAACTTGTTAGCGTGTGTCAGTAACTAAACGGAATTCAGAAATATTTACGTCTTGGGAGTTACAGGTTGAACATAATTGAGTTCCACGTATCGGGATCAGTGTGACTGACCTTGATGCATCGCACAAATGTTGGTTGAGCCTGAACCAATGTCTTCAACAAACCATCCAGTTTTTCCTGTAAAAATTGAAATATCCAGATCTGAGGAACACATTCTTAGCATGATAAAAATGGTACAAGAAAAAGGCGTGTTTTAAGATTTATTTTTTTAATAACCTTACCGGTCCTGAGCGTTGGAGCTTCACACGTACTTAAGAACTAGCCACCGAGTGTTGCTACGGACTTAAACGTGGGATAACTAAGGTTATAATTTTTATTTCTAATCAGTGTTACATCGCGATGGAGATTTTAGATAGGTGAGATGATAAGAAGGAAGGAGCTAACAAATGAAGGACCTTGATGGTAATCAAGAGGATTTTAATACTTTTTGATGGTTGGTCAAAATCCTTTACACAATTGGTAGTTGTCTTCTACCAGGAAAACATACTTGTTTAATACACGTAAAAAAGATCATATTTCAGACATGTTTATTCTTACCTGGAAACCCTGAGAGAACGTACGAAGAGGGGCATCGAACGCGCCCCCTGGGCTAAGGAAATAATAATAACAATAATATTACAAATAAAAAAAAAAAACAGAACATACGTAACAAGGGGAAAGAACTATAATTTTTAACAAAATGCCCAGGAGCAATTGTCCAAGTTCGATGTTGGGGATAAAAAGGCGTGGTGTTTTTAAAATAGTTATGCAACAGTGGGAGGGGAAAGGGGTGTTACTTAGATGTAGTGATGGCCTTTCGTTCTGAAGAGGGAATAGTGCCTGTCGTCCAAGTTGGCTTTGGTTCATGTACGAAGAAATTGAGACGAATGATTGTTTTATTACATTTCTAAAGCCTCGATTGCGAGAGACTGGAACTAATTTGCACGACACGTATTGACTTTGTTATTGTTTGTGAACAGAACCATGTTGTTGTCGAGCCGATGTGTAAAAAAGTTTCAAACACGAGTACAGCTCGTTCTTAAACCACTCTCTAATGTGCTTGTCAAATTTTTTCGAGCTAGAAAACCAGTCTGAGAATTAAAAGTGGAAAAAGTAGGTATTTGCTAAAATGACAAACGCACAGCCCCTTTTCTATTTGTATTCATAGCTAATTTAACTTTCTTCCTTAACCGAGAACAATGTGGAATTGGATATGAAGAGTTCATATTTTCTATATCACGAATCACGAAAAACTAAAACCGTTTCACGAACGTACCACGGTATGTTGCGTTATTTTTCACTTTCTAATCGTAAACGTCTTCACTATCTTTATTATAAGGCGACCTCTCACCTCTGTGGCTCCTGTGAGGGGGTGGGTGATATCCTGTGAAGAGCGCCCTTTGGAGCGGTTGCTTGGCCCTGTTGTGGCTTGAGGTCGTTGGTAAACAGATGCGTTGCAAAACCAAAATTACAGTTCTGAGAAAGTGAACGTAAGGAACATGAAAAAGCAACTTTCCACGAGTTTCTACTTTGGCAGTATGATCTATCAAGTATCGTTAAAAGGTATTCAGACAATGGTGAAACCAGGCTCCTTAGTCCGTCACAACTCCTACTAAGAAAAGTGTACACTACACGCAGCACACGTGGCATTCTACATACATACATCCATGCCTACATACATGTACCTACATGCCTACATATCTACTGTACCTACATTCCTCCCTACGTACCTACCTACGAAACCTACCTACGTACCTACATAACTTTATTTAGTCACGCAGGTCAATGAATGGGTAACTTAACAACTGATGTGGAAATGCTCTTAATTAGCTGCATAATAATAATAATAATTATAATAATCATCATCATCATCAGAGCCTTTGTTATAAATTACAAAGCTATCTTTCTCAAACTTAATATTCTTAATATCACGTTTGGACAATTTCAGTCGATTTTGATAAAAATGTCATACGTGATAACTCGTTGGTAATTTTTGAACAATTGGACGGCTGCCGTTAGCCAAAAAATATAATACAGTTAGTAAAGACACTATATTTTCTCTCTTGTCTCGCCACTTTGGCTCAAGAAGAATATACCACCCAGGGTCACGGTAAGTTAGACACACACTGCATAGTACAACAAACAGTGAGAAAACGTGAGGACCACAGTACGTGAGAACCACAGCACAGTGATTTTCACTAGCTTTCCAAAGAATGGTCAAATTGCATGGCACTGTATAGTAAACAAAAGGCAACAAAGCACAGTATTGTTCAGTGACTACTAATTATCCAACCAGCTCGTGCACGTATCACCGTTATTACCATTATTATCTGGTACACTCGATATACCACTAAATTTATGTAATGGTAATGACATGGTTTCGAGTTCAATTTGTGATTTATTTGCATAAGTGAGAATTTCAAAACCGTAATGTTATTAATTGTATTTCATAGATAGCTGCCTAATTTTCCTAGCCGAATGGCTTTTCCAAGAAGCTAATACCTTATTTATAAATTTCGAAATTAATGTATTGTTTTTATCTTTCCTTCTTCTTTTTTGGTATAAATAAATGTTGTTGTTGTTGTTGTTGTTCTCAAAAACCTCAAATTGCACGAGCCGATGAAAAATTCTGATTTACAATTTGCACTGGTGTTGCACTTTTTTCATTGGTATTAAAATTAAATTGCACTGCTTTTAGCCAATCGCAACCGATGTTGTAGTAATATTGTAACTTTTTATTAATTTCAATTTTTGCCCAGTAATAATACCCGCAAAGATTAGCTGTTGCTCTACGCGGGTTGTGTAAATTACCTGTATATATTTCTTAGAAATAACAATAAACAAACAAACAATAAACAAACAATAAATCGAGTAACTTTATGATTTATATGAATAATATCACTATTCATTCAAAATACTTCTCCGTTTCTGATTGGCCAAAATGCCCTGGCTAATTCGTCATATCCAGCACGATGACGTCAACTGTCCACAAATCCATGCTATTATCCTATTAAATAGATTTAGGCGAGCCTAAAAGCGGAGCTCCTCACACAGACCCTCACACATTGAAAATGTTGTCACTAAAGTTATTAAATACGCCTGGTGTACGCAACTACTTAAAGCAGATTCGATAGCTCAAATAAATCGTCAAAAAAAAACATCTAGCTCGCGACTCAACGGAAGAACCATTACCTGGTCAGCAAAATTATAATAGTTTTAAAGCAACACCAAAAGCAGCTAGGCAGCTCTTTAACAAAGGAAAAATAGACACTCAGCTTTATGCTTATGTCCCTCCAAAAACGCTTGAAAACTTGTAGGAAGAAAATTTTTCCTCCAAAACCGCTATGAATATAGAGATTACTTCATGGTTAGTGAGGGCGGACGATTTTTCTTCACGAGTTGTGAAGAATAGAAAACGAACGAGTGAGCGCAGCGAACGAGTGAGTTTACTTTTCTTCACAACGAGTGAAGAAAAATGGTACGAGCGAACTAATCATGAAGTAATTTGTTTATTTTTTAGGTACTGAGATTTACTCCTTACAAAATACTACTAACTGATGATGAATCACGCTGGGCTAGAAAAATCAAGATACCACAGCAAGGTGCAAAACGCACTTAGCTTTTTTGGAGCATACCGAATAAACATGACAGTCAAGTTAAAAATGCGTTCAAAATTTACTTCTCTAAAATGATACAAACATTGCACCAACTGGAAAATTCTACTTTAAACACTGTTGGAAATGTCGCTAGAAGTATAAGAACCAAAGACAGTTAAAAACGTTTTAAAACGACTCGTGAATGACTCAGGAATGTCTTGTGTACGGGAAATACAATGTAGAATTACCTTTTTGTTTTGATCAGTTTAATGCGGCTCTTGCTTTTTCAAACACCACTTCTTTTGAGATGCTGAATCCGTAGTTTTTTTATTCAAATAACCGTTGCGAAAGAGAGAACGGAGCGAACTTGGCTCATAATCTTTGTTTTCCTTCTTTCCCACTGCTACCGGACAAATTCACTCATGAACTGAATTGAGCTCGTTTGAAGGAATTTCTTCTACGGACCTTGATTCGCCTTTCAACGTCAAGAATTCTTTCAGTGAAGCGACGGGCTGTTCGGATTTGTTATTCGTATTTTTATTTTCTTGATCTTGTATGAAGTCCTTGACTGAAGCTGTATCTGCAAACCTAGAATTTCTCAAAGAAGAAGCTGAGGAAGAAGCCGTTATTGCTCACTTTTTGCCGAGTTGATGGCGCCAAAACTGATCCCACCCACCTCTATTTTTTTCACTAGTGAAGAAAATGGTCCAACCAATCAAATTGCTTCTAGTTTTTTACAGACTATTTTTCTCACACAGATTTATAAGGAGTAAATCTCAGTACCCATGGAATAAAATCCGTTTCTTCAGCAAAACATTGTAGACTGCTGTAGACTGCTGGCTGTAGGTTGTGTAGCCGCGGCAAGCCGCGAAAAGCGCGCGAAAAACAAAGCCTCCTTTCGGTTTAAGACCTTCTAAATATCCCAGATGACTATGGCCGCCATGTTGGGGCAACATCGTCGTCGTCGTCGTCGTCGCTAGGCGCACGCGCCCGCGAGCCATGCCGCTAGTCACGATGACCATGAAAACTCAAACGCATGGTTTTCTCAATTTCTATCCTCGCACGGTAGTTATGGGGCTCCGCTCTGCCGGCTACTTTCATTGCTTCATTATCAGGTCTAAACTACTTAGTATCGTTTCGTATGGGTCCTTCGGACCCACACCGTCTACTTTTCAAAAAACTACGGCTACTTAAAACCTTAAAGAAAACCCTGTAATAGAATGGATTTCTCGACACTTGGCGTCACGGAACTTGCATATCTGAGAGTGCAGAAAATGGCGGGTGAATGGTTTTCAACATTGAACGAGGAAGATATCAGTAACCTGCTAAGAGAAAAGGACAGTTTTAACATGCAAAAATCGACTAAAGCGAGTGTGGTAATTTCAATACCTATCTGGAGGATAAAAACATCCACAAAATAAACAGCCTGTCGATCTTAAGGAAATTTTACACCGAAGTGCAAACAAAGAATGTAAAATGTATGCGAAAAGCTCTGGAAACATTTTGAATGCATAAAAATCAATTACTGGATTCAGCTTCTGTGTGATATGAAGAATTAAGCAGATCTTGTAGAATTTTATCCGCCCCAGCCTCTTAATCTTCATATCATACTCAGCCTCATCCAATGTTTGTTAAATGTTAACATTAATACCTGCCGTGAGAAAACGCAAACGATGTCATCTGGTATAGTGTCACGGTTTATGTTCAGCAAATGTCTGGCATCGTAAACAACCTACCGAAAACATAATAAATCAAAAGTAAAATATTCTGAAGCCAGACAGAGTGAGGCACGGACCCGAGAAACTTAAAAAGACATTAACACGCTTCTAACTACAGCAATTTGCAATAATATAAAACGAGCTCGGGTAAATTTAAGACTTAAGATAGCAATGCGACAAACATTATGGTATATAAGCATTCTGTGAAACAGAAGAAAGGACTGATTATATGGTACGCGCGATGTCTTGGTCAATAGTTATGTTTTGTTAGCCTGTACAAACGTAGTTTTGTTAACACTTTAACAGCGGTATAATTTGCAGGCGCAGATCTAGAATAAATGGTGACCGATTTCCTAAACGAGCGCCGAAGGCACATGTTTCTAGGAGGGTCCAGCGGCATGCTCACCCGGGAAATTTTTTAGATGTCATTCCCTTAAGTCCCGTTGCCTAGGTCTCTGAGTCATTCATGTTGGCCAGTTCTATTCTCCTCAGATTTCAACTTGTAAAGCTTTTCTTTTTATTAAATATACATTATTCATTATGGAAAATCTGACCGATTCCCGCAAAACGATGGAGACCGGTGTAGATCCGCGCCTAATTTGAGTACCCGTATGAAGCGAGATGCGCGAGACCTCCGTGACAGCTGTGACCCTGACACGTCATCGAACGATATAGCCAATAGCAAGAGAGGTTCTCTTTCAGCACACAGGCTGTGATGGTATAAAACAGAATCTATTATTATATCATGCTGCACCTGTAGTAGATTGTCATCACGAAAGCTCGGTGGGTTTGAGAGTAGTCGTAAACAGACACAAAAAGACTCGGCCTTCAGTCTCGAGATTGTACGATCTGCTACACAATTAAACTATGAAGCATGTGTAAACACAGTACATGAGTTTTAATCTTTTACCAAGTTGCACTTACCTTTCCACTGTAGTGTGATATTCCAAAACAAAAGCCTCCGTTGCCAGGCTCGAAAAAACTGACGAGAAAAATGAATCAAGAAATTACCAAGCTGTGAGGCCCGCGGGAGGGGTAGTTGGGTTAATGTTTGCTGGGTGCGTGCCGCTGGCCTCTCCGAGCCCCTGTCCCATTAAAGTCTATTCATTGGCCAGTTATAGACCCCATCTTGGCCAATTTTTGGATAATGTCATTTTCGTGCTCCCAACTAAGTCACTTTCTATTCAAGCATCTACTTTATCAATTCCTTAAATACGTCATCCTAAAATGGATTGACACATTTCTTAAATTGAATGAAGAACATTTTACTTTTCACCTACAGTAAGAGCATTCTGGTTAGTTTGTTAACAGTAGATATTTACAAAAGTACCATCACAAATAGTTGAAAAGAAGAACGTTATATCCGAGACCATTTTGAATCCCTACTTACTGGAATTTTCTTACCACGAAAATGTGCGACTTCATTCTTGTAACTCTATCGAAAATGCAACCCCATTATAGTCAATGCAGTAGTGAAAATGCGACCCCATTATAGTCAATGCAGTAGTGAAAATGCAACCCCATTATAGTCAATACAGTAGTGAAAATGCGACCCCATTATAGTCAATGCAGTAGTGAAAATGCGACCCCATTATAGTCAATACAGTAGTGAAAATGCGACCCCAATATAGTCAATACAGTAGTGAAAATGTAACCCCATTATAGTCAATACAGAAGTGAAAATGTAACCCCATTATAGTCAATGCAGTAGTGAAAATGCGACCCATTATAGTCAATGCAGTGGTGAAAATGCGACTCCATTATAGTCAATGCAGTAGTGAAAATGCGACCCCATTATAGTCAATACAGTAGTGAAAATGCGACACCATTATAGTCAATGCAGTAGTGAAAATGCAACCCCATTATAGTCAATACAGTAGTGAAAATGCGACCCCATTATAGTCAATACAGTAGTGAAAATTCGACCCCATAATAGTCAATACAGTAGTGAAAATGCGACCCCATTATAGTCAATGCAGTAGTGAAAATGCAACCCCATTATAGTCAATACAGTAGTGAAAATGCAACCCCATTATAAATAAAGTTACAAATATGGTTCATCCCAAGTACAGTGTTTGTCGAAACCAAACACGAAAACTGTAAACAGACGATCTTCCAGCACCGAAATGGAAACGCCCTCGTAGGTTGTGTTAAAGACGCTGGTAACTCACTTTGACATTCAAGTCTTTAAAGTACCCAGATTTTTTTAAGGCTCACACAAGTACGTTATAGTTCCGTGGTCCGAATCTCGCAGTATCAGCGTTGAATGTTTCGACTCCTTACGTTAGTCCCCTTAGCACGTAACTAATTAAAATGCTTCAAATCGAACCCTTGAGCAACATAACCTTTCTTAAACTGAAAGCGGACATCTTAACCATAGACCGACCAGTTTTCTGAAGAGTAGGCTAAATGCTTTGGCGATTTATGAGTGCACACATAATATAATTCCAGCCCCAATTATTGTATTCATTTTATCAGTATATAATTATGAGTATAAATACTCAGGTGATTATACAAAATCGCGCTCTCTGATTGGTTCGCTATCTTGGATTATCAGCCGATAATCATCTCGACGATCGATCGGTGAATATTCAGCGATAATGACTTAATTATTCCTACCTTTATTATCATTATCATTATTAATATTTCTGATAATGTGGATGGGGGTGTATGTCGTAATCTGGGAAAAGATATTGTACCTCTACTATTACATGCAATACAGTTTACACCTGAATAGGTTTTATAACAGAGGTGGCAATAAATGAACAGCTCTAAACACTACCATTTCTTCTTTTCTTCTCTATTCCAGTCATTATTTCACACACAGATACAGTAGAGAGTCATGACTGAGTACATTGGCACTTAGGAAACATGAAAGGCTTGTTAATGCATACAGCAAACTTTCGACACGTATATACTTATTTTTGTGAACTATACCACCCGTCATCTCAACTAGTGAGATATGCTAGACTTTCTACTAATAAAAAATCAAGTTATATTTCATTTAACAACGCGGGGCCTTGACTTGTATAGCTGGTTTTATTGTTGTCACGTTACTCAAGGGTATGCTAATTAAGACATTGGACACTTTGATGAATGCTGTTAAAACTCATTTCTTTAATATAACCTTCAAATAGATTTTTAACTAGTTTTATTGTAAAGCTAACTGAATACATCCATATAAAGGTCTGCGCTATATAAATGTAAATTATGATTATTATGATTACTATTATTATTATTATTATTATTATTTTATTATTATATTATTTTTAATGGTTTTGTACTCATAAGGGACCGCTCATTTTTTATAAGGGAGGAAAGTCTTGTGTGATTCGGGAAGCACCATTTAAAAATTGCATGACTTCCTCTCAAGTTGACAATTTTTTCAAGACACCCCCCCCAATCAAAAGAAACAGTACTTCGTATTAAAACATTATGACCTACAGGTATTGCTAAAATATTTCACGTGACCCCCCTACCCCTTTTCCCTGATTTCTTTACATGACCCACACAAATCCCACCAGCCCCACTCCCTCGTAAAAAATGAACGGTTCCTAACAGTTTTTTTTCTGTTTTCATGAAATTCCTTTTTGAAAAAAAATGGTGCCACTAACTCACCATTCACTGTCTTTGTGTTGCCCTTTCACCTTCTGTATGAAATTCTGATAGCTTCCTCTGTATCGTAAAAATCACAATAAAGCAATCATTCAGTGAATTGCCTTACATTTTGCCACAACAAATTGAGGACTGGTATATTGCTTAGCTTGCTAGTAAACTCGCCACAGTTAAGTGCGAGAATTTGGTTAAAAGCTGCAAGTAGATGCACTAAGGTTGTATGAAATCACCTCACCTTGCAAACAAACTTTCTTTGTCAAGCATCGTAAGAATTCCAGCACGCTGTAGTGAACAGAAATAAAGGGACATGACGTTAAATGTTCTTGTTCTCAATAGCCCATAATATTCGCCATATCTTGAGAATAATCTTCCCTTACTGACGTTCGGAATCACTCCTGCATTTCACGACTTGAATCAAAAGGACATTACAAGACTAGCTGTATGTTGACGCAATATACGACACTGACACTTAGTGTTGACCTAACAAACGTAACAGACAGTAACTTATCGCACCTATCACTATTGAAATTAAGATTTCTTGGAAAAATCCACTTCAAGTTGAGATGACTGAAAAGGTACAAATGCTTTCACGACATTTTCTCTTCTAGGAACTCGTTCTGCCGATACAAAATTTTCAACAATTTCTTATAAGGTAACGACGACTGGCATTTTCCTGCCAGAATGGCACCGGTTCACGCGTTCGGTCTTAATCTCGTCCTGATACTATACTTGCAAAACGGTACAACTCTCTCAAAATCTCTCGAAGCTTAACTACGACTAACAAGTCTCTCAAAGACTAGAAACTATGAAGTGATACCAAGGACGGTTAGTTACTTGTTACCTGGCACGTTAGCAGCTCAATACAGGGAGCATTATTAAAGTAGTCCACTTCTAGATCTGTGTGAATACCTTCCTCTCTAAAAGCCAGACCAGCAAAATCAAATGTTTTACACTGTTACATTAATCGTGTAATAACTGATCTATTGTTGGATGTTGACGACAAACACTAAATGATTATTGTACAATTGTACATTTTTGGCGTAAAAATGGCTGATGAGTTTGAAAACTTGAATGTGGAAAATTGCTAAATTGTTTCACAAAAACGATTATAGTGGGGAGAACAAATCCCGAAAGCTTACAATTTTCGAGTGGCAAAAGTTAAGAGAAAGTATGTCAAAAATAATCATTGACTGGCACAGACATAAACTTATGGCGAGACGCTTTGGTTTACAGCGCTTCAATGACTTCCAGAGGAGTTCGGCAAGTGTCTCACTCGCTGAAGCAAGCCAAAGAGATCTGGCATGCGACCTTCTGAGACTCACAGTTAGGACATAAGTAGGTATGAAACTGGGTGTATTTGGTCTGGAATATAGTAAGGGTCGTAAGAGGGGCATCACACACCCTACCCTATCGATTTTAGAGTATCCCCCGTGGGGCCAGTGGAAGGAACCAATACTACACTCACCTGCCGTACTCCTCTGGGATAGGGTAAGGCAGATCTTAAGAGGCATACCACACACCCCACCCCATCATTTTTAGAGTATCCCTCTCTGGGTCCGGTGGAAAGAACCAAAACTATACTTACCTGCTGTATTCCTCTGTACTTTTGAATATGTGAGTGTTGAAGAAATGCTGAAGGGTTTCAGAACACAGGTTCACACATATCTGCTCCAGCTGATTCGGCTAAAGAACAAACAACATTTAGCTTTGAGTTGAAGATCTGGCCTTTGCTGTTCAAATGCTGTTTAGCCTAAAAATAGCGCCCTTCTATTGTATGGGATTTGTACCCTTAACCTCCTGAATCTTTAACAATTATTCGCCGAAGGCGAAGTGGTTATCGGTGAATATTCACCGAGAGAAAGTCGAGGCGAATAATTGTTTTGGCATAAATACACAGGTGATTATTTCAAAAAAAGAAAATAATCAAAGTAGGACTATGGTGAACTCGTGGATATGTTTACAAAACAGAGAAAAAAAAAATAATCTAAAAATTAACGAGGTGTTTTTTCAGAGTTGTGATTGAATGAACTTGAAGATAATTTTAATAATCTATAATCACAACATAAAAGTGACCAGGGAGCTGAGTAGCTTTTTGAAATAAACATACAGTGAGTACATGACGCCAATCATTTGACTACACTAGGCATCAGTTATAAGGCAGGTGGCAAGCATACAGTTGTTAAAAAATTTGATAACTTAACATAAGGGTACAGGATTAAATGGCACCGAAACCAAATGTAGTTCTGGTATCCTGCTGCTCACTGTCTGTGAGTTCGAAGTTTCTAACACATGTAACAGGGTCCTTCTGAATAAGGTCTGAATTTTGTTGCCATGACATTGTCAATTTTATCATCATTATAGTTTTTGTTGTCTACAAGTCTATTCAATGTATTCAACAGAAATATCCACCTTGATTCTGCAGCTGATAATGAACAAAACCATCATGTAGGACAGCCCAGCTGACGAATCATACCAAACAAGTCTTTCTTGCATTTTTGCAAAGTATGTTAGTGATGATCTTAAAATCCTTAAGACTCTCAATCCTTTATCAAGTTGAATTAGTTTATTTACATTACCATCTCATTTTAGGTTATCACTGGTATATATATTCAGGGTTGCACTTAAAAAAAATCACACTTTCCATCATTAATACAGCAATACATCTTTGCTTTTATCCTTATAACTTCTTGTTTTTAAAATGTAAATATGATGAGTCACACAACAGTAAGCAAAACAGGTAAGCCTATTTTTCCAACATGTCTACTTCAACACAATCTAGTTCACTTCAAGATAAATTCGGAAATCAATAGACAGAAAACTTTTCATTGTAACGGCTTGTGGTGTATTGTATATAATATAACGCTTAATACATTTTCTACATGACTTACTCTTTTCGAACCCTTTTATGACTTTCTTACATTGTAATCTTCATGGTTCTCCGCCATGGCATGCGCCTCCATATTAAATGGTAAGCGTTGACATACTTCTTGACCGTCCCAATACTTCTCCAACTCCATTCCTGTTCGTACTAACACTTAAATCAGTAGAAACGTCCTCCATGCGATGTTTCTTATCCAGGTTGGCCACAGAAGTTCTTCGGTTTCACATCATGGATTCGTCAATTTATTCTGTTTTCAGTAGCAGTTTCGTTCAATAACGAGTACTCATTTCGCTCATACAAGTTCTCATTCAAGTGCTAATTTCGCTCTATGAGTTCTCATCAAAGCTTACTACATTAGCAAGAGATTTTCTCATCTTCAGATCACTTTCGAGCCAACTGAAATTCATATACTGCTTGTAATCTTGGGGGCGGTCGATGGCGGTCGATGTCGGAAAAGCGAATAGTTATCATCTGTTCACGTTTAGCGCCTGGCCGAGTAAAAGGCTCATGAAATTCAGTCTCCATGTTGGTTATTGTCCTAACTGGAAACATTTAAACTCCTTTTGATTTTAGTAAGACCGCTAATGAGGCCCTGTTAGTGAGGTTCTTTATGTCGCGCGTCTGAGTTTCAAACCTTTTCACGTCGCAATTTCGGAAGGTCGAAGGTCGCTATCGTAATTTCCCGTGAGCGGCTCGTCGTTCGTCGCCATTTCAGGTCCTTTATGTCGCCGTTTCAAGGCCATGTCGCTTGTCGAAATTTACCCCTAACAGGGCCTCGCTAATCGTCCTCTTAAGCTACAAAATCATTACAAACTCTGGCAACGGTACGATACACTTTCAGCGTGAACTTTCATCAACAGACTTCCGTGACTTCGGTCACGACAATTGTCGTCTTCATATCGGTGCCCCCGAGTTCTATCCGACTAATTACGAAGATGTCTACACTGGAGTGAGTGAGTGAGTGAGTGAGTGAGTGACAATTTGCATATCGGAGTCCCCACAAAAACTCGCAAATACGCTTCGCGTATCCACGAGTTAAAAAGCATTGTCCAAAACGAAAAGAATCTATTTCATCAAAAGCGCGCGAACGAATGGCAGCCATTTTGTTCGTCGAGGTGATTATCGACTGATAATCCCAGATAGCGAACCAATCAGAGTGCGCGATTTTGTACAATCACCTGAGTATTTATACTAAACCCATTTAATGCTTGAGCTATGCATCTTTAGCTATGGAGCAGTGTACACTGGGAGCAGGCCAATATATGGTTTATATTTGCTCGTGCGAGGAAGATAACTAGGACTGCACGTTACAGTTCCAGCACTGCGGGAAAAGCCCCATCTTTTAAAGGAAAATTATTGCTGTTTTGGTGATTCTTCCCAACGTTGTGACTGGCTGATTTAGCTAGAAGCAAAGAACATGATTGACTGTTTATCTGTCCGATTACAGACAACTGTCACATTACACTGTCCGATAACAAGTTTGTGGATTGGTTAGTATAATATAAGAACTTCGTAGCCGTTTTGGGCCAATCACGTAAGATTAAAGTGTACCTGTGTATTCTCAAAGCCAAACATGTCAACAACGCCAATCAAACCAGAAGCAGACATGTTTGAATTGAAGCCGCCATCTAGAC